>CAWWDK010000042.1:4843349-6054187 GCA_963942575.1 Priocnemis perturbator
TACATTTGGACCTCCTGGAAAAGGTACGATGAGGCAGAATCCTGTCACATTGATAGGAGTAAAGATATTTGCATCTATATCATTGGACGACATTGGCAATTCTGGATGCCCCGGCATATGATTCGAACTGAGTTCAAAGAGTTTCGCTTTTGTCTAGTGCTACCGCACAAATCTTGTACACTTGGTCCTCCTGGACAAGACACGATGAGGCAGAATCTTGTCAAATTCATAGGAGTGATGATATTTGCATCTATATCATTGGACGACATTGGCAATTCTGGATGCCCCGGCTTATGATTCGACCTGAGTCCAAAGAGAGTCGCTTTGGACAAGGGCTATCGCACAAATCTTGTACATTTGAACCTCCGGAACAAGGTATGATGAGGCAGAATCCTATCACATTGATAGCAGTAAAGATATTTGCATCTATATCATTTGACGACATTGGCAATTCTGGATGCCCCGGCTTATGGATCGATCTGAGTCCAAAGAGTTTCGCTCTGGACAAGTGCTACCGCACAAATTTTGTACATTTGGACCTCCTGTACAAGGTATGATGAGGCCGAATCCTGTCAAATTGATAGGAGCGAAGATATTTGCATCTATATCATTGGACAACATTGGCAATTCTGGATGGTCCGGCTTATGATTCGACCTGAATCCAAAGAGAGTCGGTTTGGGCAAATGCTGCCGCCCAAAACATGTGCATTTGGACCTCCTGGAAAAGGTATGATGAGGCAGAATCCTGTCACATTGATAGAAGTAAAGATATTTGCATCTATACCATTGCACGACATTGGCAATTCTTGAAGCTTCGGCTTATGGATCGACCTGAGTCCAAAGAGTTTCGCTCTGGACAAGTGCTACCGCACAAATCGTGTACATTTGGACCTGCTGTACAAGGTATGATGAGGCAGAATCCTGTCAAATTGATAGCAGTAAAGATATTTGCCTCTATATCATTGGACGACATTGGCAATTCTGGATGCCCCGGCTTATGATTCGACCTGAGTCCAAAGAGAGTCACTTTGGACAAGGGCTACCGCAACAAATCTTGTATATTTGAACCTCCGGAACAAGGTATGATGAGGCAGAATCCTATCACATTGATAGGAGTAAAGATATTTGCATCTATATCATTGGACGACATTGGCAATTCTGGATGATCGGCATATGATTCGACCTGAGTCAAAGAGATTGGCTTTTGTCAAGTGCTACCGCACAAATCTTGTACATTTGGACCTCCTGGACAATATACGATGAGGCAGAATCCTGTCAAATTGATAGGAGTGAAGATATTTGCATCTATATCATTGGTCAACATCGGCAATTCTGAATGGTCCGGCTTATGATTCGACCTGATTCCAAAGAGATTCGCTTTGGTCAAGTGCTACCGCACAACTCTTGTACATTTGAACCTCCTGGACAAGATACGATGAGGCAGAATCCTATCACGTTGATAGGAGTGAAGATATTTTCACCAATATCATTGGAGGACATTGGCAATCCTGGGGATCCGTCTTATAATTAGACCTGAATCCAAAGAGTGTCCGCCTGGATAAGTGCTACCGCTCAAATCTTGTACATTTGAACCTCCTGGACAAGATACGATGAGGCAGAATGCTGTCAAATTAATAGGAGTCAGGATATCCGCCTCTACATCATTGGACGACATTGGCAATTCTGGATGCTCGGCATATGATTCGACCTGAGTCCAAGGAGATTCGCTTTGGTCAAGTGCTACCGCACAACTCTTGTACATTTAAACATCCTGGACAAGATACGATGAGGCAGAATCCTATCACGTTGATAGGAGTGAAGATATTTTCACCAATATCATTGGGCGACATTGGCAATCCTGGGGATCCGTCTTATAATTAGACCTGAATCCAAAGAGAGTCCGCCTGGATAAGTGGTACCGCTCAAATCTTGTACATTTGAACCTCCGGAACAAGCTATGATGAGGCAGAATCCTGTCAAATTGATAGGAGTAAAGATATTTGCATCTATATCATTGGACGACATTGGCAATTCTTGATGCTCCGACTTATGATTCGACCTGAATCCACAGAGAGTCGGTTTGGGCAAATGCTGCCGCCCAAAACATGTGCATTTGGACCTCCTGGAAAAGGTGTGATGAGGCAGAATCCTGTCACATTGATAGGAGTGAAGATATTTGCATCTATATCATTAGACGGCATTGGCAATTCTGGATGCACCGGCTTATGATTCTACCTGAGTCCAAAGAGAGTCGCTTTGGACAAGTGCTACCGCACAAATCTTGTATGTGTGGATGTTCTGTACAAGGTATGATGAGGCAGAATCCTATCACATTGATAGGGGTAAAGATATTTGCATCTATATCATTGGACGACATTGGCAATTCTGGAAGTTCGGCATATGATTCGACCTGAGTTCACAGAGAGTCGCTTTGGACAAACACTGCCGCCCAAATCTTGTCCATTTGGACCTCCTGGACAAGATATGATGAGGCAGAATCCTGTCAAATTGATAGCAGTAAAGGTATTTGCATCTATACTATTGCACGACATTGGCAATTCTTAATGCTTCGGCTTATGGATCGACCTGAGTCCAAAGAGTTTCGCTTTGGACAAGTGCTACCGCAACAAGGCTTGTACATTTGGACCTCCTGTAAAAGGTATGATGAGGCAGAATCCTGTCAAATTGATAGGAGTGAAGATATTTGCATTTATATCATTGGACGACATAGGCAATTCTGGATGCTCAGGCTTATGATTCGACCTGAGTCCAAAGAGAGTCGCTTCGGACAAGTGCTACCGCAATAATTCTTGTACATTTGGACCTCCTGTACAAGGTATGATGAGGCAGAATCCTATCACATTGAAAGGAGTAAAGATATTTGCATCTATATCATTGGACGACATTGGCAATTCCGGATGCTCCGGCTTATGATTCGACCTGAATCCAAAGAGAGTCGGTTTCGGGAAATGCTGCCGCCCAAAACTTGTGCATTTGGACCTCCTGCAAAAGGTATGATGAGGCAGAATCCTGTCACATTGATAGGAGTGAAGATATTTGCATCTATATTATTGGACGACATTGGCAATTCTGGACGCCGCGGCTTATGATTCGACCTGAGTCCAAAGAGAGTCGCTTTGGACAAGTGCTACCGCCCAAATCTTGTACATTTGGACCTCCTGTACAAGGTATGATGATGCAGAATCCTATCATATTGATAGGAGTAAATATATTTGCATCTATATCATTGGACGACATTGGCAATTCTGGATGCTCCGACTCATGATTCGACCTGAGTCCAAACAGATTCGCTTTGGACAAGTAATACCGCACAAATCGTGTACATTTGAACCTCCGGAACAAGGTATGATGAGGCAGAATCCTGTCAAATTGATAGGTGTGAAGATGTTTGCATCTATATCATTGGACGTCATTGCCAATTCTGGATGCTCCGGCTTATGATTCGACCTGAGTCCAAAGAGAGTCGCTTTGGACAAGTGCTACCGCACAAATCTTGTATGTGTGGACCTCCTGTACAAGGTATGATGATGCAGAATCCTATCACATTGATAGGAGTAAAGATATTTGCATCTATATCATTGGACGAAATTGGCAATTTTTGATGCTCCGGCGTATGATTCGACCGGAGGCCAAAGAGTGTCGCTTTGGACAAGTGCTACCACACACTTCATGTACTTTTGGACCCCCTGGACAATATACGATGTGGCAGAATCCTGTCAAATTGATAGCAGTAAAGATATTTGCATGTATATCATTGGACGACATTGGCAATTCTGGATGCTCCGGCTCATGATTCGACCTGAATCCAAAGACAGTCGCTTTGGACAAGTAATACCGCACAAATCTTGTACATTTGAACCTCCGGAACAAGCTATGATGAGGCAGAATCCTGTCAAATTGATAGGAGTAAAGATATTTGCATCTATATCATTGGACGACATTGGCAATTCTTGATGCTCCGACTTATGATTCGACCTGAATCCACAGAGAGTCGGTTTGGGCAAATGCTGCCGCCCAAAACATGTGCATTTGGACCTCCTGGAAAAGGTGTGATGAGGCAGAATCCTGTCACATTGATAGGAGTGAAGATATTTGCATCTATATCATTAGACGGCATTGGCAATTCTGGATGCACCGGCTTATGATTCTACCTGAGTCCAAAGAGAGTCGCTTTGGACAAGTGCTACCGCACAAATCTTGTATGTGTGGATGTTCTGTACAAGGTATGATGAGGCAGAATCCTATCACATTGATAGGGGTAAAGATATTTGCATCTATATCATTGGACGACATTGGCAATTCTGGAAGTTCGGCATATGATTCGACCTGAGTTCACAGAGAGTCGCTTTGGACAAACACTGCCGCCCAAATCTTGTCCATTTGGACCTCCTGGACAAGATATGATGAGGCAGAATCCTGTCAAATTGATAGCAGTAAAGGTATTTGCATCTATACTATTGCACGACATTGGCAATTCTTAATGCTTCGGCTTATGGATCGACCTGAGTCCAAAGAGTTTCGCTTTGGACAAGTGCTACCGCAACAAGGCTTGTACATTTGGACCTCCTGTAAAAGGTATGATGAGGCAGAATCCTGTCAAATTGATAGGAGTGAAGATATTTGCATTTATATCATTGGACGACATAGGCAATTCTGGATGCTCAGGCTTATGATTCGACCTGAGTCCAAAGAGAGTCGCTTCGGACAAGTGCTACCGCAATAATTCTTGTACATTTGGACCTCCTGTACAAGGTATGATGAGGCAGAATCCTATCACATTGAAAGGAGTAAAGATATTTGCATCTATATCATTGGACGACATTGGCAATTCCGGATGCTCCGGCTTATGATTCGACCTGAATCCAAAGAGAGTCGGTTTCAGGAAATGCTGCCACCCAAAACTTGTGCATTTGGACCTCCTGCAAAAGGTATGATGAGGCAGAATCCTGTCACATTGATAGGAGTGAAGATATTTGCATCTATATTATTGGACGACATTGGCAATTCTGGACGCCGCGGCTTATGATTCGACCTGAGTCCAAAGAGAGTCGCTTTGGACAAGTGCTACCGCACAAATCTTGTATGTGTGGACCTCCTGTACAAGGTATGATGATGCAGAATCCTATCATATTGATAGGAGTAAATATATTTGCATTTATATCATTGGACGACATTGGCAATTCTGGATGCTCCGGCTCATGATTCGACCTGAGTCCAAACAGATTCGCTTTGGACAAGTAATACCGCACAAATCTTGTACATTTGAACCTCCGGAACAAGGTATGATGAGGCAGAATCCTGTCAAATTGATAGGTGTGAAGATGTTTGCATCTATATCATTGGACGTCATTGCCAATTCTGGATGCTCCGGCTTATGATTCGACCTGAGTCCAAAGAGAGTCGCTTTGGACAAGTGCTACCGCACAAATCTTGTATGTGTGGACCTCCTGTACAAGGTATGATGATGCAGAATCCTATCACATTGATAGGAGTAAAGATATTTGCATCTATATCATTGGACGAAATTGGCAATTTTTGATGCTCCGGCGTATGATTCGACCGGAGGCCAAAGAGTGTCGCTTTGGACAAGTGGTACCACACACTTCATGTACTTTTGGACCCCCTGGACAATATACGATGTGGCAGAATCCTGTCAAATTGATAGCAGTAAAGATATTTGCATGTATATCATTGGACGACATTGGCAATTCTGGATGCTCCGGCTCATGATTCGACCTGAATCCAAAGACAGTCGCTTTGGACAAGTAATACCGCACAAATCTTGTACATTTGAACCTCCGGAACAAGCTATGATGAGGCAGAATCCTGTCAAATTGATAGGAGTAAAGATATTTGCATCTATATCATTGGACGACATTGGCAATTCTTGATGCTCCGACTTATGATTCAACCTGAATCCACAGAGAGTCGGTTTGGGCAAATGCTGCCGCCCAAAACATGTGCATTTGGACCTCCTGGAAAAGGTGTAATGAGGCAGAATCCTGTCACATTCATAGGAGTGATGATATTTGCATCTATATCATTGGACGACATTGGCAATTCTGGATGCTCCGGCTTATGATTCGACCTGAATCCAAAGAGAGTCGGTTTGGGCAAATGCTGCCGCCCAAAACATGTACATTTGGACCTCCTGGACAAAATACGATGAGGCAGAATCTTGTCAAATTGATAGGAGTAAAGATGTTTGCAACGATCATTGGACGATATTGGCAATTCTGGATGCTCAGGCTTATGATTCGACCTGAGTCCAAAGAGAGTCGCTTCGGACAAGTGCTACCGCAACAAGTCTTGTACATTTGGACCTCCTGTAAAAGGTATGATGAGGCAGAATCCTATCACATTCATAGGAGTGATGATATTTGCATCTGTATCATTGGACGATATTGGCAATTCTGGATGCCTCGGCTTATGATTCGACCTGAGTCCAAAGGGAGTCGCTTTGGACCAGGGCTACCGCACAAATCATGTACGTTTGAACCTCCGGAACAAGGTATGATGCGGCAGAATCCTATCACATTGATAGGAGTAAAGATATTGGCATCTATATCATTGGACGACATTGGCACTTCTGGATGCTCGGCATATGATTCGACCTGTGTTGCGACGCAACGTCTCATCGCACGTGATGGCTTGGTCACCGCCGCCAGCCTCATAGCCGCCGCGTAGCGTTTCGTTTCTTAATTCACGCTGTTCGTGTTTTAAACTTTGGCGGTGCGTCGACACTCAACGTACCCGTCCGCGAGGGATTAATCCCGACAAAGAACGCGCGATGCTCGGAACTTTTCCGCTTCCTCTCCCGCTTCCTCTGCCGTTCGCGAGTCCCGACATGTGGGCTCGGCACTCTTCTCCCAAGCATTGAGTTGTATAGACGTTCAATATACGGTGAATCAGATCACAATTAACCTCACTCCAAGTCGTTTCAATCAGCACCCACCTCTTTAAGTAGACGTTGGGTGAAAGGATATCTCGTAAGAACATATTGGTCCTTCGAGCCGGATACCAAAAGCTGAAATACGGATACAGAACATTGTGGGTGAACAGTGAAAGTCGTCGACTAAAGGTTACGACCTGTATCAAGCGCTGGTTCAACAACGAGCGCAGCGCAGCAACGACCGACGGATCCTCAAAATCAAAGTCAGATCCAAGTCACAGCTAATTGATTACGATTCAAGGGACGTACGCCCGAGGATTGTCGCCGTAGGATCCAGATCCATATCAGAATCCATCGACCACGAGGCGAGATACGTCTATCCGAGGGCAATCGATTTCACGACAACAGCACTCAGCGTGCGTTCGCTGCATGCGTCTACAACGAAGGCGTACCAGAAAACTGTGAGAGACGACAGCATCTGTAAGTCCGTTCAAATTTGTCTGTGTAGAATCGCCTCACGTGTTCTCGAGACTGTCGTTATCTAACAATCGCAAAAAATGGCTCCTAGCGCGGAGGAACGCATAAAAGCACTGAAATCACGACGCGCGGCTTTCAAACTCGAGTTGCAGCAGTTCACGTTATACCTCGACGAACCACAAAACATCACGAACAAACGCGAATTACAAACACGCATAAATGACATTGCAACGGAATACGCAAATTTTTGTAAATCTCAAGTCGACTTAGATACCGCAGATGAAACGGGTGCTTTGATGACCGAACGAATCGATCTCAAAGCGTTGTATACGAAGCAACATTGTCGGGCATGTGACAAGCTCGACACAATACGTCAGGCAAACGCGCAGGCAACCGCGGCACTTTCCTGTGATCCCGGAACGCACAATGAATCATCACCCAGAACGCAAATCGCAGGGTCGAGCAGGCCACTTCTTGTGTCTCCGCAAACAGTTTCTGAAAATGTTGATGCCGATGTTCAATTGCCAAAAATAAATCTACCTACGTTTAGCGGATCGTATGAAGATTGGCCGGGTTTCACGGATCAGTTCAAATCAAGCATTCACGAAAATTCGAAAATTAACGATTGTGAAAGACTCATGTATTTGAGATCGTGTCTACACGGAGAGCCGTTGTTAATGATTCAGTCCCTAGGAAATTCCGCCGTTAATTACGCAGTCGCATGGTCAGTACTAGAGAAGAGATACAATCAACCCTCGGTCATCGTAGGAAACCACATAAGCGCGTTATTCGAAATGCCATCGTCAGTCAAGGCAAATCAGCACGACCTTCGAGCGTTCCTTAATAAATCAGAGGCACATTATCGCGCGTTGCAGGCCGTTAATCAGCCAACAGTAGATGCTTAATTGATTCATTTATTAACATCAAAACTCGACAAGGAACTCATATTAAAGTGGAAGGAAATCACGAGAAACAATTCATTCCCAACGATCGAAGAATTGTTCAATCACTTGCACGAACGCTGCCAAGTTCTTGAATCGTCAAGAAACGCAAAAACACATATCACGCAATCGAACACGCATATCACGCAACCGCATACAAATATCACGCAATCAACTAATAACCAGACACGTATCCTACGACCAAGACCAAGTCCATACTATCGCGACTATCGTCCGCAACCGCAATCGGTATTCGTTGCGACACCGCTCAATCAATCTTGTCAATTGTGCAATGGTCCACATTTTACGTGGAACTGTGAACAATTATTAAGGGCAAACGCATACGAACGATCACGAATTGTGACAGATGCACGACTGTGCACTAACTGTCTTAGGCGCGGTCATCCACTCAACGAATGCATGGCTTCCAATTGTAAAGTATGCCACGAAAATCACCACACCTTATTGCACAAACCAGCACAAACCGCTTCCTCATCCGCACCAGCCAAGATCACTTCACTCCTGTCGCAGTCACCGTCGCACGTTATGTTAGGCACTGCAGTAATTGAGATCTTCGATACTCTCGGACAACCACATCCATGCCGTGTACTACTCGATTCGTGCTCGCAATCTCATTTCCTTACCGAGGATCTAGCTGAAAGATTAAACTTAAAACGCGTGACGAACAATATCCCAATTTCGGGCATGAACCTCATGACTTCCCAAGTCAAATATCACGCCACCACAAAAATCAAGTCACGCATTACCGGGTTTTTCGCAGATATCACGGCGTTGTTGGTCCCAAACATCTCGCAGCCTTTGCCAACGGGACAAATAGATCGGCAGACTTTAGAAATCCCCGGTAACATTCCGTTGGCGGATCCCAACTTTCAAAGACCGGGCAAAATCGACGGCTTGATTGGCGCTCAGTTATTCTGGCAGCTACTATGCGTGGGGCAATTACCGTTAAAATCATCGAATGCAATTTTACAGAAAACAAAACTTGGTTGGGTGGTAGCCGGTGAAGTGTTCGGTGTGCAAACTAAAAAACGGACAACGTGCAATCTTACCATTGCTAAACTGAATGAGCAAATAGCTAAGTTTTGGGAAATCGAGGAGGGTCCGCGTACTCGCATCTATTCACCTGAGGAAGAAGCTTGTGAGACCCATTATTCGACAAACACATACCGCGACACTCGATCAGGGAAATACGTTGTAAAGTTGCCAACCAAAACCGACATTACCGACTTAGGGCATTCCTATCCTCGCGCAGTCCAAAGACTACTTGCCCTAGAAACAACGTTTAACAAAAATCCAGAATATAAGACGCAATACACTGAATTCATGACAGAGTATGAGAAGCTTAACCACATGACGCAAGTAAATGATGACGACACAAATGAGGGTTACTATCTTCCTCATCACGGAGTTACAAAGGAAGACAGCGTGACAACCAAATTACGCGTCGTTTTCGACGGGTCCGCGCGAACTTCATCCGGGTTGTCGCTAAACGATGTGTTGATGGTGGGACCTACCATTCAGGACGATCTGTTCTCTATTGTGTTACGCTTTCGCACACATAAATATGTGTTAACAGCCGATATTGCGAAGATGTATCGTCAAATAATGGTACACCCTGACGATCGACAATACCAAAAAATCCTATGGCGCAAATCACCCCACAATCCAATAACGGTTTACCAATTGAACACAGTAACATACGGCACATCATCTGCACCGTTTCTCGCCATACGTTCTTTACTTCAACTGTCTCAAGATTATTCCGAGCAACACCCGACAGCGTCCTCAATTCTCAAGACCGATTTCTACGTGGATGACCTATTAACTGGCACAAATAACTATTCAAACACTGAACATATTCGAGACGATCTAATTCTCTTAACCAGCAAAGCAGGATTCACCTTACGCCAATGGGCGTCGAACGAACCGCGGTTAATCAACAGTCCTACCATATCTAATACACAATCACAGTCACTACCAATCGGAGACACAAAAAAGACGCTAGGAATTTACTGGAATCCCACCCACGACACTATCTTGTACACCGTAAAATCACCACAATCACCTTCGCGACTCACGAAACGCACTATATTATCAAGTATCGCACAGCTTTTCGACCCGTTGGGATTGCAAGGCCCCGTCGTGGTGAGGGCAAAACTGATACTGCAATCTCTATGGCAGCTCAAATTGGACTGGGATGAATCTGTGCCAGTCGATGTACACACAGCATGGTCAACCTTCAAAGCACAACTTCCGTTCTTGCACAACATCACATTACCACGCTGAGTCATAGCCGATAACCAAACGGATTTGCAGATCCACGGGTTTTGTGACGCGAGTCAACGAGCATATGGGGCGTGCATCTACATTCGTACCACGCCTGATAATACATACTCATCGGTATTAGTATGCTCAAAATCCAGAGTCGCGCCATTGAAGACACAATCGCTCCCACGACTAGAACTATGTTCCGCAGAGTTACTAAGCAATCTAATGCGAGCAACATTATCGGCATTAAAGGTTACCTTCAACAATATGGTTCTATGGACGGATTCCACCATCGTCCTCCATTGGCTGAAAGCCTCCCCGCACAGTTTGAAAACGTTCGTCGCGAATCGGGTCAGTAAAATCCAACACCTCACTACTTATAACCAATGGCGTCATGTTCCGACTCACGACAATCCTGCGGATATATTATCGCGTGGTCTCAATCCATCAGAGCTCGTACAATCGGAAAAATGGCGTTCGGGCCCATCCTGGTTAAACGAAACAGAGAACAATTGGCCGCGTACCGAATTGGTTACAATTGACATTCCTGAAGCACGTTCGATGACTGCACTGTTGGTCACTAAGACATCCGACATATACGACCGATTTTCATCGTTTAACAAGGCACAACGGGTTATCGCATATTGTCTCCGCTGGTGTCACAACGCAAGGAATACTGTAACCCAAACAGGACCACTTACCGTACATGAACTCGAAAGAGCACACAATCACATTATCAAACATGTGCAAAGCCAAGAATTTGCGACCGAACTTCGACAGCTCAAAGCAAACATCTCACGTGCGCGCAACAGTTCGCTATCAACGTTAAACCCCTTTCTGGACACGACCGGCTTGATTAGAGTAGGAGGCAGAATACACAACGCGAACATGGAATACTCCCAAAAACACCCATTAGTGCTTCCAAAGCGGCATCATATTACCACACTCATTATACGACACTATCACCAAACACATGGACATTCAGGCACCCAATCGACACTCAACGCCATACGACAAAGATATTGGCCAATCAATGGCACAGATGCCGTTAAGCGCATCGTCAATCGGTGTATAGTATGCCATCGGGCCAAGCCAATTTCGCCCAACTATCTGATGGCTGATCTTCCCAAACCCAGACTCACTTTTAAACGCCCATTTCTTGTCACAGGTATCGACTATTGCGGTCCATTCCACATCAAGGAAAAGCGGCTGAGAAATACGAAACAGGTCAAGGTATACGTTGCGATATTTGTATGCTTTGCAACGAAGGCAGTACATATTGAACCCGTCAGTGATCTAAGTACCGACGCGTTGCTTGCCACTTTAAAACGGTTCATCGCACGACGAGGACGACCTACTGATATACATACTGACAACGGAACGAATTTCGTAGGGGCTAGACGCGCACTTAACGAAATCTATCATCTCTTAATGTCTAATGAACATAACGATCTGGTTAAACAATATTTATCAACTCTGAATATCATATGGCATACCATACCACCACGGTCTCCTCATTTCGGCGGATTATGGGAAGCTGCCGTGAAGTCTTTTAAGCATCATTTCACCCGTATCATTGGGAACTCTTCGCTATTAACATTCGAATCTTTCTCAACATGTCTTTCCGAAATAGAAGCCATTTTAAATTCGCGGCCTCTTACTCCACTTTCCACTGATCCAAACGATCTGTCAGCATTGACCCCCGATCATTTTCTCATAGGCGATTCTATAACGAGCATACCTGAACGAGATTTTACAGGCACACCACCGGGTCGCTTGTCACAGTGGCAGCAAATCCAACAAGTGCGTCAGCACTTCTGGGCGCGATGGCATCACGAATATTTAAATGAGCTGGTAGTGCGAAAAAAATGGCATTACAAACAACCTCCAACTATCGATGAGGGAACACTCGTGATTATTAAAGAGGACCATCTTCCACCTCTTTGTTGGCCATTAGGACGAATAATCGCAACCCACCCAGGCGCCGACGGAGTTGTGCGAGTGGCAACCGTAAAAACTACTTGCGGCGAATACAAACGCTCCATCAAGAAACTATCGCCATTACCTATCGACCGTAATTAAGTGCACCTCAATGTATGGCGCTGGTTTAACGGTAACTCATGCTGCTCACGGGACCCTACCATACCACAAGTGTATTTTGCTCAATCCCATATACGCGACCAGTCTTAATACAATACTCATAATGAACTTATATATTATTTCGTCGCGAACAATTGTTAACACCTTTCACGGTGATCGGCTATAGGTATTATGTAATTTTATCAACTTTGAACGCAGCCGTTCAAGGGGGGGCGGCATGTTGCGACGCAACGTCTCATCGCACGTGATGGCTTGGTCACCGCCGCCAGCCTCATAGCCGCCGCGTAGCGTTTCGTTTCTTAATTCACGCTGTTCGTGTTTTAAACTTTGGCGGTGCGTCGACACTCAACGTACCCGTCCGCGAGCGATTAATCCCGACAAAGAACGCGCGATGCTCGGAACTTTTCCGCTTCCTCTCCCGCTTCCTCTGCCGCTCGCGAGGCCCGACATGTGGGCTCGGCACTCTTCTCCCAAGCATTGAGTTGTATAGACGTTCAATATACGGTGAATCAGATCACAATTAACCTCACTCCTAGTCGTTTCAATCAGCACCCACCTCTTTAAGTAGACGTCGGGTGAAAGGATATCTCGTAAGAACAACCTGAGTTCAAAGAGTTTCGCTTTTGTCTAGTGCTACCGCACAAATCTTGTACACTTGATCCTCCTGGACAAAACACGATGAGGCAGAATCCTGTCAGATTGATAGTATTAAAGATATTTGCATCTATATCATTAGACGGCATTGGCAATTCTGGATGGTCCGGCTTATGGTTCGATATAAGTCCAACGAATGTCGCTTTGGACAAGTGCTACCGCAACAAATCGTGTACATTTGGACCCCCTGGACAAGATACGATGTGGCAGAATCCTGTCAAATTGATAGCAGTAAAGATATTTGCATCTATACCATTGCACGACATTGGCAATTCTTGATGCTTCGGCTTATGGATCGACCTGAGTCCAAAGAGTTTCGCTTTGGACAAGTGCTACCGCACAAATCGTGTACATTTGGACCTCCTGTACAAGGTATGATGAGGCAGAATCCTATCACATTGATAGGAGTAAAGATATTTGCATCTATATCAGTGGACGACATTGGCAATTCTGGATGCTCCCGCATATGATTCGACCTGAGTCCAAAGAGATTCGCTTTTGTGAAGTGCTAACGCACAAATCTGGTACATTTTGACCTACTGGACAAGGTATGATGAGGCAGAATCCTGTAAAATTGATAGCAGTAAAGATATTTGCATCTATATCATTGGACGACATTGGCAATTCTGGATGCCCCGGCTTATGATTCTACCTGAGTCCAAAGAGAGTCGCTTTTGTCAAGGGCTACCGCACAAATCTTGTACATTTGAACCTCCGGAACATGGTATGATGAGGCAGAATCCTATCACATTGATAGGAGTAAAGATATTTGCATCTATATCATTGGACGATATTGGCAATTCTGGATGATCGGCATATAATTCGACCTGAGTCAAAGAGATTCGCTTTTGTCAAGTGCTACCTCACAAATCCTTTACATTTGAATCTCCTGGACAAGGTATGATAAGGTAGAATTCTGTCACATTGATAGGAGTGAAGATATTTGCACCAATATCATTGGACGACATTGGCAATCCTGGGGATCCGTCTTATTATTAGACCTGAATCCAAAGAGAGTCAGCCTAGACAAGTGCTACCTCGCAAATCTTGTACATTTGAACTTCCTGGAAAAGATACGTTGAGGTAGAATGCTGTCAAATTGATAGGAGTCAGGATATCTGCCTCTATATCATTGGACGACATTGGCAATTCTGGATGCTTCGGCATATGATTCGACCTGAGTCCAAGGAGAGTCGCTTTGGGCAAGTGCTACCGCGACAAATCTTGTACATTTGGACCCCCTGGACAATATACGATGAGGCAGAATCCTGTCAAATTGATAGGAGTAAAGATATTTGCATCTATATCATTGGACGACATTGGCAATTCTGGATGATCGGCATAAGATTCGACCTGAGTCAAAGAGATTGGCTTTTGTCTAGGGCTACCGCACAAATCTTGTCCATTTGGACCTCCTGGACAAGATACGATGAGGCAGAATCCCGTCAAATTAATAGGAGTAAAGATATTTGCATCTATATCATTGGACGACATTGGCAATTCTGGATGATCGGCATAAGATTCGACCTGAGTCAAAGAAATTGGCTTTTGTCAAGTGCTACCGCACAAATCGTGTACATTTGGACCCCCTGGACAAGATACGATGAGGCAGAATCCTGTCAAATTGATAGCAGTAAAGATATTTGCATCTATACCATTGCACGACATTGGCAATTCTTGATGCTTCGGCTTATGGATCGACCTGAGTCCAAAGAGTTTCGCTTTGGACACGTGCCACCGCACAAATCTTGTACATTTGAACCTCCGGAACCAGGTATGATGAGGCAGAATCCTATCACATTGATAGGAGTAAAGATATTTGCATCTATATCAGTGGACGATATTGGCAATTCTGGATGCTCCCGCATATGATTCGACCTGAGTCCAAAGAGATTCGCTTTTGTGAAGTACTAACGCACAAATCTGGTACATTTTGACCTACTGGACAAGGTATGATGAGGTAGAATCCTGTAAAATTGATAGCAGTAAAGATATTTGCATCTATATCATTGGACGACATTGGCAATTCTGGATGCCCCGGCTTATGATTCGACCTGAGTCCAAAGAGAGTCGCTTTTGTCAAGGGCTACCGCACAAATCTTGTACATTTGAACCTCCGGAACATGGTATGATGAGGCAGAATCCTATCACATTGATAGGAGTAAAGATATTTGCATCTATATCATTGGACGATATTGGCAATTCTGGATGATCGGCATATAATTCGACCTGAGTCAAAGAGATTCGCTTTTGTCAAGTGCTACCTCACAAATCCTTTACATTTGAATCTCCTGGACAAGGTATGATAAGGTAGAATTCTGTCACATTGATAGGAGTGAAGATATTTGCACCAATATCATTGGACGACATTGGCAATCCTGGGGATCCGTCTTATAATTAGACCTGAATCCAAAGAGAGTCAGCCTAGACAAGTGCTACCTCGCAAATCTTGTACATTTGAACTTCCTGGAAAAGATACGTTGAGGTAGAATGCTGTCAAATTGATAGGAGTCAGGATATCTGCCTCTATATCATTGGACGACATTGGCAATTCTGGATGCTTCGGCATATGATTCGACCTGAGTCCAAGGAGAGTCGCTTTGGGCAAGTGCTACCGCAACAAATCTTGTACATTTGGACCCCCTGGACAAGATACGATGAGGCAGAATCCTGTCAAATTAATAGGAGTAAAGATATTTGCATCTATATCATTGGACGACATTGGCAATTCTGGATGATCGGCATAAGATTCGACCTGAGTCAAAGAAATTGGCTTTTGTCAAGTGCTACCGCACAAGTCTTGTACATTTGGACCCCCTGGACAATATACGATGAGGCAGAATCCTGTCAAATTGATAGGAGTAAAGATATTTGCATCTATATCATTGGACGACATTGGCAATTCTGGCTGATCGGCATAAGATTCGACCTGAGTCAAAGAGATTGGCTTTTGTCAAGGGCTACCGCACAAATCTTGTCCATTTGGACCTCCTGGACAAGATACGATGAGGCAGAATCCCGTCAAATTAATAGGAGTAAAGATATTTGCATCTATATCATTGGACGACATTGGCAATTCTGGATGATCGGCATAAGATTCGACCTGAGTCAAAGAAATTGGCTTTTGTCAAGTGCTACCGCACAAATCGTGTACATTTGGACCCCCTGGACAAGATACGATTAGGCAGAATCCTATCACATTGATAGGAGTAAAGATATTTGCATCTATATCATTGGACGACATTGGCAATTCTGGATGCTCGGCATATGATTCGACCTGAGTTCAAAGAGTTTCGCTTTTGTCTAGTGCTACCGCACAAATCTTGTACACTTGATCCTCCTGGACAAGACACGATGAGGCAGAATCCTGTCAAATTGATAGGAGTAAAGATGTTTCCATCTATATCATTGGGCTACATTGGCAATTCTGGATGCCCCGGCATATGATTCGACCTGAGTCCAAAGGGAGTCGCTTTGGACAAGGGCTACCGCACAAATCTTGTACATTTGAACCTCCGGAACAAGGTATGATGAGGCAGAATCCTGTCAAATTGATAGGAGTGAAGATATTTGCATCTATATCATTGGACGACATTGGCAATTCTGGATGATCGGCATAGGATTCGACCTGAGTCAAAGAGATTGGCTTTTGTCAAGTGCTACCGCACAAGTCTTGTACATTTGGACCCCCTGGACAATATACGATGAGGCAGAATCCTGTCAAATTAATAGGAGTAAAGATATTTGCATCTATATTATTGGACGACATTGGCAATTCTGGATGCTCCGGCTTATGATTCGACCTGAGTCCAAAGAGAGTCGCTTTGGACAAGGGCTGCCGCACAAATCTTGTACATTTGAACCTCCGGAACAAGGTATGATGAGGCAGAATCCTATCACATTGATAGGAGTAAAGATATTTGCATCTATATCATTGGACGCCATGGCAATGCTGGATGCTCCGGTTTTTGATTCGACCTGAGTCCAAGGAGAGTCGCTTTGGACAAGTGCTACCGCCCAAGCCTTGTACATTTGAACATACGGAACAGGGTATGATGAGACAGAATCCTGTCAAATTGATAGGAGTGAAGATGTTTGCATCTATATCATTGGACGACATTGGCAATTCTGGATGCACAGGCTTATGATTCGACCTGAGTCCAAAGAGAGTCGCTTTGGACAAGGGCTACCGCACAAATCTTGTACATTTTGACCTACTGGACAAGGTATGATGAGGCAGAATCCTGTCAAATTGATAGCAGTAAAGATATTTGCATCTATATCATTGGACGACATTGGCAATTCTGGATGCCCGGGCTTACGATTCGACCTGAGTCCAAAGAGAGTAGCTTTGGACAAGGGCTACCGCAAAAATCTTGTCATTTCATCCTCCGGAACAAGGTATGATGAGGCAGAATCCTGTCAAATTGATAGTAGTAAAGATATTTGCATCTATATCATTGGACGACATTGACAAATCTGGATGATCGGCATATGATTCGACCTTAGTCAAAGAGATTGGCTTTTGTCAAGTGCTGCCGCACAAGTCTTGTACATTTGGACCGCCTGGACAAGATACTATGAGGCAGAATCCTGTCAAATTGATAGGAGTAAAGATATTTGCATCTACATCATTGGACGACATTGGCAATTCTGGATGCTTCGGCTTATGGATCGAACTGAGTCCAAAGACATTTTCTTCGGACAAGTTCTACAGCACAAGCCTTGTACATTTGCACCTCTGGAACAAGTATGATGAGGCAGAATCCTGTCAAATTGAAAGGAGTGAAGATGTTTGCATCTATATCATTGGACGACATTGGCAATTCTGGATGATCGGCATAGGATTCGACCTGAGTCAAAGAGATTGGCTTTTGTCAAGTGCTACCGCACAAGTCTTGTACATTTGGACCCCCTGGACAATATACGATGAGGCAGAATCCTGTCAAATTGATAGGAGTAAAGATGTTTCCATCTATATCATTGGGCTACATTGGCAATTCTGGATGCCCCGGCATATGATTCGACCTGAGTCCAAAGGGAGTCGCTTTGGACAAGGGCTACCGCACAAATCTTGTACATTTGAACCTCCGGAACAAGGTATGATGAGGCAGAATCCTATCACATTGATAGGAGTAAAGATATTTGCATCTATATCATTGGACGCCATGGCAATGCTGGATGCTCCGGTTTATGATTCGACCTGAGTCCAAGGAGAGTCGCTTTGGACAAGTGCTACCGCCCAAACCTTGTACATTTGAACATCCGGAACAGGGTATGATGAGACAGAATCCTGTCAAATTGATAGGAGTGAAGATGTTTGCATCTATATCATTGGACGACATTGGCAATTCTGGATGCCCGGGCTTACGATTCGACCTGAGTCCAAAGAGAGTCGCTGTGGACAAGGGCTACCGCAAAAAATCTTGTCATTTGATCCTCCGGAACAAGGTATGATGAGGCAGAATCCTGTCAAATTGATAGGAGTGAAGATATTTGCATCTATATCATTGGACGACATTGGCAATTCTGGATGATCGGCATAGGATTCGACCTGAGTCAAAGAGATTGGCTTTGGTCAAGTGCTACCGCACAAGTCTTGTACATTTGGACCCCCTGGACAATATACGATGAGGCAGAATCCTGTCAAATTGATAGGAGTAAAGATATTTGCATCTATATTATTGGACGACATTGGCAATTCTGGATGCTCCGGCTTATGATTCGACCTGAGTCCAAAGAGAGTCGCTTTGGACAAGGGCTGCCGCACAAATCTTGTACATTTGAACCTCCGGAACAAGGTATGATGAGGCAGAATCCTATCACATTGATAGGAGTAAAGATATTTGCATCTATATCATTGGACGCCATGGCAATGCTGAATGCTCCGGTTTATGATTTGACCTGAGTCCAAGGAGAGTCGCTTTGGACAAGTGCTACCGCCCAAGCCTTGTACATTTGAACATACGGAACAGGGTATGATGAGACAGAATCCTGTCAAATTGATAGGAGTGAAGATGTTTGCATCTATATCATTGGACGACATTGGCAATTCTGGATGCTCCGGCATATGAATCGACCTGAGTCCAAAGATATTCGCTTTTGTGAAGTGCTAACTCACAAATCTTGTACATTTTGACCTACTGGACAAGGTATGATGAGGCAGAATACTGTCAAATTGATAGCAGTAAAAATATTTGCATCTATATCATTGGACGACATTGGCAATTCTGGATGATCGGCATATGATTCGACCTGAGTCAAAGAGATTGACTTTTGTCAAGTGCTATCGCGCAAGTCTTGTACATTTGGACCCACTGGACATGATATGATGAGTCAGAATCCTGTCAAATTGATAGCAGTAAAGATATTTGCTTCTATATCATTGGACGACATTGGCAATTCTGGATGCCCCGGCATATGATTCGACCTCAGTCCAAAGAGAGTCGCTTTGGACAAGTGCTACCGCACAAATCTTGTTCATTTGACCCTCCTGTACAAGATATGATGAGGCAGAATCCTATCACATTGATAGGAGAAAAGATATTTGCATCTATATCATTGTACGACATTGGCAATTCTGGATGATCGGCATATGATTCGACCTGATTCAAAGAGATTGACTTTTGTCAAGTGCTATCGCACAAGTTTTGTACATTTG
The DNA here is from genome assembly GCA_963942575.1 of Priocnemis perturbator. Taxonomy (NCBI): domain Eukaryota; kingdom Metazoa; phylum Arthropoda; class Insecta; order Hymenoptera; family Pompilidae; genus Priocnemis; species Priocnemis perturbator. Next base: position 4,863,385 of record CAWWDK010000042.1, read on the forward strand.
GACCCCCTGGACAAGATATGATGAGGCAGAATCCTGTCAAATTGATAGCAGTAAAGATATTCGCTTCTATATCATTGGACGACATTGGCAATTCTGGATGCCCCGGCATATGATTCGACCTGAGTCCAAAGGGAGTCGCTTTGGACAAGGGCTACCGCACAAATCTTGTACATTTGAACCTCCGGAACAAGGTATGATGAGGCAGAATCCTATCACATTGACAGGAGTAAAGATATTTGCATCTATATCATTGGACGCCATGGCAATGCTGGATGCTCCGGTTTATGATTCGACCTGAGTCCAAGGAGAGACGCTTTGGACAAGTGCTACCGCCCAAACCTTGTACATTTGAACATCCGGAACAGGGTATGATGAGACAGAATCCTGTCAAATTGATAGGAGTGAAGATGTTTGCATCTATATCATTGGACGACATTGGCAATTCTGGGTGGCCGGGCTTACGATTCGACCTGAGTCCAAAGAGAGTCGCTGTGGACCAGGGCTACCCCAAAAAATCTTGTCATTTGATCCTCCGGAACAAGGTATGATGAGGCAGAATCCTGTCAAATTGATAGGAGTGAAGATATTTGCATCTGTATCATTGGACGACATTGGCAATTCTGGATGCTCCGGTTTATGATTCGACCTGAGTCCAAGGAGAGTCGCTTTGGACAAGTGCTACCGCCCAAACCTTGTACATTTGAACATCCGGAACAGGGTATGATGAGACAGAATCCTGTCAAATTGATTGGAGTGAAGATGTTTGCATCTATATCATTGGACGACATTGGCAATTCTGGATGCACAGGCTTATGATTCGACCTGAGTCCAAAGAGAGTCGCTTTGGACAAGGGATACCGCACAAATTTGTACATTTTGAAAAACTGGACAAGGTATGATGAGGCAGAATCCTGTCAAATTGATAGCAGTAAAGATATTTGCATCTATATCATTGGACGACATTGGCAATTCTGGATGATCGGCATATGATTCGACCTGAGTCAAAGAGAGTCGCTTTGGACAAGGGCTACCGCACACATCTTGTACATTTGAACCTACGGAACAAGGTATGATGAGGCAGAATCCTATCACATTGATAGGAGTGCAGATATTTGCATTTATATCATTGGACGACATTGGCAATGCTGGATGCTCCGGTTTATGATTCGACCTGGGTCCAAGGAGAGTCGCTTTGGACAAGTGCTACCGCCCAAACCTTGTACACTTGATCCTCCTGGACAAGACACGATGAGGCAGAATCCTGTCAAATTGATAGGAGTAAAGATGTTTCCATCTATATCATTGGGCTACATTGGCAATTCTGGATGCCCCGGCATATGATTCGACCTGAGTCCAAAGGGAGTCGCTTTGGACAAGGGCTACCGCACAAATCTTGTACATTTGAACCTCCGGAACAAGGTATGATGAGGCAGAATCCTATCACATTGATAGGAGTAAAGATATTTGCATCTATATCATTGGACGCCATGGCAATGCTGGATGATCCGGTTTATGATTCAACCTGAGTCCAAAGAGAGTCGCTTTGGACAAGGGCTACCGCACAAATTTGTACATTTTGACCTACTGGACAAGGTATGATGAGGCAGAATCCTGTCAAATTGATAGCAGTAAAGATATTTGCATCTATATCATTGGACGACATTGGCACTTCTGGATGATCGGCATATGATTCGACCTGAGTCAAAGAGAGTCGCTTTGGACAAGGGCTACCGCACACATCTTGTACATTTGAACCTACGGAACAAGGTATGATGAGGCAGAATCCTATCACATTGATAGGAGTGCAGATATTTGCATTTATATCATTGGACGACATTGGCAATGCTGGATGCTCCGGTTTATGATTCGACCTGGGTCCAAGGAGAGTCGCTTTGGACAAGTGCTACCGCCCAAACCTTGTACATTTGAACATCCGGAACAGGGTATGGTGAGACCGAATCCTGTCAAATTGATAGGAGTGAAGATGTTTGCATCTATATCATTGGACGACATTGGCAATTCTGGATGATCCGGCTTATGATTCGACCTGAGTCCAAAGACAGTCGCTTTGGACAAGGGCTACCGCACCAATCTTGTACATTTTGACCTACTGGACAAGGTATGATGAGGCAGAATCCTGTCAAATTGATAGCAGTAATGATATTTGCATCTATATCATTGGACGACATTGGCAATTCTGGATGCCCCGGCTTATGATTCGTCCTGATTCCAAAGAGAGTCGCTTTGGACAAGGGCTACCGCACAAATCTTATACATTTGAATCTCCGGAACAAGATATGACGAGGCAGAATCCTATCACATTGATAGGAGTAAAGATATTTGCATCTATTTCATTGGACGATATTGGCAATTCTGGATGGTCGGCATATGATTCGACCTGAGTTCAAAGAGTTTCGCTTTGGTCAAGTGCTACCGCACAAATCTAGTACATTTAAATCTCCAGGACAAGGTATGATAAGGTAGAATCGTGTCACATTGATAGGAGTAAAGATATTTGCATCTATACCATTGCACGACATTGGCAATTCTTGATGCTTCGGCATATGGATCGACCTGAGTCCAAAGAGAGTCGCTTTGCATACGTGCTACCGCACAAATCTTGTACATTTGGACCCCCTGGACAAGATACGATGAGGCAGAATCCTGTCAAATTGATAGCAGTAAAGATATTTGCATCTATATCATTGCACGACATTGGCAATTCTGGATGATTCGGCTTATTTATCGACTTGAGTCCAAAGAGTTTCGTTTTTGTCTAGTGCGACCACACAAATCTTGTACACTTGATCCTCCTGGACACGACGCGATGAGCCAGAATCCTGTCAAAGTGATAGGAGTGAAGATATTTGCATCTATATCATTGGACGCCATGGCAATGCTGGATGCTCCGGTTTATGATTCGACCTGAGTCCAAGGAGAGTCGCTTTGGACAAGTGCTACCGCCCAAACCTTGTACATTTGAACATCCGGAACAGGGTATGATGAGACAGAATCCTGTCAAATTGAAAGGAGTGAAGATGTTTGCATCTATATCATTGGACGACATTGGCAATTCTGGATGCTCCGGCTTATGATTCGACCTGAGTCCAAAGAGAGTCGCTTTGGACAAGGGCTACCGCACAAATCTTATACATTTGAATCTCCGGAACAAGATATGACGAGGCAGAATCCTATCACATTGATAGGAGTAAAGATATTTGCATCTATTTCATTGGACGATATTGGCAATTCTGGATGGTCGGCATATGATTCGACCTGAGTTCAAAGAGTTTCGCTTTTGTCTAGTGCTACCGCACAAATCTTGTACACTTGATCCTCCTGGACAAGACACGATGAGGAAGAATCCTGTCAAATTGATAGGAGTAAAGATATTTGCATCTATATCATTGGACGACATTGGCAATTCTGGATGATCGGCATATGATTCGACCTGACTCAAGAAATTGACTTTTGTCAAGTGCTACCACACAAGTCTTGTACATTTGGACCCCCTGGACAAGGTATGATGAGGCAGAATCCTATCACATTGATAGGAGTAAAGATATTTGCATCTATATCATTGGACGACATTGGCAATTCTGGATGCTCGGCATATGATTCGACCTGAGTTCAAAGAGTTTCGCTTTTGTCTAGTGCTACCGCACAAATCTTGTACACTTGATCCTCCTGGACAAGACACGATGAGGCAGAATTCTGTCAAATTGATAGGAGTAAAGATGTTTCCATCTATATCATTGGGCTACATTGGCAATTCTGGATGCCCCGGCTTATGATTCGACCTGAGTCCAAAGGGAGTCGCTTTGGACAAGGGCTACCGCACAAATCTTGTACATTTGAACCTCCTGAACAAGGTATGATGAGGCAGAATCCTGTCAGATTGAAAGGAGTGAAGATATTTGCAGCAATATCATTGGACGACATTGGCAATCCTAGGGATCCGACTTATAATTAGATCTGAATCAAAAGAGAGTCGGCCTGGGCAAGTACTACCGCACAAATATTGTACATTTGATCTTCCTGGACAAGTTACGATGAGGCAGAATCCTGCCAAATTGATAGGAGTCAGGATATTTGCATCTATATCATTGGACGACATTGGCAATTCTGTATGCTTCGGCATATGGATCAACCTGAGTCCAAAGAGATTCACTTTTGTCAAGTGCCACCGCACAAGCCTTGTACATTTGCACCTCTGGAACAAGTATGATGAGGCAGAATCCTGTCAAATTGAAAGGAGTGAAGATGTTTGCATTTATATCATTGGACGACATTGGCAATTCTGGATGCTCCGGCTTATGATTCGACCTGAGTCCAAAGAAAGTCGCTTTGGACAAGGGCTGCCGCACAAATCTTGTACATTTGAACCTCCGGAACAAGGTATGATGAGGCAGAATCCTATCACATTGATAGGAGTAAAGATATTTGCATCTATATCATTGGACGCCATGGCAATGCTGGATGCTCCGGTTTATGATTCGACCTGAGTCCAAGGAGAGTCGCTTTGGACAAGTGCTACCGCCCAAACCTTGTACATTTGTACATCCGGAACAGGGTATGATGAGACAGAATCCTGTCAAATTGAAAGGAGTGAAGATGTTTGCATCTATATCATTGGACGACATTGGCAATTCTGGATGCTCCGGCTTATGATTCGACCTGAGTCCAAAGAGAGTCGCTTTGGACAAGGGCTACCGCACAAATCTTATACATTTGAATCTCCGGAACAAGATATAACGAGGCAGAATCCTATCACATTGATAGGAGTAAAGATATTTGCATCTATTTCATTGGACGACATTGGCAATTCTGGATGGTCGGCATATGATTCGACCTGAGTTCAAAGAGTTTCGCTTTTGTCTAGTGCTACCGCACAAATCTTGTACACTTGATCCTCCTGGACAAGACACGATGAGGCAGAATCCTGTCAAATTGGTAGGAGTAAAGATATTTGCATTTATATCATTGGACGACATTGGCAATTTTGGATGATCGGCATATGATTCGACCTGAGACAAATAGATTGACTTTTGTCAAGTGCTACCGCACAAGTCTTGTACATTTGGACCCCCTGGACAAGATATGATGAGGCAGAATCCTGTCAAATTGATAGGAGTAAAGATATTTGCATCTATATCATTGGACGACATTGGCAATTCTGGATGATCGGCATATGATTCGACCTGAGTCAAAGAGATTGACTTTTGTCAAGTGCTACCACACAAGTCTTGTACATTTGGACCCCCTGGACAAGGTATGATGAGGCAGAATCCTATCACATTGATAGGAGTAAAGATATTTGCATCTATATCATTGGACGACATTGGCAATTCTGGATGCTCGGCATATGATTCGACCTGAGTTCAAAGAGTTTCGCTTTTGTCTAGTGCTACCGCACAAATCTTGTACACTTGATCCTCCTGGACAAGACAAGATGAGGCAGAATTCTGTCAAATTGATAGGAGTAAAGATGTTTCCATCTATATCATTGGGCTACATTGGCAATTCTGGATGCCCCGGCTTATGATTCGACCTGAGTCCAAAGGGAGTCGCTTTGGACAAGGGCTACCGCACAAATCTTGTACATTTGAACCTCCTGAACAAGGTATGATGAGGCAGAATCCTATCAGATTGAAAGGAGTGAAGATATTTGCAGCAATATCATTGGACGACATTGGCAATCCTAGGGATCCGACTTATAATTAGATCTGAATCAAAAGAGAGTCGGCCTGGGCAAGTACTACCGCACAAATATTGTACATTTGATCTTCCTGGACAAGTTACGATGAGGCAGAATCCTGCCAAATTGATAGGAGGCAGGATATTTGCATCTATATCATTGGACGACAATGGCAATTCTGTATGCTTCGGCATATGGATCAACCTGAGTCCAAAGAGATTCACTTTTGTCAAGTGCCACCGTACAAATCTTGTACATTTGGACCCCCTGGACAATATACGATGAGGCAGAATCCTGTCAAATTGATAGGAGTAAAGATATTTTCATCTATATCATTCGACGACATTGGCAATTCTGGATGCTCCGGCATATGATTCGACCGAAATCCAAAGACAGTCAGTTTGGGCAATTGCTGCCGCCCAAAACATGTGCATTTGGACCTCCTGGAAAAGGTATGATGAGGCAGAATCCTGTCACATTGATAGGAGTGAAGATATTTGCATCTATATCATTGGACGACATTGGCAATTCTGGATGCACAGGCTTATGATTCGACCTGAGTCCAAGGAGAGTCGCTTTGGACAAGTGCTACCGCATCAAACCTTGTACATTTTGACCTACTGGACAAGACACGATGAGGCAGAATCCTGTCAAATTGATAGTGGTAAAGATGTTTGCATCTATATCATTGGACGACATTGGCAATTCTGGATGCTCAGGTTTATGATTCGTCCTGAGTCCAAAGAGAGTCGCCTTGGACAAGTGCTACCGCAACAAATCGTGTACATTTGGACCCCCTGGACAACATACGATGAGGCAGAATCCTGTCCAATTGATAGCAGTAAAGATATTTGCATATATACCATTGCACGACATTGGCAATTCTTGATGCTTCGGCTTATGGATCGACCTGAGTCCAAAGAATTTCGCTTTTGTCAAGTGCCACCGCACAAATCTTGTACATTTGAACCTCCTAGACAAGATACGATGAGGCAGAATCCTGTCAAATTGATAGGAGTGAAGATATTTGCATCTATATCATTAGACGGCATTGGCAATTCTGGATGCTCAGGCTTATGATTCGACCTGAGTCCAAAGAGATTCACTTTTGTCAAGTGCCACCGCACAAATCTTGTACATTTGAACCTCCTGGACAAGATACGATGAGGCAGAATCCTGACAAATTGATAGGAGTGAAGATATTTGCATCTATATCATTAGACGGCATTGGCAATTCTGGATGCTCAGGCTTATGATTCGACCTTAGTCCAAAGAGATTCGGCCTGGGCAAGTGCTACCGCACAAATATTGTACATTTGATCTTCCTGGACAAGATACGATGAGGCAGAATCCTGCCAAATTGATAGGAGTCAGGATATTTGCATCTATATCATTGGACGACATTGGCAATTCTGTATGATTCGGCATATGGATCAACCTGAGTCCAAAGAGATTCACTTTTGTCAAGTGCCACCGCACAAATCTTGTACATTTGAACTTCCTGGATAAGGTATGGTGAGGCAGAATCCTGTCACATTGATAGTAGTAAAGATATTTGAATTTATATCATTGCACGACATTCGCAATCCTGGGGATCTGTCTTATAATTAGACCTGAATCCTAAGAGAGTCGGTCTGCACAAGTGCTACCGCACAAATCTTGTACATTTGAACCTCCTGGACAAGATACGATGAGGCAGAATCCTGTCAAATTGGTAGGAGTTAAGGTATTTGCATCTTTATCATTGGACGACATTGGCAATTCTGAATGCTGCGACATATGATTCGACCTGCAACCAAAGGGAGTCGCTTTGGACAAGGGCTGCCGCACAAATCTTGTACATTTGAACCTCCGGAACAAGGTATGATGAGGCAGAATCCTATCACATTGATAGGAGTAAAGATATTTGCATCTATATCATTGGACGACATTGGCAATTTTGGATGCTCGGCATATGATTCGACCTGAGTTCAAAGAGTTTCGCTTTTGTCTAGTGCTACCGCACAAATCTTGTACATTTGAACCTCCTGGACAAGATACGATGAGGCAGAATCCTGTCAAATTGATAGCAGTAAAGATATTTGCATCTATATCATTGGACGACATTGGCAATTCTGGATGATCGGCATATGATTCGACCTGAGTCAAAGAGAGTCGCTTTGGACAAGGGCTACCGCACACATCTTGTACATTTGAACCTACGGAACAAGGTATGATGAGGCAGAATCCTATCACATTGATAGGAGTGCAGATATTTGCATTTATATCATTGGACGACATTGGCAATGCTGGATGCTCCGGTTTATGATTCGACCTGGGTCCAAGGAGAGTCGCTTTGGACAAGTGCTACCGCCCAAACCTTGTACATTTGAACATCCGGAACAGGGTATGGTGAGACCGAATCCTGTCAAATTGATAGGAGTGAAGATGTTTGCATCTATATCATTGGACGACATTGGCAATTCTGGATGATCCGGCTTATGATTCGACCTGAGTCCAAAGAGAGTCGCTTTGGACAAGGGCTACCGCACCAATCTTGTACATTTTGACCTACTGGACAAGGTATGATGAGGCAGAATCCTGTCAAATTGATAGCAGTAATGATATTTGCATCTATATCATTGAACGACATTGGCAATTCTGGATGCCCCGGCTTATGATTCGACCTGAGTCCAAGGAGAGTCGCTTTGGACAAGTGCTACCGCCCAAACCTTGTACATTTGAACATCTGGAACAGGGTATGATGAGACAGAATCCTGTCAAATTGAAAGGAGTGAAGATGTTTGCATCTATATCATTGGACGACATTGGCAATTCTGGATGCTCCGGCTTATGATTCGACCTGAGTCCAAAGAGAGTCGCTTTGGACAAGGGCTACCGCACAAATCTTATACATTTGAATCTCCGGAACAAGATATGACGAGGCAGAATCCTATCACATTGATAGGAGTAAAGATATTTGCATCTATATCATTGGACGACATTGGCAATTCTGGATGATCGGCATATGATTCGACCTGAGTCAAAGAGATTGACTTTTGTCAAGTGCTACCACACAAGTCTTGTACATTTGGACCCCCTGGACAAGGTATGATGAGGCAGAATCCTATCACATTGATAGGAGTAAAGATATTTGCATCTATATCATTGGACGACATTGGCAATTCTGGATGCTCAGGTTTATGATTCGTCCTGAGTCCAAAGAGAGTCGCCTTGGACAAGTGCTACCGCAACAAATCGTGTACATTTGGACCCCCTGGACAACATACGATGAGGCAGAATCCTGTCCAATTGATAGCAGTAAAGATATTTGCATATATACCATTGCACGACATTGGCAATTCTTGATGCTTCGGCTTATGGATCGACCTGAGTCCAAAGAATTTCGCTTTTGTCAAGTGCCACCGCACAAATCTTGTACATTTGAACCTCCTAGACAAGATACGATGAGGCAGAATCCTGTCAAATTGATAGGAGTGAAGATATTTGCATCTATATCATTAGACGGCATTGGCAATTCTGGATGCTCAGGCTTATGATTCGACCTGAGTCCAAAGAGATTCACTTTTGTCAAGTGCCACCGCACAAATCTTGTACATTTGAACCTCCTGGACAAGATACGATGAGGCAGAATCCTGACAAATTGATAGGAGTGAAGATATTTGCATCTATATCATTAGACGGCATTGGCAATTCTGGATGCTCAGGCTTATGATTCGACCTTAGTCCAAAGAGATTCGGCCTGGGCAAGTGCTACCGCACAAATATTGTACATTTGATCTTCCTGGACAAGATACGATGAGGCAGAATCCTGCCAAATTGATAGGAGTCAGGATATTTGCATCTATATCATTGGACGACATTGGCAATTCTGTATGATTCGGCATATGGATCAACCTGAGTCCAAAGAGATTCACTTTTGTCAAGTGCCACCGCACAAATCTTGTACATTTGAACTTCCTGGATAAGGTATGGTGAGGCAGAATCCTGTCACATTGATAGTAGTAAAGATATTTGAATTTATATCATTGCACGACATTCGCAATCCTGGGGATCTGTCTTATAATTAGACCTGAATCCTAAGAGAGTCGGTCTGCACAAGTGCTACCGCACAAATCTTGTACATTTGAACCTCCTGGACAAGATACGATGAGGCAGAATCCTGTCAAATTGGTAGGAGTTAAGGTATTTGCATCTTTATCATTGGACGACATTGGCAATTCTGAATGCTGCGACATATGATTCGACCTGCAACCAAAGGGAGTCGCTTTGGACAAGGGCTGCCGCACAAATCTTGTACATTTGAACCTCCGGAACAAGGTATGATGAGGCAGAATCCTATCACATTGATAGGAGTAAAGATATTTGCATCTATATCATTGGACGACATTGGCAATTTTGGATGCTCGGCATATGATTCGACCTGAGTTCAAAGAGTTTCGCTTTTGTCTAGTGCTACCGCACAAATCTTGTACATTTGAACCTCCTGGACAAGATACGATGAGGCAGAATCCTGTCAAATTGATAGCAGTAAAGATATTTGCATCTATATCATTGGACGACATTGGCAATTCTGGATGATCGGCATATGATTCGACCTGAGTCAAAGAGAGTCGCTTTGGACAAGGGCTACCGCACACATCTTGTACATTTGAACCTACGGAACAAGGTATGATGAGGCAGAATCCTATCACATTGATAGGAGTGCAGATATTTGCATTTATATCATTGGACGACATTGGCAATGCTGGATGCTCCGGTTTATGATTCGACCTGGGTCCAAGGAGAGTCGCTTTGGACAAGTGCTACCGCCCAAACCTTGTACATTTGAACATCCGGAACAGGGTATGGTGAGACCGAATCCTGTCAAATTGATAGGAGTGAAGATGTTTGCATCTATATCATTGGACGACATTGGCAATTCTGGATGATCCGGCTTATGATTCGACCTGAGTCCAAAGAGAGTCGCTTTGGACAAGGGCTACCGCACCAATCTTGTACATTTTGACCTACTGGACAAGGTATGATGAGGCAGAATCCTGTCAAATTGATAGCAGTAATGATATTTGCATCTATATCATTGAACGACATTGGCAATTCTGGATGCCCCGGCTTATGATTCGACCTGAGTCCAAGGAGAGTCGCTTTGGACAAGTGCTACCGCCCAAACCTTGTACATTTGAACATCTGGAACAGGGTATGATGAGACAGAATCCTGTCAAATTGAAAGGAGTGAAGATGTTTGCATCTATATCATTGGACGACATTGGCAATTCTGGATGCTCCGGCTTATGATTCGACCTGAGTCCAAAGAGAGTCGCTTTGGACAAGGGCTACCGCACAAATCTTATACATTTGAATCTCCGGAACAAGATATGACGAGGCAGAATCCTATCACATTGATAGGAGTAAAGATATTTGCATCTATATCATTGGACGACATTGGCAATTCTGGATGATCGGCATATGATTCGACCTGAGTCAAAGAGATTGACTTTTGTCAAGTGCTACCACACAAGTCTTGTACATTTGGACCCCCTGGACAAGGTATGATGAGGCAGAATCCTATCACATTGATAGGAGTAAAGATATTTGCATCTATATCATTGGACGACATTGGCAATTCTGGATGCTCGGCATATGATTCGACCTGAGTTCAAAGAGTTTCGCTTTTGTCTAGTGCTACCGCACAAATCTTGTACACTTGATCCTCCTGGACAAGACACGATGAGGCAGAATCCTGTCAAATTGATAGGAGTAAAGATGTTTCCATCTATATCATTGGGCTACATTGGCAATTCTGGATGCCCCGGCATATGATTCGACCTGAGTCCAAAGGGAGTCGCTTTGGACAAGGGCTACCGCACAAATCTTGTACATTTGAACCTCCGGAACAAGGTATGATGAGGCAGAATCCTATCACATTGATAGGAGTAAAGATATTTGCATCTATATCATTGGACGCCATGGCAATGCTGGATGATCCGGTTTATGATTCAACCTGAGTCCAAAGAGAGTCGCTTTGGACAAGGGCTACCGCACAAATTTGTACATTTTGACCTACTGGACAAGGTATGATGAGGCAGAATCCTGTCAAATTGATAGCAGTAAAGATATTTGCATCTATATCATTGGACGACATTGGCAATTCTGGATGATCGGCATATGATTCGACCTGAGTCAAAGAGAGTCGCTTTGGACAAGGGCTACCGCACACATCTTGTACATTTGAACCTACGGAACAAGGTATGATGAGGCAGAATCCTATCACATTGATAGGAGTGCAGATATTTGCATTTATATCATTGGACGACATTGGCAATGCTGGATGCTCCGGTTTATGATTCGACCTGGGTCCAAGGAGAGTCGCTTTGGACAAGTGCTACCGCCCAAACCTTGTACATTTGAACATCCGGAACAGGGTATGGTGAGACCGAATCCTGTCAAATTGATAGGAGTGAAGATGTTTGCATCTATATCATTGGACGACATTGGCAATTCTGGATGATCCGGCTTATGATTCGACCTGAGTCCAAAGACAGTCGCTTTGGACAAGGGCTACCGCACCAATCTTGTACATTTTGACCTACTGGACAAGGTATGATGAGGCAGAATCCTGTCAAATTGATAGCAGTAATGATATTTGCATCTATATCATTGGACGACATTGGCAATTCTGGATGCCCCGGCTTATGATTCGTCCTGATTCCAAAGAGAGTCGCTTTGGACAAGGGCTACCGCACAAATCTTATACATTTGAATCTCCGGAACAAGATATGACGAGGCAGAATCCTATCACATTGATAGGAGTAAAGATATTTGCATCTATTTCATTGGACGATATTGGCAATTCTGGATGGTCGGCATATGATTCGACCTGAGTTCAAAGAGTTTCGCTTTTGTCAAGTGCTACCGCACAAATCTAGTACATTTAAATCTCCAGGACAAGGTATGATAAGGTAGAATCGTGTCACATTGATAGGAGTAAAGATATTTGCATCTATACCATTGCACGACATTGGCAATTCTTGATGCTTCGGCATATGGATCGACCTGAGTCCAAAGAGAGTCGCTTTGCATACGTGCTACCGCACAAATCTTGTACATTTGGACCCCCTGGACAAGATACGATGAGGCAGAATCCTGTCAAATTGATAGCAGTAAAGATATTTGCATCTATATCATTGCACGACATTGGCAATTCTGGATGATTCGGCTTATTTATCGACTTGAGTCCAAAGAGTTTCGTTTTTGTCTAGTGCGACCACACAAATCTTGTACACTTGATCCTCCTGGACACGACGCGATGAGCCAGAATCCTGTCAAAGTGATAGGAGTGAAGATATTTGCATCTATATCATTGGACGCCATGGCAATGCTGGATGCTCCGGTTTATGATTCGACCTGAGTCCAAGGAGAGTCGCTTTGGACAAGTGCTACCGCCCAAACCTTGTACATTTGAACATCCGGAACAGGGTATGATGAGACAGAATCCTGTCAAATTGAAAGGAGTGAAGATGTTTGCATCTATATCATTGGACGACATTGGCAATTCTGGATGCTCCGGCTTATGATTCGACCTGAGTCCAAAGAGAGTCGCTTTGGACAAGGGCTACCGCACAAATCTTATACATTTGAATCTCCGGAACAAGATATGACGAGGCAGAATCCTATCACATTGATAGGAGTAAAGATATTTGCATCTATTTCATTGGACGATATTGGCAATTCTGGATGGTCGGCATATGATTCGACCTGAGTTCAAAGAGTTTCGCTTTTGTCTAGTGCTACCGCACAAATCTTGTACACTTGATCCTCCTGGACAAGACACGATGAGGAAGAATCCTGTCAAATTGATAGGAGTAAAGATATTTGCATCTATATCATTGGACGACATTGGCAATTCTGGATGATCGGCATATGATTCGACCTGACTCAAGAAATTGACTTTTGTCAAGTGCTACCACACAAGTCTTGTACATTTGGACCCCCTGGACAAGGTATGATGAGGCAGAATCCTATCACATTGATAGGAGTAAAGATATTTGCATCTATATCATTGGACGACATTGGCAATTCTGGATGCTCGGCATATGATTCGACCTGAGTTCAAAGAGTTTCGCTTTTGTCTAGTGCTACCGCACAAATCTTGTACACTTGATCCTCCTGGACAAGACACGATGAGGCAGAATTCTGTCAAATTGATAGGAGTAAAGATGTTTCCATCTATATCATTGGGCTACATTGGCAATTCTGGATGCCCCGGCTTATGATTCGACCTGAGTCCAAAGGGAGTCGCTTTGGACAAGGGCTACCGCACAAATCTTGTACATTTGAACCTCCTGAACAAGGTATGATGAGGCAGAATCCTGTCAGATTGAAAGGAGTGAAGATATTTGCAGCAATATCATTGGACGACATTGGCAATCCTAGGGATCCGACTTATAATTAGATCTGAATCAAAAGAGAGTCGGCCTGGGCAAGTACTACCGCACAAATATTGTACATTTGATCTTCCTGGACAAGTTACGATGAGGCAGAATCCTGCCAAATTGATAGGAGTCAGGATATTTGCATCTATATCATTGGACGACATTGGCAATTCTGTATGCTTCGGCATATGGATCAACCTGAGTCCAAAGAGATTCACTTTTGTCAAGTGCCACCGCACAAGCCTTGTACATTTGCACCTCTGGAACAAGTATGATGAGGCAGAATCCTGTCAAATTGAAAGGAGTGAAGATGTTTGCATTTATATCATTGGACGACATTGGCAATTCTGGATGCTCCGGCTTATGATTCGACCTGAGTCCAAAGGGAGTCGCTTTGGACAAGGGCTACCGCACAAATCTTGTACATTTGAACCTCCGGAACAAGGTATGATGAGGCAGAATCCTATCACATTGATAGGAGTAAAGATATTTGCATCTATATCATTGGACGCCATGGCAATGCTGGATGATCCGGTTTATGATTCAACCTGAGTCCAAGGAGTGTCGCTTTGGACAAGTGCTACCGCCCAAACCTTGTACATTTGAACATCCGGAACAGGGTATGATGAGACAGAATCCTGTCAAATTGATTGGAGTGAAGATGTTTGCATCTATATCATTGGATGACATTGGCAATTCTGGATGCACAGGCTTATGATTCGACCTGAGTCCAAAGAGAGTCGCTTTGGACAAGGGCTACCGCACAAATTTGTCCATTGTGACCTACTGGACAAGGTATGATGAGGCAGAATCCTGTCAAATTGATAGCAGTAACGATATTTGCACCTATATCATTGGACGATATTGGCAATTCCGGATGCTACGGCATATGAATCGACCTGAGTCCAAAGCGATTCGCTTTTGTCAAGTGCTACCGCACAAATCTAGTACATTTAAATCTCCAGGACAAGGTATGATAAGGTAGAATCGTGTCACATTGATAGGAGTAAAGATATTTGCATCTATACCATTGCACGACATTGGCAATTCTTGATGCTTCGGCATATGGATCGACCTGAGTCCAAAGAGAGTAGCTTTGCATACGTGCTACAGCACAAATCTTGTACATTTGGACCCCCTGGACAAGATACGATGAGGCAGAATCCTGTCAAATTGATAGCAGTAAAGATATTAGCATCTATATCATTGCACGACATTGGCAATTCTGGATGATTCGGCTTATTTATCGACTTGAGTCCAAAGAGTTTCGTTTTTGTCTAGTGCGACCACACAAATCTTGTACACTTGATTCTCCTGGACAAGACGCGATGAGCCAGAATCCTGTCAAAGTGATAGGAGTGAAGATATTTGCATCTATATCATTGGACGCCATGGCAATGCTGGATGCTCCGGTTTATGATTCGACCTGAGTCCAAGGAGAGTCGCTTTGGACAAGTGCTACCGCCCAAACCTTGTACATTTGTACATCCGGAACAGGGTATGATGAGACAGAATCCTGTCAAATTGAAAGGAGTGAAGATGTTTGCATCTATATCATTGGACGACATTGGCAATTCTGGATGCTCCGGCTTATGATTCGACCTGAGTCCAAAGAGAGTCGCTTTGGACAAGGGCTACCGCACAAATCTTATACATTTGAATCTCCGGAACAAGATATGACGAGGCAGAATCCTATCACATTGATAGGAGTAAAGATATTTGCATCTATTTCATTGGACGACATTGGCAATTCTGGATGGTCGGCATATGATTCGACCTGAGTTCAAAGAGTTTCGCTTTTGTCTAGTGCTACCGCACAAATCTTGTACACTTGATCCTCCTGGACAAGACACGATGAGGCAGAATCCTGTCAAATTGGTAGGAGTAAAGATATTTGCATTTATATCATTGGACGACATTGGCAATTTTGGATGATCGGCATATGATTCGACCTGAGACAAATAGATTGACTTTTGTCAAGTGCTACCGCACAAGTCTTGTACATTTGGACCCCCTGGACAAGATATGATGAGGCAGAATCCTGTCAAATTGATAGGAGTAAAGATATTTGCATCTATATCATTGGACGACATTGGCAATTCTGGATGATCGGCATATGATTCGACCTGAGTCAAAGAGATTGACTTTTGTCAAGTGCTACCACACAAGTCTTGTACATTTGGACCCCCTGGACAAGGTATGATGAGGCAGAATCCTATCACATTGATAGGAGTAAAGATATTTGCATCTATATCATTGGACGACATTGGCAATTCTGGATGCTCGGCATATGATTCGACCTGAGTTCAAAGAGTTTCGCTTTTGTCTAGTGCTACCGCACAAATCTTGTACACTTGATCCTCCTGGACAAGACAAGATGAGGCAGAATTCTGTCAAATTGATAGGAGTAAAGATGTTTCCATCTATATCATTGGGCTACATTGGCAATTCTGGATGATCGGCATATGATTCGACCTGAGTCAAAGAGATTGACTTTTGTCAAGTGCTACCACACAAGTCTTGTACATTTGGACCCCCTGGACAAGGTATGATGAGGCAGAATCCTATCAGATTGAAAGGAGTGAAGATATTTGCATCTATATCATTGGACGCCATGGCAATGCTGGATGCTCCGGTTTATCATTCGACCTGAGTCCAAGGAGAGTCGCTTTGGACAAGTGCTACCGCCCAAACCTTGTACATTTGAACATCCGGAACAGGGTATGATGAGACAGAATCCTGTCAAATTGAAAGGAGAGAAGATGTTTGCATCTATATCATTGGACGACATTGGCAATTCTGGATGCTCTGGCTTATGATTCGACCTGAGTCCAAAGAGAGTCGCTTTGGACAAGGGGTACCGCACAAATCTTGTACATTTGAACATCCGGAACAGGATATGATGAGATAGAATCCTGTCAAATTGATAGGAGTGAAGATGTTTGCATCTATATCATTGGACGACATTGGCAATTCTGGATGCTCCGGCTTATGATTCGACCTGAGACCAAACAGAGTCGCTTTGGACAAGGGCTACCGCACAAATCTTGTACATTTTGACCTACTGGACAAGGTATGATGAGGCAGAATCCTGTCAAATTGATAGCAGTAAAGATATATGCTTCTATATCATTGGACGACATTGGCAATTCTGGATGCCCCGGCATATGTATCGACTTGAGTCCAAAGAGTTTCGCTTTTGTCTAGTGCTACCACACAAATTTTGTACACTTGATTCTCCTGGACAAGACACGATGAGCCAGAATCCTGTCGAATTGATAGGAGTGAAGATATTTGCATCTATATCATTGGACGCCATGGCAATGCTGGATGCTCCGGTTTATCATTCGACCTGAGTCCAAGGAGAGTCGCTTTGGACAAGTGCTACCGCCCAAACCTTGTACATTTGAACATCCGGAACAGGGTATGATGAGACAGAATCCTGTCAAATTGAAAGGAGAGAAGATGTTTGCATCTATATCATTGGACGACATTGGCAATTCTGGATGCTCTGGCTTATGATTCGACCTGAGTCCAAAGAGAGTCGATTTGGACAAGGGCTACCGCACAATTCTTGTACATTTGAACCTCCTGGACAAGATACGATGAGGCAGAATCCTGTCAAATTGATAGGAGTGAAGATATTTGCATCTATATCATTAGACGGCATTGGCAATTCTGGATGCCCCGGCTTATGATTCGACCTGAGTCCAAAGAGAGTCGCTTTGGACAAGGGCTGCCGCACAAATCTTGTACATTTGAACCTCCGGAACAAGGTATGATGAGGCAGAATCCAGTCAAATTGATAGCATTAAATATATTTGCATCTATATCATTGGACGACAATGGCAATTCTGGATGCTCCGGCTTATGATTCGACCTTAATCCAAAGAGAGTCGGCCTGGGCAAGTGCTACCGCACAAATATTGTACATTTGATCTTCCTGGACAAGATACGATGAGGCAGAATCCTGCCAAATTGATAGGAGTCAGGATATTTGCATCTATATCATTGGACGACATTGGCAATTCTGTATGCTTCGGCATATGGATCAACCTGAGTCCAAAGAGATTCACTTTTGTCAAGTGCCACCGCACAAATCTTGTACATTTGAACTTCCTGGATAAGGTATGGTGAGGCAGAATCCTATCACATTGATAGGAGTAAAGATATTTGCATCTATATCATTGGACGACATTGGCAATTCTGGATGCCCCGGCTTATGATTCGACCTGAGTCCAAAGAGAGTCGCTTTGGACAAGGGCTGCCGCACAAATCTTGTATATTTGAACATCCGGAACAGGATATGATGAGATAGAATCCTGTCAAATTGATAGGAGTGAAGATGTTTGCATCTATATCATTGGACGACATTGGCAATTCTGGATGCTCCGGCTTATGATTCGACCTGAGACCAAACAGAGTCGCTTTGGACAAGGGCTACCGCACAAATCTTGTACATTTTGACCTACTGGACAAGGTATGATGAGGCAGAATCCTGTCAAATTGATAGCAGTAAAGATATATGCTTCTATATCATTGGACGACATTGGCAATTCTGGATGCCCCGGCATATGTATCGACTTGAGTCCAAAGAGTTTCGCTTTTGTCTAGTGCTACCACACAAATTTTGTACACTTGATCCTCCTCGACAAGACACGATGAGCCAAAATCCTGTCGAATTGATAGGAGTGAAGATATTTGCATCTATATCATTGGACGCCAAGGCAATGCTGGATGCTCCGGTTTATGATTCGACCTGAGTCCAAGGAGAGTCGCTTTGGACAAGTGCTACCGCCCAAACCTTGTACATTTGAATATCCGGAACATGATATGATGAGACAGAATCCTGTCAAATTGATAGGAGTGAAGATGTTTGCATCTATATCATTGGACGACATTGGCAATTCTGGATGCTCCGGCTTATGATTCGACCTGAGTCCAAACAGAGTCGCTTTGGACAAGGGCTACCGCACAAATCTTGTACATTTTGACCTACTGGACAAGGTATGATGAGGCAGAATCCTGTCAAATTGATAGCAGTAAAGATATTTGCATCTATATCATTGGACGACATTGGCAATTCTGGATGCCCCAGCTTATGATTCGACCTGAGTCCAAAGAGAGTCGCTTTGGACAAGGTCTACCGCACACATCTTGTACATTTGAACCTACGGAACAAGGTATGATGAGGCAGAATCCTATCACATTGATAGGAGTAAAGATATTTTCACCTACATCATTGGACGACATTGGCAATTCTGGATGATCGGCATATGATTCGACCTGAGTCAAAGAGATTGACTTTTGTCAAGTGCTATCGCACAAGTCTTGTACATTTGGACCCCCTGGACAAGATATGATGAGGCAGAATCCTGTCAAATTGATAGCAGTAATGATATTTGCATCTATATCATTGGACGACATTGGCAATTCTGGATGCTCCGGCTTATGATTAGACCTGAGTCCAAACAGAGTCGCTTTGGACAAGGGCTACCGCACAAATCTTGTACATTTGAACATCCGGAACAGGGTATGATGAGGCAGAATCCTGTCAAACTGATAGGAGTAAAGATGTTTGCATCTATATCATTGGGCTACATTGGCAATTCTGGATGATCGGCATATGATTCGATCTGAGTGCAAAGAGTTTCGCTTCGGACAAGGGCTACCGTACAAATCTTGTACACGACCCTTCTGGACAAGACACGATGAGGCAGAATCCTGTCAAACTGATAGGAGTAAAGATGTTTGCATCTATATCATTGGGCTACATTGGCAATTCTGGATGATCGGCATATGATTCGATCTGAGTGCAAAGAGTTTCGCTTTGGACAAGGGCTACCGTACAAATCTTGTACACGACCCTTCTGGACAAGACACGATGAGGCAGAATCCTGTCAAATTGATAGCAGTAAAGATATTTGCATCTATATCATTGGACGACATTGGCAATTCTGGATGCCCGGGCTTACGAATCGACCTGAGTCCAAAGAGAGTCGCTTTGGACAAGGGCTACCGCACAAATCTTGTACATTTTGACCTACTGGACAAGGTATGATGAGGCAGAATCCTGTCAAATTGATAGCAGTAAAGATATTTGCATCTATATCATTGGACGACATTGGCAATTCTGGATGATCGGCATATGATTCGACCTGAGTCAAAGAGAGTCGCTTTGGACAAGGGCTACCGCACAAATCTTGTACACTTGATCCTCCTGGACAAGACACGATGAGCCAGAATCCTGTCGAATTGATAGGAGTGAAGATATTTGCATCTATATCATTGGACGCCATGGCAATGCTGGATGCTCCGGTTTATCATTCGACCTGAGTCCAAGGAGAGTCGCTTTGGACAAGTGCTACCGCCCAAACCTTGTACATTTGAACATCCGGAACAGGGTATGATGAGACAGAATCCTGTCAAATTTAAAGGAGAGAAGATGTTTGCATCTATATCATTGGACGACATTGGCAATTCTGGATGCTCTGGCTTATGATTCGACCTGAGTCCAAAGAGAGTCGCTTTGGACAAGGGGTACCGCACAAATCTTGTACATTTGAACATCCGGAACAGGATATGATGAGATAGAATCCTGTCAAATTGATAGGAGTGAAGATGTTTGCATCTATATCATTGGACGACATTGGCAATTCTGGATGCTCCGGCTTATGATTCGACCTGAGACCAAACAGAGTCGCTTTGGACAAGGGCTACCGCACAAATCTTGTACATTTTGACCTACTGGACAAGGTATGATGAGGCAGAATCCTGTCAAATTGATAGCAGTAAAGATATATGCTTCTATATCATTGGACGACATTGGCAATTCTGGATGCCCCGGCATATGTATCGACTTGAGTCCAAAGAGTTTCGCTTTTGTCTAGTGCTACCACACAAATTTTGTACACTTGATTCTCCTGGACAAGACACGATGAGCCAGAATCCTGTCGAATTGATAGGAGTGAAGATATTTGCATCTATATCATTGGACGCCATGGCAATGCTGGATGCTCCGGTTTATCATTCGACCTGAGTCCAAGGAGAGTCGCTTTGGACAAGTGCTACCGCCCAAACCTTGTACATTTGAACATCCGGAACAGGGTATGATGAGACAGAATCCTGTCAAATTGAAAGGAGAGAAGATGTTTGCATCTATATCATTGGACGACATTGGCAATTCTGGATGCTCTGGCTTATGATTCGACCTGAGTCCAAAGAGAGTCGATTTGGACAAGGGCTACCGCCCAAACCTTGTACATTTGAACATCCGGAACAGGGTATGATGAGACAGAATCCTGTCAAATTGATAGCAGTAAAGATATTTGCATCTATATCATTGGACGACATTGGCAATTCTGGATGCCCCGGCTTATGATTCGACCTGAGTCCAAAGAGAGTCGCTTTGGACAAGGTCTACCGCACACATCTTGTACATTTGAACCTACGGAACAAGGTATGATGAGGCAGAATCCTATCACATTGATAGGAGTAAAGATATTTTCACCTACATCATTGGACTACATTGGCAATTCTGGATGATCGGCATATGATTCGACCTGAGTCAAAGAGATTGACTTTTGTCAAGTGCTATCGCACAAGTCTTGTACATTTGGACCCCCTGGACAAGATATGATGAGGCAGAATCCTGTCAAATTGATAGCAGTAATGATATTTGCATCTATATCATTGGACGACATTGGCAATTCTGGATGCTCCGGCTTATGATTAGACCTGAGTCCAAACAGAGTCGCTTTGGACAAGGGCTACCGCACAAATCTTGTACATTTGAACATCCGGAACAGGGTATGATGAGGCAGAATCCTGTCAAACTGATAGGAGTAAAGATGTTTGCATCTATATCATTGGGCTACATTGGCAATTCTGGATGATCGGCATATGATTCGATCTGAGTTTAAAGAGTTTCGCTTCGGACAAGGGCTACCGTACAAATCTTGTACACGACCCTTCTGGACAAGACACGATGAGGCAGAATCCTGTCAAACTGATAGGAGTAAAGATGTTTGCATCTATATCATTGGGCTACATTGGCAATTCTGGATGATCGGCATATGATTCGATCT
Organism: Priocnemis perturbator; assembly: GCA_963942575.1. Classification (NCBI taxonomy): domain Eukaryota; kingdom Metazoa; phylum Arthropoda; class Insecta; order Hymenoptera; family Pompilidae; genus Priocnemis; species Priocnemis perturbator. Next base: position 4,885,602 of record CAWWDK010000042.1, read on the forward strand.
GAGTGCAAAGAGTTTCGCTTTGGACAAGGGCTACCGTACAAATCTTGTACACGACCCTTCTGGACAAGACACGATGAGGCAGAATCCTGTCAAATTGATAGCAGTAAAGATATTTGCATCTATATCATTGGACGACATTTGCAATTCTGGATGCCCGGGCTTACGAATCGACCTGAGTCCAAAGAGAGTCGCTTTGGACAAGGGCTACCGCACAAATCTTGTACATTTTGACCTACTGGACAAGGTATGATGAGGCAGAATCCTGTCAAATTGATAGCAGTAAAGATATTTGCATCTATATCATTGGACGACATTGGCAATTCTGGATGATCGGCATATGATTCGACCTGAGTCAAAGAGAGTCGCTTTGGACAAGGGCTACCGCACAAATCTTGTACACTTGATCCTCCTGGACAAGACACGATGAGCCAGAATCCTGTCGAATTGATAGGAGTGAAGATATTTGCATCTATATCATTGGACGCCATGGCAATGCTGGATGCTCCGGTTTATCATTCGACCTGAGTCCAAGGAGAGTCGCTTTGGACAAGTGCTACCGCCCAAACCTTGTACATTTGAACATCCGGAACAGGGTATGATGAGACAGAATCCTGTCAAATTGAAAGGAGAGAAGATGTTTGCATCTATATCATTGGACGACATTGGCAATTCTGTATGCTTCGGCATATGGATCAACCTGAGTCCAAAGAGAGTCGCTTTGGACAAGGGCTACCGCACAAATCTTGTACATTTGAACATCCGGAACAGGATATGATGAGACAGAATCCTGTCAAATTGATAGGAGTGAAGATGTTTGCATCTATATCATTGGACGACATTGGCAATTCTGGATGCTCCGGCTTATGATTCGACCTCAGTCCAAACAGAGTCGCTTTGGACAAGGGCTACCGCACAAATCTTGTACATTTTGACCTACTGGACAAGGTATGATGAGGCAGAATCCTGTCAAATTGATAGCAGTAAAGATATATGCTTCTATATCATTGGACGACATTGGCAATTCTGGATGCCCCGGCATATGTATCGACTTGAGTCCAAAGAGTTTCGCTTTTGTCTAGTGCTACCACACAAATTTTGTACACTTGATCCTCCTGGACAAGACACGATGAGCCAAAATCCTGTCGAATTGATAGGAGTGAAGATATTTGCATCTATATCATTGGACGCCAAGGCAATGCTGGATGCTCCGGTTTATGATTCGACCTGAGTCCAAGGAGAGTCGCTTTGGACAAGTGCTACCGCCCAAACCTTGTACATTTGAATATCCGGAACAGGATATGATGAGACAGAATCCTGTCAAATTGATAGGAGTGAAGATGTTTGCATCTATATCATTGGACGACATTGGCAATTCTGGATGCTCCGGCTTATGATTCGACCTGAGTCCAAACAGAGTCGCTTTGGACAAGGGCTATCGCACAAATCTTGTACATTTGGATCCCCTGGACAATATACGATGAGGCAGGATCCTGTCAAATTGATAGCAGTAAAGATATTTGGATCTATATCATTGGACGACTTTGGCAATTCTGGATGCCCCGGCTTATGATTCGACCTGAGTCCAAGGAGAGTCGCTTTGGACAAGTGCTACCGCAACAAACCTTGTACATTTGGACCCCCTGGACAAGATACGAAGAGGCAGAATCCTGTCAAATTAATAGGAGTAAAGATATTTGCATCTATATCATTGGTCAACATCGGCAATTCTGGATGGTCCGTCTTATGGTTCGACATAAGTCCAAAGAATGTCGCTTTGGACAAGTGCTACCGCACAAATCTTGTACATTTGGACCTCCTGGGCAAGATACGATGAGGCAGAATCTGGCAAATTGATAGGAGTAAAGATATTTGCATCTATATCATCGGACGACATTGGCAAATCTGGAAGCTACGGCATATGGATTGACCTGAGTCCAAAGAGATTCGCATTTGTAAAGTGCTACCGCACATATCGTGTACATTTGAACCTTCTGGACAAGGTATGATGAGGCAGAATCCTATCACGTTGATAGGAGTGAAGATATTATCACCAATATCATTGGACGACATTGGCAATCCTGGGGATCCGTCTTATAATTAGACCTGAATCCAAAGAGAGTCGCTTTGGACAAGTGCTACCGCAACAAATCTTGTACATTTGGACACCTTGGACAAGATACGATGAGGGAGAAACCTGTCAAATTAATAGGAGTAAAGATATTTGCATCTATATCATTGGTCAACATCGGCAATTCTGGATGCCCCGGCTTATGATTCGACCTGAGTCCAAAGAGAGTCGCTTTGTACCAGGGCTACCGCACAAATCTTGTACATTTGAACCTCCGGAACAAGGTATGATGAGGCAGAATCCTATCACGTTGATAGGAGTAAAGATATTTGCATCTATATCATTGGACGACATTGGCAATTCTGGATGCTCGGCATATGATTCGACCTGAGTCCAAAGACAGCCGCTTTGGACAAGGGCTACCGCACAAATCTTGTACATTTTGACCTACTGGACAAGGTATGATGAGGCAGAATCCTGTCACATTGATAGGAGTGAAGATATTTGCAACTATATCATTGGTCAACATCGGCAATTCTGGATGGTCCGGCTTATGGTTCGACATCAGTCCAAAGAATGTCGCCTTGGACAAGGGCTACCGCGCAAATCTTGTACATTTGGACCCCCTGGACAAGATACGATGAGGCAGAATCCTATCACATTGATAGGAGTAAATATATTTGCATCTATATCATTGGACGACATTGGCAATTGTTGATGCTCGGCATATGATTCGACCTGAGTCCAAAGAGTTTCGCTTTGGACAAGGGCTACCGCACAAATCTTGTACATGTGAACCTCCGGAACAAGGTAAGATGAGGCAGAATCCTATCACATTGATAGGAGTGAAGATATTTGCATCTATATCATTGGACGACATTGGCAATTCTGGATGCTCAGGCTTATGTTTCGACCTGAGTCAAAAGACAGTCGCTTCGGACAAGTGCTACCGCACAAATATTGTACATTTGATCTTCCTGGACAAGATACGACGAGGCAGAATCCTGCCAAATTGATAGGAGTCAGGATATTTGCATCTATATCGTTGGACGACATTGGCAATTCTGTATGCTTCGGCATATGGATCAACCTGAGTCCAAAGAGATTCACTTTTGTCAAGTGCCACCGTACAAATCTTGTACATTTGAACCTACTGGACAAGATACGATGAGGCAGAATCCTGTCAAATTGATAGGAGTAAAGATATTTTCATCTATATCATTCGACGACATTGGCAATTCTGGATGCTCAGGTTTATGATTCGTCCTGAGTCCAAAGAGAGTCGCTTTGGACAAGTGCTACCGCAACAAATCGTGTACATTTGGACCCCCTGGACAAGATACGATGAGGCAGAATCCTGTCCAATTGACAGCAGTAAAGATATTTGCATCTATACCATTGCACGACATTGGCAATTCTTGATGCTTCGGCTTATGGATCGACCTGAGTCCAAAGAGTTTCGCTTTGGACAAGTGCTACCGCACAAGTCTTGTACATTTGGACCCCCGGGACAATATACGATGAGGCAGAATCCTATCACATTGATAGGAGTAAAGATATTTGCATCTATATCATTGGACGACTTTGGCAATTCTGGATGATCGGCATAAGATTCGACCTGAGTCAAAGAGATTGGCTTTTGTCAAGTGCTACCGCACAAGTCTTGTACATTTGGACCCCCGGGACAATATACGATGAGGCAGAATCCTGTCAAATTGATAGTGGTAAAGATGTTTGCATCTATATCATTGGACGACATTGGCAATTCTGGATGCTCAGGTTTATGATTCGTCCTGAGTCCAAATAGAGTCGCTTCGGACAAGTGCTACCGCAACAAGTCTTGTACATTTGGACCTCCTGTACAAGGTATGATGAGGCAGAATCCTGTCAGATTGAAAGGAGTGAAGATATTTGCAGCAATATCATTGAACGACATTGGCAATCCTAGGGATCCGACTTATAATTAGATCTGAATTAAAAGAGAGTCAGCCTGGGCAAGTACTACCGCACAAATATTGTACATTTGATCTTCCTGGACAAGATAAAATGAGGCAGAAACCTGCCAAATTGAGAGGAGTCAGGATATTTGCATCTATATCATTGGACGACATTGGCAATTCTGTATGCTTCGGCATATGGATCAACCTGAGTCCAAAGAGATTCACTTTTGTCAAGTGCCACCGCACAATTCTTGTACATTTGAACCTCCTGGACAAGATACGATGAGGCAGAATCCTGTCAAATTGATAGGAGTGAAGATATTTGCATCTATATCATTAGACGGCATTGGCAATTCTGGATGCCCCGGCTTATGATTCGACCTGAGTCCAAAGAGAGTCGCTTTGGACAAGGGCTGCCGCACAAATCTTGTACATTTGAACCTCCGGAACAAGGTATGATGAGGCAGAATCCTGTCAAATTGATAGCATTAAATATATTTGCATCTATATCATTGGACGACAATGGCAATTCTGGATGCTCCGGCTTATGATTCGACCTTAATCCAAAGAGAGTCGGCCTGGGCAAGTGCTACCGCACAAATATTGTACATTTGATCTTCCTGGACAAGATACGATGAGGCAGAATCCTGCCAAATTGATAGGAGTCAGGATATTTGCATCTATATCATTGGACGACATTGGCAATTCTGTATGCTTCGGCATATGGATCAACCTGAGTCCAAAGAGATTCACTTTTGTCAAGTGCCACCGCACAAATCTTGTACATTTGGACTTCCTGGATAAGGTATGGTGAGGCAGAATCCTGTCAAATTGATAGCATTAAATATATTTGCATCTATATCATTGGACGACAATGGCAATTCTGGATGCTCCGGCTTATGATTCGACCTTAATCCAAAGAGAGTCGGCCTGGGCAAGTGCTACCGCACAAATATTGTACATTTGATCTTCCTGGACAAGATACGATGAGGCAGAATCCTGCCAAATTGATAGGAGTCAGGATATTTGCATCTATATCATTGGACGACATTGGCAATTCTGTATGCTTCGGCATATGGATCAACCTGAGTCCAAAGAGATTCACTTTTGTCAAGTGCCACCGCACAAATCTTGTACATTTGAACTTCCTGGATAAGGTATGGTGAGGCAGAATCCTATCACATTGATAGGAGTGTAGATGTTTGCATCTATATCATTGGACGACATTGGCAATTCTGGATGCACAGGCAAATGATTCGACCTGAGTCCAAAGAGAGTCGCTTTGGACAAGGGCTACCGCACAAATCTTGTACATTTTGACCTACTGGACAAGGTATGACGAGGCAGAATCCTGTCAAATTGATAGCAGTAAAGATATTTGCATCTATATCATTGGACGACATTGGCAATTCTGGATGCCCGGGCTTACGAATCGACCTGAGTCCAAAGAGAGTCGCTTTGGACAAGGGCTACCGCACAAATCTTGTACATTTTGACCTACTGGACAAGGTATGATGAGGCAGAATCCTGTCAAATTGATAGCAGTAAAGATATTTGCATCTATATCATTGGACGACATTGGCAATTCTGGATGATCGGCATATGATTCGACCTGAGTCAAAGAGAGTCGCTTTGGACAAGGGCTACCGCACAAATCTTGTACACTTGATCCTCCTGGACAAGACACGATGAGCCAGAATCCTGTCGAATTGATAGGAGTGAATATATTTGCATCTATATCATTGGACGCCATGGCAATGCTGGATGCTCCGGTTTATCATTCGACCTGAGTCCAAGGAGAGTCGCTTTGGACAAGTGCTACCGCCCAAACCTTGTACATTTGAACATCCGGAACAGGGTATGATGAGACAGAATCCTGTCAAATTGAAAGGAGAGAAGATGTTTGCATCTATATCATTGGACGACATTGGCAATTCTGGATGCTCTGGCTTATGATTCGACCTGAGTCCAAAGAGAGTCGCTTTGGACAAGGGGTACCGCACAAATCTTGTACATTTGAACATCCGGAACAGGATATGATGAGATAGAATCCTGTCAAATTGATAGGAGTGAAGATGTTTGCATCTATATCATTGGACGACATTGGCAATTCTGGATGCTCCGGCTTATGATTCGACCTGAGACCAAACAGAGTCGCTTTGGACAAGGGCTACCGCACAAATCTTGTACATTTTGACCTACTGGACAAGGTATGATGAGGCAGAATCCTGTCAAATTGATAGCAGTAAAGATATATGCTTCTATATCATTGGACGACATTGGCAATTCTGGATGCCCCGGCATATGTATCGACTTGAGTCCAAAGAGTTTCGCTTTTGTCTAGTGCTACCACACAAATTTTGTACACTTGATTCTCCTGGACAAGACACGATGAGCCAGAATCCTGTCGAATTGATAGGAGTGAAGATATTTGCATCTATATCATTGGACGCCATGGCAATGCTGGATGCTCCGGTTTATCATTCGACCTGAGTCCAAGGAGAGTCGCTTTGGACAAGTGCTACCGCCCAAACCTTGTACATTTGAACATCCGGAACAGGGTATGATGAGACAGAATCCTGTCAAATTGAAAGGAGAGAAGATGTTTGCATCTATATCATTGGACGACATTGGCAATTCTGGATGCTCTGGCTTATGATTCGACCTGAGTCCAAAGAGAGTCGATTTGGACAAGGGCTACCGCACAATTCTTGTACATTTGAACCTCCTGGACAAGATACGATGAGGCAGAATCCTGTCAAATTGATAGGAGTGAAGATATTTGCATCTATATCATTAGACGGCATTGGCAATTCTGGATGCCCCGGCTTATGATTCGACCTGAGTCCAAAGAGAGTCGCTTTGGACAAGGGCTGCCGCACAAATCTTGTACATTTGAACCTCCGGAACAAGGTATGATGAGGCAGAATCCTGTCAAATTGATAGCATTAAATATATTTGCATCTATATCATTGGACGACAATGGCAATTCTGGATGCTCCGGCTTATGATTCGACCTTAATCCAAAGAGAGTCGGCCTGGGCAAGTGCTACCGCACAAATATTGTACATTTGATCTTCCTGGACAAGATACGATGAGGCAGAATCCTGCCAAATTGATAGGAGTCAGGATATTTGCATCTATATCATTGGACGACATTGGCAATTCTGTATGCTTCGGCATATGGATCAACCTGAGTCCAAAGAGATTCACTTTTGTCAAGTGCCACCGCACAAATCTTGTACATTTGAACTTCCTGGATAAGGTATGGTGAGGCAGAATCCTATCACATTGATAGGAGTAAAGATATTTGCATCTATATCATTGGACGACATTGGCAATTCTGGATGCCCCGGCTTATGATTCGACCTGAGTCCAAAGAGAGTCGCTTTGGACAAGGGCTGCCGCACAAATCTTGTACATTTGAACATCCGGAACAGGATATGATGAGATAGAATCCTGTCAAATTGATAGGAGTGAAGATGTTTGCATCTATATCATTGGACGACATTGGCAATTCTGGATGCTCCGGCTTATGATTCGACCTGAGACCAAACAGAGTCGCTTTGGACAAGGGCTACCGCACAAATCTTGTACATTTTGACCTACTGGACAAGGTATGATGAGGCAGAATCCTGTCAAATTGATAGCAGTAAAGATATATGCTTCTATATCATTGGACGACATTGGCAATTCTGGATGCCCCGGCATATGTATCGACTTGAGTCCAAAGAGTTTCGCTTTTGTCTAGTGCTACCACACAAATTTTGTACACTTGATTCTCCTGGACAAGACACGATGAGCCAGAATCCTGTCGAATTGATAGGAGTGAAGATATTTGCATCTATATCATTGGACGCCATGGCAATGCTGGATGCTCCGGTTTATCATTCGACCTGAGTCCAAGGAGAGTCGCTTTGGACAAGTGCTACCGCCCAAACCTTGTACATTTGAACATCCGGAACAGGGTATGATGAGACAGAATCCTGTCAAATTGAAAGGAGAGAAGATGTTTGCATCTATATCATTGGACGACATTGGCAATTCTGGATGCTCTGGCTTATGATTCGACCTGAGTCCAAAGAGAGTCGATTTGGACAAGGGCTACCGCACAAATCTTGTACATTTGAACATCCGGAACAGGATATGATGAGACAGAATCCTGTCAAATTGATAGGAGTGAAGATGTTTGCATCTATATCATTGGACGACATTGGCAATTCTGGATGCTCCGGCTTATGATTCGACCTGAGTCCAAACAGAGTCGCTTTGGACAAGGGCTACCGCACAAATCTTGTACATTTTGACCTACTGGACAAGGTATGATGAGGCAGAATCCTGTCAAATTGATAGCAGTAAAGGTATATGCTTCTATATCATTGGACGACATTGGCAATTCTGGATGCCCCGGCATATGTATCGAATTGAGTCCAAAGAGTTTCGCTTTTGTCTAGTGCTACCACACAAATTTTGTACACTTGATTCTCCTGGACAAGACGCGATGAGCCAGAATCCTGTCGAATTGATAGGAGTGAAGATATTTGCATCTATATCATTGGACGCCAAGGCAATGCTGGATGCTCCGGTTTATGATTCGACCAGAGTCCAAGGAGAGTCGCTTTGGACAAGTGCTACCGCCCAAACCTTGTACATTTGAACATCCGGAACAGGGTATGATGAGACAGAATCCTGTCAAATTGAAAGGAGAGAAGATGTTTGCATCTATATCATTGGACGACATTGGCAATTCTGTATGCTTCGGCATATGGATCAACCTGAGTCCAAAGAGAGTCGCTTTGGACAAGGGCTACCGCACAAATCTTGTACATTTGAACATCCGGAACAGGATATGATGAGACAGAATCCTGTCAAATTGATAGGAGTGAAGATGTTTGCATCTATATCATTGGACGACATTGGCAATTCTGGATGCTCCGGCTTATGATTCGACCTGAGTCCAAACAGAGTCGCTTTGGACAAGGGCTACCGCACAAATCTTGTACATTTTGACCTACTGGACAAGGTATGATGAGGCAGAATCCTGTCAAATTGATAGCAGTAAAGATATATGCTTCTATATCATTGGACGACATTGGCAATTCTGGATGCCCCGGCATATGTATCGACTTGAGTCCAAAGAGTTTCGCTTTTGTCTAGTGCTACCACACAAATTTTGTACACTTGATCCTCCTGGACAAGACACGATGAGCCAAAATCCTGTCGAATTGATAGGAGTGAAGATATTTGCATCTATATCATTGGACGCCAAGGCAATGCTGGATGCTCCGGTTTATGATTCGACCTGAGTCCAAGGAGAGTCGCTTTGGACAAGTGCTACCGCCCAAACCTTGTACATTTGAATATCCGGAACAGGATATGATGAGACAGAATCCTGTCAAATTGATAGGAGTGAAGATGTTTGCATCTATATCATTGGACGACATTGGCAATTCTGGATGCTCCGGCTTATGATTCGACCTGAGTCCAAACAGAGTCGCTTTGGACAAGGGCTACCGCACAAATCTTGTACATTTTGACCTACTGGACAAGGTATGATGAGGCAGAATCCTGTCAAATTGATAGCAGTAAAGATATTTGCATCTATATCATTGGACGACATTGGCAATTCTGGATGCCCCGGCTTATGATTCGACCTGAGTCAAAGAGATTGACTTTTGTCAAGTGCTATCGCACAAGTCTTGTACATTTGGACCCCCTGGACAAGATATGATGAGGCAGAATCCTGTCAAATTGATAGCAGTAATGATATTTGCATCTATATCATTGGACGACATTGGCAATTCTGGATGCTCCGGCTTATGATTAGACCTGAGTCCAAACAGAGTCGCTTTGGACAAGGGCTACCGCACAAATCTTGTACATTTGAACATCCGGAACAGGGTATGATGAGGCAGAATCCTGTCAAACTGATAGGAGTAAAGATGTTTGCATCTATATCATTGGGCTACATTGGCAATTCTGAATGATCGGCATATGATTCGATCTGAGTGCAAAGAGTTTCGCTTCGGACAAGGGCTACCGTACAAATCTTGTACACGACCCTTCTGGACAAGACACGATGAGGCAGAATCCTGTCAAACTGATAGGAGTAAAGATGTTTGCATCTATATCATTGGGCTACATTGGCAATCCTGGATGATCGGCATATGATTCGATCTGAGTGCAAAGAGTTTCGCTTTGGACAAGGGCTACCGTACAAATCTTGTACACGACCCTTCTGGACAAGACACGATGAGGCAGAATCCTGTCAAATTGATAGCAGTAAAGATATTTGCATCTATATCATTGGACGACATTGGCAATTCTGGATGCCCGGGCTTCCGAATCGACCTGAGTCCAAAGAGAGTCGCTTTGGACAAGGGCTACCGCACAAATCTTGTACATTTTGACCTACTGGACAAGGTATGATGAGGCAGAATCCTGTCAAATTGATAGCAGTAAAGATATTTGCATCTATATCATTGGACGACATTGGCAATTCTGGATGATCGGCATATGATTCGACCTGAGTCAAAGAGAGTCGCTTTGGACAAGGGCTACCGCACAAATCTTGTACACTTGATCCTCCTGGACAAGACACGATGAGCCAGAATCCTGTCGAATTGATAGGAGTGAAGATATTTGCATCTATATCATTGGACGCCATGGCAATGCTGGATGCTCCGGTTTATCATTCGACCTGAGTCCAAGGAGAGTCGCTTTGGACAAGTGCTACCGCCCAAACCTTGTACATTTGAACATCCGGAACAGGGTATGATGAGACAGAATCCTGTCAAATTTAAAGGAGAGAAGATGTTTGCATCTATATCATTGGACGACATTGGCAATTCTGGATGCTCTGGCTTATGATTCGACCTGAGTCCAAAGAGAGTCGCTTTGGACAAGGGGTACCGCACAAATCTTGTACATTTGAACATCCGGAACAGGATATGATGAGATAGAATCCTGTCAAATTGATAGGAGTGAAGATGTTTGCATCTATATCATTGGACGACATTGGCAATTCTGGATGCTCCGGCTTATGATTCGACCTGAGACCAAACAGAGTCGCTTTGGACAAGGGCTACCGCACAAATCTTGTACATTTTGACCTACTGGACAAGGTATGATGAGGCAGAATCCTGTCAAATTGATAGCAGTAAAGATATATGCTTCTATATCATTGGACGACATTGGCAATTCTGGATGCCCCGGCATATGTATCGACTTGAGTCCAAAGAGTTTCGCTTTTGTCTAGTGCTACCACACAAATTTTGTACACTTGATTCTCCTGGACAAGACACGATGAGCCAGAATCCTGTCGAATTGATAGGAGTGAAGATATTTGCATCTATATCATTGGACGCCATGGCAATGCTGGATGCTCCGGTTTATCATTCGACCTGAGTCCAAGGAGAGTCGCTTTGGACAAGTGCTACCGCCCAAACCTTGTACATTTGAACATCCGGAACAGGGTATGATGAGACAGAATCCTGTCAAATTGAAAGGAGAGAAGATGTTTGCATCTATATCATTGGACGACATTGGCAATTCTGGATGCTCTGGCTTATGATTCGACCTGAGTCCAAAGAGAGTCGATTTGGACAAGGGCTACCGCCCAAACCTTGTACATTTGAACATCCGGAACAGGGTATGATGAGACAGAATCCTGTCAAATTGATAGCAGTAAAGATATTTGCATCTATATCATTGGACGACATTGGCAATTCTGGATGCCCCGGCTTATGATTCGACCTGAGTCCAAAGAGAGTCGCTTTGGACAAGGTCTACCGCACACATCTTGTACATTTGAACCTACGGAACAAGGTATGATGAGGCAGAATCCTATCACATTGATAGGAGTAAAGATATTTTCACCTACATCATTGGACGACATTGGCAATTCTGGATGCTCTGGCTTATGATTCGACCTGAGTCCAAAGAGAGTCGCTTTGGACAAGGGGTACCGCACAAATCTTGTACATTTGAACATCCGGAACAGGATATGATGAGATAGAATCCTGTCAAATTGATAGGAGTGAAGATGTTTGCAACTATATCATTGGACGACATTGGCAATTCTGGATGCTCCGGCTTATGATTCGACCTGACACCAAACAGAGTCGCTTTGGACAAGGGCTACCGCACAAATCTTGTACATTTTGACCTACTGGACAAGGTATGATGAGGCAGAATCCTGTCAAATTGATAGCAGTAAAGATATATGCTTCTATATCATTGGACGACATTGGCAATTCTGGATGCCCCGGCATATGTATCGACTTGAGTCCAAAGAGTTTCGCTTTTGTCTAGTGCTACCACACAAATTTTGTACACTTGATTCTCCTGGACAAGACACGATGAGCCAGAATCCTGTCGAATTGATAGGAGTGAAGATATTTGCATCTATATCATTGGACGCCATGGCAATGCTGGATGCTCCGGTTTATCATTCGACCTGAGTCCAAGGAGAGTCGCTTTGGACAAGTGCTACCGCCCAAACCTTGTACATTTGAACATCCGGAACAGGGTATGATGAGACAGAATCCTGTCAAATTGAAAGGAGAGAAGATGTTTGCATCTATATCATTGGACGACATTGGCAATTCTGGATGCTCTGGCTTATGATTCGACCTGAGTCCAAAGAGAGTCGATTTGGACAAGGGCTACCGCCCAAACCTTGTACATTTGAACATCCGGAACAGGGTATGATGAGACAGAATCCTCTCAAATTGATAGCAGTAAAGATATTTGCATCTATATCATTGGACGACATTGGCAATTCTGGATGCCCCGGCTTATGATTCGACCTGAGTCCAAAGAGAGTCGCTTTGGACAAGGTCTACCGCACACATCTTGTACATTTGAACCTACGGAACAAGGTATGATGAGGCAGAATCCTATCACATTGATAGGAGTAAAGATATTTTCACCTACATCATTGGACGACATTGGCAATTCTGGATGATCGGCATATGATTCGACCTGAGTCAAAGAGATTGACTTTTGTCAAGTGCTATCGCACAAGTCTTGTACATTTGGACCCCCTGGACAAGATATGATGAGGCAGAATCCTGTCAAATTGATAGCAGTAATGATATTTGCATCTATATCATTGGACGACATTGGCAATTCTGGATGCTCCGGCTTATGATTAGACCTGAGTCCAAACAGAGTCGCTTTGGACAAGGGCTACCGCACAAATCTTGTACATTTGAACATCCGGAACAGGGTATGATGAGGCAGAATCCTGTCAAACTGATAGGAGTAAAGATGTTTGCATCTATATCATTGGGCTACATTGGCAATTCTGGATGATCGGCATATGATTCGATCTGAGTTTAAAGAGTTTCGCTTCGGACAAGGGCTACCGTACAAATCTTGTACACGACCCTTCTGGACAAGACACGATGAGGCAGAATCCTGTCAAACTGATAGGAGTAATGATGTTTGCATCTATATCATTGGGCTACATTGGCAATTCTGGATGATCGGCATATGATTCGATCTGAGTGCAAAGAGTTTCGCTTTGGACAAGGGCTACCGTACAAATCTTGTACACGACCCTTCTGGACAAGACACGATGAGGCAGAATCCTGTCAAATTGATTGCAGTAAAGATATTTGCATCTATATCATTGGACGACATTGGCAATTCTGGATGCCCGGGCTTACGAATCGACCTGAGTCCAAAGAGAGTCGCTTTGGACAAGGGCTACCGCACAAATCTTGTACATTTTGACCTACTGGACAAGGTATGATGAGGCAGAATCCTGTCAAATTGATAGCAGTAAAGATATTTGCATCTATATCATTGGACGACATTGGCAATTCTGGATGATCGGCATATGATTCGACCTGAGTCAAAGAGAGTCGCTTTGGACAAGGGCTACCGCACAAATCTTGTACACTTGATCCTCCTGGACAAGACACGATGAGCCAGAATCCTGTCGAATTGATAGGAGTGAAGATATTTGCATCTATATCATTGGACGCCATGGCAATGCTGGATGCTCCGGTTTATCATTCGACCTGAGTCCAAGGAGAGTCGCTTTGGACAAGTGCTACCGCCCAAACCTTGTACATTTGAACATCCGGAACAGGGTATGATGAGACAGAATCCTGTCAAATTGAAAGGAGAGAAGATGTTTGCATCTATATCATTGGACGACATTGGCAATTCTGTATGCTTCGGCATATGGATCAACCTGAGTCCAAAGAGAGTCGCTTTGGACAAGGGCTACCGCACAAATCTTGTACATTTGAACATCCGGAACAGGATATGATGAGACAGAATCCTGTCAAATTGATAGGAGTGAAGATGTTTGCATCTATATCATTGGACGACATTGGCAATTCTGGATGCTCCGGCTTATGATTCGACCTCAGTCCAAACAGAGTCGCTTTGGACAAGGGCTACCGCACAAATCTTGTACATTTTGACCTACTGGACAAGGTATGATGAGGCAGAATCCTGTCAAATTGATAGCAGTAAAGATATATGCTTCTATATCATTGGACGACATTGGCAATTCTGGATGCCCCGGCATATGTATCGACTTGAGTCCAAAGAGTTTCGCTTTTGTCTAGTGCTACCACACAAATTTTGTACACTTGATCCTCCTGGACAAGACACGATGAGCCAAAATCCTGTCGAATTGATAGGAGTGAAGATATTTGCATCTATATCATTGGACGCCAAGGCAATGCTGGATGCTCCGGTTTATGATTCGACCTGAGTCCAAGGAGAGTCGCTTTGGACAAGTGCTACCGCCCAAACCTTGTACATTTGAATATCCGGAACAGGATATGATGAGACAGAATCCTGTCAAATTGATAGGAGTGAAGATGTTTGCATCTATATCATTGGACGACATTGGCAATTCTGGATGCTCCGGCTTATGATTCGACCTGAGTCCAAACAGAGTCGCTTTGGACAAGGGCTACCGCACAAATCTTGTACATTTTGACCTACTGGACAAGGTATGATGAGGCAGAATCCTGTCAAATTGATAGCAGTAAAGATATTTGCATCTATATCATTGGACGACATTGGCAATTCTGGATGCCCCGGCTTATGATTCGACCTGAGTCCAAAGAGAGTCGCTTTGGACAAGGTCTACCGCACACATCTTGTACATTTGAACCTACGGAACAAGGTATGATGAGGCAGAATCCTATCACATTGATAGGAGTAAAGATATTTTCACCTACATCATTGGACGACATTGGCAATTCTGGATGATCGGCATATGATTCGACCTGAGTCAAAGAGATTGACTTTTGTCAAGTGCTATCGCACAAGTCTTGTACATTTGGACCCCCTGGACAAGATATTATGAGGCAGAATCCTGTCAAATTGATAGCAGTAATGATATTTGCATCTATATCATTGGACGACATTGGCAATTCTGGATGCTCCGGCTTATGATTAGACCTGAGTCCAAACAGAGTCGCTTTGGACAAGGGCTACCGCACAAATCTTGTACATTTGAACATCCGGAACAGGGTATGATGAGGCAGAATCCTGTCAAACTGATAGGAGTAAAGATGTTTGCATCTATATCATTGGGCTACATTGGCAATTCTGGATGATCGGCATATGATTCGATCTGAGTGCAAAGAGTTTCGCTTTGGACAAGGGCTACCGTACAAATCTTGTACACGACCCTTCTGGACAAGACACGATGAGGCAGAATCCTGTCAAACTGATAGGAGTAAAGATGTTTGCATCTATATCATTGGGCTACATTGGCAATTCTGGATGATCGGCATATGATTCGATCTGAGTGCAAAGAGTTTCGCTTTTGTCTAGTGCTATCGTACTAATCTTGTACATTTTGACCTATTGGACAAGATATGATGAGGCAGAATCCTGTCAAATTGATAGCAGTAAATATATTTGCATCTATATCATTGGACGACAATGGCAATTCTGGATGCTCCGGCTTATGATTCGACCTGAATCCAAAGACAGTCGCTTTGGACAAGGCTACCGCACAAATCTTGTACATTTGAACGTCCTGTACCAGGTACGATGAGGCAGAATCCTATCACATTGATAGGAGTAAAGATATTTGCATCTATATCATTGGACGACGTTGGCAATTCTGGATGATCGGCATATGATTCGACCTGAGTCAAAGAGATTGGCTTTTGTCAAGTGCTGCCGCACGAGTCCTGTACATTTGGACCCCCTGGACAATATACGATGAGGCAGAATCCTGTCAAATTGATAGCAGTAAAGATATTTGCATCTATATCATTGGACGACATTGGCAATTCTGGATGCTCCGGCTTATGATTCGACCTGAGTCCAAACAGAGTCGCTTTGGACAAGGGCTACCGCACAAATCTTGTACATTTTGACCTACTGGACAAGGTATGATGAGGCAGAATCCTGTCAAATTGATAGCAGTATAGATATATGCTTCTATATCATTGGACGACATTGGTAATTCTGGATGCCCCGGCATATGTATCGACTTGAGTCCAAAGAGTTTCGCTTTTGTCTAGTGCTACCACACAAATTTTGTACACTTGATTCTCCTGGACAAGACACGATGAGCCAGAATCCTGTCGAATTGATAGGAATGAAGATATTTGCATCTATATCATTGGACGACATTGCCAATTCTGAATGATCGGCATATGATTCGACCTGAGTCAAAGAGATTGACTTTTGTCAAGTGCTCCCGCACAAGTCTTGTACATTTTGACCCCCTGGACAAGATATGATAGAGGCAGAATCCTGTCAAATTGATAGGAGAGAAGATATTTGCATCTATATCATTGGACGACATTGGCAATTCTGGATGCTCTGGCTTATGATTCGACCTGGGTCCAAAGAGAGTCGCTTCGGACAAGTGCTACCGCAACAAGTCTTGTACATTTGGACCTCCTGTACAAGGTATGATGAGGCAGAATCCTATCACATTGATAGGAGTAAAGATATTTGCATTTATATCATTGGACGACATTGGCAATTCTGGATGCTCGGCATATGATTCGACCTGAATCCAAAGACAGTCGCTCTGGACAAGGGCTACCGCACAAATCTTGTACATTTGAACCTCCTGTACCAGGTACGATGAGGCAGAATCCTATCACATTGATAGGAGTAAAGATATTTGCATCTATATCATTGGACGACATTGGCAATTCTGGATGATCGGCATATGATTCGACCTGAGTCAAAGAGATTGGCTTTTGTCAAGTGCTGCCACACAAGTCCTGTACATTTGGACCCCCTGGACAATATACGATGAGGCAGAATCCTGTCAAATTGATAGCAGTAAAGATATTTGCATCTATATCATTGGACGACATTGGCAATTCTGGATGCCCCGTCATATGATACGACCTGAGTACAAAGAGAGTCGCTTGGACAAGGGCTACCGCACAAATCTTGTACATTTGAACCTCCGGAACAAGGTATGATGAAGCAGAATCCTATCACATTCATAGGAGGATGATATTTGCATGTGTATCATTGGACGACATGGCAATTCTGTATGCTTCGGCATATGAATCGAACCGAGTCCAAAGAGATTGGCTTTTGTCAAGTGCTGCCAAACAAGTCTTGTACATTTGGACCTCCTGGAAAAGGTATGATGAGGCAGAATCCTGTCAAATTAATAGGAGTAAAGATATTTGCATCTATATCATTGGTCAACATCGGCAATTCTGGATGGTCAGGCTTATGATTCGACATAAGCCCAAAGAATGTCGCTTTGGACAAGTGGTACCGCAACAAATCGTGTACATTTGGACCCCCTGGACAAGATACGAGGAGGCAGAATCCTGTCAAATTGATAGGAGTAAAGATGTTTGCATCTATATCATTAGGCTACATTGGCAATTCTGGATGCCCCGGCTTATGATTCGACCTGAGTTCAAAGAGTTTCGCTTTTGTCTAGTGCTACCGCACAAATCTTGTACACTTGATCCTCCTGGACAAGGTATGATGAGGCAGAACCCTGTCAAATTGATAGGAGTGAAGATGTTTGCATCTATATCATTGGACGACATTGGCAATTCTGGATGCTCCGGCTTATGATTCGACTTGAGTCCAAAGAGAGTCGGTTTGGGCAAACGCTGCCGCCCAATACATGTGCATTTGGACCTCCTGGAAAAGGTATGATGAGGCAGAATCCTGTCAAATTAATAGGAGTTAAGGTATTTGCATCTATATCATTGGACGACATTGGCAATTCTGGATGCCCCGTCATATGATTCGACCTGAGTCCAAAGAGAGTCGCTTGGACAAGGGCTACCGCACAAATCTTGTACATGTGAACCTCCGGAACAAGGTATGATGAGGCAGAATCCTATCACATTCATAGGAGTGATGATATTTGCATCAGTATCATTGGACGACATGGCAATTCTGGATGCTTCGGCATATGAATCGACCTGAGTCCAAAGAGATTCGCTTTTGTGAAGTGCTAACGCACAAATCTTGTACATTTTGACCTATTGGACAAGATATGATGAGACAGAATCCTATCAAATTGATAGCAGTAAAGATATTTGCATCTATATCATTGGACGACATTGACAATTCTGGTTGCCCCGTCTTATGATTCGACCTGAGTTCAAAGAGAGTCGCTTTGGACAAGGGCTACCTCACAAATCTTGTACATTTGAACCTCCTGTACAAGGTATGATGAGGCAGAATCCTATCACATTCATAGGAGGATGATATTTGCATCTGTATCATTGGACGACATGGCAATTCTGTATGCTTCGGCATATGAATCGACCTGAGTCCAAAGAGATTGGCTTTTGTCAAGTGCTGCCGAACAAGTCTTGTCCATTTGGACCTCCTGGAAAAGGTATGATAAGGCAGAATCCTGTCAAATTGATAGGAGAAAAGATATTTGCATCTATATCATTGGACGACATTGGCAATTCTGGATGCTCTGGCTTATTAGTCGACCTGAGTCCAAAGAGAGTCGCTTCGGACAAGTGCTACCGCAACAAGTCTTGTACATTTGGACCTCCTGTACAAGGTATGATGAGGCAGAATCCTATCACATTCATAGGAGTGATGATATTTGCATCTGTATCATTGGACGACATGGCAATTCTGAATGCTTCGGCATATGAATCGACCTGAGTCCAAAGAGATTGGTTATTGTCAAGTGCTGCCAAACAAGTCTTGTACATTTGGACCCCCTGGACAATTTACGATGAGGCAGAATCCTCTCAAATTGATAGCAGTAAAAATATTTGCATCTATATCATTGGACGACATTGGCAATTCTGGATGCCCCGTCATATGATTCGACCTGAGTCCAAAGAGAGTCGCTTTGGACAAGGGCTACCGCACAAATCTTGTACATTTGAACCTCCGGAACAAGGTATGATGAGGCAGAATCCTATCACATTCATAGGAGTGATGATATTTGCATCTGTATCATTGGACGACATAGCAATTCTGGATGCTTCGGCATATGAATCGACCTGAGTCCAAAGAGATTCGCTTTTGTGAAGTGCTAACGCACAAATCTTGTACATTTTGACCTACTGGACAAGGTATGATGAGGCAGAATCCTATCACATTGATAGGAGTAAAGATATTTGAATCTATATCACTGGACGACATTGGCAATTCTGGATGCTCCGGCATATGATTCGACCGGGGGCCAAAGAGAGTCGCTTTGGACACGTGCTACCGCACAAGTCTTGTACATTTGGACCCCCTGGTGAAGATACGATGAGGCAGAATCCTGTCAAATTGGTAGCAGTAAAGATATTTGCATTGATATCATTGCACGACATTGGCAATTCTGGATGGTTCGGCTTATGGATCGACCTGAGTCCAAAGAGAGTCGCTTTGGACAAGGGCTACCGCACAAATCTTGTACATTTTGACCTACTGGACAAGGTATGATGAGGCAGAATCCTGTCAAATTGATAGCAGTAAAGACATTTGCATCTATATCATTGCACGACCTTTGCAATTCTGGATGGTTCGGCTTATGGATCGACCTGAGTCCAAAGAGTGTCACTTTTGTCTAGTGCTACCGCAACAAGTCTTGTACATTTGGACCTCCTGTACAAGGTATGCTGAGGCAGAATCCTATCACATTCATAGGAGTAAAGATATTTGCATCTATATCATTGGATGACATTGGCAATTCTGGATGCTCCGGCATATGAATCGACCTGAGTCCAAGAGATTGGCTTTTGTCAAGTGCTGCCGAACAAGTCTTGTACATTTGGACCTCCTGGAAAAGGTATGATGAGGCAGAATCCTGTCAAATTAATAGGAGTAAAGATATTTGCATCTATATCATTGGATGACATTGGCAATTCTGGATGCTCCGGCTTATGATTCGATCTGAATCCAAAGAGAGTCGGTTTGGGCAAATGCTGCCGCCCAAAACATGTGCATTTGGACCTCCTGGAAAAGGTATGATGAGGCAGAATCCTGTCAAAGTGATAGGAGTGAAGATGTTTGCATCTATATCATTGGACGACATTGGCAATTCTGGATGCTCCGGCTTATGATTCGACCTGAGTCCAAAGACAGTCGCTTTGGACAAGGGCTACCGCACAAATCTTGTACATTTGAACATCCTGTACAAGGTATGATGAGGCAGAATCCTATCACATTCATAGGAGTGATGATATTTGCATCTGTATCATTGGACGACATGGCAATTCTGGATGCTTCGGCATATGAATCGACCTGAGTCCAAAGAGATTCGCTTTTGTGAAGTGCTAACGCACAAATCTTGTACATTTGGACCCCCTGGACAAGATACGAGGAGGCAGAATCCTGTCAAATTGATAGGAGTAAAGATGTTTGCATCTATATCATTGGGCTACATTGGCAATTCTGGATGCCCCGGCTTATGATTCGACCTGAGTGCAAAGAGTTTCGCTTTTGTCTAGTGCTACCGCACAAATCTTGTACATTTGAACCTCCGGAACAAGGTATTATGAGGCAGAATCCTATCACATTCATAGGAGTGATGATATTTGCATCTGTATCATTGGACGACATGGCAATTCTGGATGGTTCGGCATATGAATCGACCTCAGTCCAAAGAGATTCGCTTTTGTGAAGTGCTAACGCACAAATCTTGTACATTTTGAACTATTGGACAAGATATGATGAGGCAGAATCCTATCAAATTGATAGCAGTAAAGATATTTGCATCTATATCATTGGACGACATTGACAATTCTGGATGCCCCGTCTTATGTTTCGACCTGAGTCCAAAGAGAGTCGCTTTGAACAAGGGCTACCGCACAAATCTTGTACATTTGGACCTCCTGTACAAGGTATGATGAGGCAGAATCCTATCACATTCATAGGAGTGATGATATTTGCATCTGTATCATTGGACGACATGGCAATTCTGAATGCTTCGGCATATGAATCGACCTGAGTCCAAAGAGATTGGTTTTTGTCAAGTGCTGCCAAACAAGTCTTGTACATGTGGACGCCCTGGACGATATACGATGGGACAGAATCCTGTCAAATTGATAGCAGTAAAGGTATTTGCATCTATATCATTGGACGACATTGGCAATTCTGGATGCTCCGGCTTATGATTCGACCTGAATCCAAAGAGAGTCGGTTTGGGCAAGGGCTACCGCACAAATCTTGTACATTTGAACCTCCGGAACAAGGTATGATGAGGCAGAATCCTATCAAATTGATAGCAGTAAAGATATTTGCATCTATATCATTGGACGACATTGACAATTCTGGATGCCCCGTCTTATGATTCGACCTGAGTCCAAAGAGAGTCGCTTTGGATAAGGGCTACCGCACAAATCTTGTACATTTGAACCTCCGGAACAAGGTATGATGAGGCAGAATCCTATCACATTCATAGGAGGATGATATTTGCATGTGTATCATTGGACGACATGGCAATTCTGTATGCTTCGGCATATGAATCGAACCGAGTCCAAAGAGATTGGCTTTTGTCAAGTGCTGCCAAACAAGTCTTGTACATTTGGACCTCCTGGAAAAGGTATGAGGAGGCAGAATCCTGTCAAATTAATAGGAGTAAAGATATTTGCATCTATATCATTGGTCAACATCGGCAATTCTGGATGGTCCGGCTTATGGTTCGACATAAGCCCAAAGAATGTCGCTTTGGACAAGTGGTACCGCAACAAATCGTGTACATTTGGACCCCCTGGACAAGATACGATGAGGAAGAATCCTGCCAAATTGATAGGAGTAAAGATATTTGCATCTATATCATTGGACGACATTGGCAATTCTGCATGCTCCGGCTTATGATTCGACCTGAATCCAAAGAGAGTCGGTTTGGGCAAATGCTGCCGCCCAAAACATGTGCATTTGGACCTCCTGGAAAAGGTATGATGGGGCAGAATCCTGTCAAAGTGATAGGAGTGAAGATGTTTGCATCTATATCATTGTACGACATTGGCAATTCTAGATGCTCCGGCTTATGATTCGACCTCAGTCCAAAGAGATTCGCTTTTGTGAAGTGCTAACGCACAAATCGTGTACATTTGGACCCCCTGGACAAGATACGAGGAGGCAGAATCCTGTCAAATTGATAGGAGTAAAGATGTTTGCATCTATATCATTAGGCTACATTGGCAATTCTGGATGCCCCGGCTTATGATTCGACCTGAGTTCAAAGAGTTTCGCTTTTGTCTAGTGCTACCGCACAAATCTTGTACACTTGATCCTCCTGGACAAGGTATGATGAGGCAGAACCCTGTCAAATTGATAGGAGTGAAGATGTTTGCATCTATATCATTGGACGACATTGGCAATTCTGGATGCTCCGGCTTATGATTCGACTTGAGTTCAAAGAGGGTCGCTTTGGACAAGGGCTACCGCACAAATGTTGTACATTTTGACCTATTGGACAAGCTATGATGAGGCAGAATCCTGTCAAATTGATAGCAGTAGAGATATTTGCATCTATATCATTGGACGACATTGGCAATTCTGGATGCCCCGGCTTATGATTCGACCTGAGTCCAAAGAGAGTCGCTTTGGACAAGGGCTACCGCACAAATCGTGTACATTTGAACCTCCGGAAGTAGGTATGATGAGGCAGAATCCTATCACATTGATAGGAGTAAAGATATTTGCATCTATATCATTGGACGACATTGGCAATTCTGGATGCTCGGAATATGATTCGACCTGAGTGCAAAGAGAGTCGGTTTGGGCAAACGCTGCCGCCCAATACATGTGCATTTGGACCTCCTGGAAAAGGTATGATGAGGCAGAATCCTGTCAAATTAATAGGAGTTAAGGTATTTGCATCTATATCATTGGACGACATTGGCAATTCTGGATGCCCCGTCATATGATTCGACCTGAGTCCAAAGAGAGTCGCTTGGACAAGGGCTACCGCACAAATCTTGTACATTTGAACCTCCTGTACAAGGTATGATGAGGCAGAATCCTATCACATTCATAGGAGGATGATATTTGCATCTGTATCATTGGACGACATGGCAATTCTGTATGCTTCGGCATATGAATCGACCTGAGTCCAAAGAGATTCGCTTTTGTGAAGTGCTAACGCACAAATCTTGTACATTTTGACCTATTGGACAAGATATGATGAGACAGAATCCTATCAAATTGATAGCAGTAATGATATTTGCATCTATATCATTGGACGACATTGACAATTCTGGTTACCCCGTCTTATGATTCGACCTGAGTTCAAAGAGAGTCGCTTTGGACAAGGGCTACCGCACAAATCTTGTACATTTGAACCTCCTGTACAAGGTATGATGAGGCAGAATCCTATCACATTCATAGGAGGATGATATTTGCATCTGTATCATTGGACGACATGGCAATTCTGTATGCTTCGGCATATGAATCGACCTGAGACCAAAGAGATTGGCTTTTGTCAAGTGCTGCCGAACAAGTCTTGTACATTTGGACCTCCTGGAAAAGGTATGATAAGGCAGAATCCTGTCAAATTGATAGGAGAAAAGATATTTGCATCTATATCATTGGACGACATTGGCAATTCTGGATGCTCTGGCTTATTAGTCGACCTGAGTCCAAAGAGAGTCGCTTCGGACAAGTGCTACCGCAACAAGTCTTGTAAATTTGGACCTCCTGTACAAGGTATGATGAGGCAGAATCCTATCACATTCATAGGAGTGATGATATTTGCATCTGTATCATTGGACGACATGGCAATTCTGAATGCTTCGGCATATGAATCGACCTGAGTCCAAAGAGATTGGTTATTGTCAAGTGCTGCCAAACAAGTCTTGTACATTTGGACCCCCTGGACAATTTACGATGAGGCAGAATCCTCTCAAATTGATAGCAGTAAAAATATTTGCATCTATATCATTGGACGACATTGGCAATTCTGGATGCCCCGGCATATGATTCGACCTGAGTCCAAAGAGAGTCGCTTTGGACAAGGGCTACCGCACAAATCTTGTACATTTGAACCTCCGGAACAAGGTATGATGAGGCAGAATCCTATCACATTCATAGGAGTGATGATATTTGCATCTGTATCATTGGACGACATAGCAATTCTGGATGCTTCGGCATATGAATCGACCTGAGTCCAAAGAGATTCGCTTTTGTGAAGTGCTAACGCACAAATCTTGTACATTTTGACCTATTGGACAAGATATGATGAGACAGAATCCTATCAAATTGATAGCAGTAAAGATATTTGCATCTATATCATTGGACGACATTGACAATTCTGGTTGCCCCGTCTTATGATTCGACCTGAGTTCAAAGAGAGTCGCTTTGGACAAGGGCTACCGCACAAATCTTGTACATTTGAACCTCCTGTACAAGGTATGATGAGGCAGAATCCT
This sequence comes from Priocnemis perturbator, assembly GCA_963942575.1. Lineage (NCBI taxonomy): Eukaryota > Metazoa > Arthropoda > Insecta > Hymenoptera > Pompilidae > Priocnemis > Priocnemis perturbator. The sequence continues at coordinate 4,910,438 of CAWWDK010000042.1, forward strand.
ATCACATTCATAGGAGGATGATATTTGCATCTGTATCATTGGACGACATGGCAATTCTGTATGCTTCGGCATATGAATCGACCTGAGTCCAAAGAGATTGGCTTTTGTCAAGTGCTGCCGAACAAGTCTTGTACATTTGGACCTCCTGGAAAAGGTATGATAAGGCAGAATCCTGTCAAATTGATAGGAGAAAAGATATTTGCATCTATATCATTGGACGACATTGGCAATTCTGGATGCTCTGGCTTATTAGTCGACCTGAGTCCAAAGAGAGTCGCTTCGGACAAGTGCTACCGCAACAAGTCTTGTAAATTTGGACCTCCTGTACAAGGTATGATGAGGCAGAATCCTATCACATTCATAGGAGTGATGATATTTGCATCTGTATCATTGGACGACATGGCAATTCTGAATGCTTCGGCATATGAATCGACCTGAGTCCAAAGAGATTGGTTATTGTCAAGTGCTGCCAAACAAGTCTTGTACATTTGGACCCCCTGGACAATTTACGATGAGGCAGAATCCTCTCAAATTGATAGCAGTAAAAATATTTGCATCTATATCATTGGACGACATTGGCAATTCTGGATGCCCCGGCATATGATTCGACCTGAGTCCAAAGAGAGTCGCTTTGGACAAGGGCTACCGCACAAATCTTGTACATTTGAACCTCCGGAACAAGGTATGATGAGGCAGAATCCTATCACATTCATAGGAGTGATGATATTTGCATCTGTATCATTGGACGACATAGCAATTCTGGATGCTTCGGCATATGAATCGACCTGAGTCCAAAGAGATTCGCTTTTGTGAAGTGCTAACGCACAAATCTTGTACATTTTGACCTACTGGACAAGGTATGATGAGGCAGAATCCTATCACATTGATAGGAGTAAAGATATTTGAATCTATATCACTGGACGACATTGGCAATTCTGGATGCTCCGGCATTGGATTCGACCGGGGGCCAAAGAGAGTCGCTTTGGACACGTGCTACCGCACAAGTCTTGTACATTTGGACCCCCTGGTGAAGATACGATGAGGCAGAATCCTGTCAAATTGGTAGCAGTAAAGATATTTGCATTGATATCATTGCACGACATTGGCAATTCTGGATGGTTCGGCTTATGGATCGACCTGAGTCCAAAGAGTGTCACTTTTGTCTAGTGCTACCGCAACAAGTCTTGTACATTTGGACCTCCTGTACAAGGTATGCTGAGGCAGAATCCTATCACATTCATAGGAGTAAAGATATTTGCATCTATATCATTGGATGACATTGGCAATTCTGGATGCTCCGGCATATGAATCGACCTGAGTCCAAGAGATTGGCTTTTGTCAAGTGCTGCCGAACAAGTCTTGTACATTTGGACCTCCTGGAAAAGGTATGATGAGGCAGAATCCTGTCAAATTAATAGGAGTAAAGATATTTGCATCTATATCATTGGATGACATTGGCAATTCTGGATGCTCTGGCTTATTAGTCGACCTGAGTCCAAAGAGAGTCGCTTCGGACAAGTGCTACCGCAACAAGTCTTGTACATTTGGACCTCCTGTACAAGGTATGATGAGGCAGAATCCTATCACATTCATAGGAGTGATGATATTTGCATCTGTATCATTGGACGACATGGCAATTCTGAATGCTTCGGCATATGAATCGACCTGAGTCCAAAGAGATTGGTTATTGACAAGTGCTGCCAAACAAGTCTTGTACATTTGGACCCCCTGGACAATTTACGATGAGGCAGAATCCTCTCAAATTGATAGCAGTAAAAATATTTGCATCCATATCATTGGACGACATTGGCGATTCTGGATGCCCCGTCATATGATTCGACCTGAGTCCAAAGAGAGTCGCTTTGGACAAGGGCTACCGCACAAATCTTGTACATTTGAACCTCCGGAACAAGGTATGATGAGGCAGAATCCTATCACATTCATAGGAGTGATGATATTTGCATCTGTATCATTGGACGACATAGCAATTCTGGATGCTTCGGCATATGAATCGACCTGAGTCCAAAGAGATTCGCTTTTGTGAAGTGCTAACGCACAAATCTTGTACATTTTGACCTACTGGACAAGGTATGATGAGGCAGAATCCTATCACATTGATAGGAGTAAAGATATTTGAATCTATATCACTGGACGACATTGGCAATTCTGGATGCTCCGGCATATGATTCGACCGGGGGCCAAAGAGAGTCGCTTTGGACACGTGCTACCGCACAAGTCTTGTACATTTGGACCCCCTGGTGAAGATACGATGAGGCAGAATCCTGTCAAATTGGTAGCAGTAAAGATATTTGCATTGATATCATTGCACGACATTGGCAATTCTGGATGCTCCGGCTTATGATTCGACCTGAGTCCAAAGACAGTCGCTTTGGACAAGGGCTACCGCACAAATCTTGTACATTTGAACATCCTGTACAAGGTATGATGAGGCAGAATCCTATCACATTCATAGGAGTGATGATATTTGCATCTGTATCATTGGACGACATGGCAATTCTGGATGCTTCGGCATATGAATCGACCTGAGTCCAAAGAGATTCGCTTTTGTGAAGTGCTAACGCACAAATCTTGTACATTTTGAACTATTGGACAAGATATGATGAGGCAGAATCCTATCAAATTGATAGCAGTAAAGATATTTGCATCTATATCATTGGACGACATTGACAATTCTGGATGCCCCGTCTTATGATTCGACCTGAGTCCAAAGAGAGTCGCTTTGGACAAGGGCTACTGCACAAATCTTGTACATTTGAACCTCCGGAACAAGGTATGATGAGGCAGAATCCTATCACATTGATAGGAGTAAAGATATTTGCATCTATATCATTGGACGACATTGGCAATTCTGAATGATCTGCATATGATCGACCTGAGTCAAAGAGATTGACTTTTGTCAAGTGCTATCGCTCAAGTCTTCTACATTTTGACCCCCTGGACAAGATATGATAGAGGCAGAATTCTGTCAAATTGATAGGAGAAAAGATATTTGCATCTATATCATTGGACGACATTGGCAATTCTGGATGGTCTGGCTTATGGTTCGACCTGAGTCCAAAGAGAGTCGCTTCGGACAAGTGCTACCGCAACAAGTCTTGTACATTTGGACCTCCTGTACAAGGTATGCTGAGGCAGAATCCTATCACATTCATAGGAGTGATGATATTTGCATCTGTATCATTGGACGACATGGCAATTCTGAATGCCCTGTCTTAAGATTCGACCTGAGTCCAAAGAGAGTCGCTTTGGACAAGGGCTACCGCACAAATCTTGTACATTTGAACCTTCGGAACAAGGTATGATGAGGCAGAATCCTATCACATTGATAGGAGTAAAGATATTTGCATCTATATCATTGGACGCCATGGCAATGCTGGATGCTCCGGTTTATGATTCGACCTGAGTCCAAGGAGAGTCGCTTTGGACAAGTGCTACCGCCCAAACCTTGTACATTTGAACATCCGGAACAGGGTATGATGAGACAGAATCCTGTCAAATTGATAGGAGTGAAGATGTTTGCATCTATATCATTGGACGACATTGGCAATTCTGGATGCTCCGGCTTATGATTCGACCTGAGTCCAAAGAGAGTCGCTTTGGACAAGGGCTACCGAACAAATCTTGTACATTTTGACCTACTGGACAAGGTATGATGAGGCAGAATCCTGTCAAATTGATAGCAGTAAAGACATTTGCATCTATATCATTGCACGACCTTTGCAATTCTGGATGGTTTGGCTTATGATTCGACCTGAATCCAAAGAGAGTCGGTTTGGGCAAATGCTGCCGCCCAAAACATGTGCATTTGGACCTCCTGGAAAAGGTATGATGAGGCAGAATCCTGTCAAAGTGATAGGAGTGAAGATGTTTGCATCTATATCATTGGACGACATTGGCAATTCTGGATGCTCCGGCTTATGATTCGACCTGAGTCCAAAGATAGTCGCTTTGGACAAGGGCTACTGCACAAATCTTGTACATTTGAACCTCCTGTACAAGGTATGATGAGGCAGAATCCTATCACATTCATAGGAGTGATGATATTTGCATCTGTATCATTGGACGACATGGCAATTCTGGATGCTTCGGCATATGAATCGACCTGAGTTCAAAGAGATTCGCTTTTGTGAAGTGCTAACGCACAAATCTTGTACATTTGGACCCCCTGGACAAGATACGAGGAGGCAGAATCCTGTCAAATTGATAGGAGTAAAGATGTTTGCATCTATATCATTGGACGACATTGGCAATTCTGGATGCTCCGGCTTATGATTCGACCTGAGTCCAAAGAGGGTCGCTTTGGACAAGAGCTACCGCACAAATGTTGTACATTTTGACCTATTGGACAAGGTATGATGAGGCAGAATCCTGTCAAATTGATAGCAGTAAAGATATTTGCATCTATATCATTGGACGACATTGGCAATTCTGGATGCCCCGGCTTATGATTCGACCTGAGTCCAAAGAGAGTCGCTTTGGACAAGGGCTAGCGCACAAATCGTGTACATTTGAACCTCCGGAATTAGGTATGATGAGGCAGAATCCTATCACATTGATAGGAGTAAAGATATTTGCATCTATATCATTGGACGACATTGGCAATTCTGGATGCTCGGCATATGATTCGACCTGAGTGCAAAGAGAGTCGGTTTGGGCAAACGCTGCCGCCCAATACATGTGCATTTGGACCTCCTGGAAAAGGTATGATGAGGCAGAATCCTGTCAAATTAATAGGAGTAAAGCTATTTGCATCTATATCATTGGTCAACATCGGCAATTCTGGATGGTCCGGCTTATGGTTCGACATAAGTCCAAATAATGTCGCTTTGGATAAGTGGTACCGCAACAAATCGTGTACATTTGGACCCCCTGGACAAGATACGATGAGGCAGAATCCTGTCAAATTGATAGCAGTAAATATATTTGCATCTATATCATTGGACGACAATGGCAATTCTGGATGCTCCGGCATATGATTCGACCTGAATCCAAAGACAGTCGCTTTGGACAAGGGCTACCGCACAAATCTTGTACATTTGAACCTCCGGAACAAGGTATGATGAGGCAGAATCCTATCACATTCATAGGAGTGATGATATTTGCATCAGTATCATTGGACGACATGGCAATTCTGGATGCTTCGGCATATGAATCGACCTGAGTCCAAAGAGATTCGCTTTTGTGAAGTGCTAACGCACAAATCTTGTACATTTTGACCTACTGGACAAGGTATGATGAGGCAGAATCCTATCACATTGATAGGAGTAAAGATATTTGAATCTATATCACTGGACGACATTGGCAATTCTGGATGCTCCGGCATATGATTCGACCGGGGGCCAAAGAGAGTCGCTTTGGACACGTGCTACCGCACAAGTCTTGTACATTTTGACCCCCTGGTCAAGATACGATGAGGCAGAATCCTGTCAAATTGGTAGCAGTAAAGATATTTGCATCTATATCATTGCAAGACATTGGCAATTCTGGATGGTTCGGCTTATGGATCGACCTGAGTCCAAAGAGTTTCGCTTTTGTCTAGTGCTACCGCACAAATCTTGTACACTTGATCCTCCTGGACAAGACACGATGAGCCAGAATCCTGTCGAATTGATAGGAGTGAAGATATTTGCATCTATATCATTGGACGACATTGGCAATTCTGGATGATCGGCAATTTTGTTTCGACCTGTGTTCAAAAGTATAAGGTAGTGCGGTATTACTTGTCCAAAGCGACTGTCTTTGGATTCAGGTCGAATCATTTGCCGTGCATCCAGAATTGCCAATGTCGTCCAATGATATATGCAAATATCTTTACTCCTATCAATTTGACAGGATTCTGCTTCATCGTATCTTGTCCAGGAGGATCATGTGTACAAGATTTGTGCGGTAGCACTAGACAAAAGCGAAACTCTTTGGACTCAGGTCGAATCATATGCCGATCATCCAGAATTGCCAATGTCGTCCAATGATATAGATGCAAATATCTTCACTCCTATCAATTCGACAGGATTCTGGCTCACGTGTCTTGTCCAGGAGGATCAAGTGTACAAGATTTGTGCGGTAGCACTAGACAAAAGCGAAACTCTTTGGACTCAGGTCGATCCATAAGCAGAACCATCCAGAATTGCCAATGTCTTGCAATGATATAGATGCAAATATCTTTACTGCTTCCAATTTGACGTGATTCTGCCTCATCATATCTTGTCCAGGAGGTTCAAATGTACAAGATTTGTGCGTTAGCACTTCACAAAAGCGAATCTCTTTGGACTCTGGTCGAATCATAAGCCGAAGCATCCAGAATAGCCAATGTCGTCCAATGATATAGATGCAAACATCTTTACTTTTATCAATTTGACAGGATTCTGCCTCATCGCATCTTGTCCAGGGGGTCCAAATGTACAAGATTTGTGCGGTAGGACGTGTCCAAAGTGACTCTCTTTGGCCTCTGGTCGAATCATATGCCAGAGCATCCAGAATTGCCAATGTCGTCCAATGATATAGATGCAAATATCTTTACTCGTATAAATATGCCAGGATTCTGCCTCATCGTATCTTGTCCATGAGGTTCAAATGTACACGATTTGTTGCGTTAGCACTTGTCCAAAGCGACTCTCTTTGGAATCAGGTCGAATCATACGCCGGATCATCCAGAATTGCCAATGTGGTCCAATGATAAAGATGCAAATACCTTCACTCCTATCAATGTGATAGGATTCTGCCACATCATACCTTGTCCAGGAGGTCCAAATGTACCAGATTTGTGGGTTAGAAATTGTCGAAAGCGACTCCCTTTGTACTCAGGTCGAGACATAAGCCGGAGCATCCAGAATTGCCAATGTCGCCCAGTGATATAGTTGCAAATATCTTTACTCCTATCAATGTGATAGGATCCTGCCTCATCATACCTTTTCCAGGAGGTCCAAATGCACAAGCTATGGGCGGCAGCATTTCCCCAAACCGACTCTCTTTGGATTCAGGTCAAATCAAAAGCCGGAGCATCCAGAATTGCCAATGTCGTCCAATGATATAGATGCAAATATCTTTAGTCCTATCAATGTGATAGGATTCTGCCTCATCATACCTTGTCCAGGATGTCCAAGTGTACAAGATGTGTGCGGTAGCACTTGTCTAATGCGACTCACTTTGGAGTCAGGTCGAATCATAAGCCGGAGCATCAAAAATTGCCAATGTCGTCCAATGATATACATGAAAATATCTTCACTCCTATCAATGTGTCAGGATTCTGCCATATCATACCTTGCCCAGGAGGTTCAAATGTACAAGATTTATGCGGTAGCAATTGTCCAGGCCGACTCTCTTTGGATTCAGGTCTAATTATAAGACGGATCCCCAGAATTGCCAATGTCGTCCAATGATATAGATGCAAATATCATCACTTCTATCAATTTGACAGGATTCTGGCTCATCGTGTCTTGTCCAGTAGGATCAAGTGTACAAGATTTGTGTGGTAGCACTTGTCCAAAGCGACTCTCTTTTGCCTCCGGTCGAATCATACGCCGAAGCATTCAGAATTGCCAATGTCGTCCAATGATATAGATGCAAATATCGTTACTCCTATCAATGTGACATGATTCTGCCTCATCGTACCTTTTCCAGGAGGTCTAAATGCACAAGAATTGGGCGGCAGCATTTGTCCAAAGCGACTCTCTTTGAACTCAGGTCGAATCATTAGCCGAGCATCCAGAATTTCCAATGTCGTCCAATGATATAGATGCAAATATCTTTACTCCTATCAATGTGATACGATTCTGCCTCATCATACCTTGTACAGGAGGTCCAAATGTACACGATTTGTGCGGTAGCACTTGTCCAAAGCAACTCTCTTTAGACTCAGGTCGAATCATAAGCCGGAGCATCCAGAATTGCCAATGTCGTGCAATGATATAGATGCAAATATCTTTACTGCTATCAATTTGACAGGATTCTGCCTCATCATACCTTGTACAGGATGTCCAAATGTACACGATTTGTGCGGTAGCACTTGTCTAAAGCGACTCACTTTGGAGTAAGACCGAATCATGGGCCGTATGATCCAGAATTGCCAATGTCGTCCAATGATATAGATGCAAACATCTTCACTCCTATCAATTTGACAGGATTCTGCCTCATCCTATCTTGTCCAGGATGTCCAAATGGACAAGATTTGGGCGGCAGCATTTGTCCAAAGCGACTCTCTTTGAACTCAGGTCGAATCATAAGCCGAGCATCCAGAATTTCCAATGTCGTCCAATCATATAGATGCAAATATCTTTACTCCTATCAATGTGATACGATTCTGCCTTATCATACCTTGTACAGGAGGTCCAAATGTACACGATTTGTGCGGTAGCACTTGTCCAAAGCGACTCTCTTTGGACTCAGTTCGAATCATAAGCCGGAGGATCCAGAATTGCCATTGCGGTCCAATTATATAGATGCAAACATCTTCACTCCTATCAATGTGATAGTATTCTACCTCATCATAACTTGTTCCTAGGTTCATATGTACATGATTTGTGCGGGTTTATTTGTTCAAAGCGACTGTCTTTGGATTCAGGTCGAGTCATAAGCCGGAGCATCCAGAATTGCCAATGTCGTCCAATGATATAGGTGCAAACATCTTCACTCCTATCTATTTGATAGGATTCTGCCTCTTCGTATCTTGTCCACGAGGTTCAAATGTACAAGATTTGTGCGGTAGCACTTGTCCAAAGCGACATTCTTTGGACTTAGGTCGAATCATATGCCGGAGCATCCAGAATTGCCAATGACGTCCAATGATATAGGTGCAAACATCTTCACTCCTAACAGTTGGACAGGATTCAGGCTCATCGTATATTGTCCAGGAGGTTCAAATGTGCAAGATTTGTGCGGTAGCACTAAACCAAAGCGAATCTCTTTGGCCTCAGGTCGACCCATAAGCCGAAGCATTCAGAATTGCCAATGTCGTCCAATAATATAGATGCAATTATCTGGCCTCCAATAAATTTGCAAGGATTCTGCCTCATCATACTTGTTCCAGAAGAGCAAATGTACACGGTTTTTGCGGTAGCATTTGTCCAAAGCGAATCTCTTTTTGGACTCAGGTCGATCCATTAGCCGAAGCATCCAGAATTGTCAATGTCGTCCAATGATATAGATGCAAATATCTTTACTCCTATCAATGAGATACGATTCTGCCTCATCATACCTTGTCCAAGAGGTCCAAATGTACAAGATTTGTGCGGTAGCACTTGTCTAAAGCGACTCACTCTGGAGTCAGGTCGAATCATAAGCCGGAGCATCCAAAATTGCGAATGTCGTCCAATGATATAGAGGCAAATATCTTTACTCCTATCAATGAGATAGGATTCTGCCTCATCATACCTTGTCCAAGAGGTCCAAATGTACAAGATTTGTGTGGTAGCACTTGTCCAAAGCGACTCTCTTTTGCCTCCGGTCGAATCATACGCCGGAGCATCCAGAATTGCCAATGTCGTCCAATGATATAGATGCAAATATCGTTACTCCTATCAATCTGACATGATTCTGCCTCATCGTACCTTTTCCAGGAGGTCCAAATGCACAAGATTTGGGCGGCAGCATCTGTCCAAAGCGACTGTCTTTGAACTCAGGTCGAATCATAAGCCGAGCATCCAGAATTTCCAATGTCGTCCAATGATACAGATGCAAATATCTTTACTCCTATAATGTGATACGATTCTGCCTCATCATACCTTGTCCAAGAGGTCCAAATGTACAAGATTTGTGCGGTAGCACTTGTCTAAAGCGACTCACTTTGGAGTAAGGTCGAATCATAAGCCGGAGCATCCAAAATTGCCAATGTCGTCCAATGATATAGATGCAAATATCGTTACTCCTATCAATGTGACATGATTCTGCCTCATCGTACCTTTTCCAGGAGGTCCAAATGCACAAGATTTGGGCGGCAGCATTTGTCCAAAGCGACTCTCTTTGGACTCAGGTCGAATCATAAGCCGGAGCATCCAGAATTGCCAATGTCGTCCAATGATATAGATGCAAATATCTTCACTCCTATCAATGTGACAGGATTCTGCCATATCATACCTTGCCCAGGAGGTTCAAATGTACAAGATTTATGCGGTAGCACTTGTCCAGGCCGACTCTCTTTGGATTTAGGTCTAATTATAAGACGGATCCCCAGGATTGCCAATGTCGTCCAATGATATTGGTGCAAATATCTTCACTCCTATCAACGTGATAGGATTCTGTCTCATGGTATCTTGTCCAGGAGATTCAAATGTACACGATTTGTGCGGTAGCACTTGTCCAAAGCGACTCCCTTTGGATTCAGGTCGAATCATATGGCGAATAATCAAAAAGTGCCAATGTCGTTCAAGATATAGATGCAAATATCTTTACACGTATCAATATGACAGGATTCTGCCTCATCATACCTTGTTCCGGAGGTTCAAATGTACAGGATTTGTGCTGTAGTACTTGTCCAAAGCGAGTCTCTTGGGATGCAGGTCGAATCATATGCCGGAACATCCAGAATTGCAAATGGCGTCCATTGATATAGATGCAAATATCTTTATTCCTATCAATTTGACAGGATTCTGCCTCATCATATCTTGTCCAGGAGGTTCAAATGTACAAGATTTGTGCGTTAGCACTTCACAAAAGCGAATCTCTTTGGACTCAGGTCGAATCAAAAGCCGGAGCATCCATAATTGCCAATGTCGTCCAATGATATAGGTGCAAACATCTTCACTCCTATCTGTTTGACAGGATTCTGCCGCATCATATCTTGTCCACGAGGTTCAAATGTACAAGATTTGTGCGGTAGCACTTGTCCAAAGCGACATTCTTTGGACTTAGGTCGAATCATATGCCGAAGCATCCAGAATTGCCAATGACGTCCAATGATATAGGTGCAAACATCTTCACTCCTAACAGTTGGACAGGATTCAGGCTCATCGTATATTGTCCAGGAGGTTCAAATGTGCAAGATTTGTGCCTTAGCACTTGACCAAAGCGAATCTCTTTGGACTCAGGTCGACCCATAAGCCGAAGCATCCAGAATTGCCAATGTCGTCCAATAATATAGATGCAATTATCTGGCCTCCAATAAATTTGCAAGGATTCTGCCTCATCATACTTGTTCCAGAAGAGCAAATGTACACGGTTTTGCGGTAGCATTTGTCCAAAGCGAATCTCTTTTTGGACTCAGGTCGATCCATTAGCCGAAGCATCCAGAATTGTCAATGTCGTCCAATGATATAGATGCAAATATCTTTACTCCTATCAATGAGATAGGATTCTGCCTCATCATACCTTGTCCAAGAGGTCCAAATGTACAAGATTTGTGCGGTAGCACTTGTCTAAAGCGACTCACTCTGGAATCAGGTCGAATCATAAGCCGGAGCATCCAAAATTGCGAATGTCGTCCAATGATATAGATGCAAATATCTTTACTCCTATCAATGAGATAGGATTCTGCCTCATCCTACCTTGTCCAAAGGTCCAAATGTACAAGATTTGTGCGGTAGTACTTGTCTAAAGCGACTCACTTTGGAGTCGGGTCGAATCATAAGCCGGAGCATCCAAAATTGCCAATGTCGTCCAATGATATAAATGCAAATATCGTTACTCCTATCAATGTGACATGATTCTGCCTCATCGTACCTTTTCCAGGATGTCCAAATGCACAAGATTTGGGCGGCAGCATTTGTCCAAAGCGACTCTTTTTGGCCTCCGGTCGAATCATATACCGGAGCATCCAGAATTGCCAATGTCGTCCAGTGATATAGATGCAAATAACCTTTACTCCTATCAATGTGATAGTATTCTGCCTCACCATACCTTGTGCAGGAGGTCCAAATGTGCAAGATTTGTGCGTTAGCACTTGACCAAAGCGAATCTCTTTGGACTCAGGTCGACCCATAAGCCGAAGCATCCAGAATTGCCAATGTCGTCCAATGATATAGATGCAAGCATCTTTACTCCAATCAATTTGACAGGATTCTGCCTCACCGCATCTTGTCCAGGCGGTTCAAATGTAAGATATTTGTGCAGTCGCACTTATCCAAAGCGATTCTCTTTGGACTCAGGTCGAGACATAAGCCGGAGCATCCAGAATTGCCTATGTCGCCCAGTGATATAGATGCAAATATATTTAGTCCTATCAATTTGACAGGATTCTGCCTCATCGTATATTGGCCAGGGGGTCCAAATGTACAAGACTTGTGTGGTAGCACGTGTACAAAGCGACTCTCTTTGGACTCAGTTCGAATCATAAGCCGAGCATCCAGAATTGCCAATGTCGTCCGATGATATAGATGCAAATATCTTTACTCCTATCAATGTGATAGGATTCTGCCTCATCATACCTTGTCCAGGATGTCCAAGTGTACAAGATGTGTGCGGTAGCACTTGTCTAAAGCGACTCTCTTTGGCCTCCGGTCGAATCATATGCCGGAGCATCCAGAATTGCTAATGTCGTCCAGTGATATAGATCCAAATATCTTCACTCCTATCAATGTGACAGGATTCTGCCTCATCATATCTTGTCCAGGAGGTCCAAATGGACAAGATTTGGGCGGCAGCATTTTTCAAAAGCGACTCTCTTCGAACTCAGGTCGAATGATATGCCGAGCATCCAGAATTGCCAATGTCGTCCAATGATATAGATGCAAATATCTCTACTGCTATCAATTTGACAGGATTCTGCCTCATGATACCTTGTCCAGTAGGTCAAAATGTACAAGATTTGTGCGTTAAAACTTCACAAAAGCGAATCTCTTTGGACTCAGGTCGATTCATATGCCGAAGCATCCAGAATTGCCATATCGTCCAATGATACAGATGCAAATATCTTTACTCCTATCTATGTTATAGGATTCTGGCGCATCGCGTCTTGTCCAGGAGGATCAAGTGTACAGGATTTGTTGCGGTAGCACTCGTCCAAAGCGACATTGTTTGGACTTATGTCGAACCATATGCCGAGCATCCAGAATTGCCAATGTCGTCCAATGATATAGATGCAAATATCTTTACTACTATCTATGTGATAGGATTCTGCCTCATCATACCTTGTTCCGGAGGTTCAAATGTACAAGATTTGTGCGTTAGCACTTCACAAAACCGAATCTCTTTGGACTCAGGTCGAATCATAAGCCGGAGCATCCATAATTGCCAATGTAGTCCAATGATATAGGTGCAAACATCTTCACTCCTATCTGTTTGACAGGATTCTGCCGCATCGTATCTTGTCCACGAGGTTCAAATGTACAAGATTTGTGCGGTAGCACTTGTCCAAAGCGACATTCTTTGGACTTAGGTCGAATCATATGCCGGAGCATCCAGAATTGCCAATGACGTCCAATGATATAGGTGCAAACATCTTCACTTCTATCTGTTTGACAGGATTCTGCCGCATCGTATCTTGTCCAGGAGGTTCAAATTGCAAGATTTGTGCGGTAGCACTTGTCCAAAGCGAATCTCATTCGACTCAGGTCGACCCATAAGCCGAAGCATCCAGAATTGCCAATGTCGTCCAATAATATAGATGCAAACATCTTCACTCCTATCAATGTGATAGGATTCTGCCTCATCATACCTTGTTCCTAGGTTCAAATGTACAAGATTTATGCGGTATTACTTGTCCAAAGCGACTGTCTTTGGATTCAGGTCGAATCATATGCCGGAGCATCCAGAATTGCAAATGGCGTCCATTGATATAGATGCAAATATCTTTATTCCTATCAATTTGACAGGATTCTGTCTCATCATATCTTGTCCAGGAGGTTCAAATGTACAAGATTTGTGCGTTAGCACTTCACAAAAGCGAATCTCTTTGGACTCAGGTCGAATCATAAGCCCGAGCATCCATAATTGCCAATGTCGTCCAATGATATAGGTGCAAACATCTTCACTTCTATCTGTTTGACAGGATTCTGCCGCATCGTATCTTGTCCACGAGGTTCAAATGTACAAGATTTGTGCGGTAGCACTTGTCCAAAACGACATTCTTTGGACTTAGGTCGAATCATATGCCGGAGCATCCAGAATTGCCAATGACGTCCAATGATATAGGTGCAAACATCTTCACTCCTAACAGTTGGACAGGATTCAGGCTCATCGTATATTGTCCAAGAGGTCCAAATGTACAAGATTTGTGCGGTAGTACTTGTCTAAAGCGACTCACTTTGCACTCAGTTCGAATCATAAGCCGGAGCATCCAAAATTTGCCAATGTCGTCCAATGATATAAATGCAAATATCGTTACTCCTATCAATGTGACATGATTCTGCCTCATCGTACCTTTTCCAGAATGTCCAAATGCACAAGATTTGGGCGGCAGCATTTGTCCAAAGCGACTCTTTTTGGCCTCCGGTCGAATCATATGCCGGAGCATCCAGAATTGCCAATGTCGTCCAGTGATATAGATGCAAATAACCTTTACTCCTATCAATGTGATAGGATTCTGCCTCATCATACCTTGTCCAGGATGTCCAAGTGTACAAGATGTGTGCGGTAGCACTTGTCTAAAGCGACTCTCTTTGGCCTCCGGTCGAATCATATGCCGGAGCATCCAGAATTGCTAATGTCGTCCAGTGATATAGATCCAAATATCTTCACTCCTATCAATGTGACAGGATTCTGCCTCATCATATCTTGTCCAGGAGGTCCAAATGGACAAGATTTGGGCGGCAGCATTTTTCCAAAGCGACTCTCTTCGAACTCAGGTCGAATGATATGCCGAGCATCCAGAATTGCCAATGTCGTCCAATGATATAGATGCAAATATTTCTACTGCTATCAATTTGACAGGATTCTGCCTCATCATACCTTGTCCAGTAGGTCAAAATGTACAAGATTTGTGCGTTAGCACTTCACAAAAGCGAATCTCTTTGGACTCAGGTCGATTCATATGCCGAAGCATCCAGAATTGCCATATCGTCCAATGATACAGATGCAAATATCTTTACTCCTATCTATGTTATAGGATTCTGGCTCATCGCGTCTTGTCCAGGAGGATCAAGTGTACACGATTTGTTGCGGTAGCACTCGTCCAAAGCGACATTGTTTGGACTTATGTCGAACCATATGCCGAGCATCCAGAATTGCCAATGTCGTCCAATGATATGGATGCAAATATCTTTACTCCTTTCTATGTGATAGGATTCTGCCTCATCATACCTTGTTCCGGAGGTTCAAATGTACAAGATTTGTGCGTTAGCACTTCACAAAAGCGAATCTCTTTGGACTCAGGTCGAATCATAAGCCGAGCTATCCAGAATTGCCAATGTAGACCAATGATATAGATGCAAATATCTTTACTCCTATCAATGTGATAGGATTCTGCCTCATCATACCTTGTGCAGGAGGTCAAGATGTACAAGATTTGTGCGGTAGCACTTGTCCAAAGTGAAACTCTTTGGACTCAGGTCGATCCATCAGCCGAAGCATCAAGAATTGCCAATGTCGTGCAATGGTATAGACGCAAATATCTTTACTGCTATCAATTTGAGAGGATTCTGCCTCATCGTATCTTGTCCAGGGGGTCCAAATGTACACGATTTGTTGCGGTAGCACTCGTCCAAAGCGACATTCTTTGGTCTTATGTCGAATCATATGCCGAGCATCCAGAATTGCCAATGCCGTCCAATGATATAGATGCAAATATCTTCACTCCTATCAATGTGACAGGATTCTGCCACATCATGCCTTTTCCGGGACGTCCAAATGCACAAGTTTTGGGCGGCAGCATTTGCCCAAACCGACACTCTTTGGATTCAGGTCGAATCATAAGCCGGAACATCCAGAATTGCCATTGTCGTCCAATGATGTAGATGCAAATATCTTTACTCCTATTAATTTGACAGGATTCTGCCTCATCGTATCTTGTCCAGGGTGTCCAAATGTACAAGATTTGTTGCGGTAGCACTTGTCCAAAGCGACTCTCCTTGGTCTCAGGTCGAATCATAAACCGGAGCATCCAGCATTGCCAATGTCGTTCAATGATATAGATGCAAATATCTTTACTATTATCAATGTGATAGGATTCTGCCTCATCGCATCTTGTCCAGGAGGTCCAAATGGACAAGATTTGGGCGGTAGCATTTGTCCAAAGCGACTCTCTTCTAACTCAGGTCGAATCATATGCCGAGCATCCAGAATCGCCAATGCCGTCCAATGATATAGATGCAAATATCTTCGCTCCTATCAATGTGACAGGATTCTGCCTCATCATACCTTTTCCAGGACGTCCAAATGCACAAGTTTTGGGCGGCAGCATTTGTCCAAAGCGACTCTCTTCGAACTCAGGTCGAATGATATGCCGCGCATCCAGAATTGCCAATGCCGTCCAATGATATAGATGCAAATATCTTCACTCCTATTAATTTGACAGCATTCTGCCTCATAGTATCTTGTCCAGGAGGTTCAAATGTACACGATTTGTGCGGTAGCACTTGACCAGGCCGACTCTCTTTGGATTCAGGTCGAACCATAAGCCGAAGCATTCAGAATTGCCAATGTCGTCCAATGATATAGATGCAAATATCTTTACTCCTATCAATTTGACAGCATTCTGCCTCATAGTATCTTGTCCAGGAGGTTCAAATGTACAAGATTTGTGCGGTAGCACTTGTCCAAAGCGAATCTCTATGGACTCAGGTCGATCCATATGCCGTAGCATCCAGAATTGCCAATGTCGTCCAACGATATAGATGGAAATATCCTCTCGCCTCTCAATGTGATAGGATTCTGCCTCATCGTATCTTGTCCCGGAGGTTCAACTGTACAAGATTAGTGCGGTAGCCCTTGTCCAAAGCGACTTTCTTTGGACTGAGGTCGAATCATAAGCCGGAGCATCCAGAATTGCCAATGTCGTCCAATGATATAGATGCAAACATCTTCACTCCTATCAATGTGATAGGATTCTGCCTCATCGTATCTTGTCCCGGAGGTTCAACTGTACAAGATTAGTGCGGTAGCCCTTGACCAAAGCGACTCTCTTTGGACTGAGGTCGAGTCATAAGCCCGAGCATCCAGAATTGCCAATGTCGTCCAATGATATAGATGCAAACATCTTCACTCCTATCAATGTGATAGGATTCTGCCTTATCATAACTTGTTCCTAGGTTCAAATGTACAAGATTTGTGCGGTTTTACTTGTCCAAAGCGACTCTCTTTGGATTGTGGTCGAATCATAAACCGGAGCATCCAGAATTGCAAATGTCGTGCAATGATATAGATGCAAACATCTTCCCTCCTATCAATTTGACAGGATTCTGCCTCATCGTATCTTGTCCCGGAGGTTCAACTGTACAAGATTAGTGCGGTAGCCCTTGACCAAAGCGACTCTCTTTGGACTGAGGTCGAATCATAAGCCGGAGCATCCAGAATTGCCAATGTCGTCCAATGATATAGATGCAAACATCTTCACTCCTATCAATGTGATAGGATTCTGCCTTATCATAACTTGTTCCTAGGTTCAAATGTACAAGATTTGTGCGGTTTTACTTGTCCAAAGCGACTCTCTTTGGATTGTGGTCGAATCATAAACCGGAGCATCCAGAATTGCAAATGTCGTGCAATGATATAGATGCAAACATCTTCCCTCCTATCAATTTGACAGGATTCTGTCTCATCATACCCTGTTCCGGATGTTCAAATGTACAAGGTTTGGGCGGTAGCACTTGCCCAAAGCGAAACTCTTTGGACTCAGGTCGATCCATAAGCCGAAGCATCAAGAATTGCCAATGTCGTGCAATGGTATAGATGCAAATATCCTCACGCCTATCAATTTTACAGCATTCTGCCGCATCTTATCATGTCCAGGAGGTTCAAATGTACAACATTTGTGCGGTGGTACTTGACAAAAGTGAATCTCTTTGGACTCAGGTTGATCCATATGCCGAAGCATTCAGAATTGCCAATGTCGTCCAATGATATAGATGCAAATATCTTTACTCCTATCAATTTGACAGCATTTTGCCTCATCGTATCTTGTCAAGGAGGTTCAAATGTACACGATTTGTGCGGTAGCACTTATCCAGGCCGACTCTCTTTGGATTTAGGTGGATCCATAAGCCGAAGCATCCAGAATTGCCAATGTCGTCCAATGATATAGATGCAAATATCTTTACTCCTATCAATTTGACAGCATTCTGCCTCATCGTATCTTGTCCAGGAGGTTCAAATGTACAAGATTTGAGCGGTAGCACTTATCCAGGCGGACTCTCTTTGGATTCAGGTCGATCCATAAGCCGAAGCATCCAGAATTGCCAATGTCGTCCAATGATATAGATGCAAATATCTTTACTCCTATCAATTTGACAGCATTCTGCCTCATAGTATCTTGTCCAGGAGGTTCAAATGTACAAGATTTGTGCGGTGGCACTTGTCCAAAGCGAATCTCTTTGTACTCAGGTCGATCCATATGCCGTAGCATCCAGAATTGCCAATGCCGTCCAATGATGTAGATGCAAATATCTTTACTCCTATCAATTTGCCAGATTCTGCCTCATCGTATCTTGCCCAGGAGGTCCAAATGTACAAGATTTGTGCGGTAGCACTTGTCCGGAGCAACTCTCTTTGGACTCAGGTCGAATCGTAAGCCAGAGCATCCAGAATTGCCAATGTCGTCCAATGATATAGATGCAAATATCCTCTCGCCTATCAATTTTACAGCATTCTGCCGCATCTTATCATGTCCAGGAGTTTCAAATGTACAAGATTTGTGCTGTAGCACTTGTCTAGATCGACTATCTTTGGATTCAGGTCGAATCATATGCCGGATCCCCAGGAATACCAATGTCGTCCAATGATATAGATGCAAAAATATTTACTCCTATAAAATTTGCCAGGATTCTGCCTCGTCGTATCATAACCAGGGGCTCCAAATGTACAAGATTTGTGCGGTAGCACTTGTCCAGGCCGACTCTCTTTGGATTCAGGTCGAATCATAAGCCGGATCCCCAGGATTGCCAATGTCGCCCGATGAAACTGATGCAAATATCTTTACTACTATCAATGTGACAGGATTCTGCTTCACCATACCTTTTCCAGGAGGTTCAAATGTACAAGATTTGTGCGGTAGCACTTGACCAAAGCGGATCTCTTTGGACTCAGATCGATCCATAAGTCGAAGCATCCAGAATTGCCAAGGTCGTCCAATGATATAGATGCAAATATCTATACTCCTATCAATTTGACAGCATTCTGCCTCATCGTATCTTGTCCAGGAGGTTCAAATGTACACGATTTGAGCGGTAGCACTTGTCCAGAGCGACTCTCTTTGGATTCAGGTCTAACTATAAGACGGATCCCCAGGATTGCCAATGTCGTCCAATGATATTGGTTAAAATATCTTCACTCCTATCAACGTGATAAGATTCTGCCTCATCGTATCTTGTCAAGGAGGTTCAAATGTACACGATTTGTGCGGTAGCACTTGTCCAGGCCGACTCTCTTTGGACTGAGGTCGAGTCATAAGCCGGAGCATCCAGAATTGCCAATGTCGTCCAATGATATAGATGCAAACATCTTCCCTCCTATCAATGTGATAGGATTCTGCCTTATCATAACTTGTTCCTAGGTTCAAATGTACAAGATTTGTGCGGTTTTACTTGTCCAAAGCGACTCTCTTTGGATTGTGGTCGAATCATAAACCGGAGCATCCAGAATTGCAAATGTCGTGCAATGATATAGATGCAAACATCTTCCCTCCTATCAATTTGACAGGATTCTGCCTCATCGTATCTTGTCCCGGAGGTTCAACTGTACAAGATTAGTGCGGTAGCCCTTGACCAAAGCGACTCTCTTTGGACTGAGGTCGAATCATAAGCCGGAGCATCCAGAATTGCCAATGTCGTCCAATGATATAGATGCAAACATCTTCACTCCTATCAATGTGATAGGATTCTGCCTTATCATAACTTGTTCCTAGGTTCAAATGTACAAGATTTGTGCGGTTTTACTTGTCCAAAGCGACTCTCTTTGGATTGTGGTCGAATCATAAACCGGAGCATCCAGAATTGCAAATGTCGTGCAATGATATAGATGCAAACATCTTCCCTCCTATCAATTTGACAGGATTCTGTCTCATCATACCCTGTTCCGGATGTTCAAATGTACAAGGTTTGGGCGGTAGCACTTGCCCAAAGCGAAACTCTTTGGACTTAGGTCGATCCATAAGCCGAAGCATCAAGAATTGCCAATGTCGTGCAATGGTATAGATGCAAATATCCTCACGCCTATCAATTTTACAGCATTCTGCCGCATCTTATCATGTCCAGGAGGTTCAAATGTACAACATTTGTGCGGTGGTACTTGACAAAAGTGAATCTCTTTGGACTCAGGTTGATCCATATGCCGAAGCATTCAGAATTGCCAATGTCGTCCAATGATATAGATGCAAATATCTTTACTCCTATCAATTTGACAGCATTTTGCCTCATCGTGTCTTGTCAAGGAGGTTCAAATGTACACGATTTGTGCGGTAGCACTTATCCAGGCCGACTCTCTTTGGATTTAGGTGGATCCATAAGCCGAAGCATCCAGAATTGCCAATGTCGTCCAATGATATAGATGCAAATATCTTTACTCCTATCAATTTGACAGCATTCTGCCTCATCGTATCTTGTCCAGGAGGTTCAAATGTACAAGATTTGAGCGGTAGCACTTATCCAGGCGGACTCTCTTTGGATTCAGGTCGATCCATAAGCCGAAGCATCCAGAATTGCCAATGTCGTCCAATGATATAGATGCAAATATCTTTACTCCTATCAATTTGACAGCATTCTGCCTCATAGTATCTTGTCCAGGAGGTTCAAATGTACAAGATTTGTGCGGTGGCACTTGTCCAAAGCGAATCTCTTTGTACTCAGGTCGATCCATATGCCGTAGCATCCAGAATTGCCAATGCCGTCCAATGATGTAGATGCAAATATCTTTACTCCTATCAATTTGCCAGATTCTGCCTCATCGTATCTTGCCCAGGAGGTCCAAATGTACAAGATTTGTGCGGTAGCACTTGTCCGGAGCAACTCTCTTTGGACTCAGGTCGAATCGTAAGCCAGAGCATCCAGAATTGCCAATGTCGTCCAATGATATAGATGCAAATATCCTCTCGCCTATCAATTTTACAGCATTCTGCCGCATCTTATCATGTCCAGGAGTTTCAAATGTACAAGATTTGTGCTGTAGCACTTGTCTAGATCGACTATCTTTGGATTCAGGTCGAATCATATGCCGGATCCCCAGGATTACCAATGTCGTCCAATGATATAGATGCAAAAATATTTACTCCTATAAAATTTGCCAGGATTCTGCCTCGTCGTATCATAACCAGGGGCTCCAAATGTACAAGATTTGTGCGGTAGCACTTGTCCAGGCCGACTCTCTTTGGATTCAGGTCGAATCATAAGCCGGATCCCCAGGATTGCCAATGTCGCCCGATGAAACTGATGCAAATATCTTTACTACTATCAATGTGACAGGATTCTGCTTCACCATACCTTTTCCAGGAGGTTCAAATGTACAAGATTTGTGCGGTAGCACTTGACCAAAGCGGATCTCTTTGGACTCAGATCGATCCATAAGTCGAAGCATCCAGAATTGCCAAGGTCGTCCAATGATATAGATGCAAATATCTATACTCCTATCAATTTGACAGCATTCTGCCTCATCGTATCTTGTCCAGGAGGTTCAAATGTACACGATTTGAGCGGTAGCACTTGTCCAGAGCGACTCTCTTTGGATTCAGGTCTAACTATAAGACGGATCCCCAGGATTGCCAATGTCGTCCAATGATATTGGTTAAAATATCTTCACTCCTATCAACGTGATAAGATTCTGCCTCATCGTATCTTGTCAAGGAGGTTCAAATGTACACGATTTGTGCGGTAGCACTTGTCCAGGCCGACTCTCTTTGGACTGAGGTCGAGTCATAAGCCGGAGCATCCAGAATTGCCAATGTCGTCCAATGATATAGATGCAAACATCTTCCCTCCTATCAATGTGATAGGATTCTGCCTTATCATAACTTGTTCCTAGGTTCAAATGTACAAGATTTGTGCGGTTTTACTTGTCCAAAGCGACTCTCTTTGGATTGTGGTCGAATCATAAACCGGAGCATCCAGAATTGCAAATGTCGTGCAATGATATAGATGCAAACATCTTCCCTCCTATCAATTTGACAGGATTCTGCCTCATCGTATCTTGTCCCGGAGGTTCAACTGTACAAGATTAGTGCGGTAGCCCTTGACCAAAGCGACTCTCTTTGGACTGAGGTCGAATCATAAGCCGGAGCATCCAGAATTGCCAATGTCGTCCAATGATATAGATGCAAACATCTTCACTCCTATCAATGTGATAGGATTCTGCCTTATCATAACTTGTTCCTAGGTTCAAATGTACAAGATTTGTGCGGTTTTACTTGTCCAAAGCGACTCTCTTTGGATTGTGGTCGAATCATAAACCGGAGCATCCAGAATTGCAAATGTCGTGCAATGATATAGATGCAAACATCTTCCCTCCTATCAATTTGACAGGATTCTGTCTCATCATACCCTGTTCCGGATGTTCAAATGTACAAGGTTTGGGCGGTAGCACTTGCCCAAAGCGAAACTCTTTGGACTTAGGTCGATCCATAAGCCGAAGCATCAAGAATTGCCAATGTCGTGCAATGGTATAGATGCAAATATCCTCACGCCTATCAATTTTACAGCATTCTGCCGCATCTTATCATGTCCAGGAGGTTCAAATGTACAACATTTGTGCGGTGGTACTTGACAAAAGTGAATCTCTTTGGACTCAGGTTGATCCATATGCCGAAGCATTCAGAATTGCCAATGTCGTCCAATGATATAGATGCAAATATCTTTACTCCTATCAATTTGACAGCATTTTGCCTCATCGTATCTTGTCAAGGAGGTTCAAATGTACACGATTTGTGCGGTAGCACTTATCCAGGCCGACTCTCTTTGGATTTAGGTGGATCCATAAGCCGAAGCATCCAGAATTGCCAATGTCGTCCAATGATATAGATGCAAATATCTTTACTCCTATCAATTTGACAGCATTCTGCCTCATCGTATCTTGTCCAGGAGGTTCAAATGTACAAGATTTGAGCGGTAGCACTTATCCAGGCGGACTCTCTTTGGATTCAGGTCGATCCATAAGCCGAAGCATCCAGAATTGCCAATGTCGTCCAATGATATAGATGCAAATATCTTTACTCCTATCAATTTGACAGCATTCTGCCTCATAGTATCTTGTCCAGGAGGTTCAAATGTACAAGATTTGTGCGGTGGCACTTGTCCAAAGCGAATCTCTTTGTACTCAGGTCGATCCATATGCCGTAGCATCCAGAATTGCCAATGCCGTCCAATGATGTAGATGCAAATATCTTTACTCCTATCAATTTGCCAGATTCTGCCTCATCGTATCTTGCCCAGGAGGTCCAAATGTACAAGATTTGTGCGGTAGCACTTGTCCGGAGCAACTCTCTTTGGACTCAGGTCGAATCGTAAGCCAGAGCATCCAGAATTGCCAATGTCGTCCAATGATATAGATGCAAATATCCTCTCGCCTATCAATTTTACAGCATTCTGCCGCATCTTATCATGTCCAGGAGTTTCAAATGTACAAGATTTGTGCTGTAGCACTTGTCTAGATCGACTATCTTTGGATTCAGGTCGAATCATATGCCGGATCCCCAGGATTACCAATGTCGTCCAATGATATAGATGCAAATATCTTTACTCCTATCAATTTGACAGCATTCTGCCTCATCGTATCTTGTCCAGGAGGTTCAAATGTACAAGATTTGAGCGGTAGCACTTATCCAGGCGGACTCTCTTTGGATTCAGGTCGATCCATAAGCCGAAGCATCCAGAATTGCCAATGTCGTCCAATGATATAGATGCAAATATCTTTACTCCTATCAATTTGACAGCATTCTGCCTCATAGTATCTTGTCCAGGAGGTTCAAATGTACAAGATTTGTGCGGTGGCACTTGTCCAAAGCGAATCTCTTTGTACTCAGGTCGATCCATATGCCGTAGCATCCAGAATTGCCAATGCCGTCCAATGATGTAGATGCAAATATCTTTACTCCTATCAATTTGCCAGATTCTGCCTCATCGTATCTTGCCCAGGAGGTCCAAATGTACAAGATTTGTGCGGTAGCACTTGTCCGGAGCAACTCTCTTTGGACTCAGGTCGAATCGTAAGCCAGAGCATCCAGAATTGCCAATGTCGTCCAATGATATAGATGCAAATATCCTCTCGCCTATCAATTTTACAGCATTCTGCCGCATCTTATCATGTCCAGGAGTTTCAAATGTACAAGATTTGTGCTGTAGCACTTGTCTAGATCGACTATCTTTGGATTCAGGTCGAATCATATGCCGGATCCCCAGGATTACCAATGTCGTCCAATGATATAGATGCAAATATCTTTACTCCTATCAATTTGACAGCATTCTGCCTCATCGTATCTTGTCCAGGAGGTTCAAATGTACAAGATTTGAGCGGTAGCACTTATCCAGGCGGACTCTCTTTGGATTCAGGTCGATCCATAAGCCGAAGCATCCAGAATTGCCAATGTCGTCCAATGATATAGATGCAAATATCTTTACTCCTATCAATTTGACAGCATTCTGCCTCATAGTATCTTGTCCAGGAGGTTCAAATGTACAAGATTTGTGCGGTGGCACTTGTCCAAAGCGAATCTCTTTGTACTCAGGTCGATCCATATGCCGTAGCATCCAGAATTGCCAATGCCGTCCAATGATGTAGATGCAAATATCTTTACTCCTATCAATTTGCCAGATTCTGCCTCATCGTATCTTGCCCAGGAGGTCCAAATGTACAAGATTTGTGCGGTAGCACTTGTCCGGAGCAACTCTCTTTGGACTCAGGTCGAATCGTAAGCCAGAGCATCCAGAATTGCCAATGTCGTCCAATGATATAGATGCAAATATCCTCTCGCCTATCAATTTTACAGCATTCTGCCGCATCTTATCATGTCCAGGAGTTTCAAATGTACAAGATTTGTGCTGTAGCACTTGTCTAGATCGACTATCTTTGGATTCAGGTCGAATCATATGCCGGATCCCCAGGATTACCAATGTCGTCCAATGATATAGATGCAAATATATTTACTCCTATAAAATTTGCCAGGATTCTGCCTCGTCGTATCATAACCAGGGGCTCCAAATGTACAAGATTTGTGCGGTAGCACTTGTCCAGGCCGACTCTCTTTGGATTCAGGTCGAATCATAAGCCGGATCCCCAGGATTGCCAATGTCGCCCGATGAAACTGATGCAAATATCTTTACTACTATCAATGTGACAGGATTCTGCTTCACCATACCTTCTCCAGGAGGTTCAAATGTACAAGATTTGTGCGGTAGCACTTGACCAAAGCGGATCTCTTTGGACTCAGATCGATCCATAAGTCGAAGCATCCAGAATTGCCAATGTCGTCCAATGATATAGATGCAAATATCTATACTCCTATCAATTTGACAGCATTCTGCCTCATCGTATCTTGTCCAGGAGGTTCAAATGTACACGATTTGAGCGGTAGCACTTGTCCAGAGCGACTCTCTTTGGATTCAGGTCTAACTATAAGACGGATCCCCAGGATTGCCAATGTCGTCCAATGATATTGGTTAAAATATCTTCACTGCTATCAACGTGATAAGATTCTGCCTGATCGTATCTTGTCAAGGAGGTTCAAATGTACACGATTTGTGCGGTAGCACTTGTCCAGGCCGACTCTCTTTGGATTCAGGTCGAATCATAAGCCGGATCCCCAGGATTGCCAATGACGTCCAATGATATAGATGCAATTATCTGGCCTCCAATCAATTTGCCAGGATTCTGCCTCATCATACTTGTTCCAGAGGTGCAAATGTAAAAGGTTTGTGCTTTAGCACTTGTCCGAAGCGAATATCTTTGGACTCAGGTCGATCCATAAGCCGAAGCATCCAGAATTGTCAATGTCGTGCAATGGTATAGATGCAAATATCTTTACTCCTATCAATTTGATAGGATTCTGCCTCATCGTATCTTGTCCAGGAGGAGCAACTGTACAAGATTTGTGCGGTAGCACTAGTCCAGACCGACTCTCTTTGGATTCAGGTCGAATCATAAGCCGGATCCCAGGATTGACAATGTCGCGCAATGATATAGATGCAAATATCTTTACTCCTATCAATGTGACAGGATTCTGCCTCATCATACCCTGTTCCGGATGTTCAAATGTACAAGGTTTGGGCGGTAGCACTTGCCCAAAGCGAAACTCTTTGGACTCAGGTCGATCCATAAGCCGAAGCATCAAGAATTGCCAATGTCGTGCAATGGTATAAATGCAAATATCTTTACTGCTATCAATTTGATTGGATTCTGCCTCATCGTATCTTATCCACGAGGTTCAAATGTACAGTATTTGTGCGGTGGCGCTTGACAAAAGTGAATCTCTTTGGATTCAGGTCGATCCATAAGCCGAAGCATCCAGAATTGCCAATGTCGTCCAATGATATAGATGCAAATATCTTTACTCCTATCAATTTGCCAGATTCTGCCTCATCGTATCTTGCCCAGGAGGTCCAAATGTACAAGATTTGTGCGGTAGCACTTGTCCGGAGCAACTCTCTTTGGATTCAGGTCGAATCATAAGCCGGATCCCCAGGATTGCCAATGTCGCCCGATGAAACTGATGCAAATATCTTTACTACTATCAATGCGACAGGATTCTGCTTCACCATACCTTTTCCAGGAGGTTCAAATGTACAAGATTTCTGCGGTAGCACTTGACCAAAGCGGATCTCTTTGGACTCAGATCGATCCATAAGCCGAAGCATCCAGAATTGTCAATGTCGTGCAATGGTATAGATGCAAATATCTTTACTCCTATCAATTTGATAGGATTCTGCCTCATCGTATCTTGTCCAGGAGGAGCAACTGTACAAGATTTGTGCGGTAGCACTAGTCCAGACCGACTCTCTTTGGATTCAGGTCGAATCATAAGGCGGATCCCAGGATTGACAATGTCGCGCAATGATATAGATGCAAATATCTTTACTCCTATCAATGTGACAGGATTCTGCCTCATCATACCCTGTTCCGGATGTTCAAATGTACAAGGTTTGGGCGGTAGCACTTGCCCAAAGCGAAACTCTTTGGACTCAGGTCGATCCATAAGCCGAAGCATCAAGAATTGCCAATGTCGTGCAATGGTATAGATGCAAATATCTTTACTGCTATCAATTTGATTGGATTCTGCCTCATCGTATCTTGTCCACGAAGTTCAAATGTACAGTATTTGTGCGGTGGCGCTTGACAAAAGTGAATCTCTTTGGATTCAGGTCGATCCATATGCCGTAGCATCCAGAATTGCCAATGCCGTCCAATGATGTAGATGCAAATATCTTTACTCCTATCAATTTGCCAGATTCTGCCTCATCGTATCTTGCCCAGGAGGTCCAAATGTACAAAATTTGTGCGGTAGCACTTGTCCGGAGCAACTCTCTTTGGATTCAGGTCGAATCATAAGCCGGATCCCCAGGATTGCCAATGTCGCCCGATGAAACTGATGCAAATATCTTTACTACTATCAATGTGACAGGATTCTGCTTCACCATACCTTTTCCAGGAGGTTCAAATGTACAAGATTTCTGCGGTAGCACTTGACCAAAGCGGATCTCTTTGGACTCAGATCGATCCATAAGTCGAAGCAACCAGAATTGCCAATGTCGTCCAATGATATAGATGCAAATATCTATACTCCTATCAATTTGACAGCATTCTGCCTCATCGTATCTTGTCCAGGAGGTTCAAATGTACACGATTTGAGCGGTAGCACTTGTCCAGAGCGACTCTCTTTGGATTCAGGTCTAACTATAAGACGGATCCCCAGGATTGCCAATGTCGTCCAATGATATTGGTTAAAATATCTTCACTCCTATCAACGTGATAAGATTCTGCCTCATCGTATCTTGTCAAGGAGGTTCAAATGTACACGATTTGTGCGGTAGCACTTGTCCAGGCCGACTCTCTTTGGATTCAGGTCGAATCATAAGCCGGATCCCCAGGATTGCCAATGACGTCCAATGATATAGATGCAATTATCTGGCCTCCAATCAATTTGCCAGGATTCTGCCTCATCATACTTGTTCCAGAGGTGCAAATGTAAAAGGTTTGTGCTTTAGCACTTGTCCGAAGCGAATATCTTTGGACTCAGGTCGATCCATAAGCCGAAGCATCAAGAATTGCCAATGTCGTGCAATGGTATAGATGCAAATATCTTTACTGCTATCAATTTGATTGGATTCTGCCTCATCGTATCTTGTCCACGAGGTTCAAATGTACAGTATTTGTGCGGTGGCGCTTGACAAAAGTGAATCTCTTTGGATTCCGGTCGATCCATAAGCCGAAGCATCCAGAATTGCCAATGTCGTCCAATGATATAGATGCAAATATCTTTACTCCTATCAATTTGCCAGATTCTGCCTCATCGTATCTTGCCCAGGAGGTTCAAATGTACACGATTTGTGCGGTAGCACTTGTCCAGGCCGACTCCCTTTGGATTCAGGTCGAATCATAAGCCGGATCCCCAGGATTGCCAATGACGTCCAATGATATAGATGCAATTATCTGGCCTCCAATCAATTTGCCAGGATTCTGCCTCATCATACTTGTTCCAGAGGTGCAAATGTAAAAGGTTTGTGCTTTAGCACTTGTCCGAAGCGAATATCTTTGTACTCAGGTCGATCCATAAGCCGAAGCATCCAGAATTGTCAATGTCGTCCAATGATAGATGCAAATATCTTTACTCCTATCAATTTGATAGGATTCCGCCTCATCGTATCTTGTCCAGGAGGAGCAACTGTACAAGATTTGTGTGGTAGCACTAGTCCAGACCGACTCTCTTTGGATTCAGGTCGAATCATAAGCCGGATCCCAGGATTGCCAATGTCGCGCAATGATATAGATGCAAATATCTTTACTCCTATCAATGTGACAGGATTCTGCCTCATCATACCCTGTTCCGGATGTTCAAATGTACAAAGTTTGGGCGGTAGCACTAGCCCAAAGCGAAACTCTTTGGACTCAGGTCGATCCATAAGCCGAAGCATCAAGAATTGCCAATGTCGTGCAATGGTATAGATGCAAATATCTTTACTGCTATCAATTTGATTGGATTCTGCCTCATCGTATCTTGTCCACGAGGTTCAAATGTACAGTATTTGTGCGGTGGCGCTTGACAAAAGTGAATCTCTTTGGATTCAGGTCGATCCATATGCCGTAGCATCCAGAATTGCCAATGCCGTCCAATAATATAGTTGCAAATTTCTTTACTCCTATCAATTTGCCAGATTCTGCCTCAACGTATCTTGCCCTGGAGGTCCAAATGTACAAGATTTGTGTGGTAGCACTTGTCCAGAGCGACTCTCTTTGGACTCAGGTCGAATCGTAAGCCAGAGCATCCAGAATTGCCAATGTCGTCCAATGATATAGATGCAAATATCCTCACGCCTATCAATTTTACAGCATTCTGCCGCATCTTATCATGTCCAGGAGGTTCAAATG
Source organism: Priocnemis perturbator (assembly GCA_963942575.1). NCBI lineage: Eukaryota > Metazoa > Arthropoda > Insecta > Hymenoptera > Pompilidae > Priocnemis > Priocnemis perturbator. The sequence goes on from CAWWDK010000042.1 coordinate 4,940,036, forward strand.
TACAAGATTTGTGCGGTAGCACTTGTCCAGGCCGACTCTCTTTGGATTCAGGTTTAACTATAAGACGGATCCCCAGGATTGCCAATGTCGTCCAATGATATTGGTTAAAATATCTTCACTCCTATCAACGTGATAGGATTCTGCCTCATCATGCATTGTCCAGGAGGTTCAAATGTACAAGATTTGTGCGGTGGCACTTGACAAAAGTGAATCTCTTTGGACTCAGGTTGATCCATATGCCGAAGCATTCAGAATTGCCAATGTCGTCCAATGATATAGATGCAAATATCTTTACTCCTATCAATTTGACAGCATTTTGCCTCATCGTATCTTGCCCAGGAGGTCCAAATGTACAAGATTTGTGCGGTAGCTCTTGTCCGGAGCAACTCTCTTTGGATTCAGGTCGAATCATAAGCCGGATCCCCAGGATTGCCAATGTCGCCCGATGAAACTGATGCAAATATCTTTACTACTATCAATGTGACAGGATTCTGCTTCACCATACCTTTTCCAGGAGGTTCAAATGTACAAGATTTCTGCGGTAGCACTTGACCAAAGCGGATCTCTTTGGACTCAGATCGATCCATAAGTCGAAGCATCCAGAATTGCCAATGTCGTCCAATGATATAGATGCAAATATCTATACTCCTATCAATTTGACAGCATTCTGCCTCATCGTATCTTGTCCAGGAGGTTCAAATGTACACGATTTGAGCGGTAGCACTTGTCCAGAGCGACTCTCTTTGGATTCAGGTCTAACTATAAGACGGATCCCCAGGATTGCCAATGTCGTCCAATGATATTGGTTAAAATATCTTCACTCCTATCAACGTGATAAGATTCTGCCTCATCGTATCTTGTCAAGGAGGTTCAAATGTACACGATTTGTGCGGTAGCACTTGTCCAGGCCAACTCTCTTTGGATTCAGGTCGAATCATAAGCCGGATCCCCAGGATTGCCAATGACGTCCAATGATATAGATGCAATTATCTGGCCTCCAATTAATTTGCCAGGATTCTGCCTCATCATACTTGTTCCAGAGGTGCAAATGTAAAAGGTTTGTGGTTTAGCACTTGTCCGAAGCGAATATCTTTGGACTCAGGTCGATCCATAAGCCGAATCATCCAGAATTGTCAATGTCGTCCAATGATAGATGCAAATATCTTTACTCCTATCAATTTGATAGGATTCTGCCTCATCGTATCTTGTCCAGGAGGAGCAACTGTACAAGATTTGTGCGGTAGCACTAGTCCAGACCGACTCTCTTTGGATTCAGGTCGAATCATAAGCCGGATCCCAGGATTGCCAATGTCGCGCAATGATATAGATGCAAATATCTTTACTCCTATCAATGTGACAGGATTCTGCCTCATCATACCCTGTTCCGGATGTTCAAATGTACAAGGTTTGGGCGGTAGCACTTGCCCAAAGCGAAACTCTTTGGACTCAGGTCAATCCATAAGCCGAAGCATCAAGAATTGTCAATGTCGTCCAATGATAGATGCAAATATCTTTACTCCTATCAATTTGCCAGATTCTGCCTCAACGTATCTTGCCCTGGAGGTCCAAATGTACAAGATTTGTGTGGTAGCACTTGTCCAGAGCGACTCTCTTTGGACTCAGGTCGAATCGTAAGCCAGATCATCCAGAATTGCCAATGTCGTCCAATGATATAGATGCAAATATCCTCACGCCTATCAATTTTACAGCATTCTGCCGCATCTTATCATGTCCAGGAGTTTCAAATGTACAAGATTTGTGCGGTAGCACTTGTCCAGAGCGACTCTCTTTGGACTCAGGTCGAATCATAAGTCTGAGCATCCAAAATTGCCAATCACGTCCAATGATATAGATGCAAATATCTTCACTCTTATCAATTTGACAGGATTCTGGTTTATCGTATCTTGTCAAGGACGTTCAGGTGTACAAGATTTGTGCGGTAGCACTAGACAAAAGCGAATCTCTTTGGACTCAGGTCGATCCATATGCCGAAGTAACAAAAATTGCCGATCTTATCCGAATGATATAGATGCAAATATCTTAACTCCTATCAATTTGCCAGGATTCTGCCTCATCATATCGTGTCCAGGAGGTCCAAATGGACAAGGTTTGGGCGGCAGCATTTTTCCAAAACAACTCTCTTTGGACTCAGGCCGAATCATATGCCGAGCATCCAGAATTGCCAATGTCGTCCAATGATATAGATGCAAATATCTTTACTCCTATCAATTTGACAGGATTCTGCTTCATCGTATCTTTTCCAGGGGGTCCAAATGTACAAGATTTGTTGCGGTAGCACTTGTCCAAAGCGACTCTCTTTGGACTCAGGTCGAATCATAAGCCGGAGCATCCAGAATTGCCATGTCATCCATTGATACAGATGCAAATATCATCACTCCTATTAATTTGACAGGATTCTGCCTCATCATACCTTGTTCCGGAGGTTCAAATGCACAAGATTTGTGCGGTAGCTCTTGTCCAAAGCGACTCTCTTTGGACTCAGGTCGAATCATAAGCCGGAGCATCCAGAATTGCCAATGTCGTCCAATGATATAGATGCAAACATCTACACTCCTATCAACGTGATAGTATTCTGCCTCATCGTATATTGTCCAGGGGGTTCAAAAGTACAAGATTTGTGTGGTAGCACTTGTCCAAAGCGACTCTCTTTTGCCTCCGGTCGAATCATACGCCGAAGCTTGCAGAATTGCCAATTTCGTCCAATGATATAGATGCAAATATCTTCACTCCTATCATTGTTTCAGGATTCTGCCTCAGCATACCTTTTCCAGGAGGTCTAAATGCACGAGTATTGTGCCGCAGCATTTGTACAAACCGACTCTCTTTGGACTCAGGTCGATCCATATGCCGAAGTAACAAAAATTGCCTTGTCGTCCTATGATATAGATGCAAATATCTTCACTCCTTACAATTTGCAGGGTTCTGCCTCATCGTATCTTGTCAAGGAGGTTCAAATGTACAAGATTTGTGCGGTAGCACTTGTCCAGGCCGACTCTCTTTGGATTCAGATCTAATTATATGACGGATCCCCAGTATTGCCAATGTCGTCCAATGATATTGGTGCAAATATATTCACTCCTATCAATGTGACAGGATTCTGCCTCATCATACTTGTTCCAGAGGTGCAAATGTACAAGGTTTGTGCTGTAGAACTTGTCCGAAGCGAATCTCTTTGGACTCAGGTCGATCCATAAGCCGAAGCATCCAGAATTGCCAATGTCGTCCAATGATATAGATGCAAATATCTTTACTCCTATTAATTTGATAGGATTCTGCCGCATCGTATCTTGTCCAGGAGGTCCAAATCGACAAGATTTGTGCGTTAGCTCTTGACAAAAGCCAATCTCTTTGACTCAGGTCGAATCATATGCCGAGCATCCAGAATTGCCAATGTCGTCCAATGATATAGATGCAAATATCATTACTCCTATCAATGTGATAGGATTCTGCCTCATCATACCTTGTTCCGGAGGTTCAAATGTACAAGATTTGTGCGGTAGCCCTTGTCCAAAGCGACTCTCTTTGGACTCAGGTCGAATCATAAGCCGGGGCATCCAGAATTGCCAATGTAGCCCAATGGTATAGATGCAAACATCTTTACTCCTATCAATTTGACAAGATTCTGCCCCATCGTGTCTTGTCCAGGAGGATCAACTGTACAAGATTTGTGCGGTAGCACTAGACAAAAGCGAAACTCTTTGAACTCAGGTCGAATCATATGCCGAGCATCCAGAATTGCCAATGTCGTCCAATTATATAGATGCAAATACCTTTACTCCTATTAATGTGACAGGATTCTGCCTCATCATACCTTTTCCAGGTTTTCCAAATGCACAAGAATTTGGCGACAGCATTTGTCCAAACCGACTCTCTTTGGACTCAGGTCGAATCGTAAGCCGGAGCATCAAGGATTGCCAATGTCGTCCATTGATATAGAAGCAAATATCTTTACTCCTATCAATTTGGCAGGATTCTGCCTCATCATACCTTTTCCAGTAGGTCAAAATGTACAAGATTTGTGGGGTAGCACTTGTCCAAAGCGACTCTCTTTGGATTCAGGTCGAAACATAAGCCTGAGCATCCAGAATTGCCAATGCCGTCTAATGATATAGATGCAAATATCTTTACTGCTATCAATTTGACAGGATTCTGCCTCATCATACCTTGTTCCGGAGGTTCAAATGTACAAGATTTTTGCGATAGCCCTTGTCCAAAGCGACTCTCTTTGGACTCAGGTCGAATCGTAAGCCGGGGCATCCAGAATTGCCAATGTCGTCCAATGATATAGATGCAAATATCTTTACTGCTATCAATTTGACAGGATTCTGCCTCATCATACCTTGTTCCGGAGGTTCAAATGTACAAGATTTGTGCGGCAGCCCTTGTCCAAAGCGACTCTCTTTGGACTCAGGTCGAATCATAAGCCGGAGCATCCAGAATTGCCAATGTCGTCTAATGATATAGATGCAAACATCTTCACTCCTATCAACGTGATAGGATTCTGCCTCATCGTATATTGTCCAGGGGGTTCAAAAGTACAAGATTTGTGTGGTAGCACTTGTCCAAAGCGACTCTCTTTTGCCTCCGGTCGAATCATACGCCGAAGCTTGCAGAATTGCCAATGTCGTCCAATGATATAGATGCAAATATCTTCACTCCTATCATTGTTTCAGGATTCTGCCTCAGCATACCTTTTCCAGGAGGTCCAAATGCACGAGTTTTGTGCCGCAGCATTTGAACAAACCGACTCTCTTTGGACTCAGGTCGATCCATATGCCGAAGTAACAAAAATTGCCTTGTCGTCCTATGATATAGATGCAAATATCTTCACTCCTTACAATTTGACAGGATTCTGCTTCATCATATCTTGTCCAGGAGGTTCAAATGTACAAGATATGTGCGGTAGCACTCGACAAATGCAAATCTCTTTGGACTCAGGTCGATTCATATGCCGTAGCATCGAGAATTGCCAATGTCGTCCAATGATATAGATGCAAATATCTTTACTCCTATCAATTTGACAGGATTCTGCCTCATCGTATCTTGTCCAGGGGTCCAAACGTACAAGATTTGTGCGGTAGCTCTTGTCCAAAGCGACTCTCTTTGGACTCAGGTCGAATCATAGGTCTGAGCATCCAGAATTGCCAATCACGTCCATTGATATAGATGCAAATATCTTCAATCTTATCAATTTGACAGGATTCTGGTTCATCGTATCTTGTCAAGGAGGTTCAGGTGTACAAGATTTGTGCGGTAGCACTAGACAAAAGCGAAAATCTTTTGACTCAGATCGATCCATAAGCCGACGCATCCAGAATTGCCAATGTCGTCCAATGATATAGATGCAAATATCTCTCCTCCTATCAATTTGCCAGCATTCTGCCTCATCATACCTTGTCCAGGAGGTCCAAATGTACAAGATTTCTGTGGTAGCACTTGTCCAAAGCGACTCTCTTTGGACTCAGATCGATCCATAAGCCGAAGCATCCAGAATTGCCAATGTCTTCCAATGATATAGATGCAAATATCTTCACTCCTATCAATTTGACAGGATTCTGGCGCATCATACCCTGTTCCGGATGTTCAAATGTACAAGATTAGTGCGGTAGCACTAGACAAAAGCGAAACTCTTTGAACTCAGGCCGAATCATATGCCGAGCATCCAGAATTGCAGATATTATCGAAGATGTAGATGCATATATCTTTCCTCCTATCAACATGACGGGATTCTGCCTCATCATACCTTGTCCAGGAGGTCCAAATGTACAAGATTTGAGCGGTAGCACTTGTCCAAAGCGACTCTCTTTGGACTCAGGTCGAATCATAAGTCTGAGCATCCAGAATTGCCAATCACGTCCAATGATATAGATGCAAATATCTTCACTCTTATCAATTTGACAGGATTCTTGTTCATCGTATCTTGTCAAGGAGGTTCAGGTGTACAAGATTTGTGCGGTAGCACTAGACAAAAGCCACTATCCTTGGACTCAGTCGAATCATAGGCCTGAACATCCAGGATTGCCAATTCGGTCCAATGATATAGATGCAAATATCTTCACTCCCATCAATTTGACAGGATTCTGCCTCATCGTATCTTGTCCAGGGGTCCAAATGTACAAGATTTGAGCGGTAGCACTTGTCCAAAGCGACTCTCTTTGGACTCAGGTCGAATCATAAGTCTGAGCATCCAGAATTGCCAATCACGTCCAATGATATAGATGCAAATATCTTCACTCTTATCAATTTGACAGGATTCTTGATCATCGTATCTTGTCAAGGAGGTTCAGGTGTACAAGATTTGTGCGGTAGCACTAGACAAAAGCCACTATCTTTGGACTCAGTCGAATCATAGGCCTGAACATCCAGGATTGCCAATTCGGTCCAATGATATAGATGCAAATATCTTCACTCCCATCAATTTGACAGGATTCTGCCTCATATCTTGTCCAGGAGGTCCAAATGGACAAGACTTGGGCGGCAGCATTTGTCCAACGCGACTCTCTTTGGCCTCCGGTCAAATCATATGCCGGAGCATCCAGAATTGCCAATGTCGTCCAATGATATAGATGTAAATATCTTTACTCCTAACAATGTGACAGAATTCTGCCGCATCATACTTTGTCCGGGAGGTCCAAATGTATAAGATTTGTTGCGGTAGCACTTGTCCAAAGCGACTCTCTTTGGACTCAGATCGATGCATAAGCCGACGCATCCAGAATTGCCAATGTCGTCCAATGATATAGATGCAAATATCTCTCCTCCTATCAATTTGCCAGCATTCTGCCTCATCGTATCTTGTCCAGGGGGTCCAAATGGACAAGATTTGGGCGGCAGCATTTGTCCAAACCGACTCTCTTTGGTCTCAGGTCGATCCATATGCCGAAGAAACAAAAATTGCCGATCTTAACCGAATGATTTAGCTGCAAATATCTTAACTCCTATCAATTTGAAAGGATTCTGTCCCATCATACCCTGTTCCGGATGTTCGAATGTACAATGTTTGGGCGGTAGCACTTGTCCAAAGCGTCTCTCTTTGGACTCAGGTCGAATCATATGTCGGAGCATCCAGAATTGCCAATGTCGTCCAATGATATAGATGCAAATATCTTCACTCCTATCATTGTGACAGGATTCTGACTCATCATATCTTGTCCAGGAGGTCCAAATGCACAAGATTTGGGCGTCAGCAATTGTCCAACGCGACTCTCTTTGAACTCAGGTCGAATCATATGCCGAGCATCCAGAATTGCCAATGTCGTCCAATGAAATAGATGCAAATATATTTACTCCTATCAATGTGATAGGATTCTGCCTCATCATACCTTGTCCAGGAGGTCCAAATGTACAAGATTTGTGCGGTAGCACTAGACAAAAGCGAATCTCTGTGGACTCAGGTCGAAACATAAGCCGAGCATCCAGAATTGCCAATGTCGTCCAATGATATAGATGCAAATATCTTCACTTCTATCATTGTGACAGGATTCTGCCTCATCATACCTTTTCCAGGAGGTCCAAATGCACAAGATTTGTGTGGTAGCACGTGTCCAAAACGACTCTCTTTGGCCTCCGGTCAAATCATATGCCGGAGCATCCAGAATTGCCAATGTCGTCTAGTGATATAGATGCAAATATCGTCACTCCTATCGATGTGATAGGATTCTGCCTCATCATACATTGTCCAGGAGGTCCAAATGTACAAGATTTGTGCGGTAGCACTTGTCCAAAGCGACTCTATTTGGACTCAGGTCGAATCATAAGCCGGAGCATCCAGAATATCCAATGTCGTCCAATGATATAGATGCAAATATCTTTACTCCTATAAATCTGCCAGGATTCTGCCTCATCGTATATTGTCCAGGGGGTTCAAAAGTACAAGATTTGTGTGGTAGCACTTGTCCAAAGCGACTCTCTTTTGCCTCCGGTCGAATCATACGCCGAAGCTTGCAGAATTGCCAATGTCGTCCAATGATATAGATGCAAATATCTTCACTCCTATCATTGTTTCAGGATTCTGCCTCAGCATACCTTTTCCAGGAGGTCCAAATGCACGAGTTTTGTGCCGCAGCATTTGAACAAAACGACTCTCTTTGGACTCAGGTCGATCCATATGCCGAAGTAACAAAAATTGCCTTGTCGTCCTATGATATAGATGCAAATATCTTCACTCCTTACAATTTGACAGGGTTCTGCCTCATCGTATCTTGTCCAGGAGAATCAAGTGTACAAGATTTGTGCGGTAGCACTAGACAAAAGCCACTATCTTTGGACTCAGTCGAATCATAGGCCTGAACATCCAGGATTGCCAATTCGGTCCAATGATATAGATGCAAATATCTTCACTCCCATCAATTTGACAGGATTCGGCCTCATCATATCTTGTCCAGGAGGTCCAAATGGACAAGACTTGGGCGGCAGCATTTGTCCAACGCGACTCTCTTTCGCCTCCGGTCAAATCATATGCCGGAGCATCCAGAATTACCAATGTCGTCCAATGATATAGATGCAAATATATTTACTTCTATCAATCTGCCAGGATTCTGCCTCATCATACCTTTTCCAGGAGGTCCAAATGCACAAGATTTGTGCGGTAGCTCTTGTCCAAAGCGACTCTCTTTGGACTCAGGTCGAATCATAAGCCGGAGCATCCAGAATTGCCAATGCCGTCCAATGATATAGATGCAAATATCTTCACTCCTATCAACGTGATAGGATTCTGCCTCATCAAACCTTGTCCAGGAGGTTCAAATGTACAAGATATGTGCGGTAGCACTCGACAAATGCAAATCTCTTTAGACTCAGGTCGATTCATATGCCGTAGCATCGAGAATTGCCAATGTCGTCCAATGATATAGATGCAAATATCTCTCCTCCTATCAATTTGCCAGCATTCTGCCTCATCGTATCTTGTCCAGAGGGTCCAAATGGACAAGATTTGGGCGGCAGCATTTGTCCAAACCGACTCTCTTTGGTCTCAGGTCGATCCATATGCCGAAGAAACGAAAATTGCCGATCTTAACCGAATGATTTAGCTGCAAATATCTTAACTCCTATCAATTTGAAAGGATTCTGTCCCATCATACCCTGTTCCGGATGTTCAAATGTACAATGTTTGGGCGGTAGCACTTGTCCAAAGCGTCTCTCTTTGGACTCAGGTCGAATCATAAGTCGGAGCATCCAGAATTGCCAATGTCGTCCAATGATATAGATGCAAATATCTTCACTCCTATCATTGTGACAGGATTCTGACTCATCATATCTTGTCCAAGAGGTCCAAATGCACAAGATTTGGGCGTCAGCATTTGTCCAACGCGACTCTCTTTGAACTCAGGTCGAATCATATGCCGAGCATCCAGAATTGCCAATGTCGTCCAATGAAATAGATGCAAATATATTTACTCCTATCAATGTGATAGGATTCTGCCTCATCATACCTTGTCCAGGAGGTCCAAATGTACAAGATTTGTGCGGTAGCACTAGACAAAAGCGAATCTCTGTGGACTCAGGTCGAAACATAAGCCGAGCATCCAGAATTGCCAATGTCGTCCAATGATATAGATGCAAATATCTTCACTTCTATCATTGTGACAGGATTCTGCCTCATCATACCTTTTCCAGGAGGTCCAAATGCACAAGATTTGTGCGGTAGCACGTGTCCAAAACGACTCTCTTTGGCCTCCGGTCAAATCATATGCCGGAGCATCCAGAATTGCCAATGTCGTCTAGTGATATAGATGCAAATATCGTCACTCCTATCGATGTGATAGGATTCTGCCTCATCATACCTTGTCCAGGAGGTCCAAATGTACAAGATTTGTGCGGTAGCACTTGTCCAAAGCGACTCTATTTGGACTCAGGTCGAATCATAAGCCGGAGCATCCAGAATATCCAATGTCGTCCAATGATATAGATGCAAATATCTTTACTCCTATAAATCTGCCAGGATTCTGCCTCATCGTATATTGTCCAGGGGGTTCAAAAGTACAAGATTTGTGTGGTAGCACTTGTCCAAAGCGACTCTCTTTGGACTGAGGTCGAATCATAAGCCGGAGCATCCAGAATTGCCAATGTCGTCCAATGATATAGATGCAAACATCTTCACTCCTATCAATGTGATAGGATTCTGCCTTATCATAACTTGTTCCTAGGTTCAAATGTACAAGATTTGTGCGGTTTTACTTGTCCAAAGCGACTCTCTTTGGATTGTGGTCGAATCATAAACCGGAGCATCCAGAATTGCAAATGTCGTGCAATGATATAGATGCAAACATCTTCCCTCCTATCAATTTGACAGGATTCTGTCTCATCATACCCTGTTCCGGATGTTCAAATGTACAAGGTTTGGGCGGTAGCACTTGCCCAAAGCGAAACTCTTTGGACCCAGGTCGATCCATAAGCCGAAGCATCAAGAATTGCCAATGTCGTGCAATGGTATAGATGCAAATATCTTTACTGCTATCAATTTGATTGGATTCTGCCTCATCGTATCTTGTCCAGGAGGTTCAAATGTACAAGATTTGTGCGGTGGCACTTGACAAAAGTGAATCTCTTTGGACTCAGGTTGATCCATATGCCGAAGCATTCAGAATTGCCAATGCCGTCCAATGATATAGATGCAAATATCTTTACTCCTATCAATTTGACAGCATTTTGCCTCATCGTATCTTGTCAAGGAGGTTCAAATGTACACGATTTGTGCGGTAGCACTTATCCAGGCCGACTCTCTTTGGATTCAGGTCGATCCATAAGCCGAAGCATCCAGAATTGCAAATGTCGTCCAATGATATAGATGCAAATATCTTTACTCCTATCAATTTGACAGCATTCTGCCTCATCGTATCTTGTCCAGGAGGTTCAAATGTACAAGATTTGAGCGGTAGCACTTATCCAGGCGGACTCTCTTTGGATTCAGGTCGATCCATAAGCCGAAGCATCCAGAATTGCCAATGTCGTCCAATGATATAGATGCAAATATCTTTACTCCTATCATTTTGACAGCATTCTGCCCCATAGTATCTTGTCCAGGAGGTTCAAATGTACAAGATTTGTGCGGTGGCACTTGTCCAAAGCGAATCTCTTTGTACTCAGGTCGATCCATATGCCGTAGCATCCAGAATTGCCAATGCCGTCCAATGATGTAGATGCAAATATCTTTACTCCTATCAATTTGCCAGATTCTGCCTCATCGTATCTTGCCCAGGAGGTCCAAATGTAAAGGATTTGTGCGGTAGCACTTGTCCGGAGCAACTCTCTTTGGACTCAGGTCGAATCGTAAGCCAGAGCATCCAGAATTGCCAATGTCGTCCAATGATATAGATGCAAATATCCTCTCGCCTATCAATTTTACAGCATTCTGCCGCATCTTATCATGTCCAGGAGTTTCAAATGTACAAGATTTGTGCTGTAGCACTTGTCTAGATCGACTATCTTTGGATTCAGGTCGAATCATATGCCGGATCCCCAGGATTACCAATGTCGCCCAATGATATAGATGCAAATATATTTACTCCTATAAAATTTGCCAGGATTCTGCCTCATCGTATCATAACCAGGGGCTCCAAATGTACAAGATTTGTGCGGTAGCACTTGTCCAGGCCGACTCTCTTTGGATTCAGGTCGAATCATAAGCCGGATCCCCAGGATTGCCAATGTCGCCCGATGAAACTGATGCAAATATCTTTACTACTATCAATGTGACAGGATTCTGCTTCACCATACCTTTTCCAGGAGGTTCAAATGTACAAGATTTGTGCGGTAGCACTTGACCAAAGCGGATCTCTTTGGACTCAGATCGATCCATAAGTCGAAGCATCCAGAATTGCCAATGTCGTCCAATGATATAGATGCAAATATCTATACTCCTATCAATTTGACAGCATTCTGCCTCATCGTATCTTGTCCAGGAGGTTCAAATGTACACGATTTGAGCGGTAGCACTTGTCCAGAGCGACTCTCTTTGGATTCAGGTCTAACTATAAGACGGATCCCCAGGATTGCCAATGTCGTCCAATGATATTGGTTAAAATATCTTCACTCCTATCAACGTGATAAGATTCTGCCTGATCGTATCTTGTCAAGGAGGTTCAAATGTACACGATTTGTGCGGTAGCACTTGTCCAGGCCGACTCTCTTTGGATTCAGGTCGAATCATAAGCCGGATCCCCAGGATTGCCAATGACGTCCAATGATATAGATGCAATTATCTGGCCTCCAATCAATTTGCCAGGATTCTGCCTCATCATACTTGTTCCAGAGGTGCAAATGTAAAAGGTTTGTGCTTTAGCACTTGTCCGAAGCGAATATCTTTGGACTCAGGTCGATCCATAAGCCGAAGCATCCAGAATTGTCAATGTCGTGCAATGGTATAGATGCAAATATCTTTACTCCTATCAATTTGATAGGATTCTGCCTCATCGTATCTTGTCCAGGAGGAGCAACTGTACAAGATTTGTGCGGTAGCACTAGTCCAGACCGACTCTCTTTGGATTCAGGTCGAATCATAAGCCGGATCCCAGGATTGACAATGTCGCGCAATGATATAGATGCAAATATCTTTACTCCTATCAATGTGACAAGATTCTGCCTCATCATACCCTGTTCCGGATGTTCAAATGTACAAGGTTTGGGCGGTAGCACTTGCCCAAAGCGAAACTCTTTGGACTCAGGTCGATCCATATGCCGAAGCATCAAGAATTGCCAATGTCGTGCAATGGTATAGATGCAAATATCTTTACTGCTATCAATTTGATTGGATTCTGCCTCATCGTATCTTGTCCACGAAGTTCAAATGTACAGTATTTGTGCGGTGGCGCTTGACAAAAGTGAATCTCTTTGGATTCAGGTCGATCCATATGCCGTAGCATCCAGAATTGCCAATGCCGTCCAATAATATAGTTGCAAATTTCTTTACTCCTATCAATTTGCCAGATTCTGCCTCAACGTATCTTGCCCTGGAGGTCCAAATGTACAAGATTTGTGTGGTAGCACTTGTCCAGAGCGACTCTCTTTGGACTCAGGTCGAATCGTAAGCCAGAGCATCCAGAATTGCCAATGTCGTCCAATGATATAGATGCAAATATCCTCACGCCTATCAATTTTACAGCATTCTGCCGCATCTTATCATGTCCAGGAGGTTCAAATGTACAAGATTTGTGCGGTAGCACTTGTCCAGGCCGACTCTCTTTGGATTCAGGTTTAACTATAAGACGGATCCCCAGGATTGCCAATGTCGTCCAATGATATTGGTTAAAATATCTTCACTCCTATCAACGTGTTAGGATTCTGCCTCATCATGCATTGTCCAGGAGGTTCAAATGTACAAGATTTGTGCGGTGGCACTTGACAAAAGTGAATCTCTTTGGACTCAGGTTGATCCATATGCCGAAGCATTCAGAATTGCCAATGTCGTCCAATGATATAGATGCAAATATCTTTACTCCTATCAATTTGACAGCATTCTGCCTCATCGTATCTTGTCCAGGAGGTTCAAATGTACAAGATTTGAGCGGTAGCACTTATCCAGGCGGACTCTCTTTGGATTCAGGTCGATCCATAAGCCGAAGCATCCAGAATTGCCAATGTCGTCCAATGATATAGATGCAAATATCTTTACTCCTATCAATTTGACAGCATTCTGCCTCATAGTATCTTGTCCAGGAGGTTCAAATGTACAAGATTTGTGCGGTGGCACTTGTCCAAAGCGAATCTCTTTGGACTCAGGTCCATCCATATGCCGTAGCATCCAGAATTGCCAATGCCGTCCAATGATGTAGATGCAAATATCTTTACTCCTATCAATTTGCCAGATTCTGCCTCATCGTATCTTGCCCAGGAGGTCCAAATGTACAAGATTTGTGCGGTAGCACTTGTCCGGAGCAACTCTCTTTGGATTCAGGTCGAATCATAAGCCGGATCCCCAGGATTGCCAATGTCGCCCGTTGAAACTGATGCAAATATCTTTACTACTATCAATGTGACAGGATTCTGCTTCACCATACCTTTTCCAGGAGGTTCAAATGTACAAGATTTCTGCGGTAGCACTTGACCAAAGCGGATCTCTTTGGACTCAGATCGATCCATAAGTCGAAGCATCCAGAATTGCCAATGTCGTCCAATGATATAGATGCAAATATCTATACTCCTATCAATTTGACAGCATTCTGCCTCATCGTATCTTGTCCAGGAGGTTCAAATGTACACGATTTGAGCGGTAGCACTTGTCCAGAGCGACTCTCTTTGGATTCAGGTCTAACTATAAGACGGATCCCCAGGATTGCCAATGTCGTCCAATGATATTGGTTAAAATATCTTCACTCCTATCAACGTGATAAGATTCTGCCTCATCGTATCTTGTCAAGGAGGTTCAAATGTACACGATTTGTGCGGTAGCACTTGTCCAGGCCGACTCTCTTTGGATTCAGGTCGAATCATAAGCCGGATCCCCAGGATTGCCAATGACGTCCAATGATATAGATGCAATTATCTGGCCTCCAATCAATTTGCCAGGATTCTGCCTCATCATACTTGTTCCAGAGGTGCAAATGTAAAAGGTTTGGGCGGTAGCACTTGCCCAAAGCGAAACTCTTTGGACTCAGGTCGATCCATAAGCCGAAGCATACAGAATTGTCAATGTCGTGCAATGGTATAGATGCAAATATCTTTACTCCTATCAATTTGATAGGATTCTGCCTCATCGTATCTTGTCCAGGAGGAGCAACTGTACAAGATTTGTGCGGTAGCACTAGTCCAGACCGACTCTCTTTGGATTCAGGTCGAATCATAAGCCGGATCCCAGGATTGACAATGTCGCGCAATGATATAGATGCAAATATCTTTACTCCTATCAATGTGACAGGATTCTGCCTCATCATACCCTGTTCCGGATGTTCAAATGTACAAGGTTTGGGCGGTAGCACTTGCCCAAAGCGAAACTCTTTGGACTCAGGTCGATCCATAAGCCGAAGCATCAAGAATTGCCAATGTCGTGCAATGGTATAGATGCAAATATCTTTACTGCTATCAATTTGATTGGATTCTGCCTCATCGTATCTTGTCCACGAAGTTCAAATGTACAGTATTTGTGCGGTGGCGCTTGACAAAAGTGAATCTCTTTGGATTCAGGTCGATCCATATGCCGTAGCATCCAGAATTGCCAATGCCGTCCAATAATATAGTTGCAAATTTCTTTACTCCTATCAATTTGCCAGATTCTGCCTCAACGTATCTTGCCCTGGAGGTCCAAATGTACAAGATTTGTGTGGTAGCACTTGTCCAGAGCGACTCTCTTTGGACTCAGGTCGAATCGTAAGCCAGAGCATCCAGAATTGCCAATGTCGTCCAATGATATAGATGCAAATATCTGGCCTCCAATCAATTTGCCAGGATTCTGCCTCATCATACTTGTTCCAGAGGTGCAAATGTAAAAGGTTTGGGCGGTAGCACTTGCCCAAAGCGAAACTCTTTGGACTCAGGTCGATCCATAAGCCGAAGCATACAGAATTGTCAATGTCGTGCAATGGTATAGATGCAAATATCTTTACTCCTATCAATTTGATAGGATTCTGCCTCATCGTATCTTGTCCAGGAGGAGCAACTGTACAAGATTTGTGCGGTAGCACTAGTCCAGACCGACTCTCTTTGGATTCAGGTCGAATCATAAGCCGGATCCCAGGATTGACAATGTCGCGCAATGATATAGATGCAAATATCTTTACTCCTATCAATGTGACAGGATTCTGCCTCATCATACCCTGTTCCGGATGTTCAAATGTACAAGGTTTGGGCGGTAGCACTTGCCCAAAGCGAAACTCTTTGGACTCAGGTCGATCCATAAGCCGAAGCATCAAGAATTGCCAATGTCGTGCAATGGTATAGATGCAAATATCTTTACTGCTATCAATTTGATTGGATTCTGCCTCATCGTATCTTGTCCACGAAGTTCAAATGTACAGTATTTGTGCGGTGGCGCTTGACAAAAGTGAATCTCTTTGGATTCAGGTCGATCCATATGCCGTAGCATCCAGAATTGCCAATGCCGTCCAATAATATAGTTGCAAATTTCTTTACTCCTATCAATTTGCCAGATTCTGCCTCAACGTATCTTGCCCTGGAGGTCCAAATGTACAAGATTTGTGTGGTAGCACTTGTCCAGAGCGACTCTCTTTGGACTCAGGTCGAATCGTAAGCCAGAGCATCCAGAATTGCCAATGTCGTCCAATGATATAGATGCAAATATCCTCACGCCTATCAATTTTACAGCATTCTGCCGCATCTTATCATGTCCAGGAGGTTCAAATGTACAACATTTGTGCGGTGGCACTTGACAAAAGTGAATCTCTTTGGACTCAGGTTGATCCATATGCCGAAGCATTCAGAATTGCCAATGTCGTCCAATGATATAGATGCAAATATCTTTACTCCTATCAATTTGACAGCATTTTGCCTCATCGTATCTTGTCAAGGAGGCTCAAATGTACACGATTTGTGCGGTAGCACTTATCCAGGCCGACTCTCTTTGGATTTAGGTCGATCCATAAGCCGAAGCATCCAGAATTGCCAATGTCGTCCAATGATATAGATGCAAATATCTTTACTCCTATCAATTTGACAGCATTCTGCCTCATCGTATCTTGTCCAGGAGGTTCAAATGTACAAGATTTGAGCGGTAGCACTTATCCAGGCGGACTCTCTTTGGATTCAGGTCGATCCATAAGCCGAAGCATCCAGAATTGCCAATGTCGTCCAATGATATAGATGCAAATATCTTTACTCCTATCAATTTGACAGCATTCTGCCTCATAGTATCTTGTCCAGGAGGTTCAAATGTACAAGATTTGTGCGGTGGCACTTGTCCAAAGCGAATCTCTTTGGACTCAGGTCGATCCATATGCCGTAGCATCCAGAATTGCCAATGCCGTCCAATGATGTAGATGCAAATATCTTTACTCCTATCAATTTGCCAGATTCTGCCTCATCGTATCTTGCCCAGGAGGTCCAAATGTACAAGATTTGTGCGGTAGCACTTGTCCGGAGCAACTCTCTTTGGATTCAGGTCGAATCATAAGCCGGATCCCCAGGATTGCCAATGTCGCCCGATGAAACTGATGCAAATATCTTTACTACTATCAATGTGACAGGATTCTGCTTCACCATACCTTTTCCAGGAGGTTCAAATGTACAAGATTTCTGCGGTAGCACTTGACCAAAGCGGATCTCTTTGGACTCAGATCGATCCATAAGTCGAAGCATCCAGAATTGCCAATGTCGTCCAATGATATAGATGCAAATATCTATACTCCTATAAATTTGACAGCATTCTGCCTCATCGTATCTTGTCCAGGAGGTTCAAATGTACACGATTTGAGCGGTAGCACTTGTCCAGAGCGACTCTCTTTGGATTCAGGTCTAACTATAAGACGGATCCCCAGGATTGCCAATGTCGTCCAATGATATTGGTTAAAATATCTTCACTCCTATCAACGTGATAAGATTCTGCCTCATCGTATCTTGTCAAGGAGGTTCAAATGTACACGATTTGTGCGGTAGCACTTGTCCAGGCCGACTCTCTTTGGATTCAGGTCGAATCATAAGCCGGATCCCCAGGATTGCCAATGACGTCCAATGATATAGATGCAATTATCTGGCCTCCAATTAATTTGCCAGGATTCTGCCTCATCATACTTGTTCCAGAGGTGCAAATGTAAAAGGTTTGTGCTTTAGCACTTGTCCGAAGCGAATATCTTTGGACTCAGGTCGATCCATAAGCCGAATCATCCAGAATTGTCAATGTCGTCCAATGATAGATGCAAATATCTTTACTCCTATCAATTTGATAGGATTCTGCCTCATCGTATCTTGTCCAGGAGGAGCAACTGTACAAGATTTGTGCGGTAGCACTAGTCCAGACCGACTCTCTTTGGATTCAGGTCGAATCATAAGCCGGATCCCAGGATTGCCAATGTCGCGCAATGATATAGATGCAAATATCTTTACTCCTATCAATGTGACAGGATTCTGCCTCATCATACCCTGTTCCGGATGTTCAAATGTACAAGGTTTGGGCGGTAGCACTTGCCCAAAGCGAAACTCTTTGGACTCAGGTCGATCCATAAGCCGAAGCATCAAGAATTGCCAATGTCGTGCAATGGTATAGATGCAAATATCTTTACTGCTATCAATTTGATTGGATTCTGCCTCATCGTATCTTGTCCACGAGGTTCAAATGTACAGTATTTGTGCGGTGGCGCTTGACAAAAGTGAATCTCTTTGGATTCAGGTCGATCCATAAGCCGAAGCATCCAGAATTGCCAATGTCGTCCAATGATATAGATGCAAATATCTTTACTCCTATCAATTTGCCAGATTCTGCCTCATCGTATCTTGCCCAGGAGGTCCAAATGTACAAGATTTGTGCGGTAGCACTTGTCCGGAGCAACTCTCTTTGGATTCAGGTCGAATCATAAGCCGGATCCCCAGGATTGCCAATGTCGCCCGATGAAACTGATGCAAATATCTTTACTACTATCAATGTGACAGGATTCTGCTTCACCATACCTTTTCCAGGAGGTTCAAATGTACAAGATTTCTGCGGTAGCACTTGACCAAAGCGGATCTCTTTGGACTCAGATCGATCCATAAGTCGAAGCATCCAGAATTGCCAATGTCGTCCAATGATATAGATGCAAATATCTATACTCCTATCAATTTGACAGCATTCTGCCTCATCGTATCTTGTCCAGGAGGTTCAAATGTACACGATTTGAGCGGTAGCACTTGTCCAGAGCGACTCTCTTTGGATTCAGGTCTAACTATAAGACGGATCCCCAGGATTGCCAATGTCGTCCAATGATATTGGTTAAAATATCTTCACTCCTATCAACGTGATAAGATTCTGCCTCATCGTATCTTGTCAAGGAGGTTCAAATGTACACGATTTGTGCGGTAGCACTTGTCCAGGCCGACTCTCTTTGGATTCAGGTCGAATCATAAGCCGGATCCCCAGGATTGCCAATGACGTCCAATGATATAGATGCAATTATCTGGCCTCCAATCAATTTGCCAGGATTCTGCCTCATCATACTTGTTCCAGAGGTGCAAATGTAAAAGGTTTGTGCTTTAGCACTTGTCCGAAGCGAATATCTTTGGACTCAGGTCGATCCATAAGCCGAAGCATACAGAATTCTCAATGTCGTGCAATGGTATAGATGCAAATATCTTTACTCCTATCAATTTGATAGGATTCTGCCTCATCGTATCTTGTCCAGGAGGAGCAACTTGACAAGATTTGTGCGGTAGCACTAGTCCAGACCGACTCTCTTTGGATTCAGGTCGAATCATAAGCCGGATCCCAGGATTGACAATGTCGCGCAATGATATAGATGCAAATATCTTTACTCCTATCAATGTGACAGGATTCTGCCTCATCATACCCTGTTCCGGATGTTCAAATGTACAAGGTTTGGGCGGTAGCACTTGCCCAAAGCGAAACTCTTTGGACTCAGGTCGATCCATAAGCCGAAGCATCAAGAATTGCCAATGTCGTGCAATGGTATAGATGCAAATATCTTTACTGCTATCAATTTGATAGGATTCTGCCTCATCGTATCTTGTCCACGAAGTTCAAATGTACAGTATTTGTGCGGTGGCGCTTGACAAAAGTGAATCTCTTTGGATTCAGGTCGATCCATATGCCGTAGCATCCAGAATTGCCAATGCCGTCCAATAATATAGTTGCAAATTTCTTTACTCCTATCAATTTGCCAGATTCTGCCTCATCGTATCTTGCCCAGGAGGTCCAAATGTACAAGATTTGTGCGGTAGCACTTGTCCGGAGCAACTCTCTTTGGATTCAGGTCGAATCATAAGCCGGATCCCCAGGATTGCCAATGTCGCCCGATGAAACTGATGCAAATATCTTTACTACTATCAATGTGACAGGATTCTGCTTCACCATACCTTTTCCAGGAGGTTCAAATGTACAAGATTTCTGCGGTAGCACTTGACCAAAGCGGATCTCTTTGGACTCAGATCGATCCATAAGTCGAAGCATCCAGAATTGCCAATGTCGTCCAATGATATAGATGCAAATATCTATACTCCTATCAATTTGACAGCATTCTGCCTCATCGTATCTTGTCCAGGAGGTTCAAATGTACACGATTTGAGCGGTAGCACTTGTCCAGAGCGACTCTGTTTGGATTCAGGTCTAACTATAAGACGGATCCCCAGGATTGCCAATGTCGTCCAATGATATTGGTTAAAATATCTTCACTCCTATCAACGTGATAAGATTCTGCCTCATCGTATCTTGTCAAGGAGGTTCAAATGTACACGATTTGTGCGGTAGCACTTGTCCAGGCCGACTCTCTTTGGATTCAGGTCGAATCATAAGCCGGATCCCCAGGATTGCCAATGACGTCCAATGATATAGATGCAATTATCTGGCCTCCAATCAATTTGCCAGGATTCTGCCTCATCATACTTGTTCCAGAGGTGCAAATGTAAAAGGTTTGTGCTTTAGCACTTGTCCGAAGCGAATATCTTTGGACTCAGGTCGATCCATAAGCCGAAGCATACAGAATTCTCAATGTCGTGCAATGGTATAGATGCAAATATCTTTACTCCTATCAATTTGATAGGATTCTGCCTCATCGTATCTTGTCCAGGAGGAGCAACTTGACAAGATTTGTGCGGTAGCACTAGTCCAGACCGACTCTCTTTGGATTCAGGTCGAATCATAAGCCGGATCCCAGGATTGACAATGTCGCGCAATGATATAGATGCAAATATCTTTACTCCTATCAATGTGACAGGATTCTGCCTCATCATACCCTGTTCCGGATGTTCAAATGTACAAGGTTTGGGCGGTAGCACTTGCCCAAAGCGAAACTCTTTGGACTCAGGTCGATCCATAAGCCGAAGCATCAAGAATTGCCAATGTCGTGCAATGGTATAGATGCAAATATCTTTACTGCTATCAATTTGATAGGATTCTGCCTCATCGTATCTTGTCCACGAAGTTCAAATGTACAGTATTTGTGCGGTGGCGCTTGACAAAAGTGAATCTCTTTGGATTCAGGTCGATCCATATGCCGTAGCATCCAGAATTGCCAATGCCGTCCAATAATATAGTTGCAAATTTCTTTACTCCTATCAATTTGCCAGATTCTGCCTCAACGTATCTTGCCCTGGAGGTCCAAATGTACAAGATTTGTGTGGTAGCACTTGTCCAGAGCGACTCTCTTTGGACTCAGGTCGAATCGTAAGCCAGAGCATCCAGAATTGCCAATGTCGTCCAATGATATAGATGCAAATATCCTCACGCCTATCAATTTTACAGCATTCTGCCGCATCTTATCATGTCCAGGAGGTTCAAATGTACAACATTTGTGCGGTGGCACTTGACAAAAGTGAATCTCTTTGGACTCAGGTTGATCCATATGCCGAAGCATTCAGAATTGCCAATGTCGTCCAATGATATAGATGCAAATATCTTTACTCCTATCAATTTGACAGCATTTTGCCTCATCGTATCTTGTCAAGGAGGCTCAAATGTACACGATTTGTGCGGTAGCACTTATCCAGGCCGACTCTCTTTGGATTTAGGTCGATCCATAAGCCGAAGCATCCAGAATTGCCAATGTCGTCCAATGATATAGATGCAAATATCTTTACTCCTATCAATTTGACAGCATTCTGCCTCATCGTATCTTGTCCAGGAGGTTCAAATGTACAAGATTTGAGCGGTAGCACTTATCCAGGCGGACTCTCTTTGGATTCAGGTCGATCCATAAGCCGAAGCATCCAGAATTGCCAATGTCGTCCAATGATATAGATGCAAATATCTTTACTCCTATCAATTTGCCAGATTCTGCCTCATCGTATCTTGCCCAGGAGGTCCAAATGTACAAGATTTGTGCGGTAGCACTTGTCCGGAGCAACTCTCTTTGGACTCAGGTCGAATCGTAAGCCAGAGCATCCAGAATTGCCAATGTCGTCCAATGATATAGATGCAAATATCCTCTCGCCTATCAATTTTACAGCATTCTGCCGCATCTTATCATGTCCAGGAGGTTCAAATGTACAAGATTTGTGCGGTGGCACTTGACAAAAGTGAATCTCTTTGGACTCAGGTTGATCCATATGCCGAAGCATTCAGAATTGCCAATGCCGTCCAATGATATAGATGCAAATATCTTTACTCCTATCAATTTGACAGCATTTTGCCTCATCGTATCTTGTCAAGGAGGTTCAAATGTACACGATTTGTGCGGTAGCACTTATCCAGGCCGACTCTCTTTGGATTTAGGTCGATCCATAAGCCGAAGCATCCAGAATTGCCAATGTCGTCCAATGATATAGATGCAAATATCTTTACTCCTATCAATTTGACAGCATTCTGCCTCATCGTATCTTGTCCAGAAGGTTCAAATGTACAAGATTTGAGCGGTAGCACTTATCCAGGCGGACTCTCTTTGGATTCAGGTCGATCCATAAGCCGAAGCATCCAGAATTGCCAATGTCGTCCAATGATATAGATGCAAATATCTTTACTCCTATCAATTTGACAGCATTCTGCCTCATAGTATCTTGTCCAGGAGGTTCAAATGTACAAGATTTGTGCGGTGGCACTTGTCCAAAGCGAATCTCTTTGGACTCAGGTCGATCCATATGCCGTAGCATCCAGAATTGCCAATGCCGTCCAATGATGTAGATGCAAATATCTTTACTCCTATCAATTTGCCAGATTCTGCCTCATCGTATCTTGCCCAGGAGGTCCAAATGTACAAGATTTGTGCGGTAGCACTTGTCCGGAGCAACTCTCTTTGGATTCAGGTCGAATCATAAGCCGGATCCCCAGGATTGCCAATGTCGCCCGATGAAACTGATGCAAATATCTTTACTACTATCAATGTGACAGGATTCTGCTTCACCATACCTTTTCCAGGAGGTTCAAATGTACAAGATTTCTGCGGTAGCACTTGACCAAAGCGGATCTCTTTGGACTCAGATCGATCCATAAGTCGAAGCATCCAGAATTGCCAATGTCGTCCAATAATATAGTTGCAAATTTCTTTACTGCTATCAATTTTACAGCATTCTGCCGCATCTTATCATGTCCAGGAGGTTCAAATGTACAAGATTTGTGCGGTAGCACTTGTCCAGGCCGACTCTCTTTGGATTCAGGTTTAACTATAAGACGGATCCCCAGGATTGCCAATGTCGTCCAATGATATTGGTTAAAATATCTTCACTCCTATCAACGTGATAGGATTCTGCCTCATCATGCATTGTCCAGGAGGTTCAAATGTACAAGATTTGTGCGGTGGCACTTGACAAAAGTGAATCTCTTTGGACTCAGGTTGATCCATATGCCGAAGCATTCAGAATTGCCAATGTCGTCCAATGATATAGATGCAAATATCTTTACTCCTATCAATTTGACAGCATTTTGCCTCATCGTATCTTGTCAAGGAGGTTCAAATGTACACGATTTGTGCGGTAGCACTTATCGAGGCCGACTCTCTTTGGATTTAGGTCGATCCATAAGCCGAAGCATCCAGAAATGCCAATGTCGTCCAATGATATAGATGCAAATATCTTTACTCCTATCAATTTGACAGCATTCTGCCTCATAGTATCTTGTCCAGGAGGTTCAAATGTACAAGATTTGTGCGGTGGCACTTGTCCAAAGCGAATCTCTTTGGACTCAGGTCGATCCATATGCCGTAGCATCCAGAATTGCCAATGCCGTCCAATGATGTAGATGCAAATATCTTTACTCCTATCAATTTGCCAGATTCTGCCTCATCGTATCTTGCCCAGGAGGTCCAAATGTACAAGATTTGTGCGGTAGCACTTGTCCGGAGCAACTCTCTTTGGATTCAGGTCGAATCATAAGCCGGATCCCCAGGATTGCCAATGTCGCCCGATGAAACTGATGCAAATATCTTTACTACTATCAATGTGACAGGATTCTGCTTCACCATACCTTTTCCAGGAGGTTCAAATGTACAAGATTTCTGCGGTAGCACTTGACCAAAGCGGATCTCTTTGGACTCAGATCGATCCATAAGTCGAAGCATCCAGAATTGCCAATGTCGTCCAATGATATAGATGCAAATATCTATACTCCTATAAATTTGACAGCATTCTGCCTCATCGTATCTTGTCCAGGAGGTTCAAATGTACACGATTTGAGCGGTAGCACTTGTCCAGAGCGACTCTCTTTGGATTCAGGTCTAACTATAAGACGGATCCCCAGGATTGCCAATGTCGTCCAATGATATTGGTTAAAATATCTTCACTCCTATCAACGTGATAAGATTCTGCCTCATCGTATCTTGTCAAGGAGGTTCAAATGTACACGATTTGTGCGGTAGCACTTGTCCAGGCCGACTCTCTTTGGATTCAGGTCAAATCATAAGCCGGATCCCCAGGATTGCCAATGACGTCCAATGATATAGATGCAATTATCTGGCCTCCAATTAATTTGCCAGGATTCTGCCTCATCATACTTGTTCCAGAGGTGCAAATGTAAAAGGTTTGTGCTTTAGCACTTGTCCGAAGCGAATATCTTTGGACTCACGTCGATCCATAAGCCGAATCATCCAGAATTGTCAATGTCGTCCAATGATAGATGCAAATATCTTTACTCCTATCAATTTGATAGGATTCTGCCTCATCGTATCTTGTCCAGGAGGAGCAACTGTACAAGATTTGTGCGGTAGCACTAGTCCAGACCGACTCTCTTTGGATTCAGGTCGAATCATAAGCCGGATCCCCAGGATTGCCAATGTCGCCCGATGAAACTGATGCAAATATCTTTACTACTATCAATGTGACAGGATTCTGCTTCACCATACCTTTTCCAGGAGGTTCAAATGAACAAGATTTCTGCGGTAGCACTTGACCAAAGCGGATCTCTTTGGACTCAGATCGATCCATAAGTCGAAGCATCCAGAATTGCCAATGTCGTCCAATGATATAGATGCAAATATCTATACTCCTATAAATTTGACAGCATTCTGCCTCATCGTATCTTGTCCAGGAGGTTCAAATGTACACGATTTGAGCGGTAGCACTTGTCCAGAGCGACTCTCTTTGGATTCAGGTCTAACTATAAGACGGATCCCCAGGATTGCCAATGTCGTCCAATGATATTGGTTAAAATATCTTCACTCCTATCAACGTGATAAGATTCTGCCTCATCGTATCTTGTCAAGGAGGTTCAAATGTACACGATTTGTGCGGTAGCACTTGTCCAGGCCGACTCTCTTTGGATTCAGGTCGAATCATAAGCCGGATCCCCAGGATTGCCAATGACGTCCAATGATATAGATGCAATTATCTGGCCTCCAATTAATTTGCCAGGATTCTGCCTCATCATACTTGTTCCAGAGGTGCAAATGTAAAAGGTTTGTGCTTTAGCACTTGTCCGAAGCGAATATCTTTGGACTCAGGTCGATCCATAAGCCGAATCATCCAGAATTGTCAATGTCGTCCAATGATAGATGCAAATATCTTTACTCCTATCAATTTGATAGGATTCTGCCTCATCGTATCTTGTCCAGGAGGAGCAACTGTACAAGATTTGTGCGGTAGCACTAGTCCAGACCGACTCTCTTTGGATTCAGGTCGAATCATAAGCCGGATCCCAGGATTGCCAATGTCGCGCAATGATATAGATGCAAATATCTTTACTCCTATCAATGTGACAGGATTCTGCCTCATCATACCCTGTTCCGGATGTTCAAATGTACAAGGTTTGGGCGGTAGCACTTGCCCAAAGCGAAACTCTTTGGACTCAGGTCGATCCATAAGCCGAAGCATCAAGAATTGCCAATGTCGTGCAATGGTATAGATGCAAATATCTTTACTGCTATCAATTTGATTGGATTCTGCCTCATCGTATCTTGTCCACGAGGTTCAAATGTACAGTATTTGTGCGGTGGCGCTTGACAAAAGTGAATCTCTTTGGATTCAGGTCGATCCATAAGCCGAAGCATCCAGAATTGCCAATGTCGTCCAATGATATAGATGCAAATATCTTTACTCCTATCAATTTGCCAGATTCTGCCTCATCGTATCTTGCCCAGGAGGTCCAAATGTACAAGATTTGTGCGGTAGCACTTGTCCGGAGCAACTCTCTTTGGATTCAGGTCGAATCATAAGCCGGATCCCCAGGATTGCCAATGTCGCCCGATGAAACTGATGCAAATATCTTTACTACTATCAATGTGACAGGATTCTGCTTCACCATACCTTTTCCAGGAGGTTCAAATGTACAAGATTTCTGCGGTAGCACTTGACCAAAGCGGATCTCTTTGGACTCAGATCGATCCATAAGTCGAAGCATCCAGAATTGCCAATGTCGTCCAATGATATAGATGCAAATATCTATACTCCTATCAATTTGACAGCATTCTGCCTCATCGTATCTTGTCCAGGAGGTTCAAATGTACACGATTTGAGCGGTAGCACTTGTCCAGAACGACTCTCTTTGGATTCAGGTCTAACTATAAGACGGATCCCCAGGATTGCCAATGTCGTCCAATGATATTGGTTAAAATATCTTCACTCCTATCAACGTGATAAGATTCTGCCTCATCGTATCTTGTCAAGGAGGTTCAAATGTACACGATTTGTGCGGTAGCACTTGTCCAGGCCGACTCTCTTTGGATTCAGGTCGAATCATAAGCCGGATCCCCAGGATTGCCAATGACGTCCAATGATATAGATGCAATTATCTGGCCTCCAATCAATTTGCCAGGATTCTGCCTCATCATACTTGTTCCAGAGGTGCAAATGTAAAAGGTTTGTGCTTTAGCACTTGTCCGAACCGAATATCTTTGGACTCAGGTCGATCCATAAGCCGAAGCATACAGAATTGTCAATGTCGTGCAATGGTATAGATGCAAATATCTTTACTCCTATCAATTTGATAGGATTCTGCCTCATCGTATCTTGTCCAGGAGGAGCAACTGTACAAGATTTGTGCGGTAGCACTAGTCCAGACCGACTCTCTTTGGATTCAGGTCGAATCATAAGCCGGATCCCAGGATTGACAATGTCGCGCAATGATATAGATGCAAATATCTTTACTCCTATCAATGTGACAGGATTCTGCCTCATCATACCCTGTTCCGGATGTTCAAGTGTACAAGGTTTGGGCGGTAGCACTTGCCCAAAGCGAAACTCTTTGGACTCAGGTCGATCCATAAGCCGAAGCATCAAGAATTGCCAATGTCGTGCAATGGTATAGATGCAAATATCTTTACTGCTATCAATTTGATTGGATTCTGCCTCATCGTATCTTGTCCACGAAGTTCAAATGTACAGTATTTGTGCGGTGGCGCTTGACAAAAGTGAATCTCTTTGGATTCAGGTCGATCCATATGCCGTAGCATCCAGAATTGCCAATGCCGTCCAATAATATAGTTGCAAATTTCTTTACTCCTATCAATTTGCCAGATTCTGCCTCAACGTATCTTGCCCTGGAGGTCCAAATGTACAAGATTTGTGTGGTAGCACTTGTCCAGAGCGACTCTCTTTGGACTCAGATCGAATCGTAAGCCAGAGCATCCAGAATTGCCAATGTCGTCCAATGATATAGATGCAAATATCCTCACGCCTATCAATTTTACAGCATTCTGCCGCATCTTATCATGTCCAGGAGGTTCAAATGTACAACATTTGTGCGGTGGCACTTGACAAAAGTGAATCTCTTTGGACTCAGGTTGATCCATATGCCGAAGCATTCAGAATTGCCAATGTCGTCCAATGATATAGATGCAAATATCTTTACTCCTATCAATTTGACAGCATTTTGCCTCATCGTATCTTGTCAAGGAGGTTCAAATGTACACGATTTGTGCGGTAGCACTTATCCAGGCCGACTCTCTTTGGATTCAGGTTTAACTATAAGACGGATCCCCAGGATTGCCAATGTCGTCCAATGATATTGGTTAAAATATCTTCACTCCTATCAACGTGATAGGATTCTGCCTCATCATGCATTGTCCAGGAGGTTCAAATGTACAAGATTTGTGCGGTGGCACTTATCCAGGCGGACTCTCTTTGGATTCAGGTCGATCCATAAGCCGAAGCATCCAGAATTGCCAATGTCGTCCAATGATATAGATGCAAATATCTTTACTCCTATCAATTTGACAGCATTCTGCCTCATCGTATCTTGTCCAGGAGGTTCAAATGTACAAGATTTGAGCGGTAGCACTTATCCAGGCGGACTCTCTTTGGATTCAGGTCGATCCATAAGCCGAAGCATCCAGAATTGCCAATGTCGTCCAATGATATAGATGCAAATATCTTTACTCCTATCAATTTGACAGCATTCTGCCTCATAGTATCTTGTCCAGGAGGTTCAAATGTACAAGATTTGTGCGGTGGCACTTGTCCAAAGCGAATCTCTTTGGACTCAGGTCGATCCATATGCCGTAGCATCCAGAATTGCCAATGCCGTCCAATGATGTAGATGCAAATGTCTTTACTCCTATCAATTTGCCAGATTCTGCCTCATCGTATCTTGCCCAGGAGGTCCAAATGTACAAGATTTGTGCGGTAGCACTTGTCCGGAGCAACTCTCTTTGGATTCAGGTCGAATCATAAGCCGGATCCCCAGGATTGCCAATGTCGCCCGATGAAACTGATGCAAATATCTTTACTACTATCAATGTGACAGGATTCTGCTTCACCATACCTTTTCCAGGAGGTTCAAATGTACAAGATTTCTGCGTAGCACTTGACCAAAGCGGATCTCTTTGGACTCAGATCGATCCATAAGCCGAATCATCCAGAATTGTCAATGTCGTCCAATGATATAGATGCAAATATCTATACTCCTATAAATTTGACAGCATTCTGCCTCATCGTATCTTGTCCAGGAGGTTCAAATGTACACGATTTGAGCGGTAGCACTTGTCCAGAGCGACTCTCTTTGGATTCAGGTCTAACTATAAGACGGATCCCCAGGATTGCCAATGTCGTCCAATGATATTGGTTAAAATATCTTCACTCCTATCAACGTGATAAGATTCTGCCTCATCGTATCTTGTCAAGGAGGTTCAAATGTACACGATTTGTGCGGTAGCACTTGTCCAGGCCGACTCTCTTTGGATTCAGGTCGAATTATAAGCCGGATCCCAGGATTGACAATGTCGCGCAATGATATAGATGCAAATATCTTTACTCCTATCAATGTGACAGGATTCTGCCTCATCATACCCTGTTCCGGATGTTCAAATGTACAAGGTTTGGGCGGTAGCACTTGCCCAAAGCGAAACTCTTTGGACTCAGGTCGATCCATAAGCCGAATCATCCAGAATTGTCAATGTCGTCCAATGATAGATGCAAATATCTTTACTCCTATCAATTTGATAGGATTCTGCCTCATCGTATCTTGTCCAGGAGGAGCAACTGTACAAGATTTGTGCGGTAGCACTAGTCCAGACCGACTCTCTTTGGATTCAGGTCGAATCATAAGCCGGATCCCAGGATTGCCAATGTCGCGCAATGATATAGATGCAAATATCTTTACTCCTATCAATGTGACAGGATTCTGCCTCATCATACCCTGTTCCGGATGTTCAAATGTACAAGGTTTGGGCGGTAGCACTTGCCCAAAGCGAAACTCTTTGGACTCAGGTCGATCCATAAGCCGAAGCATCAAGAATTGCCAATGTCGTGCAATGGTATAGATGCAAATATCTTTACTGCTATCAATTTGATTGGATTCTGCCTCATCGTATCTTGTCCACGAGGTTCAAATGTACAGTATTTGTGCGGTGGCGCTTGACAAAAGTGAATCTCTTTGGATTCAGGTCGATCCATAAGCCGAAGCATCCAGAATTGCCAATGTCGTCCAATGATATAGATGCAAATATCTTTACTCCTATCAATTTGCCAGATTCTGCCTCATCGTATCTTGCCCAGGAGGTCCAAATGTACAAGATTTGTGCGGTAGCACTTGTCCGGAGAAACTCTCTTTGGATTCAAGTCGAATCATAAGCCGGATCCCCAGGATTGCCAATGTCGCCCGATGAAACTGATGCAAATATCTTTACTACTATCAATGTGACAGGATTCTGCTTCACCATACCTTTTCCAGGAGGTTCAAATGTACAAGATTTCTGCGGTAGCACTTGACCAAAGCGGATCTCTTTGGACTCAGATCGATCCATAAGTCGAAGCATCCAGAATTGCCAATGTCGTCCAATGATATAGATGCAAATATCTATACTCCTATCAATTTGACAGCATTCTGCCTCATCGTATCTTGTCCAGGAGGTTCAAATGTACACGATTTGAGCGGTAGCACTTGTCCAGAGCGACTCTCTTTGGATTCAGGTCTAACTATAAGACGGATCCCCAGGATTGCCAATGTCGTCCAATGATATTGGTTAAAATATCTTCACTCCTATCAACGTGATAAGATTCTGCCTCATCGTATCTTGTCAAGGAGGTTCAAATGTACACGATTTGTGCGGTAGCACTTGTCCAGGCCGACTCTCTTTGGATTCAGGTCGAATCATAAGCCGGATCCCCAGGATTGCCAATGACGTCCAATGATATAGATGCAATTATCTGGCCTCCAATCAATTTGCCAGGATTCTGCCTCATCATACTTGTTCCAGAGGTGCAAATGTAAAAGGTTTGTGCTTTAGCACTTGTCCGAAGCGAATATCTTTGGACTCAGGTCCATCCATAAGCCGAAGCATCCAGAATTGTCAATGTCGTGCAATGGTATAGATGCAAATATCTTTACTCCTATCAATTTGATAGGATTCTGCCTCATCGTATCTTGTCCAGGAGGAGCAACTGTATAAGATTTGTGCGGTAGCACTAGTCCAGACCGACTCTCTTTGGATTCAGGTCGAATCATAAGCCGGATCCCAGGATTGACAATGTCGCGCAATGATATAGATGCAAATATCTTTACTCCTATCAATGTGACAGGATTCTGCCTCATCATACCCTGTTCCGGATGTTCAAATGTACAAGGTTTGGGCGGTAGCACTTGCCCAAAGCGAAACTCTTTGGACTCAGGTCGATCCATAAGCCGAAGCATCAAGAATTGCCAATGTCGTGCAATGGTATAGATGCAAATATCTTTACTGCTATCAATTTGATTGGATTCTGCCTCATCGTATCTTGTCCACGAAGTTCAAATGTACAGTATTTGTGCGGTGGCGCTTGACAAAAGTGAATCTCTTTGGATTCAGGTCGATCCATATGCCGTAGCATCCAGAATTGCCAATGCCGTCCAATAATATAGTTGCAAATTTCTTTACTCCTATCAATTTGCAGATTCTGCCTCAACGTATCTTGCCCTGGAGGTCCAAATGTACAAGATTTGTGTGGTAGCACTTGTCCAGAGCGACTCTCTTTGGACCCAGGTCGAATCGTAAGCCAGAGCATCCAGAATTGCCAATGTCGTCCAATGATATAGATGCAAATATCCTCACGCCTATCAATTTTACAGCATTCTGCCGCATCTTATCATGTCCAGGAGGTTCAAATGTACAAGATTTGTGCGGTAGCACTTGTCCAGGCCGACTCTCTTTGGATTCAGGTTTAACTATAAGACGGATCCCCAGGATTGCCAATGTCGTCCAATGATATTGGTTAAAATATCTTCACTCCTATCAACGTGATAGGATTCTGCCTCATCATGCATTGTCCAGGAGGTTCAAATGTACAAGATTTGTGCGGTGGCACTTGACAAAAGTGAATCTCTTTGGACTCAGGTTGATCCATATGCCGAAGCATTCAGAATTGCCAATGTCGTCCAATGATATAGATGCAAATATCTTTACTCCTATCAATTTGACAGCATTTTGCCTCATCGTATCTTGTCAAGGAGGTTCAAATGTACACGATTTGTGCGGTAGCACTTATCCAGGCCGACTCTCTTTGTATTTAGGTCGATCCATAAGCCGAAGCATCCAGAATTGCCAATGTCGTCCAATGATATAGATGCAAATATCTTTACTCCTATCAATTTGACAGCATTCTGCCTCATCGTATCTTGTCCAGGAGGTTCAAATGTACAAGATTTGAGCGGTAGCACTTATCCAGGCGGACTCTCTTTGGATTCAGGTCGATCCATAAGCCGAAGCATCCAGAATTGCCAATGTCGTCCAATGATATAGATGCAAATATCTTTACTCCTATCAATTTGACAGCATTCTGCCTCATAGTATCTTGTCCAGGAGGTTCAAATGTACAAGATTTGTGCGGTGGCACTTGTCCAAAGCGAATCTCTTTGGACTCAGGTCGATCCATATGCCGTAGCATCCAGAATTGCCAATGCCGTCCAATGATGTAGATGCAAATATCTTTACTCCTATCAATTTGCCAGATTCTGCCTCATCGTATCTTGCCCAGGAGGTCCAAATGTACAAGATTTGTGCGGTAGCACTTGTCCGGAGCAACTCTCTTTGGATTCAGGTCGAATCATAAGCCGGATCCCCAGGATTGCCAATGTCGCCCGATGAAACTGATGCAAATATCTTTACTACTATCAATGTGACAGGATTCTGCTTCACCATACCTTTTCCAGGAGGTTCAAATGTACAAGATTTCTGCGGTAGCACTTGACCAAAGCGGATCTCTTTGGACTCAGATCGATCCATAAGTCGAAGCATCCAGAATTGCCAATGTCGTCCAATGATATAGATGCAAATATCTATACTCCTATCAATTTGACAGCATTCTGCCTCATCGTATCTTGTCCAGGAGGTTCAAATGTACACGATTTGAGCGGTAGCACTTGTCCAGAGCGACTGTCTTTGGATTCAGGTCTAACTATAAGACGGATCCCCAGGATTGCCAATGTCGTCCAATGATATTTGTTAAAATATCTTCACTCCTATCAACGTGATAAGATTCTGCCTCATCGTATCTTGTCAGGGAGGTTCAAATGTACACGATTTGTGCGGTAGCACTTGTCCAGGCCGACTCTCTTTGGATTCAGGTCGAATCATAAGCCGGATCCCCAGGATTGCCAATGACGTCCAATGATATAGATGCAATTATCTGGCCTCCAATCAATTTGCCAGGATTCTGCCTCATCATACTTGTTCCAGAGGTGCAAATGTAAAAGGTTTGTGCTTTAGCACTTGTCCGAAGCGAATATCTTTGGACTCAGGTCGATCCATAAGCCGAAGCATCAAGAATTGCCAATGTCGTGCAATGGTATAGATGCAAATATCTTTACTGCTATCAATTTGATTGGATTCTGCCTCATCGTATCTTTTCCACGAGGTTCAAATGTACAGTATTTGTGCGGTGGCGCTTGACAAAAGTGAATCTCTTTGGATTCAGGTCGATCCATAAGCCGAAGCATCCAGAATTGCCAATGTCGTCCAATGATATAGATGCAAATATGTTTACTCCTATCAATTTGCCAGATTCTGCCTCATCGTATCTTGCCCAGGAGGTTCAAATGTACACAATTTGTGCGGTAGCACTTGTCCAGGCCGACTCTCTTTGGATTCAGGTCGAATCATAAGCCGGATCCCCAGGATTGCCAATGACGTCCAATGATATAGATGCAATTATCTGGCCTCCAATCAATTTGCCAGGATTCTGCCTCATCATACTTGTTCCAGAGGTGCAAATGTAAAAGGTTTGTGCTTTAGCACTTGTCCGAAGCGAATATCTTTGGACTCAGGTCGATCCATAAGCCGAAGCATCAAGAATTGCCAATGTCGTGCAATGGTATAGATGCAAATATCTTTACTGCTATCAATTTGATTGGATTCTGCCTCATCGTATCTTTTCCACGAGGTTCAAATGTACAGTATTTGTGCGGTGGCGCTTGACAAAAGTGAATCTCTTTGGATTCAGGTCGATCCATAAGCCGAATCATCCAGAATTGTCAATGTCGTCCAATGATAGATGCAAATATCTTTACTCCTATCAATTTGATAGGATTCTGCCTCATCGTATCTTGTCCAGGAGGAGCAACTGTACAAGATTTGTGCGGTAGCACTAGTCCAGACCGACTCTCTTTGGATTCAGGTCGAATCATAAGCCGGATCCCAGGATTGCCAATGTCGCGCAATGATATAGATGCAAATATCTTTACTCCTATCAATGTGACAGGATTCTGCCTCATCATACCCTGTTCCGGATGTTCAAATGTACAAGGTTTGGGCGGTAGCACTTGCCCAAAGCGAAACTCTTTGGACTCAGGTCGATCCATAAGCCGAAGCATCAAGAATTGCCAATGTCGTGCAATGGTATAGATGCAAATATCTTTACTGCTATCAATTTGATTGGATTCTGCCTCATCGTATCTTGTCCACGAGGTTCAAATGTACAGTATTTGTGCGGTGGCGCTTGACAAAAGTGAATCTCTTTGGATTCAGGTCGATCCATAAGCCGAAGCATCCAGAATTGCCAATGTCGTCCAATGATATAGATGCAAATATCTTTACTCCTATCAATTTGCCAGATTCTGCCTCATCGTATCTTGCCCAGGAGGTCCAAATGTACAAGATTTGTGCGGTAGCACTTGTCCGGAGCAACTCTCTTTGGATTCAGGTCGAATCATAAGCCGGATCCCCAGGATTGCCAATGTCGCCCGATGAAACTGATGCAAATATCTTTACTACTATCAATGTGACAGGATTCTGCTTCACCATACCTTTTCCAGGAGGTTCAAATGTACAAGATTTCTGAGGTAGCACTTGACCAAAGCGGATCTCTTTGGACTCAGATCGATCCATAAGTCGAAGCATCCAGAATTGCCAATGTCGTTCAATGATATAGATGCAAATATCTATACTCCTATCAATTTGACAGCATTCTGCCTCATCGTATCTTGTCCAGGAGGTTCAAATGTACACGATTTGAGCGGTAGCACTTGTCCAGAGAGACTCTCTTTGGATTCAGGTCTAACTATAAGACGGATCCCCAGGATTGCCAATGTCGTCCAATGATATTGGTTAAAATATCTTCACTCCTATCAACGTGATAAGATTCTGCCTCATCGTATCTTGTCAAGGAGGTTCAAATGTACACGATTTGTGCGGTAGCACTTGTCCAGGCCGACTCTCTTTGGATTCAGGTCGAATCATTAGCCGGATCCCCAGGATTGCCAATGACGTCCAATGATATAGATGCAATTATCTGGCCTCCAATCAATTTGCCAGGATTCTGCCTCATCATACTTGTTCCAGAGGTGCAAATGTAAAAGGTTTGTGCTTTAGCACTTGTCCGAAGCGAATATCTTTGGACTCAGGTCGATCCATAAGCCGAAGCATCCAGAATTGTCAATGTCGTCCAATGATAGATGCAAATATCTTTACTCCTCTCAATTTGATAGGATTCTGCCTCATCGTATCTTGTCCAGGAGGAGCAACTGTACAAGATTTGTGCGGTAGCACTAGTCCAGACCGACTCTCTTTGGATTCAGGTCGAATCATAAGCCGGATCCCAGGATTGCCAATGTCGCGCAATGATATAGATGCAAATATCTTTACTCCTATCAATGTGACAGGATTCTGCCTCATCATACCCTGTTCCGGATGTTGAAATGTACAAGGTTTGGGCGGTAGCACTTGCCCAAAGCGAAACTCTTTGGACTCAGGTCGATCCATATGCCGTAGCATCCAGAATTGCCAATGCCGTCCAATGATGTAGATGCAAATGTCTTTACTCCTATCAATTTGCCAGATTCTGCCTCATCGTATCTTGCCCAGGAGGTCCAAATGTACAAGATTTGTGCGGTAGCACTTGTCCGGAGCAACTCTCTTTGGATTCAGGTCGAATCATAAGCCGGATCCCCAGGATTGCCAATGTCGCCCGATGAAACTGATGCAAATATCTTTACTACTATCAATGTGACAGGATTCTGCTTCACCATACCTTTTCCAGGAGGTTCAAATGTACAAGATTTCTGCGTAGCACTTGACCAAAGCGGATCTCTTTGGACTCAGATCGATCCATAAGCCGAATCATCCAGAATTGTCAATGTCGTCCAATGATATAGATGCAAATATCTATACTCCTATAAATTTGACAGCATTCTGCCTCATCGTATCTTGTCCAGGAGGTTCAAATGTACACGATTTGAGCGGTAGCACTTGTCCAGAGCGACTCTCTTTGGATTCAGGTCTAACTATAAGACGGATCCCCAGGATTGCCAATGTCGTCCAATGATATTGGTTAAAATATCTTCACTCCTATCAACGTGATAAGATTCTGCCTCATCGTATCTTGTCAAGGAGGTTCAAATGTACACGATTTGTGCGGTAGCACTTGTCCAGGCCGACTCTCTTTGGATTCAGGTCGAATTATAAGCCGGATCCCAGGATTGACAATGTCGCGCAATGATATAGATGCAAATATCTTTACTCCTATCAATGTGACAGGATTCTGCCTCATCATACCCTGTTCCGGATGTTCAAATGTACAAGGTTTGGGCGGTAGCACTTGCCCAAAGCGAAACTCTTTGGACTCAGGTCGATCCATAAGCCGAATCATCCAGAATTGTCAATGTCGTCCAATGATAGATGCAAATATCTTTACTCCTATCAATTTGATAGGATTCTGCCTCATCGTATCTTGTCCAGGAGGAGCAACTGTACAAGATTTGTGCGGTAGCACTAGTCCAGACCGACTCTCTTTGGATTCAGGTCGAATCATAAGCCGGATCCCAGGATTGCCAATGTCGCGCAATGATATAGATGCAAATATCTTTACTCCTATCAATGTGACAGGATTCTGCCTCATCATACCCTGTTCCGGATGTTCAAATGTACAAGGTTTGGGCGGTAGCACTTGCCCAAAGCGAAACTCTTTGGACTCAGGTCGATCCATAAGCCGAAGCATCAAGAATTGCCAATGTCGTGCAATGGTATAGATGCAAATATCTTTACTGCTATCAATTTGATTGGATTCTGCCTCATCGTATCTTGTCCACGAGGTTCAAATGTACAGTATTTGTGCGGTGGCGCTTGACAAAAGTGAATCTCTTTGGATTCAGGTCGATCCATAAGCCGAAGCATCCAGAATTGCCAATGTCGTCCAATGATATAGATGCAAATATCTTTACTCCTATCAATTTGCCAGATTCTGCCTCATCGTATCTTGCCCAGGAGGTCCAAATGTACAAGATTTGTGCGGTAGCACTTGTCCGGAGAAACTCTCTTTGGATTCAAGTCGAATCATAAGCCGGATCCCCAGGATTGCCAATGTCGCCCGATGAAACTGATGCAAATATCTTTACTACTATCAATGTGACAGGATTCTGCTTCACCATACCTTTTCCAGGAGGTTCAAATGTACAAGATTTCTGCGGTAGCACTTGACCAAAGCGGATCTCTTTGGACTCAGATCGATCCATAAGTCGAAGCATCCAGAATTGCCAATGTCGTCCAATGATATAGATGCAAATATCTATACTCCTATCAATTTGACAGCATTCTGCCTCATCGTATCTTGTCCAGGAGGTTCAAATGTACACGATTTGAGCGGTAGCACTTGTCCAGAGCGACTCTCTTTGGATTCAGGTCTAACTATAAGACGGATCCCCAGGATTGCCAATGTCGTCCAATGATATTGGTTAAAATATCTTCACTCCTATCAACGTGATAAGATTCTGCCTCATCGTATCTTGTCAAGGAGGTTCAAATGTACACGATTTGTGCGGTAGCACTTGTCCAGGCCGACTCTCTTTGGATTCAGGTCGAATCATAAGCCGGATCCCCAGGATTGCCAATGACGTCCAATGATATAGATGCAATTATCTGGCCTCCAATCAATTTGCCAGGATTCTGCCTCATCATACTTGTTCCAGAGGTGCAAATGTAAAAGGTTTGTGCTTTAGCACTTGTCCGAAGCGAATATCTTTGGACTCAGGTCCATCCATAAGCCGAAGCATCCAGAATTGTCAATGTCGTGCAATGGTATAGATGCAAATATCTTTACTCCTATCAATTTGATAGGATTCTGCCTCATCGTATCTTGTCCAGGAGGAGCAACTGTATAAGATTTGTGCGGTAGCACTAGTCCAGACCGACTCTCTTTGGATTCAGGTCGAATCATAAGCCGGATCCCAGGATTGACAATGTCGCGCAATGATATAGATGCAAATATCTTTACTCCTATCAATGTGACAGGATTCTGCCTCATCATACCCTGTTCCGGATGTTCAAATGTACAAGGTTTGGGCGGTAGCACTTGCCCAAAGCGAAACTCTTTGGACTCAGGTCGATCCATAAGCCGAAGCATCAAGAATTGCCAATGTCGTGCAATGGTATAGATGCAAATATCTTTACTGCTATCAATTTGATTGGATTCTGCCTCATCGTATCTTGTCCACGAAGTTCAAATGTACAGTATTTGTGCGGTGGCGCTTGACAAAAGTGAATCTCTTTGGATTCAGGTCGATCCATATGCCGTAGCATCCAGAATTGCCAATGCCGTCCAATAATATAGTTGCAAATTTCTTTACTCCTATCAATTTGCAGATTCTGCCTCAACGTATCTTGCCCTGGAGGTCCAAATGTACAAGATTTGTGTGGTAGCACTTGTCCAGAGCGACTCTCTTTGGACCCAGGTCGAATCGTAAGCCAGAGCATCCAGAATTGCCAATGTCGTCCAATGATATAGATGCAAATATCCTCACGCCTATCAATTTTACAGCATTCTGCCGCATCTTATCATGTCCAGGAGGTTCAAATGTACAAGATTTGTGCGGTAGCACTTGTCCAGGCCGACTCTCTTTGGATTCAGGTTTAACTATAAGACGGATCCCCAGGATTGCCAATGTCGTCCAATGATATTGGTTAAAATATCTTCACTCCTATCAACGTGATAGGATTCTGCCTCATCATGCATTGTCCAGGAGGTTCAAATGTACAAGATTTGTGCGGTGGCACTTGACAAAAGTGAATCTCTTTGGACTCAGGTTGATCCATATGCCGAAGCATTCAGAATTGCCAATGTCGTCCAATGATATAGATGCAAATATCTTTACTCCTATCAATTTGACAGCATTTTGCCTCATCGTATCTTGTCAAGGAGGTTCAAATGTACACGATTTGTGCGGTAGCACTTATCCAGGCCGACTCTCTTTGTATTTAGGTCGATCCATAAGCCGAAGCATCCAGAATTGCCAATGTCGTCCAATGATATAGATGCAAATATCTTTACTCCTATCAATTTGACAGCATTCTGCCTCATCGTATCTTGTCCAGGAGGTTCAAATGTACAAGATTTGAGCGGTAGCACTTATCCAGGCGGACTCTCTTTGGATTCAGGTCGATCCATAAGCCGAAGCATCCAGAATTGCCAATGTCGTCCAATGATATAGATGCAAATATCTTTACTCCTATCAATTTGACAGCATTCTGCCTCATAGTATCTTGTCCAGGAGGTTCAAATGTACAAGATTTGTGCGGTGGCACTTGTCCAAAGCGAATCTCTTTGGACTCAGGTCGATCCATATGCCGTAGCATCCAGAATTGCCAATGCCGTCCAATGATGTAGATGCAAATATCTTTACTCCTATCAATTTGCCAGATTCTGCCTCATCGTATCTTGCCCAGGAGGTCCAAATGTACAAGATTTGTGCGGTAGCACTTGTCCGGAGCAACTCTCTTTGGATTCAGGTCGAATCATAAGCCGGATCCCCAGGATTGCCAATGTCGCCCGATGAAACTGATGCAAATATCTTTACTACTATCAATGTGACAGGATTCTGCTTCACCATACCTTTTCCAGGAGGTTCAAATGTACAAGATTTCTGCGGTAGCACTTGACCAAAGCGGATCTCTTTGGACTCAGATCGATCCATAAGTCGAAGCATCCAGAATTGCCAATGTCGTCCAATGATATAGATGCAAATATCTATACTCCTATCAATTTGACAGCATTCTGCCTCATCGTATCTTGTCCAGGAGGTTCAAATGTACACGATTTGAGCGGTAGCACTTGTCCAGAGCGACTGTCTTTGGATTCAGGTCTAACTATAAGACGGATCCCCAGGATTGCCAATGTCGTCCAATGATATTTGTTAAAATATCTTCACTCCTATCAACGTGATAAGATTCTGCCTCATCGTATCTTGTCAGGGAGGTTCAAATGTACACGATTTGTGCGGTAGCACTTGTCCAGGCCGACTCTCTTTGGATTCAGGTCGAATCATAAGCCGGATCCCCAGGATTGCCAATGACGTCCAATGATATAGATGCAATTATCTGGCCTCCAATCAATTTGCCAGGATTCTGCCTCATCATACTTGTTCCAGAGGTGCAAATGTAAAAGGTTTGTGCTTTAGCACTTGTCCGAAGCGAATATCTTTGGACTCAGGTCGATCCATAAGCCGAAGCATCAAGAATTGCCAATGTCGTGCAATGGTATAGATGCAAATATCTTTACTGCTATCAATTTGATTGGATTCTGCCTCATCGTATCTTTTCCACGAGGTTCAAATGTACAGTATTTGTGCGGTGGCGCTTGACAAAAGTGAATCTCTTTGGATTCAGGTCGATCCATAAGCCGAAGCATCCAGAATTGCCAATGTCGTCCAATGATATAGATGCAAATATGTTTACTCCTATCAATTTGCCAGATTCTGCCTCATCGTATCTTGCCCAGGAGGTTCAAATGTACACAATTTGTGCGGTAGCACTTGTCCAGGCCGACTCTCTTTGGATTCAGGTCGAATCATAAGCCGGATCCCCAGGATTGCCAATGACGTCCAATGATATAGATGCAATTATCTGGCCT
Organism: Priocnemis perturbator; assembly: GCA_963942575.1. NCBI lineage: Eukaryota > Metazoa > Arthropoda > Insecta > Hymenoptera > Pompilidae > Priocnemis > Priocnemis perturbator. The sequence continues at coordinate 4,980,815 of CAWWDK010000042.1, forward strand.
CCAATCAATTTGCCAGGATTCTGCCTCATCATACTTGTTCCAGAGGTGCAAATGTAAAAGGTTTGTGCTTTAGCACTTGTCCGAAGCGAATATCTTTGGACTCAGGTCGATCCATAAGCCGAAGCATCAAGAATTGCCAATGTCGTGCAATGGTATAGATGCAAATATCTTTACTGCTATCAATTTGATTGGATTCTGCCTCATCGTATCTTTTCCACGAGGTTCAAATGTACAGTATTTGTGCGGTGGCGCTTGACAAAAGTGAATCTCTTTGGATTCAGGTCGATCCATAAGCCGAATCATCCAGAATTGTCAATGTCGTCCAATGATAGATGCAAATATCTTTACTCCTATCAATTTGATAGGATTCTGCCTCATCGTATCTTGTCCAGGAGGAGCAACTGTACAAGATTTGTGCGGTAGCACTAGTCCAGACCGACTCTCTTTGGATTCAGGTCGAATCATAAGCCGGATCCCAGGATTGCCAATGTCGCGCAATGATATAGATGCAAATATCTTTACTCCTATCAATGTGACAGGATTCTGCCTCATCATACCCTGTTCCGGATGTTCAAATGTACAAGGTTTGGGCGGTAGCACTTGCCCAAAGCGAAACTCTTTGGACTCAGGTCGATCCATAAGCCGAAGCATCAAGAATTGCCAATGTCGTGCAATGGTATAGATGCAAATATCTTTACTGCTATCAATTTGATTGGATTCTGCCTCATCGTATCTTGTCCACGAGGTTCAAATGTACAGTATTTGTGCGGTGGCGCTTGACAAAAGTGAATCTCTTTGGATTCAGGTCGATCCATAAGCCGAAGCATCCAGAATTGCCAATGTCGTCCAATGATATAGATGCAAATATCTTTACTCCTATCAATTTGCCAGATTCTGCCTCATCGTATCTTGCCCAGGAGGTCCAAATGTACAAGATTTGTGCGGTAGCACTTGTCCGGAGCAACTCTCTTTGGATTCAGGTCGAATCATAAGCCGGATCCCCAGGATTGCCAATGTCGCCCGATGAAACTGATGCAAATATCTTTACTACTATCAATGTGACAGGATTCTGCTTCACCATACCTTTTCCAGGAGGTTCAAATGTACAAGATTTCTGAGGTAGCACTTGACCAAAGCGGATCTCTTTGGACTCAGATCGATCCATAAGTCGAAGCATCCAGAATTGCCAATGTCGTTCAATGATATAGATGCAAATATCTATACTCCTATCAATTTGACAGCATTCTGCCTCATCGTATCTTGTCCAGGAGGTTCAAATGTACACGATTTGAGCGGTAGCACTTGTCCAGAGAGACTCTCTTTGGATTCAGGTCTAACTATAAGACGGATCCCCAGGATTGCCAATGTCGTCCAATGATATTGGTTAAAATATCTTCACTCCTATCAACGTGATAAGATTCTGCCTCATCGTATCTTGTCAAGGAGGTTCAAATGTACACGATTTGTGCGGTAGCACTTGTCCAGGCCGACTCTCTTTGGATTCAGGTCGAATCATAAGCCGGATCCCCAGGATTGCCAATGACGTCCAATGATATAGATGCAATTATCTGGCCTCCAATCAATTTGCCAGGATTCTGCCTCATCATACTTGTTCCAGAGGTGCAAATGTAAAAGGTTTGTGCTTTAGCACTTGTCCGAAGCGAATATCTTTGGACTCAGGTCGATCCATAAGCCGAAGCATCCAGAATTGTCAATGTCGTCCAATGATAGATGCAAATATCTTTACTCCTCTCAATTTGATAGGATTCTGCCTCATCGTATCTTGTCCAGGAGGAGCAACTGTACAAGATTTGTGCGGTAGCACTAGTCCAGACCGACTCTCTTTGGATTCAGGTCGAATCATAAGCCGGATCCCAGGATTGCCAATGTCGCGCAATGATATAGATGCAAATATCTTTACTCCTATCAATGTGACAGGATTCTGCCTCATCATACCCTGTTCCGGATGTTGAAATGTACAAGGTTTGGGCGGTAGCACTTGCCCAAAGCGAAACTCTTTGGACTCAGGTCGATCCATAAGCCGAAGCATCAAGAATTGCCAATGTCGTGCAATGGTATAGATGCAAATATCTTTACTGCTATCAATTTGATTGGATTCTGCCTCATCGTATCTTGTCCACGAGGTTCAAATGTACAGTATTTGTGCGGTGGCGCTTGACAAAAGTGAATCTCTTTGGATTCAGGTCGATCCATATGCCGTAGCATCCAGAATTGCCAATGCCGTCCAATAATATAGTTGCAAATATCTTTACTCCTATCAATTTGCCAGATTCTGCCTCAACGTATCTTGCCCTGGAGGTCCATATGTACAAGATTTGTGTGGTAGCACTTGTCCAGAGCGACTCTCTTTGGACTCAGGTCGAATCGTAAGCCAGATCATCCAGAATTGCCAATGTCGTCCAATGATATAGATGCAAATATCCTCACGCCTATCAATTTTACAGCATTCTGCCGCATCTTATCATGTCCAGGAGGTTCAAATGTACAAGATTTGTGCGGTAGCACTTGTCCAGGCCGACTCTCTTTGGATTCAGGTTTAACTATAAGACGGATCCCCAGGATTGCCAATGTCGTCCAATGATATTGGTTAAAATATCTTCACTCCTATCAACGTGATAGGATTCTGCCTCATCATACATTGTCCAGGAGGTTCAAATGTACAAGATTTGTGCGGTGGCACTTGACAAAAGTGAATCTCTTTAGACTCAGGTTGATCCATATGCCGAAGCATTCAGAATTGCCAATGTCGTCCAATGATATAGATGCAAATATCTTTACTCCTATCAATTTGACAGCATTTTGCCTCATCGTATCTTGTCAAGGAGGTTCAAATGTACACGATTTGTGCGGTAGCACTTATCCAGGCCGACTCTCTTTGGATTTAGGTCGATCCATTAGCCGAAGCATCCAGAATTGCCAATGTCGTCCAATGATATAGATGCAAAGATCTTTACTCCTATCAATTTGACAGCATTCTGCCTCATCGTTTCTTGTCCAGGAGGTTCAAATGTACAAGATTTGCGCGGTAGCACTTATCCAGGCGGACTCTCTTTCGATTCAGGTCGATCCATAAGCCGAAGCATCCAGAATTGCCAATGTCGTCCAATGATATAGATGCAAATATCTTTACTCCTATCAATTTGACAGCATTCTGCCTCATAATATCTTGTCCAGGAGGTTCAAATGTACAAGATTTGTGCGGTGGCACTTGTCCAAAGCGAATCTCTTTGGACTCAGGTCGATCCATATGCCGTAGCATCCAGAATTGCCAATGCCGTCCAATGATGTAGATGCAAATATCTTTACTCCTATCAATTTGCCAGATTCTGCCTCATCGTATCTTGCCCAGGAGGTCCAAGTGTACAAGATTTGTGCGGTAGCACTTGTCCGGAGCAACTCTCTTTGGATTCAGGTCGAATCATAAGCCGGATCCCCAGGATTGCTAATGTCGCCCGATGAAACTGATGCAAATATCTTTACTACTATCAATGTGACAGGATTCTGCTTCACCATACCTTTTCCAGGAGGTTCAAATGTACAAGATTTCTGCGGTAGCACTTGACCAAAGCGGATCTCTTTGGACTCAGATCGATCCATAAGTCGAAGCATCCAGAATTGCCAATGTCGTCCAATGATATAGATGCAAATATCTATACTCCTATCAATTTGACAGCATTCTGCCTCATCGTATCTTGTCCAGGAGGTTCAAATGTACACGATTTGAGCGGTAGCACTTGTCCAGAGCGACTCTCTTTGGATTCAGGTCTAACTATAAGACGGGTCCGCAGGATTGCCAATGTCGTCCAATGATATTGGTTAAAATATCTTCACTCCTATCAACGTGATAGGATTCTGCCTCATCGTATCTTGTCAAGGAGGTTCAAATGTACGCGATTTGTGCGGTAGCACTTGTCCAGGCCGACGCTCTTTGGATTCAGGTCGAATCATAAGCCGGATCCCCAGGATTGCCAATGACGTCCAATGATATAGATGCAATTATCTGGCCTCCAATCAATTTGCCAGGATTCTGCCTCATCATACTTGTTCCAGAGGTGCAAATGTAAAAGGTTTGTGCTTTAGCACTTGTCCGAAGCGAATATCTTTGGACTCAGGTCGATCCATAAGCCGAAGCATCCAGAATTGTTAATGTCGTCCAATGATAGATGCAAATATCTTTACTCCTATCAATTTGACAGGATTCTGCCTCATCGTATCTTGTCCAGGAGGAGCAACTGTACAAGATTTGTGCGGTAGCACTAGTCCAGACCGACTCTCTTTGGATTCAGGTCGAATCATAAGCCGGATCCCAGGATTGCCAATGTCGCGCAATGATATAGATGCAAATATCTTTACTCCTATCAATTTGACAGGATTCTGCCTCATCGTATCTTATCCCGGAGGTTCAAATGTACAAGATTTGTGTGGAAGCCCTTGTCCAAAGCGACTCTCTTTGGATTCAGGTCGAATCATAAGCCGGAGCATCCAGACATGCTAATGTCGTCCAATGATATAAATGCTGTAAGAGCGGAGGAGGGTTTGACACATGGAGGAACGGCAATGAAAAAACATTGATATATTCTGTATAATTATAAGATACACTTTTTGTCCACTCTACGTCTTTACTCAGTCACTCTGCCTAGCGCAATGGCCACTCGCATCGCACGACGCGTCACTCTCTTTCTTTTCACCTCTCCCATTTCCGCGCTACCCATGAGCCCGCTCGCACCTTGGCTCCTCCCGAAAACATCGAAATCTCCGCTACGCGCGAAGACGCGTCACGTGAACAGTATGAACACGTACGCTTGCAATGCAAATATCTTACCTGCTATCAATTTTCCAGGATTCTGCCTCATCATATCGGGTCCTGGAGGTTCAAATGTAGAAGATTTGTGCGGTAGCACTTGTCCAGTCCGACTCTCTTCGGATTCAGGTCGAATCATAAGCCGGATCCCCAGGATTGCCAATGTCGCCCAATGATATTGATGCAAATATCTTTACTACTATCAATGTGACAGGATTCTGCTTCACCATACCTTTTCCAGGAGGTTCAAATGCACAAGATTTGTGCGGTAGCACTTGACCAAAGCGGATCTCTTTGGACTCAGGTCTATCCATAAGCCGAAGCATCCAGAATTGCCAATGTCGTCCAATGATATAGATGCAAATATCTTTACTCCTATAAAATTTGACAGGATTCTGCCTCATCGTATCTTGTCCAGGAGGTTCAAATGTACAAGATTTGTGCGGTGGCACTTGACAAAAGTGAATCTCTTTAGACTGAGGTTGATCCATATGCCGAAGCATACATAATTGCCAATGTCGTCCAATGATATAGTTGCAAATATCCTCGCTCCTATCAATTTGACAGCATTCTGCCTCATCGTATCTTGTCCAGGAGGATCAACTGTACAAGATTTGTGCGGTAGCACTAGTCCAGACCGACTCTCTTTGGATTCAGGTCGAATCATAAGCCGGATCCCAGGATTGGCAATGTCGCGCAATGATATAGATGCAAATATCTTTAATCCTACCAATGTGACAGGATTCAGCCTCATCATACCTTTTCCAGGTGGTCCAAATGTACAAGAATTTGGCGGCAGCATTTGTCCAAACCGACTCTCTATGGACACAGTTCGAATCATAGGCCGAAGCATCCAGAATTGCCAATGTCGTCCAATGATATAGATGCAAATATCTTCACTCCTATCAATTTTACATTATTCTGCCTCATCGTATCTTGTCCAGGAGGTTCAAATGTACAAGATTTGTGCGGAAGCCCTTGTCCAAAACGACTCTCTTTGGACTCAGGTCGAATCATATGCAGGGGCATCCAGAATTGCCAATGTCGTCCAATGATATAGATGCAAATATCTTTACTCCTATCAATGTGATAGGAGTCTGCCTCATCATACCTTGTCCCGGAGGTTCAAATGGACAAGCCTTGGGCGGCAGCATTTGTCCAACGCGACTCTCTTTGGCCTCCGGTCAAATCATATGCCGGAGCATCCAGAATTGCCAATGTCGTCTAGTAATATAGTTGCAAATATCTTCACTCCTATCGATGTGATAGGATTCTGCCTCATCATACCTTGTCCAGGAGGTTCAAATGTACAAGATTTGTGCGGGAGCCCTTGTCCAAACCCACTATCTTTGGACTCAGTCGAATCATAGGCCTGAACATCCAGGATTGCCAATTTCGTCCAATGATATAGATGCAAATATCTTTACTCCTATCAATTTGCCAGGATTCTGCCTCATCATACCTTTTCCAGGAGGTCCAAATGCACAAGATTTGTGCGTTAGCACTTGTCCAAAGCGACTCTATTTGGACTCAGGTCGAATCATAATGCCAGAGCATCCAGAATTGCCAATGACGTTCAATGATATAGATGCAAATATCTTCACTCCTATCAATTTTACATTATTCTGCCTCATCGTATCTTGTCCAGGGGGTTCAAGTGTACAAGATTTGTGCGGAAGCCCTTGTCCAAAACGACTCTCTTTGGACTCAGGTCGAATCATATGCCGGGGCATCCAGAATTGCCAATGTCGTCCAATGATATGGATGCAAATATCTTCACTCCTATCAATGTTGCAGGATTCTGCCTCATCATACCTTTTTCAGGAGGTCCAAATGCACAAGTTTTGGGCAGCAGCATTTGTCCAAACCGACTCTCTTTGGACTCAGGTCGATCCATATGCCGAAGTAACAAAAATTGCCGATCTTATCCGAATGATATAGATGCAAATATCTTAACTCCTATCAATTTGCCAGGATTCTGCCTCATCATATCATGTCCAGGAGGTCCAAATGGACAAGGTTTGGGCGGCAGCATTTTTCCAAAACAACTCTCTTTGGACTCAGGCCGAATCATATGCCGAGCATCCAGAATTGACAATGTCGTCCAATGATATAGATGCAAATATCTTTACTCCCATCAATTTGACAGGATTCTGCTGCATCGTATCTTTTCCAGGGGGTTCAAATGTACAAGATTTGTTGCGGTAGCACTTGTCCAAAGCGACTCTCTTTGGACTCAGGTCGAATCATAAGCCGGAGCATCCAGAATTGCCAATGTCGTCGAATGATATAGATGCAAATATCTTCACTCCTATCAATGTGACAGGATTCTGCCTCATCATACCTTTTCCAGGAGGTCCAAATGGACAAGATTTGGGCGGTATCACTTGTCCAAAGCGACTCTCTTTGGACTCAGGTCGAATCATAAGCCGGAGCATCCAGAATTGCCGATGTCGTCCAATGATATAGATGCCAATATCTTCACTCCTATCAATTTTTCAGCATTCTGCCTCATCGTATCTTGTCCAGGGGGTCCAAATGTACAAGATTTGTGCGGTAGGACGTGTCCAAAGCGACTCTCTTCGGACTCAGGTCGATCCATATGCCGTAGCATCCAGAATTGCCAATGTCGTCCAATGATATAGATGGAAATATCCTCTCGCCTATCAATTTTACAGCATTCTGCCGCATCTTATCATGTCCAGGAGTTTCAAATGTACAAGATTTGTGCGGCAGCACTTGTCCAGAGCGACTCTCTTTGGACTCAGGTCGAATCATAAGCCGGAGCATCCAGAATTGCCGATGTCGTCCAATGATATAGATGCAAATATCTTCACTCCTATCAATTTTTCAGCATTCTGCCTCATCGTATCTTGTCCAGGGGGTCCAAATGTACAAGATTTGTGCGGTAGCACGTGTCCAAAGCGACTCTCTTCGGACTCAGGTCGAATCATAAGTCTGAGCATCCAAAATTGCCAATCAAGTCCAATGATATAGATGCAAATATCTTCACTCTTATCAATTTGACAGGATTCTGGTTTATCGTATCTTGTCAAGGACGTTCAGGTGTACAAGATTTGTGCGGTAGCACTAGAAAAAAGCGAAACTCTTTGGACTCAGATCGATCCATAAGCCTGAGCACCCAGAATTGCCAAAAACGTCCAATGATATAGATGCAAATATCTTCACTGGTATCAATTTGACAGGATTCTAGCTCATCGTATCTTGTTCAGGAGGTTCAGGTGTACAAGATCTTGTCGTTAGCACTAGACAAAAGCGAATCTCTTCGGACTCAGATTGATCCATATGCCGAAGCATCCAGAATTGTAAATGTCGTCCAATGATAGAGATGCAAATATCTCTCCTCCTATCAATTTGCCAGAATTCTGCCTCATCATATCTTGTCCAGGGGTCCAAATATAGAAGATTTGTGCGGTAGCACTTGTCCAAAGCGACTCTCTTTGGACTCAGGTCGAATCATATGTCTGAGCATCGAGAATTGCAAATCACGTCCAATGATATAGATGCAAATATCTTCACTCTTATCAATTTGACAGGATTCTGGTTCGTCGTATCTTGTCAAGGAGGTTCAGGTGTACAAGATTTGTGCGGTAGCACTAGACAAAAGCGAATCTCTTTGGACTCAGGTCGATCCATATGCCGAAGTAACAAAAATTGCCGATCTTATCCGAATGATATAGATGCAAATATCTTAACTCCTATCAATTTGCCAGGATTCTGCCTCATCATATCGTGTCCAGGAGGTCCAAATGGACAAGGTTTGGGCGGCCGCATTTTTCCAAAACAACTATCTTTGGACTCAGGCCGAATCATATGCCGAGCATCCAGAATTGCCAATGTCGTCCAATGATATAGATGCAAATATCTTTACTCCTATCAATTTGACAGGATTCTGCTTCATCGTATCTTTTCCAAGGGGTCCAAATGTACAAGATTTGTTGCGGTAGCACTTGTCCAAAGCGACTCTCTTTGGACTCAGGTCGAATCATAAGCCGGAGCATCCAGAATTGCCAATGTCGTCCAATGATATAGATGCAAATATCTTCACTCCTATCAATGTGACAGGATTCTGCCTCATCATACCTTTTCCAGGAGGTCCAAATGGACAAGATTTGGGCGGCAGCATTTGTCCGAAACGACTCTCTTTAGATTCAGGTCGAATCAAAAGCCGGAGCATCCAGAATTGCCAATGTTGTCCAATGATACAGATGCAAATATCTTCACTCCTATCAATTTGACAGGATTCTGTCCCATCATACCCTGTTCCGGATGATCAAATGTACAATGTTTGGGCGGTAGCACTTGTCCAAACCGACTCTCCTTGGACTCAGGTCGAATCATAAACCGGCGCATCCAGCATTGCCAATGTCGTCCAATGATATAGATGCAAATAGCTTAACTGCTATCAATTCGACAGGATTCTGCCTCATCGCATCTGGTCCAGGGGGTCCAAATGTACAAGATTTGTGCGGTAGCACGTGTCCAAAGCGACTCTCTTTGGCCTCCGGTCGAATCATATGCCGGAGCATCCAGAATTGCTAATGTCGTCCAGTGAGATAGATTGAAATATCTTCACTCCTATCAATGTGACAGGATTCTGCCTCATTATCCCTTTCCAGGAGGTCCAAATGCACAAGTTTTGGGCGGCAGCCCTTGTCCAAAGCGACTCTCTTTGGACTCAGGTCGAATCATAAGCCGGAGCATCCAGAATTGCCAATGTCGTCCAATGATATAGATGCAAATATCCTGACTCCTATCAGTTTGGCAGGATTCTGCCTCATCGTATCTAATCCAGGAAGATCAAATGTGCAATATTTGTGCGGTAGCACTTGTCCAGGCCGACTCTCTTTTAATTCAGGTCTAATTATATGACGGATCCCCAGGATTGCCAAAGTCGTCCAATGATATAGATGCAAATATCTTTACTCCTATCAATGTGATAGGATTCTGCCTCATCATGCCTTGTTCCGGAGGTTCAAATGCACATGTTTTGGGCGGCAGCATTTGTCCAAACCGACTCTCTTTGGATTCAGGTCGAATCATAAGCCGGATCATCCAGAATTGCCAATGTCGTCCAATGATATAGATGCAAATATCTTTACTCCTATCAATTTGCCAGGATTCTGCCTCATCATATCGTGTCCAGGAGGTCCAAATGGACAAGGTTTGGGCGGCAGCATTTTTCCAAAACAACTCTCTTTGGACTCAGGCCGAATCATATGCCGAGCATCCAGAATTGCCAATGTCGTCCAATGATATAGATGCAAATATCTTTACTCCTATTAATTTCACAGGATTCTGCCTCATCATACCTTGTTCCGAAGGTTCAAATGTACAAGATTTGTGCGGTAGTACTAGACAGAAGCGAAACTCCTTGGACTCAGGTCGAATCATAAACTGGAGCATCCAGCATTGCCATGGCGTCCAATGATATAGATGCAAATATCTTTACTCCTATCAATTTGACAGGATTCTGCCTCATCGTATCTTGTCCAGGGGGTCCAAATGTACACGATTTGTTGCGGTACCACTTGTCCAAAGCGACATTCTTTGGACTTATGTCGAACCATATGCCGGACCATCCAGAATTGCCGATGTTGGCCAATGATATAGATGCAAATATCTTTACTCCTATTAATTTGACAGGATTCTGCCTCATCATACCTTTTCCAGGAGGTCCAAATGCAAATGTTTTGGGCGGCAGCATTTGCCCAAACCGACTCTCTTTGGATTCAGGCCGAATCATAAGCCGGAGCATCCAGAATTGCCAATGTCGTCCAATGATATAGATGCAAATATCTTTACTCCTATCAATTTGACAGGATTCTGGCTCATCGTGTCTTGTCCAGGAGGATCAAGTGTACAAGATTTGTGCGGTAGCACTAGACAAAAGCGAAACTCTTTGGACTCAGGTCGATCCATAAGCCGAACCATCCAGAATTGCCATGTCATCCATTGATACAGATGCAAATATCATCACTCCTATTAATTTGACAGGATTCTGCCTCATCATACCTTGTTCCGGAGGTTCAAATGCACAAGATTTGTGCGGTAGCTCTTGTCCAAAGCGACTCTCTTTGGACTCAGGTCGAATCATAAGCCGGAGCATCCAGAATTGCCAATGTCGTCCAATGATATAGATGCAAACATCTACACTCCTATCAACGTGATAGGATTCTGCCTCATCGTATATTGTCCAGGGGGTTCAAAAGTACAAGATTTGTGTGGTAGCACTTGTCCAAAGCGACTCTCTTTTGCCTCCGGTCGAATCATACGCCGAAGCATGCAGAATTGCCAATGTCGTCCAATGATATAGATGCAAATATCTTCACTCCTATCATTGTTTCAGGATTCTGCCTCAGCATTCCTTTTCCAGGAGGTCTAAATGCACGAGTATTGTGCCGCAGCATTTGTACAAACCGACTCTCTTTGGACTCAGGTCGATCCATATGCCGAAGTAACAAAAATTGCCTTGTCGTCCTATGATATAGATGCAAATATCTTCACTCCTTACAATTTGACAGGGTTCTGCCTCATCGTATCTTGTCAAGGAGGTTCAAATGTACAAGATTTGTGCGGTAGCACTTGTCCAGGCCGACTCTCTTTGGATTCAGATCTAATTATATGACGGATCCCCAGTATTGCCAATGTCGTCCAATGATATTGGTGCAAATATATTCACTCCTATCAATGTGACAGGATTCTGCCTCATCATACTTGTTCCAGAGGTGCAAATGTACAAGGTTTGTGCTGTAGAACTTGTCCGAAGCGAATCTCTTTGGACTCAGGTCGATCCATAAGCCGAAGCATCCAGAATTGCCAATGTCGTCCAATGATATAGATGCAAATATCTTTACTCCTATTAATTTGATAGGATTCTGCCGCATCGTATCTTGTCCAGGAGGTCCAAATCGACAAGATTTGTGCGTTAGCACTTGACAAAAGCCAATCTCTTTGACTCAGGTCGAATCATATGCCGAGCATCCAGAATTGCCAATGTCGTCCAATGATATAGATGCAAATATCATTACTCCTATCAATGTGATAGGATTCTGCCTCATCATACCTTGTTCCGGAGGTTCAAATGTACAAGATTTGTGCGGTAGCCCTTGTCCAAAGCGACTCTCTTTGGACTCAGGTCGAATCATAAGCCGGGGCATCCAGAATTGCCAATGTAGCCCAATGCTATAGATGCAAACATCTTTACTCCTATCAATTTGACAAGATTCTGCCCCATCGTGTCTTGTCCAGGAGGATCAACTGTACAAGATTTGTGCGGTAGCACTAGACAAAAGCGAAACTCTTTGAACTCAGGTCGAATCATATGCCGAGCATCCAGAATTGCCAATGTCGTCCAATTATGTAGATGCAAATACCTTTACTCCTATTAATGTGACAGGATTCTGCCTCATCATACCTTGTTCCGGAGGTTCAAATGTACAAGATTTGTGCGGTAGCCCTTGTCCAAAGCGACTCTCTTTGGACTCAGGTCGAATCATAAGCCGGGGCATCCAGAATTGCCAATGTAGCCCAATGCTATAGATGCAAATATCTTTACTCCTATCAATTTGGCAGGATTCTGCCTCATCATACCTTTTCCAGTAGGTCAAAATGTACAAGATTTGTGGGGTAGCACTTGTCCAAAGCGACTCTCTTTGGACTCAGGTCGAAACATAAGCCTGAGCATCCAGAATTGCCAATGCCGTCTAATGATATAGATGCAAATATCTTTACTGCTATCAATTTGACAGGATTCTGCCTCATCATACCTTGTTCCGGAGGTTCAAATGTACAAGATTTTTGCGATAGCCCTTGTCCAAAGCGACTCTCTTTGGACTCAGGTCGAATCGTAAGCCGGGGCATCCAGAATTGCCAATGTCGTCCAATGATATAGATGCAAATATCTTTACTGCTATCAATTTGACAGGATTCTGCCTCATCATACCTTGTTCCGGAGGTTCAAATGTACAAGATTTGTGCGGCAGCCCTTGTCCAAAGCGACTCTCTTTGGACTCAGGTCGAATCATAAGCCGGAGCATCCAGAATTGCCAATGCCGTCCAATGATATAGATGCAAATATCTTCACTCCTATCAACGTGATAGGATTCTGCCTCATCATACCTTGTCCAGGAGGTTCAAATGTACAAGATATGTGCGGTAGCACTCGACAAATGCAAATCTCTTTGGACTCAGGTCGATTCATATGCCGTAGCATCGAGAATTGCCAATGTCGTCCAATGATATAGATGCAAATATCTTTACTCCTATCAATTTGACACGATTCTGCCTCATCGTATAATGTCCAGGGGGTCCAAATGTACAAGACTTGTGCGGCAGCACTTGACAAAAGCCAATCTCTTTGACTCAGGTCGAATCATATGCCGATCATCCAGAATTGCCAATGTCGTCCAATGATATAGATGCAAATATCTTTACTCCTATCAATGTGATAGGATTCTGCCTCATCATACCTTGTTCCGGATGTTCAAATGTACAAGGTTTGCGCGGTAGCACTTGTCCAAAGCCACTCTCCTTGGACTCAGGTCGAATCATAAACGGGTGCATCCAGCATTGCCAATATCGTCCAATGATATAGATGCAAACATCTTCACTCCTATCAATTTGATAGGATTCTTCCTCATCATACCTTATCCAGGAGGTTCAAATGTACAAGATATGTGCGGTAGCACTCGACAAATGCAAATCTCTTTGGACTCAGATCGATTCATATGCCGTAGCATCCAGAATTGCCAATGTCGTCCAATGATATAGATGCTATTATCTGGCCTCCAATGAATTTGCCAGGATTCTGCCTCATCATACTTGTTCCAGAGGTGCAAATGTACAAGGTTTGTGCTGTAGCACTTGTCCGAAGCGAATCCCTTTGGACTCAGGTCGATCCATAAGCCGAAGCATCCAGAATTGCCAATGTCGTCCAATTATATAGATGCAAATATCCTGACTCCTATCAATTTGGCAGGATTCTGCCTCATCGTATCAAATCCAGGAAGATCAAATGTACAATATTTGTGCGGTAGCACTTGTCCAGGCCGACTCTCTTTTAATTCAGGTCTAATTATATGACGGATCCCCAGGATTGCCAATGTCGTCCAATGATATTGGTGCAAATATCTTCACTCCTATCAATGTGACAGGATTCTACCTTATCATACCTTGTCCAGGAGATTTAAATGTACTAGATTTGTGCGGTAGCACTTGACAAAAGCGAATCGCTTTGGACTCAGGTCGATTCATATGCCGTAGCATCCAGAAATGCCAATGTCGTCCAATGATATAGATGCTAATATCTGGCCTCCAATGAATTTGCCAGGATTCTGCCTCATCATACTTGTTCCAGAGGTGCAAATGTACAAGGTTTTTGCTGTAGCACTTGTCCAAAGCGACTCTCTTTGGACTCAGGTCGAATCATAAGCCTGAGCATCCAGAATTGCCAATGCCGTCTAATGATATAGATGCAAATATCTTCACTCCTATCAATGTGACAGGATTCTACCTCATCATACCTTTTCCAGGAGGTCCAAATGCACATGTTTTGGGCGGCAGCATTTGCCCAAACCGACTCTCTTTGGATTCAGGTCGAATCAAATGCCTGAGCATCCACAATTGCCAATGTCGTCCAATGATATAGATGCAAATATCTTTACTCCTACCAATGTAATAGGATTCTGCCTCATCCTGCCTGGTCCAGGAGGTCCAAATGTACAAGATTTGTTGCAGTAGCACTTGTCCAAAGCGACTCTCTTTGGACTCAGGTCGAATCATAGGTCTGAGCATCCAGAATTGCAAATCACGTCCATTGATATAGATGCAAATATCTTCACTCTTATCAATTTGACAGGATTCTGGTTCATCGTATCTTGTCAAGGAGGTTCAGGTGTACAAGATTTGTGCGGTAGCACTAGACAAAAGCGAAAATCTTTTGACTCAGATCGATCCATAAGCCGACGCATCCAGAATTGCCAATGTCGTCCAATGATATAGATGCAAATATCTCTCCTCCTATCAATTTGCCAGCATTCTGCCTCATCATACCTTGTCCAGGAGGTCCAAATGTACAAGATTTCTGTGGTAGCACTTGTCCAAAGCGACTCTCTTTGGACTCAGATCGATCCATAAGCCGAAGCATCCAGAATTGCCAATGTCGTCCAATGATATAGATGCAAATATCTTCACTCCTATCAATTTGACAGGATTCTGGCGCATCATACCCTGTTCCGGATGTTCAAATGTACAAGATTAGTGCGGTAGCACTAGACAAAAGCGAAACTCTTTGAACTCAGGCCGAATCATATGCCGAGCATCCAGAATTGCAGATATTGTCGAAGATGTAGATGCATATATCTTTCCTCCTATCAACATGACGGGATTCTGCCTCATCATACCTTGTCCAGCAGGTCCAAATGTACACGATTTGTGCGGTAGCACTTGTCCAAAGCGACTCTCTTTCGACTCAGATCGAATCATAAGCCGGTGCATCCAGAATTGCCAATGTCGTCCAGTGAGATAGAATGAAATATCTTCACTCCTATCAATATGATAGGATTCTGCCTCATCGTATATTATCCAGGGGGTCCAAATGTACAAGATTTGTGCGGTATCACTTATCCAAAGCGACTCTCTTTGGCCTCCGGTCGAATCATACGCCGGAGTATTCAGAATTGCCAATGTCGTCCAATGATATAGATGCAAATATCTTCACTCCTATCAATTTGACAGGATTCTGTCCCATCATACCCTGTTCCGGATGTTCAAATGTACAATGTTTGGGCGGTAGCACTTGTCCAAAGCGACTCTCCTTGGACTCAGGTCGAATCATATACCGGAGCATCCAGCATTGCCAATGTCGTCCAATGATATAGATGCAAATATCTTCACTCCTATCAATTTGACAGGATTCTGGCTCATCGTGTCTTGTCCAGGAGGATCAAGTATACAAGATTTGTGCGGTAGCACTAGACAAAAGCGAAAGCCTTTGGACTCATGCCGATCAATAAGCCGAAGCGTCCAGAATTGCCAATGTCGTGCAATGATATAGATGCAAACATCTTTACTCCTATCAATGTGACAGGATTCTGCCTCATCGTATCTTGTCCAGGGGTCCAAATGTACAAGATTTGAGCGGTAGCACTTGTCCAAAGCGACTCTCTTTGGACTCAGGTCGAATCATAAGTCTGAGCATCCAGAATTGCCAATCACGTCCAATGATATAGATGCAAATATCTTCACTCTTATCAATTTGACAGGATTCTTGTTCATCGTATCTTGTCAAGGAGGTTCAGGTGTACAAGATTTGTGCGGTAGCACTAGACAAAAGCCACTATCCTTGGACTCAGTCGAATCATAGGCCTGAACATCCAGGATTGCCAATTCGGTCCAATGATATAGATGCAAATATCTTCACTCCCATCAATTTGACAGGATTCTGCCTCATCGTATCTTGTCCAGGGGTCCAAATGTACAAGATTTGAGCGGTAGCACTTGTCCAAAGCGACTCTCTTTGGACTCAGGTCGAATCATAAGTCTGAGCATCCAGAATTGCCAATCACGTCCAATGATATAGATGCAAATATCTTCACTCTTATCAATTTGACAGGATTCTTGTTCATCGTATCTTGTCAAGGAGGTTCAGGTGTACAAGATTTGTGCGGTAGCACTAGACAAAAGCCACTATCTTTGGACTCAGTCGAATCATAGGCCTGAACATCCAGGATTGCCAATTCGGTCCAATGATATAGATGCAAATATCTTCACTCCCATCAATTTGACAGGATTCTGCCTCATATCTTGTCCAGGAGGTCCAAATGGACAAGACTTGGGCGGCAGCATTTGTCCAACGCGACTCTCTTTGGCCTCCGGTCAAATCATATGCCGGAGCATCCAGAATTGCCAATGTCGTCCAATGATATATATGTAAATATCTTTACTCCTAACAATGTGACAGAATTCTGCCGCATCATACTTTGTCCGGGAGGTCCAAATGTATAAGATTTGTTGCGGTAGCACTTGTCCAAAGCGACTCTCTTTGGACTCAGATCGATGCATAAGCCGACGCATCCAGAATTGCCAATGTCGTCCAATGATATAGATGCAAATATCTCTCCTCCTATCAATTTGCCAGCATTCTGCCTCATCGTATCTTGTCCAGGGGGTCCAAATGGACAAGATTTGGGCGGCAGCATTTGTCCAAACCGACTCTCTTTGGTCTCAGGTCGATCCATATGCCGAAGAAACAAAAATTGCCGATCTTAACCGAATGATTTAGCTGCAAATATCTTAACTCCTATCAATTTGAAAGGATTCTGTCCCATCATACCCTGTTCCGGATGTTCAAATGTACAATGTTTGGGCGGTAGCACTTGTCCAAAGCGTCTCTCTTTGGACTCAGGTCGAATCATAAGTCGGAGCATCCAGAATTGCCAATGTCGTCCAATGATATAGATGCAAATATCTTCACTCCTATCATTGTGACAGGATTCTGACTCATCATATCTTGTCCAGGAGGTCCAAATGCACAAGATTTGGGCGTCAGCATTTGTCCAACGCGACTCTCTTTGAACTCAGGTCGAATCATATGCCGAGCATCCAGAATTGCCAATGTCGTCCAATGAAATAGATGCAAATATATTTACTCCTATCAATGTGATAGGATTCTGCCTCATCATACCTTGTCCAGGAGGTCCAAATGTACAAGATTTGTGCTGTAGCACTAGACAAAAGCGAATCTCTGTGGACTCAGGATGAAACATAAGCCGAGCATCCAGAATTGCCAATGTCGTCCAATGATATAGATGCAAATATCTTCACTTCTATCATTGTGACAGGATTCTGCCTCATCATACCTTTTCCAGGAGGTCCAAATGCACAAGATTTGTGTGGTAGCACGTGTCCAAAACGACTCTCTTTGGCCTCCGGTCAAATCATATGCCGGAGCATCCAGAATTGCCAATGTCGTCTAGTGATATAGATGCAAATATCGTCACTCCTATCGATGTGATAGGATTCTGCCTCATCATACCTTGTCCAGGAGGTCCAAATGTACAAGATTTGTGCGGTAGCACTTGTCCAAAGCGACTCTATTTGGACTCAGGTCGAATCATAAGCCGGAGCATCCAGAATATCCAATGTCGTCCAATGATATAGATGCAAATATCTTTACTCCTATAAATCTGCCAGGATTCTGCCTCATCGTATATTGTCCAGGGGGTTCAAAAGTACAAGATTTGTGTGGTAGCACTTGTCCAAAGCGACTCTCTTTTGCCTCCGGTCGAATCATACGCCGAAGCTTGCAGAATTGCCAATGTCGTCCAATGATATAGATGCAAATATCTTCACTCCTATCATTGTTTCAGGATTCTGCCTCAGCATACCTTTTCCAGGAGGTCCAAATGCACGAGTTTTGTGACGCAGCATTTGAACAAACCCACTCTCTTTGGACTCAGGTCGATCCATATGCCGAAGTAACAAAAATTGCCTTGTCGTCCTATGATATAGATGCAAATATCTTCACTCCTTACAATTTGACAGGGTTCTGCCTCATCGTATCTTGTCCAGGAGAATCAAGTGTACAAGATTTGTGCGGTAGCACTAGACAAAAGCCACTATCTTTGGACTCAGTCGAATCATAGGCCTGAACATCCAGGATTGCCAATTCGGTCCAATGATATAGATGCAAATATCTTCACTCCCATCAATTTGACAGGATTCTGCCTCATCATATCTTGTCCAGGAGGTCCAAATGGACAAGACTTGGGCGGCAGCATTTGTCCAACGCGACTCTCTTTCGCCTCCGGTCAAATCATATGCCGGAGCATCCAGAATTACCAATGTCGTCCAATGATATAGATGCAAATATCTTCTCTCCTATCATTGTGACAAGATTCTGCCTCATCATATCTTGTCCAGGAGGTCCAAATGGACAAGATTTGGGCGTCAGCATTTGTCCAACGCGACTCTCTTTGGACTCAGGTCGAATCATAAGCCGGAGCATCCAGAATTGCCAATGTCGTCCAATGATATAGATGCAAATATCTTCTCTCCTATCATTGTGACAAGATTCTGCCTCATCATATCTTGTCCAGGAGGTCCAAATGGACAAGATTTGGGGGTCAGCATTTGTCCAACGCGACTCTCTTTGAACTCAAGTCGAATCATATGCCGAGCATCCAGAATTGCCAATGTCGTCCAAAGATATAGATGCAAATATATTTACTCCTATCAATGTAATAGGATTCTGCCGCATCATACCTGGTCCAGGAAGTCCAAATGTACAAGATTTGTTCGGTAGCATTTGTCCAAAGCGACTCTCTTTGGACTCAGATCGATGCATAAGCCCACGCATCCAGAATTGCCAATGTCGTCCAATGATATAGATGCAAATATCTCTCCTCCTATCAATTTGCCAGCATTCTGCCCCATCGTATCTTGTCCAGGGGGTCCAAATGGACAAGATATGGGCGGCAGCATTTGTCCAAACCGACTCTCTTTGGACTCAGGTCGATCCATATGCCGAAGTAACAAAAATTGCCGATATTAACCGAATGATTTAGATGCAAATATCTTAACTCCTATCAATTTTCCAGGATTCTGCCTGACCGTATCTTGTCCAGGAGGTCCAAATGTACAGGATTTGTGGGGTAGAAGTAGTCCATAGCGACTCTCTTTGGACTCAGTCGAATCATATGCCGATCATGCAGAATTGCCAATGTCGTCCAATGATATAGATGCAAATATCTTTACACCTATCAATGTGATAGGATTCTGCCTCATCATGCCTTGTTCCGGAGGTTCAAATGTACAAGATTTGTGCGGTCGCCCTTGTCCAAAGCGACTCTCTTTGGACTCAGGTCGAATCATAAGCCGGGGCATCCAGAATTGCCAATGTCGTCCAATGATATAGATGCAAACATCTTTACTCCTATCAATTTGACAGGATTCTGCCTCATCGTATATTGTCCAGGGGGTCCAAATGTACAAGACGTGTGCGGCAGCACTTGACAAGAGCCAATCTCTTTGACTCAGGTCGAATCATATTCCGATCATCCAGAATTGCCAATGCCGTCCAATGATATATATGGAAATATCTTTACTCCTATCAATGTGATAGGATTCTGCCTCATCATACCTTGTTCCGGAGGTTCAAATGTACAAGATTTGGGCGGTAGCCCTTGTCCAAAGCGACTCTCTTTGGACTCAGGTCGAATCATAAGCCGGGGCATCCAGAATTGCCAATGTAGCCCAATGATATAGATGCAAACATCTTTACTCCTATAAATTTGCCAGGATTCTGCCTCATCGTATCTTGTCCAGGGGTCCAAACGTACAAGATTTGTGCGGTACCTCTTGTCCAAAGCGACTCTCTTTGGACTCAGGTCGAATCATAGGTCTGAGCATCCAGAATTGCCAATCACGTCCATTGATATAGATGCAAATATCTTCACTCTTATCAATTTGACAGGATTCTGGTTCACCGTATCTTGTCATGGCGGTTCAGATGTACAAGATTTGTGCGGTAGCACTAGACAAAAGCGAAAATCTTTTGACTCAGATCGATCCATAAGCCGACGCATCCAGAATTGCCAATGTCGTCCAATGATATAGATGCAAATATCTTCACTCCTATCATTGTGACAGGATTCTGACTCATCATATCTTGTCCAGGAGGTCCAAATGCACAAGATTTGGGCGTCAGCATTTGTCCAACGCGACTCTCTTTGAACTCAGGTCGAATCATATGCCGAGCATCCAGAATTGCCAATGTCGTCCAATGAAATAGATGCAAATATATTTACTCCTATCAATGTGATAGGATTCTGCCTCATCATACCTTGTCCAGGAGGTCCAAATGTACAAGATTTGTGCGGTAGCACTAGACAAAAGCGAATCTCTGTGGACTCAGGTCGAAACATAAGCCGAGCATCCAGAATTGCCAATGTCGTCCAATGATATAGATGCAAATATCTTCACTTCTATCATTGTGACAGGATTCTGCCTCATCATACCTTTTCCAGGAGGTCCAAATGCACAAGATTTGTGCGGTAGCACGTGTCCAAAACGACTGTCTTTGGCCTCCGGTCAAATCATATGCCGGAGCATCCAGAATTGCCAATGTCGTCTAGTGATATAGTTGCAAATATCGTCACTCCTATCGATGTGATAGGATTCTGCCTCATCATACCTTGTCCAGGAGGTCCAAATGTACAAGATTTGTGCGGTAGCACTTGTCCAAAGCGACTCTATTTGGACTCAGGTCGAATCATAAGCCGGAGCATCCAGAATATCCAATGTCGTCCAATGATATAGATGCAAATATCTTTACTCCTATAAATCTGCCAGGATTCTGCCTCATCGTATATTGTCCAGGGGGTTCAAAAGTACAAGATTTGTGTGGTAGCACTTGTCCAAAGCGACTCTCTTTTGCCTCCGGTCGAATCATACGCCGAAGCTTGCAGAATTGCCAATGTCGTCCAATGATATAGATGCAAATATCTTCACTCCTATCATTGTTTCAGGATTCTGCCTCAGCATACCTTTTCCAGGAGGTCCAAATGCACGAGTTTTGTGCCGCAGCATTTGAACAAACCGACTCTCTTTGGACTCAGGTCGATCCATATGCCGAAGTAACAAAAATTGCCTTGTCGTCCTATGATATAGATGCAAATATCTTCACTCCTTACAATTTGACAGGGTTCTGCCTCATCGTATCTTGTCCAGGAGAATCAAGTGTACACGATTTGTGCGGTAGCACTAGACAAAAGCCACTATTTTTGGACTCAGTCGAATCATAGGCCTGAAAATCCAGGATTGCCAATTCGGTCCAATGATATAGATGCAAATATCTTCACTCCCATCAATTTGACAGGATTCTGCCTCATCATATCTTGTCCAGGAGGTCCAAATGGACAAGACTTGGGCGGCAGCATTTGTCCAACGCGACTCTCTTTCGCCTCCGGTCAAATCATATGCCGGAGCATCCAGAATTACCAATGTCGTCCAATGATATAGATGCAAATATATTTACTTCTATCAATCTGCCAGGATTCTGCCTCATCATACCTTTTCCAGGATGTCAAAATGCACAAGATTTGTGCGGTAGCTCTTGTCCAAAGCGACTCTCTTTGGACTCAGGTCGAATCATAAGCCGGAGCATCCAGAATTGCCAATGCCGTCCAATGATATAGATGCAAATATCGTCACTCCTATCAACGTGATAGGATTCTGCCTCATCATACCTTGTCCAGGAGGTTCAAATGTACTAGATATGTGCGGTAGCACTCGACAAATGCAAATCTCTTTGGACTCAGGTCGATTCATATGCCGTAGCATCGAGAATTGCCAATGTCGTCCAATGATATAGATGCAAATATCTTTACTCCTATCAATTTGACAGGATTCTGCCTCATCGTATATTGTCCAGGGGGTCCAAATGTACAAGACTTGTGCGGCAGCACTTGACAAAAGCCAATCTCTTTGACTCAGGTCGAATCATATGCCGATCATCCAGAATTGCCAATGTCGTCCAATGATATAGATGCAAATATCTTTACTCCTATCAATGTGATAGGATTCTGCCTCATCATACCTTGTTCCGGATGTTCAAATGTACAAGGTTTGCGCGGTAGCACTTGTCCAAAGCCACTCTCCTTGGACTCAGGTCGAATCATAAACGGGTGCATCCAGCATTGCCAATATCGTCCAATGATATAGATGCAAACATCTTCACTCCTATCAATTTGATAGGATTCTTCCTCATCATACCTTATCCAGGAGGTTCAAATGTACAAGATATGTGCGGTAGCACTCGACAAATGCAAATCTCTTTGGACTCAGATCGATTCATATGCCGTAGCATCCAGAATTGCCAATGTCGTCCAATGATATAGATGCTATTATCTGGCCTCCAATGAATTTGCCAGGATTCTGCCTCATCATACTTGTTCCAGAGGTGCAAATGTACAAGGTTTGTGCTGTAGCACTTGTCCGAAGCGAATCCCTTTGGACTCAGGTCGATCCATAAGCCGAAGCATCCAGAATTGCCAATGTCGTCCAATGATATAGATGCAAATATCCTGACTCCTATCAATTTGGCAGGATTCTGCCTCATCGTATCAAATCCAGGAAGATCAAATGTACAATATTTGTGCGGTAGCACTTGTCCAGGCCGACTCTCTTTTAATTCAGGTCTAATTATATGACGGATCCCCAGGATTGCCAATGTCGTCCAATGATATTGGTGCAAATATCTTCACTCCTATCAATGTGACAGGATTCTACCTTATCATACCTTGTCCAGGAGATTTAAATGTACTAGATTTGTGCGGTAGCACTTGACAAAAGCGAATCGCTTTGGACTCAGGTCGATTCATATGCCGTAGCATCCAGAATTGCCAATGTCGTCCAATGATATAGATGCTATTATCTGGCCTCCAATGAATTTGCCAGGATTCTGCCTCATCATACTTGTTCCAGAGGTGCAAATGTACAAGGTTTTTGCTGTAGCACTTGTCCAAAGCGACTCTCTTTGGACTCGGGTCGAATCATAAGCCTGAGCATCCAGAATTGCCAATGCCGTCTAATGATATAGATGCAAATATCTTCACTCCTATCAATGTGACAGGATTCTGCCTCATCATACCTTTTCCAGGAGGTCCAAATGCACATGTTTTGGGCGGCAGCATTTGCCCAAACTGACTCTCTTTGGATTCAGGTCGAATCAAATGCCTGAGCATCCACAATTGCCAATGTCGTCCAATGATATAGATGCAAATATCTTCACTCCTATCAATTTTACAGGATTCTGGCTCATCGTGTCTTTTCAAGGAGGATCAAGTGTACACGATTTGTGCGGTAGCACTAGACAAAAGCGAAATTCTTTGGACTCAGGTCGAATCATAAGCCGAAGCATCCAGAATTGCCAATGTCGTCCAATGATTTAGATGCAAATATATTCACTCCTATCAATGTGACAGGATTCTGCCTCATCATATCTTTTCCAGGAGGTCTAAATGTACAACATTTGTGCGGTAGCACTTGTCCAAAGCGACTGTCTTTGGATTCAGGTCGAATCATAAGCCTGAGCATCCAGAATTGCCAATGTCGTCCAATGATATAGATGCAAATATATTTACTACTATCAATTTGACAGGATTCTGCCTCATCATATATTGTCCAGGGGGTCTAAAAGTACAAGATTTGTGTGGTAGCACTTGTCCAAAGCGACTCTCTTTGGCCTCCGGTCGAATCATATGCCGAGCATCCAGAATTGCCATTGTCGTCCAACGATATAGATGCAAATATATTTACTCCTATCAATTTGACAGGATTCTGCCTCTATCATATCTTGTCAAGGAGGTTCAGGTGTACAAGATTTGTGCGGTAGCACTAGACAAAAGCCACTATCTTTGGACTCAGTCGAATCATAGGCCTGAACATCCAGGATTGCCAATTCGGTCTAATGATATAGATGCAAATATCTTCACTCCCATCAATTTGACAGGATTCTGCCTCATATCTTGTCCAGGAGGTCCAGATGGACAAGACTTGGGCGGCAGCATTTGTCCAACGCGACTATCTTTGGCCTCCGGTCAAATCATATGCCGGAGCATCCAGAATTGCCAATGTCGTCTAGTAATATAGATGCAAATATCTTCACTCCTATCGATGTGATAGGATTCTGCCTCATCATACTTTGTCCAGGAGGTCCAAATGTACAAGATTTGTGCGGTAGCACTTGTCCAAAGCGGCTCTCTTTGGACTCAGGTCGAATCATAAGTCGGAGCATTCAGAATTGCCAATGTCGTCCCATGATATAGATGCAAATATCTTCACTCCTATCAATTTGACAGGATTCTACCTCATCGTAACTTGTCCAGGATGTTCAGGTGTACAATATTTGTGCGGTAGCACTAGACAAACGCGAATCTCTTTGGACTCAGGTCGATCCAATAGCCGGAGCATCCAGAATTACCAATATCGTCCAATGATATTGATGCAAATATATTTACTCCTATCAATCTGCCAGGATTCTGCCTCATCGTATCTTGTCCAGGAGGATCAAATGTACACGATTTGTGCGGTAGCACTTGTCCAAAGCGACCCCCGTTGAATTCAGGTCGAATCATATGGCGAAGAATCCAAAATTGCCGATATTGTCCAATGATATAGATGCAAATATCCTCACTGCTATCAATTTTACGGCAGTCTGCCTCATCGTAACTTGTCCAGGAGGCTGAAATGTACAAGATTTGTGCGGTAGCACTTGCCCAGGCCGACTCTCTTTGGATTCAGGTCGAATCATATCCCGGATCCCCAGGATTTCCAATGTCGTCCAATGATATAGATGCAAATATCTTCACTCCTATCAATTTGACAGGATTCTGCCTCATTGTATCATGTCCAGGATGCTCACATGTACAAGATTTGTGGGGTAGTACTTGACAAAAGCGAATCTCTTTGGATTCAGGTCGTATCATATGCCGTAGAATCCAAAATTGCCGATATTGTCCAATGATATAGAGGCAAATATCCTCACTGCAATCAATTTTACAGCATTCTGCCTCATCGTATCTTGTCCAGGAGGTACAAATGTACAAGTTTGTGCGGTAGCACTTGTCCAGGCCGACTCTCATTGGATTCAGGTCGAATCATAAGCCGGATCCCAGGATTGCCAATGTCGCCCAATGATATAGATGCAAATATCTTTACTCCCATCAATGTCACTGGATTCTGCCTCCCCATACATTTTCCAGGAAGTCCTAATGTACAAGTTTGTAGCGGTAGCACTTGTCCAAAGCGACTCTCTTTGGACTCAGGTCGAATCATATGCCGGGGCATCCAGAATTGCCAATGTCGTCCAATGATATAGATGCAAATATATTTACTCCAATCAATATGACAGGATTCTGCCTCATCATACCTTTTCCAGGAGGTCCAAATGCACAAGTTTTGGGCGGCAGCATTTCCCCAAACCGACTCTCTTTGGATTCAGGTCGAATTATAAGCCGGAGCATCCGGAATTGCCAATATCGTCCAATGATATAGATGCAAATATCTTTACTCCTATCAATTTGACACGATTCTGCCTCATCGTATATTGTCCAGGGGGTCCAAATGTACAAGACTTGTGCGGAAGCACTTGTACAGAGCGACTCTCTTTGGCCTCCGGTCGATTCATACGTCGGAGCATTCAGAATTGCCAATGTGGTCCAATGATATAGATGCAAATATCTTCACTCCTATGAATTTGACAGGATTCTGTCTCATCATACCCTGTTCCGGATGTTCAAATGTGCAAGGTTTGTGTTGTAGTACTTGTCCAAAGCGACTCTCTTTGGTCTCAGGTCGAATCATATGCCGGTGCATCCAGAATTGCCAATGTCGACCAATGATATAGTTGCAAATATCTTCACTCCTATCATTGTGACAGGATTCTGCCTTATCATACCTTTTCCAGGAGGTCCAAATGCACAAGATTTGTGCGGTAGCACTAGACAAAAGCGAAACTCTTTGGACTCAGGTCGATCCATAAGCCGAAGCATCCAGAATTGCCAATGTCATTCAATGATATAGATGCAAATATTTTTAATGCTATCAATTTGACAGGATTCTGCCTCATCGCATCTTGTCCAGGGGGTCCAAATGTACAAGATTTGTGCGGTAGCACGTGTCCAAAGCGACTCTCTTTGGCCTCCGATCGAATCATGAGCCGGATCCCCAGGATTGCCAATGTCGTCCAATGATATCGATGCAAATATCTTTACTACTATCAATGTGACAGGATTCTGCCACACCATACCTTTTCCAGGAGATTCAAATGTACAAGATTTGTGCGGTAGCACTAGACAAAGGTGAAACTCTTTGGCCTCCGGTCGAATCATACGCCGGAGCATCCAGAATTGCCAATGTCGTCCAATGATATAGATGCAAATATCTTTACTCCTATCAATGTGATAGGATTCTGCCTCATCATACCTTGTACAGGAGGTCCACACAGACAAGATTTGTGCGGTAGCACTTGTCCAAAGCGACTCTTTTTGGACTCAGGTCGAATCATATGCCGAGCATCCAGAATTGCCAATGTCGTCCAATGATATAGATGCAAATATCTTCACTCCTATCAATTTTACAGGATTCTGGCTCATCGTGTCTTGTCAAGGAGGATCAAGTGTACAAGATTTGTGCGGTAGCACTAGACAAAAGCGAAACTCTTTGGATTCAGTTCGATTCATATGCCGAAGCATCCAGAATTGCCATGTCGTCCAATGATACTGATGCAAATATCATCACTCCTATGAATGTGACAGGATTCTGCCTCACCATACATTTTCCAGGAGATTCAAATGTACAAGATTTGTGCGGTAGCACTAGACAAAGGTGAAACTCTTTGGCCTCCGGTCGAATCATACGCCGGAGCATCCAGAATTGCCAATGTCGTCCAATGATATAGATGCAAATATCTTTACTCCTATCAATGTGATAGGATTCTGCCTCATCATACCTTGTACAGGAGGTCCACACAGACAAGATTTGTGCGGTAGCACTTGTCCAAAGCGACTCTTTTTGGACTCAGGTCGAATCATATGCCGAGCATCCAGAATTGCCAATGTCGTCCAATGATATAGATGCAAATATCTTCACTCCTATCAATTTTACAGGATTCTGGCTCATCGTGTCTTGTCAAGGAGGATCAAGTGTACAAGATTTGTGCGGTAGCACTAGACAAAAGCGAAACTCTTTGGATTCAGTTCGATTCATATGCCGAAGCATCCAGAATTGCCATGTCGTCCAATGATACTGATGCAAATATCATCACTCCTATGAATGTGATAGGATTCTGCCGCATCATACCTTGTACAGGAGGTTCAAATGTACAAGATTTGTGCGGTAGCCCTTGTCCAAAGCGACTGTCTTTGGATTCAGGTCGAATCATATGCCGGAGCATCCAGAATTGCCATTGTCGTACAATGATATAGATGCAAATATATTTGCTTCTATCAATTTGACAGGATTCTGCCTCATCGTATCATGTCCAATAGGTCAAAATGTACAACATTTGTGCGTTAGCACTTCACAAAAGCGAATATCTTTGGACTCAGGTCGATTCATATGCCGAAGCATCCAGAATTGCAAAGGTCGTGCAATGATATAGATGCAAATATCTTTACTGCTACCAATTTGCCAGGATTCTGCCTCATCGTATCTTGACCAGTGGATCCAAATGTGCAAGATTTGTGCGGTAGCACGTGTCCAAAGCGACTCTCTTTGGCCTTCGGCCGAATCATATGCCGGAGCATCCAGAATTGCCAATGTCGTCCAGTGATATAGATTCAAATATCATCACTCCTATGAATGTGATAGGATTCTGCCTCATCATACCTTGTACAGGAGGTCCAAATGTACAAGACTTGTTGCGGTAGCACTTGTCCGAAGCGACTCTCCTTGGACTCAGGTCGAATCATAAGCCAGAGCATCCAGAATTGCCAATGTCGTCCAATGATATAGATGCAAATATCTTTACTGCTATCAATTTGACAGGATTCTGCCGCATCATATCTTGTCCAATAGGTCAAAATGTACAAGATTTGCGCGTTAGCTTTTCACAAAAGCGAATCTCTTTGGACTCAGGTCGATTCATAAGCCGGAGCATCCAGAATTGCCATTGTCGTCCAATGATATAGAAGCAAATATCTTTACTCCTATCAATGTGAAAGGATTCTGCCTCATCATACCATGTTCCGGAGGTTCAAATGTACAAAATTTGTGCGGTAGCCCTTGTCCAAAGTGACTCTCTTTGGACTCAGGTCGAATCATAAGCCGGATCCCCAGGATTGCCAATGACGTCCAATGATATAGATGCAATTATCTGGCCTCCAATCAATTTGCCAGGATTCTGCCTCATCATACTTGTTCCAGAGGTGCAAATGTAAAAGGTTTGTGCTTTAGCACTTGTCCGAAGCGAATATCTTTGGACTCAGGTCCATCCATAAGCCGAAGCATCCAGAATTGTCAATGTCGTGCAATGGTATAGATGCAAATATCTTTACTCCTATCAATTTGATAGGATTCTGCCTCATCGTATCTTGTCCAGGAGGAGCAACTGTACAAGATTTGTGCGGTAGCACTAGTCCAGACCGACTCTCTTTGGATTCAGGTCGAATCATAAGCCGGATCCCAGGATTGACAATGTCGCGCAATGATATAGATGCAAATATCTTTACTCCTATCAATGTGACAGGATTCTGCCTCATCATACCCTGTTCCGGATGTTCAAATGTACAAGGTTTGGGCGGTAGCACTTGCCCAAAGCGAAACTCTTTGGACTCAGGTCGATCCATAAGCCGAAGCATCAAGAATTGCCAATGTCGTGCAATGGTATAGATGCAAATATCTTTACTGCTATCAATTTGATTGGATTCTGCCTCATCGTATCTTGTCCACGAAGTTCAAATGTACAGTATTTGTGCGGTGGCGCTTGACAAAAGTGAATCTCTTTGGATTCAGGTCGATCCATATGCCGTAGCATCCAGAATTGCCAATGCCGTCCAATAATATAGTTGCAAATTTCTTTACTCCTATCAATTTGCAGATTTTGCCTCAACGTATCTTGCCCTGGAGGTCCAAATGTACAAGATTTGTGTGGTAGCACTTGTCCAGAGCGACTCTCTTTGGACCCAGGTCGAATCGTAAGCCAGAGCATCCAGAATTGCCAATGTCGTCCAATGATATAGATGCAAATATCCTCACGCCTATCAATTTTACAGCATTCTGCCGCATCTTATCATGTCCAGGAGGTTCAAATGTACAAGATTTGTGCGGTAGCACTTGTCCAGGCCGACTCTCTTTGGATTCAGGTTTAACTATAAGACGGATCCCCAGGATTGCCAATGTCGTCCAATGATATTGGTTAAAATATCTTCACTCCTATCAACGTGATAGGATTCTGCCTCATCATGCATTGTCCAGGAGGTTCAAATGTACAAGATTTGTGCGGTGGCACTTGACAAAAGTGAATCTCTTTGGACTCAGGTTGATCCATATGCCGAAGCATTCAGAATTGCCAATGTCGTCCAATGATATAGATGCAAATATCTTTACTCCTATCAATTTGACAGCATTTTGCCTCATCGTATCTTGTCAAGGAGGTTCAAATGTACACGATTTGTGCGGTAGCACTTATCCAGGCCGACTCTCTTTGTATTTAGGTCGATCCATAAGCCGAAGCATCCAGAATTGCCAATGTCGTCCAATGATATAGATGCAAATATCTTTACTCCTATCAATTTGACAGCATTCTGCCTCATCGTATCTTGTCCAGGAGGTTCAAATGTACAAGATTTGAGCGGTAGCACTTATCCAGGCGGACTCTCTTTGGATTCAGGTCGATCCATAAGCCGAAGCATCCAGAATTGCCAATGTCGTCCAATGATATAGATGCAAATATCTTTACTCCTATCAATTTGACAGCATTCTGCCTCATAGTATCTTGTCCAGGAGGTTCAAATGTACAAGATTTGTGCGGTGGCACTTGTCCAAAGCGAATCTCTTTGGACTCAGGTCGATCCATATGCCGTAGCATCCAGAATTGCCAATGCCGTCCAATGATGTAGATGCAAATATCTTTACTCCTATCAATTTGCCAGATTCTGCCTCATCGTATCTTGCCCAGGAGGTCCAAATGTACAAGATTTGTGCGGTAGCACTTGTCCGGAGCAACTCTCTTTGGATTCAGGTCGAATCATAAGCCGGATCCCCAGGATTGCCAATGTCGCCCGATGAAACTGATGCAAATATCTTTACTACTATCAATGTGACAGGATTCTGCTTCACCATACCTTTTCCAGGAGGTTCAAATGTACAAGATTTCTGCGGTAGCACTTGACCAAAGCGGATCTCTTTGGACTCAGATCGATCCATAAGTCGAAGCATCCAGAATTGCCAATGTCGTCCAATGATATAGATGCAAATATCTATACTCCTATCAATTTGACAGCATTCTGCCTCATCGTATCTTGTCCAGGAGGTTCAAATGTACACGATTTGAGCGGTAGCACTTGTCCAGAGCGACTGTCTTTGGATTCAGGTCGAATCATAAGCCGGATCCCCAGGATTGCCAATGACGTCCAATGATATAGATGCAATTATCTGGCCTCCAATCAATTTGCCAGGATTCTGCCTCATCATACTTGTTCCAGAGGTGCAAATGTAAAAGGTTTGTGCTTTAGCACTTGTCCGAAGCGAATATCTTTGGACTCAGGTCGATCCATAAGCCGAAGCATCAAGAATTGCCAATGTCGTGCAATGGTATAGATGCAAATATCTTTACTGCTATCAATTTGATTGGATTCTGCCTCATCGTATCTTTTCCACGAGGTTCAAATGTACAGTATTTGTGCGGTGGCGCTTGACAAAAGTGAATCTCTATGGATTCAGGTCGATCCATAAGCCGAAGCATCCAGAATTGCCAATGTCGTCCAATGATATAGATGCAAATATGTTTACTCCTATCAATTTGCCAGATTCTGCCTCATCGTATCTTGCCCAGGAGGTTCAAATGTACACAATTTGTGCGGTAGCACTTGTCCAGGCCGACTCTCTTTGGATTCAGGTCGAATCATAAGCCGGATCCCCAGGATTGCCAATGACGTCCAATGATATAGATGCAATTATCTGGCCTCCAATCAATTTGCCAGGATTCTGCCTCATCATACTTGTTCCAGAGGTGCAAATGTAAAAGGTTTGTGCTTTAGCACTTGTCCGAAGCGAATATCTTTGGACTCAGGTCGATCCATAAGCCGAAGCATCAAGAATTGCCAATGTCGTGCAATGGTATAGATGCAAATATCTTTACTGCTATCAATTTGATTGGATTCTGCCTCATCGTATCTTTTCCACGAGGTTCAAATGTACAGTATTTGTGCGGTGGCGCTTGACAAAAGTGAATCTCTTTGGATTCAGGTCGATCCATAAGCCGAATCATCCAGAATTGTCAATGTCGTCCAATGATAGATGCAAATATCTTTACTCCTATCAATTTGATAGGATTCTGCCTCATCGTATCTTGTCCAGGAGGAGCAACTGTACAAGATTTGTGCGGTAGCACTAGTCCAGACCGACTCTCTTTGGATTCAGGTCGAATCATAAGCCGGATCCCAGGATTGCCAATGTCGCGCAATGATATAGATGCAAATATCTTTACTCCTATCAATGTGACAGGATTCTGCCTCATCATACCCTGTTCCGGATGTTCAAATGTACAAGGTTTGGGCGGTAGCACTTGCCCAAAGCGAAAGTCTTTGGACTCAGGTCGATCCATAAGCCGAAGCATCAAGAATTGCCAATGTCGTGCAATGGTATAGATGCAAATATCTTTACTGCTATCAATTTGATTGGATTCTGCCTCATCGTATCTTGTCCACGAGGTTCAAATGTACAGTATTTGTGCGGTGGCGCTTGACAAAAGTGAATCTCTTTGGATTCAGGTCGATCCATAAGCCGAAGCATCCAGAATTGCCAATGTCGTCCAATGATATAGATGCAAATATCTTTACTCCTATCAATTTGCCAGATTCTGCCTCATCGTATCTTGCCCAGGAGGTCCAAATGTACAAGATTTGTGCGGTAGCACTTGTCCGGAGCAACTCTCTTTGGATTCAGGTCGAATCATAAGCCGGATCCCCAGGATTGCCAATGTCGCCCGATGAAACTGATGCAAATATCTTTACTACTATCAATGTGACAGGATTCTGCTTCACCATACCTTTTCCAGGAGGTTCAAATGTACAAGATTTCTGCGGTAGCACTTGACCAAAGCGGATCTCTTTGGACTCAGATCGATCCATAAGTCGAAGCATCCAGAATTGCCAATGTCGTTCAATGATATAGATGCAAATATCTATACTCCTATCAATTTGACAGCATTCTGCCTCATCGTATCTTGTCCAGGAGGTTCAAATGTACACGATTTGAGCGGTAGCACTTGTCCAGAGAGACTCTCTTTGGATTCAGGTCTAACTATAAGACGGATCCCCAGGATTGCCAATGTCGTCCAATGATATTGGTTAAAATATCTTCACTCCTATCAACGTGATAAGATTCTGCCTCATCGTATCTTGTCAAGGAGGTTCAAATGTACACGATTTGTGCGGTAGCACTTGTCCAGGCCGACTCTCTTTGGATTCAGGTCGAATCATAAGCCGGATCCCCAGGATTGCCAATGACGTCCAATGATATAGATGCAATTATCTGGCCTCCAATCAATTTGCCAGGATTCTGCCTCATCATACTTGTTCCAGAGGTGCAAATGTAAAAGGTTTGTGCTTTAGCACTTGTCCGAAGCGAATATCTTTGGACTCAGGTCGATCCATAAGCCGAAGCATCCAGAATTGTCAATGTCGTCCAATGATAGATGCAAATATCTTTACTCCTCTCAATTTGATAGGATTCTGCCTCATCGTATCTTGTCCAGGAGGAGCAACTGTACAAGATTTGTGCGGTAGCACTTGTCCAAAGCGACTCTCTTTGGACTCAGGTCGAATCATAAGCCGGAGCATCCAGAATTGCCAATGTCGTCCAATGATATAGATGCAAATATCTTCACTCCTATCAATGTGACAGGATTCTGCCTCATCATACCTTTTCCAGGAGGTCCAAATGGACAAGATTTGGGCGGCAGCATTTGTCCGAAACGACTCTCTTTAGATTCAGGTCGAATCAAAAGCCGGAGCATCCAGAATTGCCAATGTTGTCCAATGATACAGATGCAAATATCTTCACTCCTATCAATTTGACAGGATTCTGTCCCATCATACCCTGTTCCGGATGATCAAATGTACAATGTTTGGGCGGTAGCACTTGTCCAAAGCGACTCTCCTTGGACTCAGGTCGAATCATAAACCGGCGCATCCAGCATTGCCAATGTCGTCCAATGATATAGATGCAAATAGCTTAACTGCTATCAATTCGACAGGATTCTGCCTCATCGCATCTGGTCCAGGGGGTCCAAATGTACAAGATTTGTGCGGTAGCACGTGTCCAAAGCGACTCTCTTTGGCCTCCGGTCGAATCATATGCCGGAGCATCCAGAATTGCTAATGTCGTCCAGTGAGATAGATTGAAATATCTTCACTCCTATCAATGTGACAGGATTCTGCCTCATTATCCCTTTCCAGGAGGTCCAAATGCACAAGTTTTGGGCGGCAGCCCTTGTCCAAAGCGACTCTCTTTGGACTCAGGTCGAATCATAAGCCGGAGCATCCAGAATTGCCAATGTCGTCCAATGATATAGATGCAAATATCCTGACTCCTATCAGTTTGGCAGGATTCTGCCTCATCGTATCTAATCCAGGAAGATCAAATGTGCAATATTTGTGCGGTAGCACTTGTCCAGGCCGACTCTCTTTTAATTCAGGTCTAATTATATGACGGATCCCCAGGATTGCCAAAGTCGTCCAATGATATAGATGCAAATATCTTTACTCCTATCAATGTGATAGGATTCTGCCTCATCATGCCTTGTTCCGGAGGTTCAAATGCACATGTTTTGGGCGGCAGCATTTGTCCAAACCGACTCTCTTTGGATTCAGGTCGAATCATAAGCCGGAGCATCCAGAATTGCCAATGTCGTCCAATGATATAGATGCAAATATCTTTACTCCTATCAATTTGCCAGGATTCTGCCTCATCATATCGTGTCCAGGAGGTCCAAATGGACAAGGTTTGGGCGGCAGCATTTTTCCAAAACAACTCTCTTTGGACTCAGGCCGAATCATATGCCGAGCATCCAGAATTGCCAATGTCGTCCAATGATATAGATGCAAATATCTTTACTCCTATTAATTTCACAGGATTCTGCCTCATCATACCTTGTTCCGAAGGTTCAAATGTACAAGATTTGTGCGGTAGTACTAGACAGAAGCGAAACTCCTTGGACTCAGGTCGAATCATAAACTGGAGCATCCAGCATTGCCATGGCGTCCAATGATATAGATGCAAATATCTTTACTCCTATCAATTTGACAGGATTCTGCCTCATCGTATCTTGTCCAGGGGGTCCAAATGTACACGATTTGTTGCGGTACCACTTGTCCAAAGCGACATTCTTTGGACTTATGTCGAACCATATGCCGGACCATCCAGAATTGCCGATGTTGGCCAATGATATAGATGCAAATATCTTTACTCCTATTAATTTGACAGGATTCTGCCTCATCATACCTTTTCCAGGAGGTCCAAATGCAAATGTTTTGGGCGGCAGCATTTGCCCAAACCGACTCTCTTTGGATTCAGGCCGAATCATAAGCCGGAGCATCCAGAATTGCCAATGTCGTCCAATGATATAGATGCAAATATCTTTACTCCTATCAATTTGACAGGATTCTGGCTCATCGTGTCTTGTCCAGGAGGATCAAGTGTACAAGATTTGTGCGGTAGCACTAGACAAAAGCGAAACTCTTTGGACTCAGGTCGATCCATAAGCCGAACCATCCAGAATTGCCATGTCATCCATTGATACAGATGCAAATATCATCACTCCTATTAATTTGACAGGATTCTGCCTCATCATACCTTGTTCCGGAGGTTCAAATGCACAAGATTTGTGCGGTAGCTCTTGTCCAAAGCGACTCTCTTTGGACTCAGGTCGAATCATAAGCCGGAGCATCCAGAATTGCCAATGTCGTCCAATGATATAGATGCAAACATCTACACTCCTATCAACGTGATAGGATTCTGCCTCATCGTATATTGTCCAGGGGGTTCAAAAGTACAAGATTTGTGTGGTAGCACTTGTCCAAAGCGACTCTCTTTTGCCTCCGGTCGAATCATACGCCGAAGCATGCAGAATTGCCAATGTCGTCCAATGATATAGATGCAAATATCTTCACTCCTATCATTGTTTCAGGATTCTGCCTCAGCATTCCTTTTCCAGGAGGTCTAAATGCACGAGTATTGTGCCGCAGCATTTGTACAAACCGACTCTCTTTGGACTCAGGTCGATCCATATGCCGAAGTAACAAAAATTGCCTTGTCGTCCTATGATATAGATGCAAATATCTTCACTCCTTACAATTTGACAGGGTTCTGCCTCATCGTATCTTGTCAAGGAGGTTCAAATGTACAAGATTTGTGCGGTAGCACTTGTCCAGGCCGACTCTCTTTGGATTCAGATCTAATTATATGACGGATCCCCAGTATTGCCAATGTCGTCCAATGATATTGGTGCAAATATATTCACTCCTATCAATGTACCAGGATTCTGCCTCATCATACTTGTTCCAGAGGTGCAAATGTACAAGGTTTGTGCTGTAGAACTTGTCCGAAGCGAATCTCTTTGGACTCAGGTCGATCCATAAGCCGAAGCATCCAGAATTGCCAATGTCGTCCAATGATATAGATGCAAATATCTTTACTCCTATTAATTTGATAGGATTCTGCCGCATCGTATCTTGTCCAGGAGGTCCAAATCGACAAGATTTGTGCGTTAGCACTTGACAAAAGCCAATCTCTTTGACTCAGGTCGAATCATATGCCGAGCATCCAGAATTGCCAATGTCGTCCAATGATATAGATGCAAATATCATTACTCCTATCAATGTGATAGGATTCTGCCTCATCATACCTTGTTCCGGAGGTTCAAATGTACAAGATTTGTGCGGTAGCCCTTGTCCAAAGCGACTCTCTTTGGACTCAGGTCGAATCATAAGCCGGGGCATCCAGAATTGCCAATGTAGCCCAATGCTATAGATGCAAACATCTTTACTCCTATCAATTTGACAAGATTCTGCCCCATCGTGTCTTGTCCAGGAGGATCAACTGTACAAGATTTGTGCGGTAGCACTAGACAAAAGCGAAACTCTTTGAACTCAGGTCGAATCATATGCCGAGCATCCAGAATTGCCAATGTCGTCCAATTATGTAGATGCAAATACCTTTACTCCTATTAATGTGACAGGATTCTGCCTCATCATACCTTTTCCAGGTGGTCCAAATGCACAAGAATTTGGCGGCAGCATTTGTCCAAACCGACTCTCTTTGGACTCAGGTCGAATCGTAAGCCAGAGCATCAAGGATTGCCAATGTCGTCCATTGATATAGAAGCAAATATCTTTACTCCTATCAATTTGGCAGGATTCTGCCTCATCATACCTTTTCCAGTAGGTCAAAATGTACAAGATTTGTGGGGTAGCACTTGTCCAAAGCGACTCTCTTTGGACTCAGGTCGAAACATAAGCCTGAGCATCCAGAATTGCCAATGCCGTCTAATGATATAGATGCAAATATCTTTACTGCTATCAATTTGACAGGATTCTGCCTCATCATACCTTGTTCCGGAGGTTCAAATGTACAAGATTTTTGCGATAGCCCTTGTCCAAAGCGACTCTCTTTGGACTCAGGTCGAATCGTAAGCCGGGGCATCCAGAATTGCCAATGTCGTCCAATGATATAGATGCAAATATCTTTACTGCTATCAATTTGACAGGATTCTGCCTCATCATACCTTGTTCCGGAGGTTCAAATGTACAAGATTTGTGCGGCAGCCCTTGTCCAAAGCGACTCTCTTTGGACTCAGGTCGAATCATAAGCCGGAGCATCCAGAATTGCCAATGCCGTCCAATGATATAGATGCAAATATCTTCACTCCTATCAACGTGATAGGATTCTGCCTCATCATACCTTGTCCAGGAGGTTCAAATGTACAAGATATGTGCGGTAGCACTCGACAAATGCAAATCTCTTTGGACTCAGGTCGATTCATATGCCGTAGCATCGAGAATTGCCAATGTCGTCCAATGATATAGATGCAAATATCTTTACTCCTATCAATTTGACACGATTCTGCCTCATCGTATAATGTCCAGGGGGTCCAAATGTACAAGACTTGTGCGGCAGCACTTGACAAAAGCCAATCTCTTTGACTCAGGTCGAATCATATGCCGATCATCCAGAATTGCCAATGTCGTCCAATGATATAGATGCAAATATCTTTACTCCTATCAATGTGATAGGATTCTGCCTCATCATACCTTGTTCCGGATGTTCAAATGTACAAGGTTTGCGCGGTAGCACTTGTCCAAAGCCACTCTCCTTGGACTCAGGTCGAATCATAAACGGGTGCATCCAGCATTGCCAATATCGTCCAATGATATAGATGCAAACATCTTCACTCCTATCAATTTGATAGGATTCTTCCTCATCATACCTTATCCAGGAGGTTCAAATGTACAAGATATGTGCGGTAGCACTCGACAAATGCAAATCTCTTTGGACTCAGATCGATTCATATGCCGTAGCATCCAGAATTGCCAATGTCGTCCAATGATATAGATGCTATTATCTGGCCTCCAATGAATTTGCCAGGATTCTGCCTCATCATACTTGTTCCAGAGGTGCAAATGTACAAGGTTTGTGCTGTAGCACTTGTCCGAAGCGAATCCCTTTGGACTCAGGTCGATCCATAAGCCGAAGCATCCAGAATTGCCAATGTCGTCCAATTATATAGATGCAAATATCCTGACTCCTATCAATTTGGCAGGATTCTGCCTCATCGTATCAAATCCAGGAAGATCAAATGTACAATATTTGTGCGGTAGCACTTGTCCAGGCCGACTCTCTTTTAATTCAGGTCTAATTATATGACGGATCCCCAGGATTGCCAATGTCGTCCAATGATATTGGTGCAAATATCTTCACTCCTATCAATGTGACAGGATTCTACCTTATCATACCTTGTCCAGGAGATTTAAATGTACTAGATTTGTGCGGTAGCACTTGACAAAAGCGAATCGCTTTGGACTCAGGTCGATTCATATGCCGTAGCATCCAGAAATGCCAATGTCGTCCAATGATATAGATGCTAATATCTGGCCTCCAATGAATTTGCCAGGATTCTGCCTCATCATACTTGTTCCAGAGGTGCAAATGTACAAGGTTTTTGCTGTAGCACTTGTCCAAAGCGACTCTCTTTGGACTCAGGTCGAATCATAAGCCTGAGCATCCAGAATTGCCAATGCCGTCTAATGATATAGATGCAAATATCTTCACTCCTATCAATGTGACAGGATTCTGCCTCATCATACCTTTTCCAGGAGGTCCAAATGCACATGTTTTGGGCGGCAGCATTTGCCCAAACCGACTCTCTTTGGATTCAGGTCGAATCAAATGCCTGAGCATCCACAATTGCCAATGTCGTCCAATGATATAGATGCAAATATCTTTACTCCTACCAATGTAATAGGATTCTGCCTCATCCTGCCTGGTCCAGGAGGTCCAAATGTACAAGATTTGTTGCAGTAGCACTTGTCCAAAGCGACTCTCTTTGGACTCAGGTCGAATCATAGGTCTGAGCATCCAGAATTGCAAATCACGTCCATTGATATAGATGCAAATATCTTCACTCTTATCAATTTGACAGGATTCTGGTTCATCGTATCTTGTCAAGGAGGTTCAGGTGTACAAGATTTGTGCGGTAGCACTAGACAAAAGCGAAAATCTTTTGACTCAGATCGATCCATAAGCCGACGCATCCAGAATTGCCAATGTCGTCCAATGATATAGATGCAAATATCTCTCCTCCTATCAATTTGCCAGCATTCTGCCTCATCATACCTTGTCCAGGAGGTCCAAATGTACAAGATTTCTGTGGTAGCACTTGTCCAAAGCGACTCTCTTTGGACTCAGATCGATCCATAAGCCGAAGCATCCAGAATTGCCAATGTCGTCCAATGATATAGATGCAAATATCTTCACTCCTATCAATTTGACAGGATTCTGGCGCATCATACCCTGTTCCGGATGTTCAAATGTACAAGATTAGTGCGGTAGCACTAGACAAAAGCGAAACTCTTTGAACTCAGGCCGAATCATATGCCGAGCATCCAGAATTGCAGATATTGTCGAAGATGTAGATGCATATATCTTTCCTCCTATCAACATGACGGGATTCTGCCTCATCATACCTTGTCCAGCAGGTCCAAATGTACACGATTTGTGCGGTAGCACTTGTCCAAAGCGACTCTCTTTCGACTCAGATCGAATCATAAGCCGGTGCATCCAGAATTGCCAATGTCGTCCAGTGAGATAGAATGAAATATCTTCACTCCTATCAATATGATAGGATTCTGCCTCATCGTATATTATCCAGGGGGTCCAAATGTACAAGATTTGTGCGGTATCACTTATCCAAAGCGACTCTCTTTGGCCTCCGGTCGAATCATACGCCGGAGTATTCAGAATTGCCAATGTCGTCCAATGATATAGATGCAAATATCTTCACTCCTATCAATTTGACAGGATTCTGTCCCATCATACCCTGTTCCGGATGTTCAAATGTACAATGTTTGGGCGGTAGCACTTGTCCAAAGCGACTCTCCTTGGACTCAGGTCGAATCATATACCGGAGCATCCAGCATTGCCAATGTCGTCCAATGATATAGATGCAAATATCTTCACTCCTATCAATTTGACAGGATTCTGGCTCATCGTGTCTTGTCCAGGAGGATCAAGTATACAAGATTTGTGCGGTAGCACTAGACAAAAGCGAAAGCCTTTGGACTCATGCCGATCAATAAGCCGAAGCGTCCAGAATTGCCAATGTCGTGCAATGATATAGATGCAAACATCTTTACTCCTATCAATGTGACAGGATTCTGCCTCATCGTATCTTGTCCAGGGGTCCAAATGTACAAGATTTGAGCGGTAGCACTTGTCCAAAGCGACTCTCTTTGGACTCAGGTCGAATCATAAGTCTGAGCATCCAGAATTGCCAATCACGTCCAATGATATAGATGCAAATATCTTCACTCTTATCAATTTGACAGGATTCTTGTTCATCGTATCTTGTCAAGGAGGTTCAGGTGTACAAGATTTGTGCGGTAGCACTAGACAAAAGCCACTATCCTTGGACTCAGTCGAATCATAGGCCTGAACATCCAGGATTGCCAATTCGGTCCAATGATATAGATGCAAATATCTTCACTCCCATCAATTTGACAGGATTCTGCCTCATCGTATCTTGTCCAGGGGTCCAAATGTACAAGATTTGAGCGGTAGCACTTGTCCAAAGCGACTCTCTTTGGACTCAGGTCGAATCATAAGTCTGAGCATCCAGAATTGCCAATCACGTCCAATGATATAGATGCAAATATCTTCACTCTTATCAATTTGACAGGATTCTTGTTCATCGTATCTTGTCAAGGAGGTTCAGGTGTACAAGATTTGTGCGGTAGCACTAGACAAAAGCCACTATCTTTGGACTCAGTCGAATCATAGGCCTGAACATCCAGGATTGCCAATTCGGTCCAATGATATAGATGCAAATATCTTCACTCCCATCAATTTGACAGGATTCTGCCTCATATCTTGTCCAGGAGGTCCAAATGGACAAGACTTGGGCGGCAGCATTTGTCCAACGCGACTCTCTTTGGCCTCCGGTCAAATCATATGCCGGAGCATCCAGAATTGCCAATGTCGTCCAATGATATATATGTAAATATCTTTACTCCTAACAATGTGACAGAATTCTGCCGCATCATACTTTGTCCGGGAGGTCCAAATGTATAAGATTTGTTGCGGTAGCACTTGTCCAAAGCGACTCTCTTTGGACTCAGATCGATGCATAAGCCGACGCATCCAGAATTGCCAATGTCGTCCAATGATATAGATGCAAATATCTCTCCTCCTATCAATTTGCCAGCATTCTGCCTCATCGTATCTTGTCCAGGGGGTCCAAATGGACAAGATTTGGGCGGCAGCATTTGTCCAAACCGACTCTCTTTGGTCTCAGGTCGATCCATATGCCGAAGAAACAAAAATTGCCGATCTTAACCGAATGATTTAGCTGCAAATATCTTAACTCCTATCAATTTGAAAGGATTCTGTCCCATCATACCCTGTTCCGGATGTTCAAATGTACAATGTTTGGGCGGTAGCACTTGTCCAAAGCGTCTCTCTTTGGACTCAGGTCGAATCATAAGTCGGAGCATCCAGAATTGCCAATGTCGTCCAATGAAATAGATGCAAATATATTTACTCCTATCAATGTGATAGGATTCTGCCTCATCATACCTTGTCCAGGAGGTCCAAATGTACAAGATTTGTGCTGTAGCACTAGACAAAAGCGAATCTCTGTGGACTCAGGATGAAACATAAGCCGAGCATCCAGAATTGCCAATGTCGTCCAATGATATAGATGCAAATATCTTCACTTCTATCATTGTGACAGGATTCTGCCTCATCATACCTTTTCCAGGAGGTCCAAATGCACAAGATTTGTGTGGTAGCACGTGTCCAAAACGACTCTCTTTGGCCTCCGGTCAAATCATATGCCGGAGCATCCAGAATTGCCAATGTCGTCTAGTGATATAGATGCAAATATCGTCACTCCTATCGATGTGATAGGATTCTGCCTCATCATACCTTGTCCAGGAGGTCCAAATGTACAAGATTTGTGCGGTAGCACTTGTCCAAAGCGACTCTATTTGGACTCAGGTCGAATCATAAGCCGGAGCATCCAGAATATCCAATGTCGTCCAATGATATAGATGCAAATATCTTTACTCCTATAAATCTGCCAGGATTCTGCCTCATCGTATATTGTCCAGGGGGTTCAAAAGTACAAGATTTGTGTGGTAGCACTTGTCCAAAGCGACTCTCTTTTGCCTCCGGTCGAATCATACGCCGAAGCTTGCAGAATTGCCAATGTCGTCCAATGATATAGATGCAAATATCTTCACTCCTATCATTGTTTCAGGATTCTGCCTCAGCATACCTTTTCCAGGAGGTCCAAATGCACGAGTTTTGTGACGCAGCATTTGAACAAACCGACTCTCTTTGGACTCAGGTCGATCCATATGCCGAAGTAACAAAAATTGCCTTGTCGTCCTATGATATAGATGCAAATATCTTCACTCCTTACAATTTGACAGGGTTCTGCCTCATCGTATCTTGTCCAGGAGAATCAAGTGTACAAGATTTGTGCGGTAGCACTAGACAAAAGCCACTATCTTTGGACTCAGTCGAATCATAGGCCTGAACATCCAGGATTGCCAATTCGGTCCAATGATATAGATGCAAATATCTTCACTCCCATCAATTTGACAGGATTCTGCCTCATCATATCTTGTCCAGGAGGTCCAAATGGACAAGACTTGGGCGGCAGCATTTGTCCAACGCGACTCTCTTTCGCCTCCGGTCAAATCATATGCCGGAGCATCCAGAATTACCAATGTCGTCCAATGATATAGATGCAAATATCTTCTCTCCTATCATTGTGACAAGATTCTGCCTCATCATATCTTGTCCAGGAGGTCCAAATGGACAAGATTTGGGCGTCAGCATTTGTCCAACGCGACTCTCTTTGGACTCAGGTCGAATCATAAGCCGGAGCATCCAGAATTGCCAATGCCGTCCAATGACATAGATGCAAATATCTTCACTCCTATCAACGTGATAGGATTCTGCCTCATCATACCTTGTCCAGGAGGTTCAAATGTACAAGATATGTGCGGTAGCACTCGACAAATGCAAATCTCTTTGGACTCAGGTCGATTCATATGCCGTAGCATCGAGAATTGCCAATGTCGTCCAATGATATAGATGCAAATATCTTTACTCCTATCAATTTGACAGGATTCTGCCTCATCGTATATTGTCCAGGGGGTCCAAATGTACAAGACTTGTGCGGCAGCACTTGACAAAAGCCAATCTCTTTGACTCAGGTCGAATCATATGCCGATCATCCAGAATTGCCAATGTCGTCCAATGATATAGATGCAAATATCTTTACTCCTATCAATGTGATAGGATTCTGCCTCATCATACCTTGTTCCGGATGTTCAAATGTACAAGGTTTGCGCGGTAGCACTTGTCCAAAGCCACTCTCCTTGGACTCAGGTCGAATCATA
This sequence comes from Priocnemis perturbator, assembly GCA_963942575.1. NCBI lineage: Eukaryota > Metazoa > Arthropoda > Insecta > Hymenoptera > Pompilidae > Priocnemis > Priocnemis perturbator. The sequence goes on from CAWWDK010000042.1 coordinate 5,024,570, forward strand.
AACGGGTGCATCCAGCATTGCCAATATCGTCCAATGATATAGATGCAAACATCTTCACTCCTATCAATTTGATAGGATTCTTCCTCATCATACCTTATCCAGGAGGTTCAAATGTACAAGATATGTGCGGTAGCACTCGACAAATGCAAATCTCTTTGGACTCAGATCGATTCATATGCCGTAGCATCCAGAATTGCCAATGTCGTCCAATGATATAGATGCTATTATCTGGCCTCCAATGAATTTGCCAGGATTCTGCCTCATCATACTTGTTCCAGAGGTGCAAATGTACAAGGTTTGTGCTGTAGCACTTGTCCGAAGCGAATCCCTTTGGACTCAGGTCGATCCATAAGCCGAAGCATCCAGAATTGCCAATGTCGTCCAATGATATAGATGCAAATATCCTGACTCCTATCAATTTGGCAGGATTCTGCCTCATCGTATCAAATCCAGGAAGATCAAATGTACAATATTTGTGCGGTAGCACTTGTCCAGGCCGACTCTCTTTTAATTCAGGTCTAATTATATGACGGATCCCCAGGATTGCCAATGTCGTCCAATGATATTGGTGCAAATATCTTCACTCCTATCAATGTGACAGGATTCTACCTTATCATACCTTGTCCAGGAGATTTAAATGTACTAGATTTGTGCGGTAGCACTTGACAAAAGCGAATCGCTTTGGACTCAGGTCGATTCATATGCCGTAGCATCCAGAATTGCCAATGTCGTCCAATGATATAGATGCTATTATCTGGCCTCCAATGAATTTGCCAGGATTCTGCCTCATCATACTTGTTCCAGAGGTGCAAATGTACAAGGTTTTTGCTGTAGCACTTGTCCAAAGCGACTCTCTTTGGACTCAGGTCGAATCATAAGCCTGAGCATCCAGAATTGCCAATGCCGTCTAATGATATATATTCAAATATCTTTACTCCTACCAATGTAATAGGATTCTGCCTCATCCTGCCTGGTCCAGGAGGTCCAAATGTACAAGATTTGTTGCAGTAGCACTTGTCCAAAGCGACTCTCTTTGGACTCAGTCGAATCATAGGCCTGAACATCCAGGATTGCCAATGTCGTCCAATGATATAGATGCAAATATCTTCTCTCCTATCATTGTGACAAGATTCTGCCTCATCATATCTTGTCCAGGAGGTCCAAATGGACAAGATTTGGGCGTCAGCATTTGTCCAACGCGACTCTCTTTGAACTCAAGTCGAATCATATGCCGAGCATCCAGAATTGCCAATGTCGTCCAAAGATATAGATGCAAATATATTTACTCCTATCAATGTAATAGGATTCTGCCGCATCATACCTGGTCCAGGAAGTCCAAATGTACAAGATTTGTTCGGTAGCATTTGTCCAAAGCGACTCTCTTTGGACTCAGATCGATGCATAAGCCCACGCATCCAGAATTGCCAATGTCGTCCAATGATATAGATGCAAATATCTCTCCTCCTATCAATTTGCCAGCATTCTGCCCCATCGTATCTTGTCCAGGGGGTCCAAATGGACAAGATATGGGCGGCAGCATTTGTCCAAACCGACTCTCTTTGGACTCAGGTCGATCCATATGCCGAAGTAACAAAAATTGCCGATATTAACCGAATGATTTAGATGCAAATATCTTAACTCCTATCAATTTTCCAGGATTCTGCCTGACCGTATCTTGTCCAGGAGGTCCAAATGTACAGGATTTGTGGGGTAGAAGTAGTCCATAGCGACTCTCTTTGGACTCAGTCGAATCATATGCCGATCATGCAGAATTGCCAATGTCGTCCAATGATATAGATGCAAATATCTTTACACCTATCAATGTGATAGGATTCTGCCTCATCATGCCTTGTTCCGGAGGTTCAAATGTACAAGATTTGTGCGGTCGCCCTTGTCCAAAGCGACTCTCTTTGGACTCAGGTCGAATCATAAGCCGGGGCATCCAGAATTGCCAATGTCGTCCAATGATATAGATGCAAACATCTTTACTCCTATCAATTTGACAGGATTCTGCCTCATCGTATATTGTCCAGGGGGTCCAAATGTACAAGACGTGTGCGGCAGCACTTGACAAGAGCCAATCTCTTTGACTCAGGTCGAATCATATTCCGATCATCCAGAATTGCCAATGCCGTCCAATGATATATATGGAAATATCTTTACTCCTATCAATGTGATAGGATTCTGCCTCATCATACCTTGTTCCGGAGGTTCAAATGTACAAGATTTGGGCGGTAGCCCTTGTCCAAAGCGACTCTCTTTGGACTCAGGTCGAATCATAAGCCGGGGCATCCAGAATTGCCAATGTAGCCCAATGATATAGATGCAAACATCTTTACTCCTATAAATTTGCCAGGATTCTGCCTCATCGTATCTTGTCCAGGGGTCCAAACGTACAAGATTTGTGCGGTACCTCTTGTCCAAAGCGACTCTCTTTGGACTCAGGTCGAATCATAGGTCTGAGCATCCAGAATTGCCAATCACGTCCATTGATATAGATGCAAATATCTTCACTCTTATCAATTTGACAGGATTCTGGTTCACCGTATCTTGTCATGGCGGTTCAGATGTACAAGATTTGTGCGGTAGCACTAGACAAAAGCGAAAATCTTTTGACTCAGATCGATCCATAAGCCGACGCATCCAGAATTGCCAATGTCGTCCAATGATATAGATGCAAATATCTTCACTCCTATCATTGTGACAGGATTCTGACTCATCATATCTTGTCCAGGAGGTCCAAATGCACAAGATTTGGGCGTCAGCATTTGTCCAACGCGACTCTCTTTGAACTCAGGTCGAATCATATGCCGAGCATCCAGAATTGCCAATGTCGTCCAATGAAATAGATGCAAATATATTTACTCCTATCAATGTGATAGGATTCTGCCTCATCATACCTTGTCCAGGAGGTCCAAATGTACAAGATTTGTGCGGTAGCACTAGACAAAAGCGAATCTCTGTGGACTCAGGTCGAAACATAAGCCGAGCATCCAGAATTGCCAATGTCGTCCAATGATATAGATGCAAATATCTTCACTTCTATCATTGTGACAGGATTCTGCATCATCATACCTTTTCCAGGAGGTCCAAATGCACAAGATTTGTGCGGTAGCACGTGTCCAAAACGACTGTCTTTGGCCTCCGGTCAAATCATATGCCGGAGCATCCAGAATTGCCAATGTCGTCTAGTGATATAGTTGCAAATATCGTCACTCCTATCGATGTGATAGGATTCTGCCTCATCATACCTTGTCCAGGAGGTCCAAATGTACAAGATTTGTGCGGTAGCACTTGTCCAAAGCGACTCTATTTGGACTCAGGTCGAATCATAAGCCGGAGCATCCAGAATATCCAATGTCGTCCAATGATATAGATGCAAATATCTTTACTCCTATAAATCTGCCAGGATTCTGCCTCATCGTATATTGTCCAGGGGGTTCAAAAGTACAAGATTTGTGTGGTAGCACTTGTCCAAAGCGACTCTCTTTTGCCTCCGGTCGAATCATACGCCGAAGCTTGCAGAATTGCCAATGTCGTCCAATGATATAGATGCAAATATCTTCACTCCTATCATTGTTTCAGGATTCTGCCTCAGCATACCTTTTCCAGGAGGTCCAAATGCACGAGTTTTGTGCCGCAGCATTTGAACAAACCGACTCTCTTTGGACTCAGGTCGATCCATATGCCGAAGTAACAAAAATTGCCTTGTCGTCCTATGATATAGATGCAAATATCTTCACTCCTTACAATTTGACAGGGTTCTGCCTCATCGTATCTTGTCCAGGAGAATCAAGTGTACAAGATTTGTGGGGTAGCACTAGACAAAAGCCACTATTTTTGGACTCAGTCGAATCATAGGCCTGAAAATCCAGGATTGCCAATTCGGTCCAATGATATAGATGCAAATATCTTCACTCCCATCAATTTGACAGGATTCTGCCTCATCATATCTTGTCCAGGAGGTCCAAATGGACAAGACTTGGGCGGCAGCATTTGTCCAACGCGACTCTCTTTCGCCTCCGGTCAAATCATATGCCGGAGCATCCAGAATTACCAATGTCGTCCAATGATATAGATGCAAATATATTTACTTCTATCAATCTGCCAGGATTCTGCCTCATCATACCTTGTTCCGGATGTTCAAATGTACAAGGTTTGCGCGGTAGCACTTGTCCAAAGCCACTCTCCTTGGACTCAGGTCGAATCATAAACGGGTGCATCCAGCATTGCCAATATCGTCCAATGATATAGATGCAAACATCTTCACTCCTATCAATTTGATAGGATTCTTCCTCATCATACCTTATCCAGGAGGTTCAAATGTACAAGATATGTGCGGTAGCACTCGACAAATGCAAATCTCTTTGGACTCAGATCGATTCATATGCCGTAGCATCCAGAATTGCCAATGTCGTCCAATGATATAGATGCTATTATCTGGCCTCCAATGAATTTGCCAGGATTCTGCCTCATCATACTTGTTCCAGAGGTGCAAATGTACAAGGTTTGTGCTGTAGCACTTGTCCGAAGCGAATCCCTTTGGACTCAGGTCGATCCATAAGCCGAAGCATCCAGAATTGCCAATGTCGTCCAATGATATAGATGCAAATATCCTGACTCCTATCAATTTGGCAGGATTCTGCCTCATCGTATCAAATCCAGGAAGATCAAATGTACAATATTTGTGCGGTAGCACTTGTCCAGGCCGACTCTCTTTTAATTCAGGTCTAATTATATGACGGATCCCCAGGATTGCCAATGTCGTCCAATGATATTGGTGCAAATATCTTCACTCCTATCAATGTGACAGGATTCTACCTTATCATACCTTGTCCAGGAGATTTAAATGTACTAGATTTGTGCGGTAGCACTTGACAAAAGCGAATCGCTTTGGACTCAGGTCGATTCATATGCCGTAGCATCCAGAATTGCCAATGTCGTCCAATGATATAGATGCTATTATCTGGCCTCCAATGAATTTGCCAGGATTCTGCCTCATCATACTTGTTCCAGAGGTGCAAATGTACAAGGTTTTTGCTGTAGCACTTGTCCAAAGCGACTCTCTTTGGACTCAGGTCGAATCATAAGCCTGAGCATCCAGAATTGCCAATGCCGTCTAATGATATAGATGCAAATATCTTCACTCCTATCAATGTGACAGGATTCTGCCTCATCATACCTTTTCCAGGAGGTCCAAATGCACATGTTTTGGGCGGCAGCATTTGCCCAAACTGACTCTCTTTGGATTCAGGTCGAATCAAATGCCTGAGCATCCACAATTGCCAATGTCGTCCAATGATATAGATGCAAATATCTTCACTCCTATCAATTTTACAGGATTCTGGCTCATCGTGTCTTTTCAAGGAGGATCAAGTGTACACGATTTGTGCGGTAGCACTAGACAAAAGCGAAATTCTTTGGACTCAGGTCGAATCATAAGCCGAAGCATCCAGAATTGCCAATGTCGTCCAATGATTTAGATGCAAATATATTCACTCCTATCAATGTGACAGGATTCTGCCTCATCATATCTTTTCCAGGAGGTCTAAATGTACAACATTTGTGCGGTAGCACTTGTCCAAAGCGACTGTCTTTGGATTCAGGTCGAATCATAAGCCTGAGCATCCAGAATTGCCAATGTCGTCCAATGATATAGATGCAAATATATTTACTACTATCAATTTGACAGGATTCTGCCTCATCATATATTGTCCAGGGGGTCTAAAAGTACAAGATTTGTGTGGTAGCACTTGTCCAAAGCGACTCTCTTTGGCCTCCGGTCGAATCATATGCCGAGCATCCAGAATTGCCATTGTCGTCCAACGATATAGATGCAAATATATTTACTCCTATCAATTTGACAGGATTCTGCCTCTATCATATCTTGTCAAGGAGGTTCAGGTGTACAAGATTTGTGCGGTAGCACTAGACAAAAGCCACTATCTTTGGACTCAGTCGAATCATAGGCCTGAACATCCAGGATTGCCAATTCGGTCTAATGATATAGATGCAAATATCTTCACTCCCATCATTTTGACAGGATTCTGCCTCATATCTTGTCCAGGAGGTCCAGATGGACAAGACTTGGGCGGCAGCATTTGTCCAACGCGACTATCTTTGGCCTCCGGTCAAATCATATGCCGGAGCATCCAGAATTGCCAATGTCGTCTAGTAATATAGATGCAAATATCTTCACTCCTATCGATGTGATAGGATTCTGCCTCATCATACTTTGTCCAGGAGGTCCAAATGTACAAGATTTGTGCGGTAGCACTTGTCCAAAGCGGCTCTCTTTGGACTCAGGTCGAATCATAAGTCGGAGCATTCAGAATTGCCAATGTCGTCCCATGATATAGATGCAAATATCTTCACTCCTATCAATTTGACAGGATTCTACCTCATCGTAACTTGTCCAGGATGTTCAGGTGTACAATATTTGTGCGGTAGCACTAGACAAACGCGAATCTCTTTGGACTCAGGTCGATCCAATAGCCGGAGCATCCAGAATTACCAATATCGTCCAATGATATAGATGCAAATATATTTACTCCTATCAATCTGCCAGGATTCTGCCTCATCGTATCTTGTCCAGGAGGATCAAATGTACACGATTTGTGCGGTAGCACTTGTCCAAAGCGACCCCCGTTGAATTCAGGTCGAATCATATGGCGAAGAATCCAAAATTGCCGATATTGTCCAATGATATAGATGCAAATATCCTCACTGCTATCAATTTTACGGCAGTCTGCCTCATCGTAACTTGTCCAGGAGGCTGAAATGTACAAGATTTGTGCGGTAGCACTTGCCCAGGCCGACTCTCTTTGGATTCAGGTCGAATCATATCCCGGATCCCCAGGATTGCCAATGTCGTCCAATGATATAGATGCAAATATCTTCACTCCTATCAATTTGACAGGATTCTGCCTCATTGTATCATGTCCAGGATGCTCACATGTACAAGATTTGTGGGGTAGTACTTGACAAAAGCGAATCTCTTTGGATTCAGGTCGTATCATATGCCGTAGAATCCAAAATTGCCGATATTGTCCAATGATATAGAGGCAAATATCCTCACTGCAATCAATTTTACAGCATTCTGCCTCATCGTATCTTGTCCAGGAGGTACAAATGTACAAGTTTGTGCGGTAGCACTTGTCCAGGCCGACTCTCATTGGATTCAGGTCGAATCATAAGCCGGATCCCAGGATTGCCAATGTCGCCCAATGATATAGATGCAAATATCTTTACTCCCATCAATGTCACTGGATTCTGCCTCCCCATACATTTTCCAGGAAGTCCTAATGTACAAGTTTGTAGCGGTAGCACTTGTCCAAAGCGACTCTCTTTGGACTCAGGTCGAATCATATGCCGGGGCATCCAGAATTGCCAATGTCGTCCAATGATATAGATGCAAATATATTTACTCCAATCAATATGACAGGATTCTGCCTCATCATACCTTTTCCAGGAGGTCCAAATGCACAAGTTTTGGGCGGCAGCATTTCCCCAAACCGACTCTCTTTGGATTCAGGTCGAATTATAAGCCGGAGCATCCGGAATTGCCAATATCGTCCAATGATATAGATGCAAATATCTTTACTCCTATCAATTTGACACGATTCTGCCTCATCGTATATTGTCCAGGGGGTCCAAATGTACAAGACTTGTGCGGAAGCACTTGTACAGAGCGACTCTCTTTGGCCTCCGGTCGATTCATACGTCGGAGCATTCAGAATTGCCAATGTGGTCCAATGATATAGATGCAAATATCTTCACTCCTATGAATTTGACAGGATTCTGTCTCATCATACCCTGTTCCGGATGTTCAAATGTGCAAGGTTTGTGTTGTAGTACTTGTCCAAAGCGACTCTCTTTGGTCTCAGGTCGAATCATATGCCGGTGCATCCAGAATTGCCAATGTCGACCAATGATATAGTTGCAAATATCTTCACTCCTATCATTGTGACAGGATTCTGCCTTATCATACCTTTTCCAGGAGGTCGAAATGCACAAGATTTGTGCGGTAGCACTAGACAAAAGCGAAACTCTTTGGACTCAGGTCGATCCATAAGCCGAAGCATCCAGAATTGCCAATGTCATCCAATGATATAGATGCAAATATTTTTAATGCTATCAATTTGACAGGATTCTGCCTCATCGCATCTTGTCCAGGGGGTCCAAATGTACAAGATTTGTGCGGTAGCACGTGTCCAAAGCGACTCTCTTTGGCCTCCGATCGAATCATGAGCCGGATCCCCAGGATTGCCAATGTCGTCCAATGATATCGATGCAAATATCTTTACTACTATCAATGTGACAGGATTCTGCCACACCATACCTTTTCCAGGAGATTCAAATGTACAAGATTTGTGCGGTAGCACTAGACAAAGGCGAAACTCTTTGGCCTCCGGTCGAATCATACGCCGGAGCATCCAGAATTGCCAATGTCGTCCAATGATATAGATGCAAATATCTTTACTCCTATCAATGTGATAGGATTCTGCCTCATCATACCTTGTACAGGAGGTCCACACAGACAAGATTTGTGCGGTAGCTCTTGTCCAAAGCGACTCTTTTTGGACTCAGGTCGAATCATATGCCGAGCATCCAGAATTGCCAATGTCGTCCAATGATATAGATGCAAATATCTTCACTCCTATCAATTTTACAGGATTCTGGCTCATCGTGTCTTTTCAAGGAGGATCAAGTGTACACGATTTGTGCGGTAGCACTAGACAAAAGCGAAATTCTTTGGACTCAGGTCGATCCATAAGCCGAAGCATCCAGAATTGCCAATGTCGTGCAATGATATAGATGCAAATATCTTTACTGCTATCAATTTGACAGGATTCTGCCTCATCATATATTGTCCAGGGGGTCTAAAAGTACAAGATTTGTGTGGTAGCACTTGTCCAAAGCGACTCTCTTCGGCCTCCGGTCGAATCATACGCCGGAGCATCCAGAATTGCCAATGTCGTCCAATGATATAGATGCAAATATCTTTACTCCTATCAATGTGATAGGATTCTGCCTCATCATACCTTGTACAGGTGGTCCACACATACAACATTTGTGCGGTAGCACTTGTCCAAAGCGACTCTCTTTGGTCTCAGGTCGAATCATATGCCGGTGCATCCAGAATTGCCAATGTCGTCCAATGATATAGATGCAAATATCTTCACTCCTATCATTGTGACAGGATTCTGCCTTATCATACCTTTTCCAGGAGGTCCAAATGCACAAGATTTGTGCGGTAGCACTAGACAAAAGCGAAACTCTTTGGACTCAGGTCGATCCATAAGCCGAAGCATCCAGAATTGCCAATGTCGTCCAATGATATAGACGCAAATATCTTCACTCCTATCAATGTGACAGGATTCTGCCTCACCATACATTTTCCAGGAGATTCAAATGTACAAGATTTGTGCGGTAGCACTAGACAAAGGTGAAACTCTTTGGCCTCCGGTCGAATCATACGCCGGAGCATCCAGAATTGCCAATGTCGTCCAATGATATAGATGCAAATATCTTTACTCCTATCAATGTGATAGGATTCTGCCTCATCATACCTTGTACAGGAGGTCCACACAGACAAGATTTGTGCGGTAGCACTTGTCCAAAGCGACTCTTTTTGGACTCAGGTCGAATCATATGCCGAGCATCCAGAATTGCCAATGTCGTCCAATGATATAGATGCAAATATCTTCACTCCTATCAATTTTACAGGATTCTGGCTCATCGTGTCTTGTCAAGGAGGATCAAGTGTACAAGATTTGTGCGGTAGCACTAGACAAAAGCGAAACTCTTTGGATTCAGTTCGATTCATATGCCGAAGCATCCAGAATTGCCATGTCGTCCAATGATACTGATGCAAATATCATCACTCCTATGAATGTGACAGGATTCTGCCTCACCATACATTTTCCAGGAGATTCAAATGTACAAGATTTGTGCGGTAGCACTAGACAAAGGTGAAACTCTTTGGCCTCCGGTCGAATCATACGCCGGAGCATCCAGAATTGCCAATGTCGTCCAATGATATAGATGCAAATATCTTTACTCCTATCAATGTGATAGGATTCTGCCTCATCATACCTTGTACAGGAGGTCCACACAGACAAGATTTGTGCGGTAGCACTTGTCCAAAGCGACTCTTTTTGGACTCAGGTCGAATCATATGCCGAGCATCCAGAATTGCCAATGTCGTCCAATGATATAGATGCAAATATCTTCACTCCTATCAATTTTACAGGATTCTGGCTCATCGTGTCTTGTCAAGGAGGATCAAGTGTACAAGATTTGTGCGGTAGCACTAGACAAAAGCGAAACTCTTTGGATTCAGTTCGATTCATATGCCGAAGCATCCAGAATTGCCATGTCGTCCAATGATACTGATGCAAATATCATCACTCCTATGAATGTGATAGGATTCTGCCGCATCATACCTTGTACAGGAGGTTCAAATGTACAAGATTTGTGCGGTAGCCCTTGTCCAAAGCGACTGTCTTTGGATTCAGGTCGAATCATAAGCCGGAGCATCCAGAATTGCCATTGTCGTACAATGATATAGATGCAAATATATTTGCTTCTATCAATTTGACAGGATTCTGCCTCATCGTATCATGTCCAATAGGTCAAAATGTACAACATTTGTGCGTTAGCACTTCACAAAAGCGAATATCTTTGGACTCAGGTCGATTCATATGCCGAAGCATCCAGAATTGCAAAGGTCGTGCAATGATATAGATGCAAATATCTTTACTGCTACCAATTTGCCAGGATTCTGCCTCATCGTATCTTGACCAGTGGATCCAAATGTGCAAGATTTGTGCGGTAGCACGTGTCCAAAGCGACTCTCTTTGGCCTTCGGCCGAATCATATGCCGGAGCATCCAGAATTGCCAATGTCGTCCAGTGATATAGATTCAAATATCATCACTCCTATGAATGTGATAGGATTCTGCCTCATCATACCTTGTACAGGAGGTCCAAATGTACAAGACTTGTTGCGGTAGCACTTGTCCGAAGCGACTCTCCTTGGACTCAGGTCGAATCATAAGCCAGAGCATCCAGAATTGCCAATGTCGTCCAATGATATAGATGCAAATATCTTTACTGCTATCAATTTGACAGGATTCTGCCGCATCATATCTTGTCCAATAGGTCAAAATGTACAAGATTTGCGCGTTAGCTTTTCACAAAAGCGAATCTCTTTGGACTCAGGTCGATTCATAAGCCGGAGCATCCAGAATTGCCATTGTCGTCCAATGATATAGAAGCAAATATCTTTACTCCTATCAATGTGAAAGGATTCTGCCTCATCATACCATGTTCCGGAGGTTCAAATGTACAAAATTTGTGCGGTAGCCCTTGTCCAAAGTGACTCTCTTTGGACTCAGGTCGAATCATAAGCCGGGGCATCCAGAATTGCCAATGTCGTCCAATGATATAGATGCAAATACCTTTACTGCTATCAATTTGACAGGATTCTGCCTCATCATACCTTGTCCAGTAGGTCAAAATGTACCAGATTTGTGCGTTAGCACTTCACAAAAGTGAATCTCTTTGGACTCAGTCGAATCATAGGCCTGAACATCCAGGATTGCCAATTCGGTCCAATGATATAGATGCAAATATCTTCACTCCCATCAATTTGACAGGATTCTGCCTCATCATATCTTGTCCAGGAGGTCCAAATGGACAAGACTTGGGCGGCAGCATTTGTCCAACGCGACTCTCTTTCGCCTCCGGTCAAATCATATGCCGGAGCATCCAGAATTACCAATGTCGTCCAATGATATAGATGCAAATATATTTACTTCTATCAATCTGCCAGGATTCTGCCTCATCATACCTTTTCCAGGATGTCCAAATGCACAAGATTTGTGCGGTAGCTCTTGTCCAAAGCGACTCTCTTTGGACTCAGGTCGAATCATAAGCCGGAGCATCCAGAATTGCCAATGCCGTCCAATGATATAGATGCAAATATCGTCACTCCTATCAACGTGATAGGATTCTGCCTCATCATACCTTGTCCAGGAGGTTCAAATGTACTAGATATGTGCGGTAGCACTCGACAAATGCAAATCTCTTTGGACTCAGGTCGATTCATATGCCGTAGCATCGAGAATTGCCAATGTCGTCCAATGATATAGATGCAAATATCTTTACTCCTATCAATTTGACAGGATTCTGCCTCATCGTGTATTGTCCAGGGGGTCCAAATGTACAAGACTTGTGCGGCAGCACTTGACAAAAGCCAATCTCTTTGACTCAGGTCGAATCATATGCCGATCATCCAGAATTGCCAATGTCGTCCAATGATATAGATGCAAATATCTTTACTCCTATCAATGTGATAGGATTCTGCCTCATCATACCTTGTTCCGGATGTTCAAATGTACAAGGTTTGCGCGGTAGCACTTGTCCAAAGCCACTCTCCTTGGACTCAGGTCGAATCATAAACGGGTGCATCCAGCATTGCCAATATCGTCCAATGATATAGATGCAAACATCTTCACTCCTATCAATTTGATAGGATTCTTCCTCATCATACCTTATCCAGGAGGTTCAAATGTACAAGATATGTGCGGTAGCACTCGACAAATGCAAATCTCTTTGGACTCAGATCGATTCATATGCCGTAGCATCCAGAATTGCCAATGTCGTCCAATGATATAGATGCTATTATCTGGCCTCCAATGAATTTGCCAGGATTCTGCCTCATCATACTTGTTCCAGAGGTGCAAATGTACAAGGTTTGTGCTGTAGCACTTGTCCGAAGCGAATCCCTTTGGACTCAGGTCGATCCATAAGCCGAAGCATCCAGAATTGCCAATGTCGTCCAATGATATAGATGCAAATATCCTGACTCCTATCAATTTGGCAGGATTCTGCCTCATCGTATCAAATCCAGGAAGATCAAATGTACAATATTTGTGCGGTAGCACTTGTCCAGGCCGACTCTCTTTTAATTCAGGTCTAATTATATGACGGATCCCCAGGATTGCCAATGTCGTCCAATGATATTGGTGCAAATATCTTCACTCCTATCAATGTGACAGGATTCTACCTTATCATACCTTGTCCAGGAGATTTAAATGTACTAGATTTGTGCGGTAGCACTTGACAAAAGCGAATCGCTTTGGACTCAGGTCGATTCATATGCCGTAGCATCCAGAATTGCCAATGTCGTCCAATGATATAGATGCTATTATCTGGCCTCCAATGAATTTGCCAGGATTCTGCCTCATCATACTTGTTCCAGAGGTGCAAATGTACAAGGTTTTTGCTGTAGCACTTGTCCAAAGCGACTCTCTTTGGACTCAGGTCGAATCATAAGCCTGAGCATCCAGAATTGCCAATGCCGTCTAATGATATAGATGCAAATATCTTCACTCCTATCAATGTGACAGGATTCTGCCTCATCATACCTTTTCCAGGAGGTCCAAATGCACATGTTTTGGGCGGCAGCATTTGCCCAAACTGACTCTCTTTGGATTCAGGTCGAATCAAATGCCTGAGCATCCACAATTGCCAATGTCGTCCAATGATATAGATGCAAATATCTTCACTCCTATCAATTTTACAGGATTCTGGCTCATCGTGTCTTTTCAAGGAGGATCAAGTGTACACGATTTGTGCGGTAGCACTAGACAAAAGCGAAATTCTTTGGACTCAGGTCGAATCATAAGCCGAAGCATCCAGAATTGCCAATGTCGTCCAATGATTTAGATGCAAATATATTCACTCCTATCAATGTGACAGGATTCTGCCTCATCATATCTTTTCCAGGAGGTCTAAATGTACAACATTTGTGCGGTAGCACTTGTCCAAAGCGACTGTCTTTGGATTCAGGTCGAATCATAAGCCTGAGCATCCAGAATTGCCAATGTCGTCCAATGATATAGATGCAAATATATTTACTACTATCAATTTGACAGGATTCTGCCTCATCATATATTGTCCAGGGGGTCTAAAAGTACAAGATTTGTGTGGTAGCACTTGTCCAAAGCGACTCTCTTTGGCCTCCGGTCGAATCATACGCCGGAGCATCCAGAATTGCCAATGTCGTCCAATGATATAGATGCAAATATCTTTGCTCCTATCAATGTGATAGGATTCTGCCTCATCATACCTTGTACAGGTGGTCCACACATACAACATTTGTGCTGTAGCACTTGTCCAAAGCGACTCTCTTTGGTCTCAGGTCGAATCATAAGTCTGAGCATCCAGTATTGCCAATCACGTCCAATGATATAGATGCAAATATCTTCACTCTTATCAATTTGACAGGATTCTGGCTCATCGTGTCTTGTCAAGGAGGTTCAGGTGCACAAGATTTGTGCGGTAGCACTAGACAAAAGCGAATCTCTTTGGACTCAGATCGATCAATAAGCCTGAGCATCCAGAATTGCCAAAGACTTCCAATGATATAGATGCAAATATCTTCACTGTTATCAATTTGACAGGATTCTGCCTCATCGTATATTATCCAGGGGGTCCAAATGTACAAGATTTGTGCGGTATCACTTATCCAAAGCGACTCTCTTTGGCCTCCGGTCGAATCATATGCCGAGCATCCAGAATTGCCATTGTCGTCCAACGATATAGATGCAAATATATTTACTCATATCAATATGACAGGATTCTGCCTCTATCATATCTTGTCAAGGAGGTTCAGGTGTACAAGATTTGTGCGGTAGCACTAGACAAAAGCCACTATCTTTGGACTCAGTCGAATCATAGGCCTGAACATCCAGGATTGCCAATTCGGTCTAATGATATAGATGCAAATATCTTCACTCCCATCAATTTGACAGGATTCTGCCTCATATCTTGTCCAGGAGGTCCAGATGGACAAGACTTGGGCGGCAGCATTTGTCCAACGCGACTATCTTTGGCCTCCGGTCAAATCATATGCCGGAGCATCCAGAATTGCCAATGTCGTCTAGTAATATAGATGCAAATATCTTCACTCCTATCGATGTGATAGGATTCTGCCTCATCATACTTTGTCCAGGAGGTCCAAATGTACAAGATTTGTGCGGTAGCACTTGTCCAAAGCGGCTCTCTTTGGACTCAGGTCGAATCATAAGTCGGAGCATTCAGAATTGCCAATGTCGTCCCATGATATAGATGCAAATATCTTCACTCCTATCAATTTGACAGGATTCTACCTCATCGTAACTTGTCCAGGATGTTCAGGTGTACAATATTTGTGCGGTAGCACTAGTCAAACGCGAATCTCTTTGGACTCAGGTCGATCCAATAGCCGGAGCATCCAGAATTACCAATATCGTCCAATGATATAGATGCAAATATATTTACTCCTATCAATCTGCCAGGATTCTGCCTCATCGTATCTTGTCCAGGAGGATCAAATGTACACGATTTGTGCGGTAGCACTTGTCCAAAGCGACCCCCGTTGAATTCAGGTCGAATCATATGGCGAAGAATCCAAAATTGCCGATATTGTCCAATGATATAGATGCAAATATCCTCACTGCTATCGATTTTACGGCAGTCTGCCTCATCGTAACTTGTCCAGGAGGCTGAAATGTACAAGATTTGTGCGGTAGCACTTGCCCAGGCCGACTCTCTTTGGATTCAGGTCGAATCATATCCCGGATCCCCAGGATTGCCAATGTCGTCCAATGATATAGATGCAAATATCTTCACTCCTATCAATTTGACAGGATTCTGCCTCATTGTATCATGTCCAGGATGCTCACATGTACAAGATTTGTGGGGTAGTACTTGACAAAAGCGAATCTCTTTGGATTCAGGTCGTATCATATGCCGTAGAATCCAAAATTGCCGATATTGTCCAATGATATAGAGGCAAATATCCTCACTGCAATCAATTTTACAGCATTCTGCCTCATCGTATCTTGTCCAGGAGGTACAAATGTACAAGTTTGTGCGGTAGCACTTGTCCAGGCCGACTCTCATTGGATTCAGGTCGAATCATAAGCCGGATCCCAGGATTGCCAATGTCGCCCAATGATATAGATGCAAATATCTTTACTCCCATCAATGTCACTGGATTCTGCCTCCCCATACATTTTCCAGGAAGTCCTAATGTACAAGTTTGTAGCGGTAGCACTTGTCCAAAGCGACTCTCTTTGGACTCAGGTCGAATCATATGCCGGGGCATCCAGAATTGCCAATGTCGTCCAAGGATATAGATGCAAATATATTTACTCCAATCAATATGACAGGATTCTGCCTCATCATACCTTTTCCAGGAGGTCCAAATGCACAAGTTTTGGGCGGCAGCATTTCCCCAAACCGACTCTCTTTGGATTCAGGTCGAATTATAAGCCGGAGCATCCGGAATTGCCAATAACGTCCAATGATATAGATGCAAATATCTTTACTCCTATCAATTTGACACGATTCTGCCTCATCGTATATTGTCCAGGGGGTCCAAATGTACAAGACTTGTGCGGAAGCACTTGTACAGAGCGACTCTCTTTGGCCTCCGGTCGATTCATACGTCGGAGCATTCAGAATTGCCAATGTGGTCCAATGATATAGATGCAAATATCTTCACTCCTATGAATTTGACAGGATTCTGTCTCATCATACCCTGTTCCGGATGTTCAAATGTGCAAGGTTTGTGTTGTAGTACTTGTCCAAAGCGACTCTCTTTGGTCTCAGGTCGAATCATATGCCGGTGCATCCAGAATTGCCAATGTCGACCAATGATATAGTTGCAAATATCTTCACTCCTATCATTGTGACAGGATTCTGCCTTATCATACCTTTTCCAGGAGGTCCAAATGCACAAGATTTGTGCGGTAGCACTAGACAAAAGCGAAACTCTTTGGACTCAGGTCGATCCATAAGCCGAAGCATCCAGAATTGCCAATGTCATCCAATGATATAGATGCAAATATTTTTAATGCTATCAATTTGACAGGATTCTGCCTCATCGCATCTTGTCCAGGGGGTCCAAATGTACAAGATTTGTGCGGTAGCACGTGTCCAAAGCGACTCTCTTTGGCCTCCGATCGAATCATGAGCCGGATCCCCAGGATTGCCAATGTCGTCCAATGATATCGATGCAAATATCTTTACTACTATCAATGTGACAGGATTCTGCCACACCATACCTTTTCCAGGAGATTCAAATGTACAAGATTTGTGCGGTAGCACTAGACAAAGGCGAAACTCTTTGGCCTCCGGTCGAATCATACGCCGGAGCATCCAGAATTGCCAATGTCGTCCAATGATATAGATGCAAATATCTTTACTCCTATCAATGTGATAGGATTCTGCCTCATCATACCTTGTACAGGAGGTCCACACAGACAAGATTTGTGCGGTAGCTCTTGTCCAAAGCGACTCTTTTTGGACTCAGGTCGAATCATATGCCGAGCATCCAGAATTGCCAATGTCGTCCAATGGTATAGATGCAAATATCTTCACTCCTATCAATTTTACAGGATTCTGGCTCATCGTGTCTTTTCAAGGAGGATCAAGTGTACACGATTTGTGCGGTAGCACTAGACAAAAGCGAAATTCTTTGGACTCAGGTCGATCCATAAGCCGAAGCATCCAGAATTGCCAATGTCGTGCAATGATATAGATGCAAATATCTTTACTGCTATCAATTTGACAGGATTCTGCCTCATCATATATTGTCCAGGGGGTCTAAAAGTACAAGATTTGTGTGGTAGCACTTGTCCAAAGCGACTCTCTTCGGCCTCCGGTCGAATCATACGCCGGAGCATCCAGAATTGCCAATGTCGTCCAATGATATAGATGCAAATATCTTTACTCCTATCAATGTGATAGGATTCTGCCTCATCATACCTTGTACAGGTGGTCCACACATACAACATTTGTGCGGTAGCACTTGTCCAAAGCGACTCTCTTTGGTCTCAGGTCGAATCATATGCCGGTGCATCCAGAATTGCCAATGTCGTCCAATGATATAGATGCAAATATCTTCACTCCTATCATTGTGACAGGATTCTGCCTTATCATACCTTTTCCAGGAGGTCCAAATGCACAAGATTTGTGCGGTAGCACTAGACAAAAGCGAAACTCTTTGGACTCAGGTCGATCCATAAGCCGAAGCATCCAGAATTGCCAATGTCGTCCAATGATATAGACGCAAATATCTTCACTCCTATCAATGTGACAGGATTCTGCCTCACCATACATTTTCCAGGAGATTCAAATGTACAAGATTTGTGCGGTAGCACTAGACAAAGGTGAAACTCTTTGGCCTCCGGTCGAATCATACGCCGGAGCATCCAGAATTGCCAATGTCGTCCAATGATATAGATGCAAATATCTTTACTCCTATCAATGTGATAGGATTCTGCCTCATCATACCTTGTACAGGAGGTCCACACAGACAAGATTTGTGCGGTAGCACTTGTCCAAAGCGACTCTTTTTGGACTCAGGTCGAATCATATGCCGAGCATCCAGAATTGCCAATGTCGTCCAATGATATAGATGCAAATATCTTCACTCCTATCAATTTTACAGGATTCTGGCTCATCGTGTCTTGTCAAGGAGGATCAAGTGTACAAGATTTGTGCGGTAGCACTAGACAAAAGCGAAACTCTTTGGACTCAGTTCGATTCATATGCCGAAGCATCCAGAATTGCCATGTCGTCCAATGATACTGATGCAAATATCATCACTCCTATGAATGTGATAGGATTCTGCCTCATCATACCTTGTACAGGAGGTTCAAATGTACAAGATTTGTGCGGTAGCCCTTGTCCAAAGCGACTGTCTTTGGATTCAGGTCGAATCATAAGCCGGAGCATCCAGAATTGCCATTGTCGTACAATGATATAGATGCAAATATATTTGCTTCTATCAATTTGACAGGATTCTGCCTCATCGTATCATGTCCAATAGGTCAAAATGTACAACATTTGTGCGTTAGCACTTCACAAAAGCGAATATCTTTGGACTCAGGTCGATTCATATGCCGAAGCATCCAGAATTGCAAAGGTCGTGCAATGATATAGATGCAAATATCTTTACTGCTACCAATTTGACAGGATTCTGCCTCATCGTATCTTGACCAGTGGGTCCAAATGTGTAAGATTTGTGCGGTAGCACGTGTCCAAAGCGACTCTCTTTGGCCCCCGGCCGAATCATATGCCGGAGCATCCAGAATTGCCAATGTCGTCCAGTGATATAGATTCAAATATCATCACTCCTATGAATGTGATAGGATTCTGCCTCATCATACCTTGTACAGGAGGTCCAAATGTACAAGACTTGTTGCGGTAGCACTTGTCCGAAGCGACTCTCCTTGGACTCAGGTCGAATCATAAGCCAGAGCATCCAGAATTGCCAATGTCGTCCAATGATATAGATGCAAATATCTTTACTGCTATCAATTTGACAGGATTCTGCCTCATCATATCTTGTCCAATAGGTCAAAATGTACAAGATTTGCGCGTTAGCTTTTCACAAAAGCGAATCTCTTTGGACTCAGGTCGATTCATAAGCCGGAGCATCCAGAATTGCCATTGTCGTCCAATGATATAGAAGCAAATATCTTTACTCCTATCAATGTGATAGGATTCTGCCTCATCATACCATGTTCCGGAGGTTCAAATGTACAAAATTTGTGCGGTAGCCCTTGTCCAAAGTGACTCTCTTTGGACTCAGGTCGAATCATAAGCCGGGGCATCCAGAATTGCCAATGTCGTCCAATGATATAGATGCAAATATCTTTACTGCTATCAATTTGACAGGATTCTGCCTCATCATACCTTGTCCAGTAGGTCAAAATGTACCAGATTTGTGCGTTAGCACTTCACAAAAGTGAATCTCTTTGGACTCAGTCGAATCATAGGCCTGAACATCCAGGATTGCCAATTCGGTCCAATGATATAGATGCAAATATCTTCACTCCCATCAATTTGACAGGATTCTGCCTCATATCTTGTCCAGGAGGTCCACATGGACAAGACTTGGGCGGCAGCATTTGTCACTCGCGACTCTCTTTGGCCTCCGGTCAAATCATATGCCGGAGCATCCAGAATTGCCATTGTCGTCTAGTAATATAGATGCAAATATCTTCACTCCTATCGATGTGATAGGATTCTGCCTCATCATACCTTGTCCAGGAGGATCAAGTGTACAAGATTTGTGCGGTTGCACTTGTCCAAAGCGACTCTCTTCGGACTCAGGTCGAATCATAAGTCTGAGCATCCAGAATTCCCAATCACGTCCAATGATATAGATGCAAATAACTTCACTCTTATCAATTTGACAGGATTCTGGCTCATCGTATCTTGTCAAGGAGGTTCAGGTGTACAAGATTTGTGCGGTAGCACTAGACAAAAGCGAATATCTTTGGACTCAGATCTATCCATAAGCCGAAGCATCCAGAATTGCCAATGTCGTCCAATGATATAGATGCCAATATCTCTCCACCTATCAATTTGCCAGGATTCTGCCTCATCATACCTATTCCAGGAGGTCCAAATGCACAAGATTTGTGCGGTAGCTCTTGTCCAAAGCGACTCTCTTTGGACTCAGGTCGAATCATAAGTCTGAGCATCCAGAATTGCCAATCACGTCCATTGATATAGATGCAAATATCGACACTCCTATCATTGTGACAGGATTCTGCCTTATCATACCTTTTCCAGGAGGTCCAAATGCACAAGATTTGTGCGGTAGCACTAGACAAAAGCGAAACTCTTTGGACTCAGGTCGATCCATAAGCCGAAGCATCCAGAATTGCCAATGTCATCCAATGATATAGATGCAAATATTTTTACTGCTATCAATTTGACAGGATTCTGCCTCATCGCATCTTGTCCAGGGCGTCCAAATGTACAAGATTTGTGCGGTAGCACGTGTCCAAAGCGACTCTCTTTGGCCTCCGATCGAATCATGAGCCGGATCCCCAGGATTGCCAATGTCGTCCAATGATATCGATGCAAATATCTTTACTACTATCAATGTGACAGGATTCTGCCACACCATACCTTTTCCAGGAGATTCAAATGTACAAGATTTGTGCGGTAGCACTAGACAAAGGCGAAACTCTTTGGCCTCCGGTCGAATCATACGCCGGAGCATCCAGAATTGCCAATGTCGTCCAATGATATAGATGCAAATATCTTTACTCCTATCAATGTGATAGGATTCTGCCTCATCATACCTTGTACAGGAGGTCCACACAGACAAGATTTGTGCGGTAGCTCTTGTCCAAAGCGACTCTTTTTGGACTCAGGTCGAATCATATGCCGAGCATCCAGAATTGCCAATGTCGTCCAATGATATAGATGCAAATATCTTCACTCCTATCAATTTTACAGGATTCTGGCTCATCGTGTCTTTTCAAGGAGGATCAAGTGTACACGATTTGTGCGGTAGCACTAGACAAAAGCGAAATTCTTTGGACTCAGGTCGATCCATAAGCCGAAGCATCCAGAATTGCCAATGTCGTGCAATGATATAGATGCAAATATCTTTACTGCTATCAATTTGACAGGATTCTGCCACAACGTATCTTGCCCAGGGGGTCCAGATGTACAAGATTTGTGTGGTAGCACGTGTCCAAAGCGACTCTCTTTGGCCTCCGGGCGAATCATATACCGGAGCATCCAGAATTGCCAATGTCCTCCAATGATATAGATGCAAATATCTTTACTCCTATCAATGTGATGGGATTCTGCCTCATCATACCTTGTACAGGAGGTCCAAATGTACAAGATTTGTGCGGCAGCACTTGTCCAAAGCGACTCTCTTTGGACTCAGGTCGAACCATAAGCCGAAGCATCCAGAATTGCCAATGTCGTCCAATGATTTAGATGCAAATATATTCACTCCTATCAATGTGACAGGATTCTGCCTCATCATATCTTTTCCAGGAGGTCTAAATGTACAACATTTGTGCGGTAGCACTTGTCCAAAGCGACTGTCTTTGGATTCAGGTCGAATCATAATCCGGAGCATCCAGAATTGCCAATGTCGTCCAATGATATAGATGCAAATATATTTACTACTATCAATTTGACAGGATTCTGCCACATCATATATTGTCCAGGGGGTCTAAAAGTACAAGATTTGTGTGGTAGCACTTGTCCAAAGCGACTCTCTTTGGCCTCCGGTCGAATCATACGCCGGAGCATCCAGAATTGCCAATGTCGTCCAATGATATAGATGCAAATATCTTTACTCCTATCAATGTGATAGGATTCTGCCTCATCATACCTTGTACAGGAGGTCCACACAGACAAGATTTGTGCGGTAGCCCTTGTCCAAAGTGACTCTCTTTGGACTCAGGTCGAATCATAAGCCGGGGCATCCAGAATTGCCAATGTCGTCCAATGATATAGATGCAAATATCTTTACTGCTATCAATTTGACAGGATTCTGCCTCATCATACCTTGTCCAGTAGGTCAAAATGTACCAGATTTGTGCGTTAGCACTTCACAAAAGTGAATCTCTTTGGACTCAGTCGAATCATAGGCCTGAACATCCAGGATTGCCAATTCGGTCCAATGATATAGATGCAAATATCTTCACTCCCATCAATTTGACAGGATTCTGCCTCATATCTTGTCCAGGAGGTCCACATGGACAAGACTTGGGCGGCAGCATTTGTCACTCGCGACTCTCTTTGGCCTCCGGTCAAATCATATGCCGGAGCATCCAGAATTGCCATTGTCGTCTAGTAATATAGATGCAAATATCTTCACTCCTATCGATGTGATAGGATTCTGCCTCATCATACCTTGTCCAGGAGGATCAAGTGTACAAGATTTGTGCGGTTGCACTTGTCCAAAGCGACTCTCTTCGGACTCAGGTCGAATCATAAGTCTGAGCATCCAGAATTCCCAATCACGTCCAATGATATAGATGCAAATAACTTCACTCTTATCAATTTGACAGGATTCTGGCTCATCGTATCTTGTCAAGGAGGTTCAGGTGTACAAGATTTGTGCGGTAGCACTAGACAAAAGCGAATATCTTTGGACTCAGATCTATCCATAAGCCGAAGCATCCAGAATTGCCAATGTCGTCCAATGATATAGATGCCAATATCTCTCCACCTATCAATTTGCCAGGATTCTGCCTCATCATACCTATTCCAGGAGGTCCAAATGCACAAGATTTGTGCGGTAGCTCTTGTCCAAAGCGACTCTCTTTGGACTCAGGTCGAATCATAAGTCTGAGCATCCAGAATTGCCAATCACGTCCATTGATATAGATGCAAATATCGACACTCCTATCATTGTGACAGGATTCTGCCTTATCATACCTTTTCCAGGAGGTCCAAATGCACAAGATTTGTGCGGTAGCACTAGACAAAAGCGAAACTCTTTGGACTCAGGTCGATCCATAAGCCGAAGCATCCAGAATTGCCAATGTCATCCAATGATATAGATGCAAATATTTTTACTGCTATCAATTTGACAGGATTCTGCCTCATCGCATCTTGTCCAGGGCGTCCAAATGTACAAGATTTGTGCGGTAGCACGTGTCCAAAGCGACTCTCTTTGGCCTCCGATCGAATCATGAGCCGGATCCCCAGGATTGCCAATGTCGTCCAATGATATCGATGCAAATATCTTTACTACTATCAATGTGACAGGATTCTGCCACACCATACCTTTTCCAGGAGATTCAAATGTACAAGATTTGTGCGGTAGCACTAGACAAAGGCGAAACTCTTTGGCCTCCGGTCGAATCATACGCCGGAGCATCCAGAATTGCCAATGTCGTCCAATGATATAGATGCAAATATCTTTACTCCTATCAATGTGATAGGATTCTGCCTCATCATACCTTGTACAGGAGGTCCACACAGACAAGATTTGTGCGGTAGCTCTTGTCCAAAGCGACTCTTTTTGGACTCAGGTCGAATCATATGCCGAGCATCCAGAATTGCCAATGTCGTCCAATGATATAGATGCAAATATCTTCACTCCTATCAATTTTACAGGATTCTGGCTCATCGTGTCTTTTCAAGGAGGATCAAGTGTACACGATTTGTGCGGTAGCACTAGACAAAAGCGAAATTCTTTGGACTCAGGTCGATCCATAAGCCGAAGCATCCAGAATTGCCAATGTCGTGCAATGATATAGATGCAAATATCTTTACTGCTATCAATTTGACAGGATTCTGCCACAACGTATCTTGCCCAGGGGGTCCAGATGTACAAGATTTGTGTGGTAGCACGTGTCCAAAGCGACTCTCTTTGGCCTCCGGGCGAATCATATACCGGAGCATCCAGAATTGCCAATGTCCTCCAATGATATAGATGCAAATATCTTTACTCCTATCAATGTGATGGGATTCTGCCTCATCATACCTTGTACAGGAGGTCCAAATGTACAAGATTTGTGCGGCAGCACTTGTCCAAAGCGACTCTCTTTGGACTCAGGTCCAACCATAAGCCGAAGCATCCAGAATTGCCAATGTCGTCCAATGATTTAGATGCAAATATATTCACTCCTATCAATGTGACAGGATTCTGCCTCATCATATCTTTTCCAGGAGGTCTAAATGTACAACATTTGTGCGGTAGCACTTGTCCAAAGCGACTGTCTTTGGATTCAGGTCGAATCATAATCCGGAGCATCCAGAATTGCCAATGTCGTCCATTGATATAGATGCAAATATATTTACTACTATCAATTTGACAGGATTCTGCCACATCATATATTGTCCAGGGGGTCTAAAAGTACAAGATTTGTGTGGTAGCACTTGTCCAAAGCGACTCTCTTTGGCCTCCGGTCGAATCATACGCCGGAGCATCCAGAATTGCCAATGTCGTCCAATGATATAGATGCAAATATCTTTACTCCTATCAATGTGATAGGATTCTGCCTCATCATACCTTGTACAGGAGGTCCACACAGACAAGATTTGTGCGGCAGTACTTGTCCAAAGCGACTCTCTTTGGACTCAGGTCGAATCATATGCCGAGCATTCAGAATTGCCAATGTCGTCCAATGATATAGATTCAAATATCTTCACTCCTATCAATTTTACAGGATTCTGGCTCATCGTGTCTTGTCCAGGAAGATCAAGTGTACAAGATTTGTGCGGTAGCACTAGACAAAAGCGAAACCCTTTGGACTCAGGTCGATCCATAAGCTGAAGCATCCAGAATTGCCAATGTCGTGCAATGATATAGATGCAAATATATTCACTCCTATCAATGTGACAGGATTCTGCCTCATCATATATTTTCCAGGAGGTCTATATGTACAACATTTGTGCGGTAGCACTTGTCCAAAGCGACTGTCTTTGGATTCAGGTCGAATCATAAGCCGGAGCATCCAGAATTGCCAATGTCGTCCAATGATATAGATGCAAATATCACCACTCCTATCAATGTGACAGGATTCGGCCTCATCATATCTTGTCCAGGAGGTCCAAATGAACAAGATTTGGGCGGCAGTATTTGTCCAAAGCGACTCTCTTTGAACTCAGGTCGAATCATATGCCGAACTTCCAGAATTGTCAATTTCGTCCAATGATATAGATGCAAATATCTTTACTCCTATCAATGTGATAGGATTCTGCCTCATCATACCTTGTACAGGAGGTCCAAATGTACAAGACTAATAGCGGTAGCACTTGTCCGAAGTGACTCTCCTTGGACTCAGGTCGAATCATAAGCCGGAGCATCCGGAATTGCCAATGTCGTCCAATGATATAGATGCAAATATCTTTACTGCTATCAATTTGACAGGATTCTGCCTCATCATATCTTGTCCAGGGGGTCCAAATTTACAAGATTTGTGCGGTAGCACGTGTCCAAAGCGACTCTCTTTGGCCTCCGGTCGAATCTTATACCGGAGCATCCAGAATTGCCAATGTCGTCCAATGATATAGATGCAAATATCTTTACTGCTATCAATTGGACAGGATTCTACCTCATCGCATCTTGTCCAGGGGGTTCAAATGTACAAGATTTGTGCGTTAGCACGTGTCCAAAGCGACTCTCTTTGGCCTCCGGTCAAATCATATGCCGGAGCATCCAGAATTGCCAATGTCGTCTAGTGATATAGATGCAAATATTTTTACTGCTATCAATTTGACAGGATTCTGCCTCATCGTATCTTGTCCAGGGGGTCCAAATGTACAAGATTTGTGCGGTAGCTCGTGTCCAAAGCGACTCTCTTTGGCCTCCGGTCAAATCATATGCCGGAGCATCCAGAATTGCCAATGTCGTCTAGTGATATAGATGCAAATATCTTCACTCCTATCGATATGATAGGATTCTGCCTCATCATACCTTGTACAGGAGGTCCAAATGTACAAGATTTGTGCGGCAGCACTTGTCCAAAGCGACTCTCTTTGGACTCAGGTCGAATCATAAGCCGTAGCATCCAGAATTGCCAATGTCGTCCAATGATATAGATGCAAACATCTTCACTCCTATCAATTTGTCAGGATTCTGGCTCATCGTGTCTTGTCCAGGAGGATCAAGTGTACAAGATTTGTGCGGTAGCACTAGACAAAAGCGAAACTCTTTGGACTCAGGTCGATTCATATGCCGAAGCATCCAGAATTGCCATGTCGTCCAATGATACTGATGCAAATATCATCACTCCTATGAATGTGATAGGATTCTGCCTCATCATACCTTGTACAGGAGGTTCAAATGTACAAGATTTGTTCGGTAGCCCTTGTCCAAAGCGACTGTCTTTGGATTCAGGTCGAATCATAAGCCGGAGCATCCAGAATTGCCATTGTCGTCCAATGATATAGATGCAAATATATTTGCTTCTATCAATTTGACAGGATTCTGCCTCATCGTATCATGTCCAATAGGTCAAAATGTACAACATTTGTGCGTTAGCACTTCACAAAAGCGAATATCTTTGGACTCAGGTCGATTCATATGCCGAAGCATCCAGAATTGCAAAGGTCGTGCAATGATATAGATGCAAATATCTTTACTGCTACCAATTTGACAGGATTCTGCCTCATCGTATCTTGACCAGGGGGTCCAAATGTGCAAGATTTGTGCGGTAGCACGTGTCCAAAGCGACTCTCTTTGGCCCCCGGCCGAATCATATGCCGGAGCATCCAGAATTGCCAATGTCGTCCAGTGATATAGATTCAAATATCATCACTCCTATGAATGTGATAGGATTCTGCCTCATCATACCTTGTACAGGAGGTCCAAATGTACAAGACTTGTTGCGGTAGCACTTGTCCGAAGCGACTCTCTTTGGACTCAGGTCGAATCATAAGCCAGAGCATCCAGAATTGCCAATGTCGTCCAATGATATAGATGCAAATATCTTTACTGCTATCAATTTGACAGGATTCTGCCTCATCATATCTTGTCCAATAGGTAAAAATGTACAAGATTTGTGCGTTAGCACTTCACAAAAGCGAATCTCTTTGGACTCAGGTCGATTCATAAGCCGGAGCATCCAGAATTGCCATTGTCGTCCAATGATATAGAAGCAAATATCTTTACTCCTATCAATGTGATAGGATTCTGCCTCATCATACCATGTTCCGGAGGTTCAAATGTACAAAATTTGTGCGGTAGCCCTTGTCCAAAGTGACTCTCTTTGGACTCAGGTCGAATCATAAGCCGGGGCATCCAGAATTGCCAATGTCGTCCAATGATATAGATGCAAATATCTTTACTGCTATCAATTTGACAGGATTCTGCCTCATCATACCTTGTCCAGTAGGTCAAAATGTACCAGATTTGTGCGTTAGCACTTCACAAAAGTGAATCTCTTTGGACTCAGGTCGATTCATATGCCGAAGCATCCAGAATTGCCATTGTCGTCCAATGATATAGAAGCAAATATCTTTACTCCTATCAATTTGACAGGATTTTGCCTCATTGTATCTTGTCCAGGGGTCCAAATGTACAAGATTTGAGCGTTAGCACTTGTCCAAAGCGACTCTCTTTGGACTCAGGTCGAATCATAAGTCTGAGCATCCAGAATTGCCAATCACGTCCAATGATATAGATGCAAATATCTTCACTCTTATCAATTTGACAGGATTCTTGTTCATCGTATCTTGTCAAGGAGGTTCAGGTGTACAAGATTTGTGCGGTAGCACTAGACAAAAGCCACTATCTTTGGACTCAGTCGAATCATAGGCCTGAACATCCAGGATTGCCAATTCGGTCCAATGATATAGATGCAAATATCTTCACTCCCATCAATTTGACAGGATTCTGCCTCATATCTTGTCCAGGAGGTCCAAATGGACAAGACTTGGGCGGCAGCATTTGTCCAACGCGACTATCTTTGGCCTCCGGTCAAATCATATGCCGGAGCATCCAGAATTGCCAATGTCGTCTAGTAATATAGATGCAAATATCTTCACTCCTATCGATGTGATAGGATTCTGCCTCATCATACCTTGTCCAGGAGGTCAAAATGTACAAGATTTGTGCGGTAGCACTTGTCCAAAGCGACTCTCTTTGGACTCAGGTCGAATCATAAGTCGGAGCATCCAGAATTGCCAATGTCGTCCAATGATATAGATGCAAATATCTTCACTCCTATCAATTTGACAGGATTCTGCCTCATCGTAACTTGTCCAGGATGTTCAGGTGTACAATATTTGTGCGGTAGCACTAGACAAACGCGAATCTCTTTGGACTCAGGTCGAATCATAAGCCGTAGAATCCAAAATTGCCGATACTGTCCAATGATATAGAGGCAAATATCTTTACTCCCATCAATGTCACAGGATTCTGCCTCCCCATACATTTTCCAGGAGGTCCTAACGTACAAGTTTGTAGCGGCAGCATTTGTCCAAACCGACTCTCTTTGGACTCCGGTCGAATCATATGCCGCAGCATCCAGAATTGCCAATGTCGTCCAAAGATATAGATGCAAATATCTTCACTCCTATCAATGTGATAGGATTCTGCCTCATCATACCTTGTCCAGGAGGTCCTAATGTACAAGATTTGTGCGGTAGCACTTGTCCATGGCGACCCTCTTTGGCCTCCGGGCGAATCATATGCCGGAGCATCCAGAATTGCCAATGTCGTCCAAAGATATAGATGCAAATATCTTTACTGCTATCAATTTGACAGGATTCTGCCTCATCATATCTTGTCCAATAGGTAAAAATGTACAAGATTTGTGCGTTAGCACTTCACAAAAGCGAATCTCTTTGGACTCAGGTCGATTCATAAGCCGGAGCATCCAGAATTGCCATTGTCGTCCAATGATATAGAAGCAAATATCTTTACTCCTATCAATGTGATAGGATTCTGCCTCATCATACCATGTTCCGGAGGTTCAAATGTACAAAATTTGTGCGGTAGCCCTTGTCCAAAGTGACTCTCTTTGGACTCAGGTCGAATCATAAGCCGGGGCATCCAGAATTGCCAATGTCGTCCAATGATATAGATGCAAATATCTTTACTGCTATCAATTTGACAGGATTCTGCCTCATCATACCTTGTCCAGTAGGTCAAAATGTACCAGATTTGTGCGTTAGCACTTCACAAAAGTGAATCTCTTTGGACTCAGGTCGATTCATATGCCGAAGCATCCAGAATTGCCATTGTCGTCCAATGATATAGAAGCAAATATCTTTACTCCTATCAATTTGACAGGATTTTGCCTCATTGTATCTTGTCCAGGGGTCCAAATGTACAAGATTTGAGCGTTAGCACTTGTCCAAAGCGACTCTCTTTGGACTCAGGTCGAATCATAAGTCTGAGCATCCAGAATTGCCAATCACGTCCAATGATATAGATGCAAATATCTTCACTCTTATCAATTTGACAGGATTCTTGTTCATCGTATCTTGTCAAGGAGGTTCAGGTGTACAAGATTTGTGCGGTAGCACTAGACAAAAGCCACTATCTTTGGACTCAGTCGAATCATAGGCCTGAACATCCAGGATTGCCAATTCGGTCCAATGATATAGATGCAAATATCTTCACTCCCATCAATTTGACAGGATTCTGCCTCATATCTTGTCCAGGAGGTCCAAATGGACAAGACTTGGGCGGCAGCATTTGTCCAACGCGACTATCTTTGGCCTCCGGTCAAATCATATGCCGGAGCATCCAGAATTGCCAATGTCGTCTAGTAATATAGATGCAAATATCTTCACTCCTATCGATGTGATAGGATTCTGCCTCATCATACCTTGTCCAGGAGGTCAAAATGTACAAGATTTGTGCGGTAGCACTTGTCCAAAGCGACTCTCTTTGGACTCAGGTCGAATCATAAGTCGGAGCATCCAGAATTGCCAATGTCGTCCAATGATATAGATGCAAATATCTTCACTCCTATCAATTTGACAGGATTCTGCCTCATCGTAACTTGTCCAGGATGTTCAGGTGTACAATATTTGTGCGGTAGCACTAGACAAACGCGAATCTCTTTGGACTCAGGTCGAATCATAAGCCGTAGAATCCAAAATTGCCGATACTGTCCAATGATATAGAGGCAAATATCTTTACTCCCATCAATGTCACAGGATTCTGCCTCCCCATACATTTTCCAGGAGGTCCTAACGTACAAGTTTGTAGCGGCAGCATTTGTCCAAACCGACTCTCTTTGGACTCCGGTCGAATCATATGCCGCAGCATCCAGAATTGCCAATGTCGTCCAAAGATATAGATGCAAATATCTTCACTCCTATCAATGTGATAGGATTCTGCCTCATCATACCTTGTCCAGGAGGTCCTAATGTACAAGATTTGTGCGGTAGCACTTGTCCATGGCGACCCTCTTTGGCCTCCGGGCGAATCATATGCCGGAGCATCCAGAATTGCCAATGTCGTCCAAAGATATAGATGCAAATATCTTCACTCCTATCAATGTGATAGGATTCTGCCTCATCATACCTTGTCCAGGAGGTCCTAATGTACAAGATTTGTGCGGTAGCACTTGTCCATAGCGACCCTCTTTGGCCTCCGGGCGAATCATATGCCGGAGCATCCAGATTTGCCAATGTCGTCCAAAGATATAGATGCAAATATCTTCACTCCTATCAATGTGATAGGATTCTGCCTCATCATACCTTGTCCAGGAAGTCCAAATGTACAAGATTTGTGCGGTAGCACTTGTCCATAGCGACCCTCTTTGGCCTCCGGGCGAATCATATGCCGGAGCATCCAGATTTGCCAATGTCGTCCAAAGATATAGATGCAAATATCTTCACTCCTATCAATGTGATAGGATTCTGCCTCAGCGTATCTTGCCAAGGAGGTCCAAATGTACCAGACTTGTGCGGTAGCACTTGTCCAAAGCGACTCTCTTTGGCCTCCGGTCGAATCATAAGCCGGAGCATCTAAAATTGCCAATGTCGTCCAATGATATAGATGCAAATATCTTCACTCCTATCAATTTGACCGGATGCTGCCTCATCATATATTGTCCAGGAGGTTCAAATGTACAAGATTTCTGGGGTAGAACTTCACAAAAGTGAATCTCTTTGAACTCAGGTCGATCCATAAGCCGAAGTATCCAGAATTGCCAATGTCGTCCAATTATATAGATGCAAATATCTTACTCCTATCAATGTGATAGGATTCTGCTTCACCATACCTTGTCCAGGAGGTCCAAATGTACAAGATTTGTGCGGTAGGACTTGTCCAAAGTGACTCTCTTTGGCCTCCGGTCGAATCATATGCCGCAGCATCCAGAATTGCCAATGTCGTCCAAAGATATAGATGCAAATATCTTCACTCCTATCAATTGGACAGGATTCTACCTCATCGCATCTTGTCCAGGGGGTTCAAATGTACAAGATTTGTGCGGTAGCACGTGTCCAAAGCGACTCTCTTTGGCCTCAGGTAGAATCATATGCCGACCATCCAGAATTGCTAATGCCGTCTAATGATATAGATGCAAATATTTTTACTGCTATCAATTTGACAGGATTCTGCCTCATCGCATCTTGTCCAGGGGATCCAAATGTACAAGATTTGTGCGGTAGCACGTGTCCAAAGCGACTCTATTTGAACTCAGGTAGAATCATATGCCGACCATCCAGAATTGCTAATGCCGTCTAATGATATAGATGCAAGTATCTTCACTCCTATCAATTTAACAGGATTCTGGCCCATCGTGTCTTGTCCAGGAGGATCAAGTGTACATGTTTTGTGCGGTAGCACTAGACAAAAGCGAAACTCTTTGGATTCAGGTCGAATCATAAGCCGGATCCCAGGTTTGCCAATTTCGTCCAATGATATAGATGCAAACATCTTCACTCCTATCAATGCGATAGGATTCTGCCTCATCATACCTTGTCCAGGAGGTCCAAATGTACAAGATTTGTTGCGGTAGCACTTGTCCAAAGCAACTCACTTTGGCCTCCGGTTGAATCATAAGCCGGATCCCCAGGATTGCCAATGTCGTCCAATGATATAGATATAAATATCTTTACTCCTATCAATGTGATTGGATTCTGCCTCATCATCCCTTGTCCAGGAGGTCCAAATGTACAAGATTTGTGCGGTGGCACTTGTCCATAGCGTCTCCCTTTGGCCTCCGGTCGATGCATAAGCCGAAGCATCCAGAATTGCCAATGACGTCCAATTATATAGATGCAAATATCTTTACTCCTATCAATGTGATAGGATTCTGCCTCATCATTCCTTGTCCAGAAGATACAAATGTACAAGATTTGTGCGGCAGCACTTGTCCAAAGCGACTCTCTTTGGCCTCCGGTCGAATCATAAGCCGGAGCATCCAAAATTGCCAATGTCGTCCAACGATATAGATGCAAATATCTTCACTCCTATCAATTTGACAGGATTCTGCCTCATCGTATCTTGTCCAGGGGGTCCGATTGTACCAGATTTGTGCGGTAGCACTTGTCCACGTCGACCCTCTGTGGCCTCCGGTCGAATCATAAGCCGGAGCATCTAAAATTGCCAATGTCGTCCAATGATATAGATGCAAATATCTTCACTCCTATCAATTTGACCGTATTCTGCCTCATCATATCTTGTCCAGGAGGTTCAAATGTACAAGATTTCTGGGGTAGAACTTGACAAAAGTGAATCTCTTTGAACTCAGGTCGATCCATAAGCCGATGTATCCAGAATTGCCAATGTCGTCCAATTATATAGATGCAAATATCTTACTCCTATCAATGTGATAGGATTCTGCTTCACCATACCTTGTCCAGGAGGTCCAAATGTACAAGATTTGTGCGGTAGGACTTGTCCAAAGCGACTCTGTTTGGCCTCCGGTCGAATCATATGCCGCAGCATCCAGAATTGCCAATGTCGTCCAAAGATATAGATGCAAATATCTTCACTCCTATCAATTTGACAGGATTCTGCCTCATCATACCTTGTCCAGGAAGTGCAAATTTACAAGATTTGTGCGGTAGCACTTGACAAAAGCGAATCTCTTTGGACTCAGGTCGATCCATAAGCCGAAGCACCCAGAATTACCAATGATGTCCAATTATATACATGCAAATATCTTACTCCTATCAATGTGATAGGATTCTGCTTCACCATGCCTTGTCCAGGAGGTCCAAATGTACAAGATTTGTGCGGTAGGACTTGTCCAAAGCGACTCTCTTTGGCCTCCGGTCGAATCATATGCCGCAGCATCCAGAATTGCCAATGTCGTCCAAAGATATAGATGCAAATATCTTCACTCCTATCAATTGATAGGATTCTGCCTCATCATACCTTGTCCAGGAGGTCCAAATGTACAAGATTTGTGCGGTAGCACTTGTCCATAGCGACCCTCTTTGGCCTCCGGGCGAATCATATGCCGGAGCATCCAGATTTGCCAATGTCGTCCAAAGATATAGATGCAAATATCTTCACTCCTATCAATGTGATAGGATTCTGCCTCATCGTATCTTGCCAAGGAGGTCCAAATGTACAAGATTTGTGCGGTAGGACTTGTCCAAAGCGACTCTCTTTGGCCTCCGGTCGAATCATATGCCGCAGCATCCAGAATTACCAATGTCGTCCAAAGATATAGATGCAAATATCTTCACTCCTATCAATGTGATAGGATTCTGCCTCATCATACCTTGTCCAGGGGGTCCGAATGTACCAGATTTGTGCGGTAGCACTTGACAAAAGCGAATCTCTTTGTACTAAGGTCGAATCATATGCCGAGCATCCAGAATTGCCAATGTCGTCCAATTATATAGATGCAAATATCTTTACTCATATCAATGTGATAGGATTCTGCCTGATCATACCTTGTCCAGGAGGTCCAAATGTACAAGATTTGTGCGGTAGCACTTGTCCATGGCGACCCTCTTTGGCCTCCGGGCGAATCATATGCCGGAGCATCCAGAATTGCCAATGTCGTCCAAAGATATAGATGCAAATATCTTCACTCCTATCAATGTGATAGGATTCTGCCTCATCATACCTTGTCCAGGAGGTCCTAATGTACAAGATTTGTGCGGTAGCACTTGTCCATAGCGACCCTCTTTGGCCTCCGGGCGAATCATATGCCGGAGCATCCAGATTTGCCAATGTCGTCCAAAGATATAGATGCAAATATCTTCACTCCTATCAATGTGATAGGATTCTGCCTCATCATACCTTGTCCAGGAAGTCCAAATGTACAAGATTTGTGCGGTAGCACTTGACAAAAGCGACTCTCTTTGGACTCACGTCGCATCATATGCCCGAGCATCCAGAATTGCCAATGTCGTCCAATGATGTAGATGCAAATATCCTCACTCCTATCAATGTGATAGGATTCTGCCTCATCATACCTTGTCCAGGAAGTGCAAATTTACAAGATTTGTGCGGTAGCTCTTTACCAAAGCGAATCTCTTTGGACTCAGGTCGATCCATAAGCCGAGCATCCAGAATGGCCAATGTCGTCCAATTATATAGATGCAAATATCTTACTCCTAACAATGTGATAGGATTCTGCTTCGCCATACCTTGTCCAGGGGGTCCAAATGTACAAGATTTGTGTGGTAGGACTTGTCCAAAGCGACTCTCTTTGGACTCCGGTCGAATCATATGCCGCAGCATCCAGAATTGCCAATGTCGTCCAAAGATATAAATGCAAATATCTTCAGTCCTATCAATTTGACCGGATTCTGCCTCATCATATCTTGTCCAGGAGGTCCAAATGTACAAGATTTGTGCGGTAGGATTTGTCCAAAGCGACTCTCTTTGGCCTCCGGTCGAATCATATGCCGAAGCATCCAGAATTGCCAATGTCGTCCAAAGATATAGATGCAAATATCTTTACTCCTATCAATGTGATAGGATTCTGCCTCATCATACCTTGTCCAGGAAGTGCAAATTTACAAGATTTGTGCGGTAGCACTTGACAAAAGCGAATCTCTTTGGAGTCAGGTCGATCCATAAGCCGAAGCATCCAGAATTGCCAATGACGTCCAATTATATAGATGCAAATATCTTTACTCCTATCAATGTGATAGGATTCTGCCTCATCATACCTTGTCCAGAAGATACAAATGTACAAGATTTGTGCGGCAGCACTTGTCCAAAGCGACTCTCTTTGGCCTCCGGTCGAATCATAAGCCGGAGCATCCAAAATTGCCAATGTCGTCCAATGATATAGATGCAAATATCTTTACTCCTATCAATGTGATAGGATTCTGCCTCATCATACCTTGTCCAGGAGGTCCAAATGTACAAGATTTGTGCGGTAGCACTTGTCCACGTCGACCCTCTTTGGCCTCCGGTCGAATCATAAGCCGGAGCATCTAAAATTGCCAATGTCGTCCAATGATATAGATGCAAATATCTTCACTCCTATCAATTTGACCGTATTCTGCCTCATCATATCTTGTCCAGGAGGTTCAAATGTACAACATTTCTGGGGTAGAACTTGACAAAAGTGAATCTCTTTGAACTCAGGTCGATCCATAAGCCGATGTATCCAGAATTGCCAATGTCGTCCAATTATATAGATGCAAATATCTTACTCCTGTCAATGTGATAGGATTCTGCTTCACCATACCTTGTCCAGGAGGTCCAAATGTACAAGATTTGTGCGGTAGGACTTGTCCAAAGCGACTCTCTTTGGCCTCCGGTCGAATCATATGCCGCAGCATCCAGAATTGCCAATGTCGTCCAATGATATAGATGTAAATATCTTTACTCCTATCAATGTGACAGCATTCTGCCTCATCATACCTTTTCCAGGAGGTCCAAATGGACAAGATTTGGGCGGCAGCAATTGTCCAAAGCGACTCTCTTTGGACTCAGTTCGAATCATAAGGCGAGCATCCAGAATTGCCATTGTCGCCCAATGATATAGATATAAATATGTTTACTCCTATCAATGTGACAGGATTCTGTCTCATCATACCTTGTCCAGGAAGTCCAAATATTCAAGATTTGTGCGGTAGCACTTGTCCAAACCGACTCTCTTTGATCTCAGGTCGAATCATATGCCGGATCCCCAGGATTACCAATGTCGTGCAATGTTATAGATGCAAATATCTTTACTCCTATGAATGTGACAGGAGACTGCCTCATCATACCTTTTCCAGGAGGTCAAACTGGACAAGATTTGGGCGGCAGCACATGTCCAAAGCGACACCGTTGGATTCAGGTCGATCCATATGCCGAAGTAACAAAAATTGCCGATGTTATCCGAATTATATAGATGCAAATATCTTACCTCCTATCAATTTGCCAGGATTCTGCCTCATCGTATCTTGTCCAGGAGGTCCAAATGTACAGGATATGTGCGGTAGGACTTGTCCAAAGCGACTCTCTTTGGCCTCCGGTCGAATCATATGCCGCAGCATCCAAAATTGCCAATGTCGTCCAAAGATATAAATGCGAATATCTTCACTCCTATCAATTTGACCGGATTCTGCCTCATCATATCTTGTCCAGGAGGTTCAAATGTACAAGATTTCTGGGGTAGAACTTGACAAAAGCGACTCTCTTTGGACCTAGGTCGTATCATAAGCCGGAGCATCCAAAATTGCCAATGTCGTCCAATGATATAGATGCAAATATCTTTACTCCTATCAATGTGATAGGATTCTGCCTCATCATACCTTGTCCAGGAAGTGCAAATTTACAAGATTTGTGCGGTAGCACTTGACAAAAGCGAATCTCTTTGGAGTCAGGTCGATCCATAAGCCGAAGCATCCAGAATTGCCAATGACGTCCAATTATATAGATGCAAATATCTTTACTCCTATCAATGTGATAGGATTCTGCCTCATCATACCTTGTCCAGAAGATACAAATGTACAAGATTTGTGCGGCAGCACTTGTCCAAAGCGACTCTCTTTGGCCTCCGGTCGAATCATAAGCCGGAGCATCCAAAATTGCCAATGTCGTCCAATGATATAGATGCAAATATCTTTACTCCTATCAATGTGATAGGATTCTGCCTCATCATACCTTGTCCAGGAGGTCCAAATGTACAAGATTTGTGCGGTAGCACTTGTCCACGTCGACCCTCTTTGGCCTCCGGTCGAATCATAAGCCGGAGCATCTAAAATTGCCAATGTCGTCCAATGATATAGATGCAAATATCTTCACTCCTATCAATTTGACCGTATTCTGCCTCATCATATCTTGTCCAGGAGGTTCAAATGTACAAGATTTCTGGGGTAGAACTTGACAAAAGTGAATCTCTTTGAACTCAGGTCGATCCATAAGCCGATGTATCCAGAATTGCCAATGTCGTCCAATTATATAGATGCAAATATCTTACTCCTATCAATGTGATAGGATTCTGCTTCACCATACCTTATCCAGGAGGTCCAAATGTACAAGATTTGTGCGGTAGGACTTGTCCAAAGCGACTCTGTTTGGCCTCCGGTCGAATCATATGCCGCAGCATCCAGAATTGCCAATGTCGTCCAAAGATATAGATGCAAATATCTTCACTCCTATCAATTTGACAGGATTCTGCCTCATCATACCTTGTCCAGGAAGTGCAAATTTACAAGATTTGTGCGGTAGCACTTGACAAAAGCGAATCTCTTTGGACTCAGGTCGATCCATAAGCCGAAGCACCCAGAATTACCAATGATGTCCAATTATATACATGCAAATATCTTACTCCTATCAATGTGATAGGATTCTGCTTCACCATGCCTTGTCCAGGAGGTCCAAATGTACAAGATTTGTGCGGTAGGACTTGTCCAAAGCGACTCTCTTTGGCCTCCGGTCGAATCATATGCCGCAGCATCCAGAATTGCCAATGTCGTCCAAAGATATAGATGCAAATATCTTCACTCCTATCAATTGATAGGATTCTGCCTCATCATACCTTGTCCAGGAGGTCCAAATGTACAAGATTTGTGCGGTAGCACTTGTCCATAGCGACCCTCTTTGGCCTCCGGGCGAATCATATGCCGGAGCATCCAGATTTGCCAATGTCGTCCAAAGATATAGATGCAAATATCTTCACTCCTATCAATGTGATAGGATTCTGCCTCATCGTATCTTGCCAAGGAGGTCCAAATGTACAAGATTTGTGCGGTAGGACTTGTCCAAAGCGACTCTCTTTGGCCTCCGGTCGAATCATATGCCGCAGCATCCAGAATTACCAATGTCGTCCAAAGATATAGATGCAAATATCTTCACTCCTATCAATGTGATAGGATTCTGCCTCATCATACCTTGTCCAGGAAGTGCAAATTTACAAGATTTGTGCGGTAGCACTTGACAAAAGCGAATCTGTTTGTACTAAGGTCGAATCATATGCCGAGCACCCAGAATTACCAATGATGTCCAATTATATACATGCAAATATCTTACTCCTATCAATGTGATAGGATTCTGCTTCACCATGCCTTGTCCAGGAGGTCCAAATGTACAAGATTTGTGCGGTAGGACTTGTCCAAAGCGACTCTCTTTGGCCTCCGGTCGAATCATATGCCGCAGCATCCAGAATTGCCAATGTCGTCCAAAGATATAGATGCAAATATCTTCACTCCTATCAATTGATAGGATTCTGCCTCATCATACCTTGTCCAGGAGGTCCAAATGTACAAGATTTGTGCGGTAGCACTTGTCCATAGCGACCCTCTTTGGCCTCCGGGCGAATCATATGCCGGAGCATCCAGATTTGCCAATGTCGTCCAAAGATATAGATGCAAATATCTTCACTCCTATCAATGTGATAGGATTCTGCCTCATCGTATCTTGCCAAGGAGGTCCAAATGTACAAGATTTCTGCGGTAGGACTTGTCCAAAGCGACTCTCTTTGGCCTCCGGTCGAATCATATGCCGCAGCATCCAGAATTACCAATGTCGTCCAAAGATATAGATGCAAATATCTTCACTCCTATCAATGTGATAGGATTCTGCCTCATCATACCTTGTCCAGGGGGTCCGAATGTACCAGATTTGTGCGGTAGCACTTGACAAAAGCGAATCTCTTTGTACTAAGGTCGAATCATATGCCGAGCATCCAGAATTGCCAATGTCGTCCAATTATATAGATGCAAATATCTTTACTCATATCAATGTGATAGGATTCTGCCTGATCATACCTTGTCCAGGAGGTCCAAATGTACAAGATTTGTGCGGTAGCACTTGTCCATGGCGACCCTCTTTGGCCTCCGGGCGAATCATATGCTGGAGCATCCAGAATTGCCAATGTCATCCAAAGATATAGATGCAAATATCTTCACTCCTATCAATGTGATAGGATTCTGCCTCATCATACCTTGTCCAGGAGGTCCAAATGTACAAGATTTGTGCGGCAGCACTTGTCCAAACCGACTCTCTTTGATCTCAGGTTGAATCATAAGCCGGATCCCCAGGATTGCCAATGTCGTCCAATGATATAGATGTAAATATCTTTACTCCTATCAATGTGACAGCATTCTGCCCCATCATACCTTTTCCAGGAGGTCCAAATGGACAAGATTTGGGCGGCAGCAATTGTCCAAAGCGACTCTCTTTGGACTCAGTTCGAATCATATGGCCAGCATCCAGAATTACCACTGTCGCCCAATGATATAGATATAAATATGTTTACTCCTATCAATGTGACAGGATTCTGTCTCATCATACCTTGTCCAGGAACTCCAAATGTTCAAGATTTTTGCGGCAGCACTTGTCCAAACCGACTCTCTTTGATCTCAGGTCGAATCATATGCCGGATCCCCAGGATTGCCAATGTCGTGCAATGTTATAGATGCAAATATCTTTACTCCTATGAATGTGACAGGAGACTGCCTCATCATACCTTTTCCAGGAGGTCAAACTGGACAAGATTTGGGCGGTAGCACATGTCCAAAGCGACACCGTTGGATTCAGATCGATCCATATGCCGAAGTAACAAAAATTGCCGATGTTATCCGAATTATATAGATGCAAATATCTTACCTCCTATCAATTTGCCAGGATTCTGCCCCACCGTATCTTGTCCAGGAGGTCCAAATGTACAGGATATGTGCGGTAGCACTTGTCCAAAGTGACTCTCTTTGGATTCAGGTCGAATCATAAGCCGGATCCCCAGGATTGCCAATGTCGTCCAATGATATAGATATAAATATCTTTACTCCTATCAATGTGATAGGATTCTGCCTCATCATGCCTTGTCCAGGAGGTCCAAGTGTACAAGATTTGTGCGGTGGCACTTGTCGAAACCGAGTCTCTTTGGACTCAGGTCGATCCATATGCCGAAGTAACAACAATTGCCGATGTTATCCGAATGATATAGATGCAAATATCTAAACTCCTATCAATTTGACAGCATTCTGCCTCATCGTATCTTGTCCAGGAGGTTCAAATGTACAAGCTTTGTGCGTTAGCACTTGTCCGGACCGACTCTCTTTGAACTCAGGTCGTATTATATGCCGGATCCCCAGGATTGCCAATGTCGTCCAATGATATAGATGTAAATATCTTTACTCCTATCAATGTGATAGGATTCTGCCTCATCATACCTTTTCCAGGAGGTTCAAATGGACAAGATTTGGGCGGCAGCAATTGTCCAAAGCGACTCTCTTTGGACTCAGTTCGAATCATAAGGCGAGCATCCAGAATTTCCATTGTCGCCCAATGATATAGATATAAATATGTTTACTCCTATCAATGTGACAGGATTCTGCTTCACCATACCTTGTCCAGGAGGTCCAAATGTACAAGATTTGTGCGGTAGGACTTGTCCAAAGTGACTCTCTTTGGCCTCCGGTCGAATCATATGCCGCAGCATCCAGAATTGCCAATGTCGTCCAAAGATATAGATGCAAATATCTTCACTCCTATCAATTGGACAGGATTCTACCTCATCGCATCTTGTCCAGGGGGTTCAAATGTACAAGATTTGTGCGGTACCACGTGTCCAAAGCGACTCTCTTTGGCCTCAGGTAGAATCATATGCCGACCATCCAGAATTGCTAATGCCGTCTAATGATATAGATGCAAATATTTTTACTGCTATCAATTTGACAGGATTCTGCCTCATCGCATCTTGTCCAGGGGATCCAAATGTACAAGATTTGTGCGGTAGCACGTGTCCAAAGCGACTCTATTTGAACTCAGGTAGAATCATATGCCGACCATCCAGAATTGCTAATGCCGTCTAATGATATAGATGCAAGTATCTTCACTCCTATCAATTTAACAGGATTCTGGCCCATCGTGTCTTGTCCAGGAGGATCAAGTGTACATGTTTTGTGCGGTAGCACTAGACAAAAGCGAAACTCTTTGGATTCAGGTCGAATCATAAGCCGGATCCCAGGTTTGCCAATTTCGTCCAATGATATAGATGCAAACATCTTCACTCCTATCAATGCGATAGGATTCTGCCTCATCATACCTTGTCCAGGAGGTCCAAATGTACAAGATTTGTGCGGTGGCACTTGTCCATAGCGTCTCTCTTTGGCCTCCGGTCGATGCATAAGCCGAAGCATCCAGAATTGCCAATGACGTCCAATTATATAGATGCAAATATCTTTACTCCTATCAATGTGATAGGATTCTGCCTCATCATACCTTGTCCAGAAGATACAAATGTATAAGATTTGTGCGGCAGCACTTGTCCAAAGCGACTCTCTTTGGCCTCCGGTCGAATCATATGCCGCAGCATCCAGAATTGCCAATGTCGTCCAAAGATATAAATGCAAATATCTTCACTCCTAT
Organism: Priocnemis perturbator; assembly: GCA_963942575.1. NCBI lineage: Eukaryota > Metazoa > Arthropoda > Insecta > Hymenoptera > Pompilidae > Priocnemis > Priocnemis perturbator. The sequence continues at coordinate 5,066,600 of CAWWDK010000042.1, forward strand.
CAATTTGACCGGATTCTGCCTCATCATATCTTGTCCAGGAGGTCCAAATGTACAAGATTAGTGCGGTAGCACTTGTCCATGGCGACCCTCTTTGGCCTCCGGGCGAATCATATGCCGGAGCATCCAGAATTGCCAATGTCGTCCAAAGATATAGATGCAAATATCTTCACTCCTATCAATGTGATAGGATTCTGCCTCATCATACCTTGTCCAGGAGGTCCTAATGTACAAGATTTGTGCGGTAGCACTTGTCCATAGCGACCCTCTTTGGCCTCCGGGCGAATCATATGCCGGAGCATCCAGATTTGCCAATGTCGTCCAAAGATATAGATGCAAATATCTTCACTCCTATCAATGTGATAGGATTCTGCCTCATCATACCTTGTCCAGGAAGTCCAAATGTACAAGATTTGTGCGGTAGCACTTGTCCATAGCGACCCTCTTTGGCCTCCGGGCGAATCATATGCCGGAGCATCCAGATTTGCCAATGTCGTCCAAAGATATAGATGCAAATATCTTCACTCCTATCAATGTGATAGGATTCTGCCTCATCGTATCTTGCCAAGGAGGTCCAAATGTACCAGACTTGTGCGGTAGCACTTGTCCAAAGCGACTCTCTTTGGCCTCCGGTCGAATCATAAGCCGGAGCATCTAAAATTGCCAATGTCGTCCAATGATATAGATGCAAATATCTTCACTCCTATCAATGTGATAGGATTCTGCCTCATCATACCTTGTCCAGGAGGTCCAAATGTACAAGATTTGTGCGGTAGGACTTGTCCAAAGCGACTCTCTTTGGCCTCCAGTCGAATCATATGCCGCAGCATCCAGAATTGCCAGTGTCGTCCAAAGATATAGATGCAAATATCTTCACTCCTATCAATTTGACAGGATTCTGCCTCATCGTATCTTGTCCAGGAGGTCCAAATGTACAGGATATGTGCGGTAGCACTTGTCCAAAGTGACTCTCTTTGGATTCAGGTGGAATCATAAGCCGGATCCCCAGGATTGCCAATGTCGTCCAATGATATAGATATAAATATCTTTACTCCTATCAATGTGATTGGATTCTGCCTCATCATCCCTTGTCCAGGAGGTCCAAATGTACAAGATTTGTGCGGTGGCACTTGTCCATAGCGTCTCTCTTTGGCCTCCGGTCGATGCATAAGCCGAAGCATCCAGAATTGCCAATGACGTCCAATTATATAGATGCAAATATCTTTACTCCTATCAATGTGATAGGATTCTGCCTCATCATACCTTGTCCAGAAGATACAAATGTATAAGATTTGTGCGGCAGCACTTGTCCAAAGCGACTCTCTTTGGCCTCCGGTCGAATCATAAGCCGGAGCATCCAAAATTGCCAATGTCGTCCAACGATATAGATGCAAATATCTTCACTCCTATCAATTTGACAGGATTCTGCCTCATCGTATCTTGTCCAGGAGGTCCAAATGAACAAGATTTGTGCGGTAGCACTTGTCCAAAGCGACTCTCTTTGGACTCAGGTCGAATCATAAGCCGAGCATTCAGAATTGCCAATGTCGTCCAATGATATAGATGCAAATATCTTTACTCCTATCAATGTGATGGGATTCTGCCTCATCATCCCTTGTACAGGAGGTCCAAATGTACAAGATTTGTGCGGTAGCACTTGTCCAAAGCGACTCTCTTTGGACTCAGGTCGAATCATAAGCCGAAGCATCCAGAATTGCCAATGTCGTCCAATGATATAGATGCAAATATCTTTACTGCTATCAATTGGACAGGATTCTACCTCATCGCATCTTGTCCAGGGGGTTCAAATGTACAAGATTTGTGCGTTAGCACGTGTCCAAAGCGACTCTCTTTGGCCTCCGGTCAAATCATATGCCGGAGCATCCAGAATTGCCAATGTCGTCTAGTGATATAGATGCAAATATTTTTACTGCTATCAATTTGACAGGATTCTGCCTCATCGTATCTTGTCCAGGGGGTCCAAATGTACAAGATTTGTGCGGTAGCTCGTGTCCAAAGCGACTCTCTTTGGCCTCCGGTCAAATCATATGCCGGAGCATCCAGAATTGCCAATGTCGTCTAGTGATATAGATGCAAATATCTTCACTCCTATCGATATGATAGGATTCTGCCTCATCATACCTTGTCCAGGAGGTCCAAATGAACAAGATTTGTGCGGTAGCACTTGTCCAAAGCGACTCTCTTTGGACTCAGGTCGAATCATAAGCCGAGCATTCAGAATTGCCAATGTCGTCCAATGATATAGATGCAAATATCTTTACTCCTATCAATGTGATGGGATTCTGCCTCATCATCCCTTGTACAGGAGGTCCAAATGTACAAGATTTGTGCGGTAGCACTTGTCCAAAGCGACTCTCTTTGGACTCAGGTCGAATCATAAGCCGAAGCATCCAGAAATGCCAACGTCGTCCAATGATTTAGATGCAAATATATTCACTCCTATCAATGTGACAGGATTCTGCCTCATCATATCTTTTCCAGGAGGTCTAAATGTACAACATTTGTGCGGTAGCACTTGTCCAAAGCGACTGTCTTTGGATTCAGGTCGAATCATAAGCCGGAGCATCCAGAATTGCCAATGTCGTCCAATGATATAGATGCAAATATATTTACTACTATCAATTTGACAGGATTCTGCCTCATCATATATTGTCCAGGGGGTCCAAAAGTACAAGATTTGTGTGGTAGCACTTGTCCAAAGCGACTCTCTTTGGCCTCCGGTCGAATCATACGCCGGAGCATCCAGAATTGCCAATGTCGTCCAATGATATAGATGCAAATATCTTTACTCCTATCAATGTGATAGGATTCTGCCTCATCATACCTTGTACAGGTGGTCCACACATACAAGATTTGTGCGGTAGCACTTGTCCAAAGCGACTCTCTTTGGTCTCAAGTCGAATCATATGCCGGTGCATCCAGAATTGCCAATGTCGTCCAATGATATAGATGCAAATATCTTCACTCCTATCATTGTGACAGGATTCTGCCTTATCATACCTTTTCCAGGAGGTCCAAATGCACAAGATTTGTGCGGTAGCACTAGACAAAAGTGAAACTCTTTGGACTCAGGTCGATCCATAAGCCGAAGCATCCAGAATTTCCAATGTCGTCGAATGATATAGACGCAAATATCTTCACTCCTATTATTGTGACAGGATTCTGCCTTATCATACCTTTTCCAGGAGGTCCAAATGCACAAGATTTGTGCGGTTGCACTAGACAAAAGCGAAACTCTTTGGACTCAGGTCGATCCATAAGCCGAAGCATCCAGAATTGCCAATGTCATCCAATGATATAGATGCAAATATTTTTACTTCTATCAATTTGACAGGATTCTGCCTCATCGCATCTTGTCCAGGGGGTCCAAATGTACAAGATTTGTGCGGTAGCACGTGTCCAAAGCGACTCTCTTTGGCCTCCGATCGAATCATGATCCGGATCCCCAGGATTGCCAATGTCGTCCAATGATATCGATGCAAATATCTTTACTACTATCAATGTGACAGGATTCTGCCTCACCATACCTTTTCCAGGAGATTCAAATGTACAAGATTTGTGCGGTAGCACTAGACAAAGGCGAAACTCTTTGGCCTCCGGTCGAATCATACGCCGGAGCATCCAGAATTGCCAATGTCGTCCAATGATATAGATGCAAATATCTTTACTCCTATCAATGCGATAGGATTCTGCCTCATCATACCTTGTACAGGAGGTCCACACAGACAAGATTTGTGCGGTAGCACTTGTCCAAAGCCACTCTTTTTGGACTCAGGTCGAATCATATGCCGAGCATCCAGAATTGCCAATGTCGTGCAATGATATAGATGCAAATATCTTTACTGCTATCAATTTGACAGGATTCTGCCACATCGTATCTTGCCCAGGGGGTCCAGATGTACAAGATTTGTGCGGTAGCACGTGTCCAAAGCGACTCTCTTTGGCCTCCGGGCGAATCATATGCCGGAGCAACCAGAATTGCCAATGTCGTCCAAAGATATAGATGCAAATATCTTCACTCCTATCAATGTGATAGGATTCTGCCTCATCATACCTTGTACAGGAGGTCCAAATGTACAAGATTTGTGCGGTAGCGCTTGTCCAAAGCGACTCTCTTTGGACTCAGGTCGAATCATAAGCCGAAGCATCCAGAATTGCCAATGTCGTCCAATGATTTAGATGCAAATATATTCACTCCTATCAATGTGACTGGATTCTGCCTCATCATATCTTTTCCAGGAGGTCTAAATGTACAACATGTGTGCGGTAGCACTTGTCCATAGCGACCCTCTTTGGCCTCCGGGCGAATCATATGCCGGAGCATCCAGATTTGCCAATGACGTCCAATTATATAGATGCAAATATCTTTACTCCTATCAATGTGATAGGAGTCTGCCTCATCATACCTTGTCCAGGAAGTGCAAATTTACAAGATTTGTGCGGTAGCACTTTACCAAAGCGAATCTCTTTGGACTCAGGTCGATCCATAAGCCGAGCATCCAGAATTGCCAATGTCGTCCAATTATATAGATGCAAATATCTTACTCCTATCAATGTGATAGGATTCTGCTTCGCCATACCTTGTCCAGGAGGTCCAAATGTACAAGATTTGTGCGGTAGGACTTGTCCAAAGCGACTCTCTTTGGACTCCGGTCGAATCATATGCCGCAGCATCCAGAATTGCCAATGTCGTCCAAAGATATAAATGCAAATATCTTCACTCCTATCAATTTGACCGGATTCTGCCTCATCATATCTTGTCCAGGAGGTCCAAAAGTACAAGATTAGTGCGGTAGCACTTGTCCATGGCGACCCTCTTTGGCCTCCGGGCGAATCATATGCCGGAGCATCCAGAATTGCCAATGTCGTCCAAAGATATAGATGCAAATATCTTCACTCCTATCAATGTGATAGGATTCTGCCTCATCATACCTTGTCCAGGAGGTCCTAATGTACAAGATTTGTGCGGTAGCACTTGTCCATAGCGACCCTCTTTGGCCTCCGGGCGAATCATATGCCGGAGCATCCAGATTTGCCAATGTCGTCCAATGATATAGATGCAAATATATTTACTACTATCAATTTGACAGGATTCTGCCTCATCATATATTGTCCAGGGGGTCCAAAAGTACAAGATTTGTGTGGTAGCACTTGTCCAAAGCGACTCTCTTTGGCCTCCGGTCGAATCATACGCCGGAGCATCCAGAATTGCCAATGTCGTCCAATGATATAGATGCAAATATCTTTACTCCTATCAATGTGATAGGATTCTGCCTCATCATACCTTGTACAGGTGGTCCACACATACAAGATTTGTGCGGTAGCACTTGTCCAAAGCGACTCTCTTTGGTCTCAAGTCGAATCATATGCCGGTGCATCCAGAATTGCCAATGTCGTCCAATGATATAGATGCAAATATCTTCACTCCTATCATTGTGACAGGATTCTGCCTTATCATACCTTTTCCAGGAGGTCCAAATGCACAAGATTTGTGCGGTAGCACTAGACAAAAGTGAAACTCTTTGGACTCAGGTCGATCCATAAGCCGAAGCATCCAGAATTGCCAATGTCATCCAATGATATAGATGCAAATATTTTTACTTCTATCAATTTGACAGGATTCTGCCTCATCGCATCTTGTCCAGGGGGTCCAAATGTACAAGATTTGTGCGGTAGCACGTGTCCAAAGCGACTCTCTTTGGCCTCCGATCGAATCATGATCCGGATCCCCAGGATTGCCAATGTCGTCCAATGATATCGATGCAAATATCTTTACTACTATCAATGTGACAGGATTCTGCCTCACCATACCTTTTCCAGGAGATTCAAATGTACAAGATTTGTGCGGTAGCACTAGACAAAGGCGAAACTCTTTGGCCTCCGGTCGAATCATACGCCGGAGCATCCAGAATTGCCAATGTCGTCCAATGATATAGATGCAAATATCTTTACTCCTATCAATGCGATAGGATTCTGCCTCATCATATATTGTCCAGGGGGTCCAAAAGTACAAGATTTGTGTGGTAGCACTTGTCCAAAGCGACTCTCTTTGGCCTCCGGTCGAATCATAAGCCGGAGCATCTAAAATTGCCAATGTCGTCCAATGATATAGATGCAAATATCTTCACTCCTATCAATTTGACCGGATGCTGCCTCATCATATCTTGTCCAGGAGGTTCAAATGTACAAGATTTCTGGGGTAGAACTTGTCCATGGCGACCCTCTTTGGCCTCCGGGCGAATCATATGCCGGAGCATCCAGAATTGCCAATGTCGTCCAAAGATATAGATGCAAATATCTTCACTCCTATCAATGTGATAGGATTCTGCCTCATCATACCTTGTCCAGGAGGTCCTAATGTACAAGATTTGTGCGGTAGCACTTGTCCATAGCGACCCTCTTTGGCCTCCGGGCGAATCATATGCCGGAGCATCCAGATTTGCCAATGTCGTCCAAAGATATAGATGCTAATATCTTCACTCCTATCAATGTGATAGGATTCTGCCTCATCATACCTTGTCCAGGTAGTCCAAATGTACAAGATTTGTGCGGTAGCACTTGTCCATAGCGACCCTCTTTGGCCTCCGGGCGAATCATATGCCGGAGCATCCAGATTTGCCAATGTCGTCCAAAGATATAGATGCAAATATCTTCACTCCTATCAATGTGATAGGATTCTGCCTCATCGTATCTTGCCAAGGAGGTCCAAATGTACCAGACTTGTGCGGTAGCACTTGTCCAAAGCGACTCTCTTTGGCCTCCGGTCGAATCATAAGCCGGAGCATCTAAAATTGCCAATGTCGTCCAATGATATAGATGCAAATATCTTCACTCCTATCAATTTGACCGGATGCTGCCTCATCATATCTTGTCCAGGAGGTTCAAATGTACAAGATTTCTGGGGTAGAACTTCACAAAAGTGAATCTCTTTGAACTCAGGTCGATCCATAAGCCGAAGTATCCAGAATTGCCAATGTCGTCCAATTATATAGATGCAAATATCTTACTCCTATCAATGTGATAGGATTCTGCTTCACCATACCTTGTCCAGGAGGTCCAAATGTACAAGATTTGTGCGGTAGGACTTGTCCAAAGTGACTCTCTTTGGCCTCCGGTCGAATCATATGCCGCAGCATCCAGAATTGCCAATGTCGTCCAAAGATATAGATGCAAATATCTTCACTCCTATCAATTGGACAGGATTCTACCTCATCGCATCTTGTCCAGGGGGTTCAAATGTACAAGATTTGTGCGGTAGCACGTGTCCAAAGCGACTCTCTTTGGCCTCAGGTAGAATCATATGCCGACCATCCAGAATTGCTAATGCCGTCTAATGATATAGATGCAAATATTTTTACTGCTATCAATTTGACAGGATTCTGCCTCATCGCATCTTGTCCAGGGGATCCAAATGTACAAGATTTGTGCGGTAGCACGTGTCCAAAGCGACTCTATTTGAACTCAGGTAGAATCATATGCCGACCATCCAGAATTGCTAATGCCGTCTAATGATATAGATGCAAGTATCTTCACTCCTATCAATGTGATAGGATTCTGCCTCATCATACCTTGTCCAGGAAGTGCAAATTTACAAGATTTGTGCGGTAGCACTTTACCAAAGCGAATCTCTTTGGACTCAGGTCGATCCATAAGCCGAGCATCCAGAATTGCCAATGTCGTCCAAAGATATAGATGCAAATATCTTCACTCCTATCAATGTGATAGGATTCTGCCTCATCATACCTTGTCCAGGAGGTCCTAATGTACAAGATTTGTGCGGTAGCACTTGTCCATAGCGACCCTCTTTGGCCTCCGGGCGAATCATATGCCGGAGCATCCAGATTTGCCAATGTCGTCCAAAGATATAGATGCTAATATCTTCACTCCTATCAATGTGATAGGATTCTGCCTCATCATACCTTGTCCAGGTAGTCCAAATGTACAAGATTTGTGCGGTAGCACTTGTCCATAGCGACCCTCTTTGGCCTCCGGGCGAATCATATGCCGGAGCATCCAGATTTGCCAATGTCGTCCAAAGATATAGATGCAAATATCTTCACTCCTATCAATGTGATAGGATTCTGCCTCATCGTATCTTGCCAAGGAGGTCCAAATGTACCAGACTTGTGCGGTAGCACTTGTCCAAAGCGACTCTCTTTGGCCTCCGGTCGAATCATAAGCCGGAGCATCTAAAATTGCCAATGTCGTCCAATGATATAGATGCAAATATCTTCACTCCTATCAATTTGACCGGATGCTGCCTCATCATATCTTGTCCAGGAGGTTCAAATGTACAAGATTTCTGGGGTAGAACTTCACAAAAGTGAATCTCTTTGAACTCAGGTCGATCCATAAGCCGAAGTATCCAGAATTGCCAATGTCGTCCAATTATATAGATGCAAATATCTTACTCCTATCAATGTGATAGGATTCTGCTTCACCATACCTTGTCCAGGAGGTCCAAATGTACAAGATTTGTGCGGTAGGACTTGTCCAAAGTGACTCTCTTTGGCCTCCGGTCGAATCATATGCCGCAGCATCCAGAATTGCCAATGTCGTCCAAAGATATAGATGCAAATATCTTCACTCCTATCAATTGGACAGGATTCTACCTCATCGCATCTTGTCCAGGGGGTTCAAATGTACAAGATTTGTGCGGTAGCACGTGTCCAAAGCGACTCTCTTTGGCCTCAGGTAGAATCATATGCCGACCATCCAGAATTGCTAATGCCGTCTAATGATATAGATGCAAATATTTTTACTGCTATCAATTTGACAGGATTCTGCCTCATCGCATCTTGTCCAGGGGATCCAAATGTACAAGATTTGTGCGGTAGCACGTGTCCAAAGCGACTCTATTTGAACTCAGGTAGAATCATATGCCGACCATCCAGAATTGCTAATGCCGTCTAATGATATAGATGCAAGTATCTTCACTCCTATCAATTTAACAGGATTCTGGCCCATCGTGTCTTGTCCAGGAGGATCAAGTGTACATGTTTTGTGCGGTAGCACTAGACAAAAGCGAAACTCTTTGGATTCAGGTCGAATCATAAGCCGGATCCCAGGTTTGCCAATTTCGTCCAATGATATAGATGCAAACATCTTCACTCCTATCAATGCGATAGGATTCTGCCTCATCATACCTTGTCCAGGAAGTGAAAATTTACAAGATTTGTGCGGTAGCACTTGACAAAAGCGAATCTCTTTGGAGTCAGGTCGATCCATAAGCCGAAGCATCCAGAATTGCCAATGACGTCCAATTATATAGATGCAAATATCTTTACTCCTATCAATGTGATAGGATTCTGCCTCATCATACCTTGTCCAGAAGATACAAATGTACAAGATTTGTGCGGCAGCACTTGTCCAAAGCGACTCTCTTTGGCCTCCGGTCGAATCATAAGCCGGAGCATCCAGAATTGCCAATGTCATCCAAAGATATAGATGCAAATATCTTCACTCCTATCAATGTGATAGGATTCTGCCTCATCATACCTTGTCCAGGAGGTCCAAATGTACAAGATTTGTGCGGCAGCACTTGTCCAAACCGACTCTCTTTGATCTCAGGTTGAATCATAAGCCTGATCCCCAGGATTGCCAATGTCGTCCAATGATATAGATGTAAATATCTTTACTCCTATCAATGTGACAGCATTCTGCCCCATCATACCTTTTCCAGGAGGTCCAAATGGACAAGATTTGGGCGGCAGCAATTGTCCAAAGCGACTCTCTTTGGACTCAGTTCGAATCATATGGCCAGCATCCAGAATTGCCACTGTCGCCCAATGATATAGATATAAATATGTTTACTCCTATCAATGTGACAGGATTCTGTCTCATCATACCTTGTCCAGGAAGTCCAAATGTTCAAGATTTTTGCGGCAGCACTTGTCCAAACCGACTCTCTTTGATCTCAGGTCGAATCATATGCCGGATCCCCAGGATTGCCAATGTCGTGCAATGTTATAGATGCAAATATCTTTACTCCTATGAATGTGACAGGAGACTGCCTCATCATACCTTTTCCAGGAGGTCAAACTGGACAAGATTTGGGCGGTAGCACATGTCCAAAGCGACACCGTTGGATTCAGGTCGATCCATATGCCGAAGTAACAAAAATTGCCGATGTTATCCGAATTATATAGATGCAAATATCTTACCTCCTATCAATTTGCCAGGATTCTGCCTCACCGTATCTTGTCCAGGAGGTCCAAATGTACAGGATATGTGCGGTAGCACTTGTCCAAAGTGACTCTCTTTGGATTCAGGTCGAATCAAAAGCCGGATCCCCAGGATTGCCAATGTCGTCCAATGATATAGATATAAATATCTTTACTCCTATCAATTTGACAGCATTCTGCCTCATCGTATCTTGTCCAGGAGGTTCAAATGTACAAGCTTTGTGCGTTAGCACTTGTCCGGACCGACTCTCTTTGAACTCAGGTCGTATTATATGCCGGATCCCCAGGATTGCCAATGTCGTCCAATGATATAGATGTAAATATCTTTACTCCTATCAATGTGATAGGATTCTGCCTCATCATACCTTTTCCAGGAGGTTCAAATGGACAAGATTTGGGCGGCAGCAATTGTCCAAAGCGACTCTCTTTGGACTCAGTTCGAATCATAAGGCGAGCATCCAGAATTTCCATTGTCGCCCAATGATATAGATATAAATATGTTTACTCCTATCAATGTGACAGGATTCTGCTTCACCATACCTTGTCCAGGAGGTCCAAATGTACAAGATTTGTGCGGTAGGACTTGTCCAAAGTGACTCTCTTTGGCCTCCGGTCGAATCATATGCCGCAGCATCCAGAATTGCCAATGTCGTCCAAAGATATAGATGCAAATATCTTCACTCCTATCAATTGGACAGGATTCTACCTCATCGCATCTTGTCCAGGGGGTTCAAATGTACAAGATTTGTGCGGTACCACGTGTCCAAAGCGACTCTCTTTGGCCTCAGGTAGAATCATATGCCGACCATCCAGAATTGCTAATGCCGTCTAATGATATAGATGCAAATATTTTTACTGCTATCAATTTGACAGGATTCTGCCTCATCGCATCTTGTCCAGGGGATCCAAATGTACAAGATTTGTGCGGTAGCACGTGTCCAAAGCGACTCTATTTGAACTCAGGTAGAATCATATGCCGACCATCCAGAATTGCTAATGCCGTCTAATGATATAGATGCAAGTATCTTCACTCCTATCAATTTAACAGGATTCTGGCCCATCGTGTCTTGTCCAGGAGGATCAAGTGTACATGTTTTGTGCGGTAGCACTAGACAAAAGCGAAACTCTTTGGATTCAGGTCGAATCATAAGCCGGATCCCAGGTTTGCCAATTTCGTCCAATGATATAGATGCAAACATCTTCACTCCTATCAATGCGATAGGATTCTGCCTCATCATACCTTGTCCAGGAGGTCCAAATGTACAAGATTTGTGCGGTGGCACTTGTCCATAGCGTCTCTCTTTGGCCTCCGGTCGATGCATAAGCCGAAGCATCCAGAATTGCCAATGACGTCCAATTATATAGATGCAAATATCTTTACTCCTATCAATGTGATAGGATTCTGCCTCATCATACCTTGTCCAGAAGATACAAATGTATAAGATTTGTGCGGCAGCACTTGTCCAAAGCGACTCTCTTTGGCCTCCGGTCGAATCATATGCCGCAGCATCCAGAATTGCCAATGTCGTCCAAAGATATAAATGCAAATATCTTCACTCCTATCAATTTGACCGGATTCTGCCTCATCATATCTTGTCCAGGAGGTCCAAATGTACAAGATTAGTGCGGTAGCACTTGTCCATGGCGACCCTCTTTGGCCTCCGGGCGAATCATATGCCGGAGCATCCAGAATTGCCAATGTCGTCCAAAGATATAGATGCAAATATCTTCACTCCTATCAATGTGATAGGATTCTGCCTCATCATACCTTGTCCAGGAGGTCCTAATGTACAAGATTTGTGCGGTAGCACTTGTCCATAGCGACCCTCTTTGGCCTCCGGGCGAATCATATGCCGGAGCATCCAGATTTGCCAATGTCGTCCAAAGATATAGATGCAAATATCTTCACTCCTATCAATGTGATAGGATTCTGCCTCATCATACCTTGTCCAGGAAGTCCAAATGTACAAGATTTGTGCGGTAGCACTTGTCCATAGCGACCCTCTTTGGCCTCCGGGCGAATCATATGCCGGAGCATCCAGATTTGCCAATGTCGTCCAAAGATATAGATGCAAATATCTTCACTCCTATCAATGTGATAGGATTCTGCCTCATCGTATCTTGCCAAGGAGGTCCAAATGTACCAGACTTGTGCGGTAGCACTTGTCCAAAGCGACTCTCTTTGGCCTCCGGTCGAATCATAAGCCGGAGCATCTAAAATTGCCAATGTCGTCCAATGATATAGATGCAAATATCTTCACTCCTATCAATGTGATAGGATTCTGCCTCATCATACCTTGTCCAGGAGGTCCAAATGTACAAGATTTGTGCGGTAGGACTTGTCCAAAGCGACTCTCTTTGGCCTCCAGTCGAATCATATGCCGCAGCATCCAGAATTGCCAGTGTCGTCCAAAGATATAGATGCAAATATCTTCACTCCTATCAATTTGACAGGATTCTGCCTCATCGTATCTTGTCCAGGAGGTCCAAATGTACAGGATATGTGCGGTAGCACTTGTCCAAAGTGACTCTCTTTGGATTCAGGTGGAATCATAAGCCGGATCCCCAGGATTGCCAATGTCGTCCAATGATATAGATATAAATATCTTTACTCCTATCAATGTGATTGGATTCTGCCTCATCATCCCTTGTCCAGGAGGTCCAAATGTACAAGATTTGTGCGGTGGCACTTGTCCATAGCGTCTCTCTTTGGCCTCCGGTCGATGCATAAGCCGAAGCATCCAGAATTGCCAATGACGTCCAATTATATAGATGCAAATATCTTTACTCCTATCAATGTGATAGGATTCTGCCTCATCATACCTTGTCCAGAAGATACAAATGTATAAGATTTGTGCGGCAGCACTTGTCCAAAGCGACTCTCTTTGGCCTCCGGTCGAATCATAAGCCGGAGCATCCAAAATTGCCAATGTCGTCCAACGATATAGATGCAAATATCTTCACTCCTATCAATTTGACAGGATTCTGCCTCATCGTATCTTGTCCAGGAGGTCCAAATGAACAAGATTTGTGCGGTAGCACTTGTCCAAAGCGACTCTCTTTGGACTCAGGTCGAATCATAAGCCGAGCATTCAGAATTGCCAATGTCGTCCAATGATATAGATGCAAATATCTTTACTCCTATCAATGTGATGGGATTCTGCCTCATCATCCCTTGTACAGGAGGTCCAAATGTACAAGATTTGTGCGGTAGCACTTGTCCAAAGCGACTCTCTTTGGACTCAGGTCGAATCATAAGCCGAAGCATCCAGAATTGCCAATGTCGTCCAATGATATAGATGCAAATATCTTTACTGCTATCAATTGGACAGGATTCTACCTCATCGCATCTTGTCCAGGGGGTTCAAATGTACAAGATTTGTGCGTTAGCACGTGTCCAAAGCGACTCTCTTTGGCCTCCGGTCAAATCATATGCCGGAGCATCCAGAATTGCCAATGTCGTCTAGTGATATAGATGCAAATATTTTTACTGCTATCAATTTGACAGGATTCTGCCTCATCGTATCTTGTCCAGGGGGTCCAAATGTACAAGATTTGTGCGGTAGCTCGTGTCCAAAGCGACTCTCTTTGGCCTCCGGTCAAATCATATGCCGGAGCATCCAGAATTGCCAATGTCGTCTAGTGATATAGATGCAAATATCTTCACTCCTATCGATATGATAGGATTCTGCCTCATCATACCTTGTCCAGGAGGTCCAAATGAACAAGATTTGTGCGGTAGCACTTGTCCAAAGCGACTCTCTTTGGACTCAGGTCGAATCATAAGCCGAGCATTCAGAATTGCCAATGTCGTCCAATGATATAGATGCAAATATCTTTACTCCTATCAATGTGATGGGATTCTGCCTCATCATCCCTTGTACAGGAGGTCCAAATGTACAAGATTTGTGCGGTAGCACTTGTCCAAAGCGACTCTCTTTGGACTCAGGTCGAATCATAAGCCGAAGCATCCAGAAATGCCAACGTCGTCCAATGATTTAGATGCAAATATATTCACTCCTATCAATGTGACAGGATTCTGCCTCATCATATCTTTTCCAGGAGGTCTAAATGTACAACATTTGTGCGGTAGCACTTGTCCAAAGCGACTGTCTTTGGATTCAGGTCGAATCATAAGCCGGAGCATCCAGAATTGCCAATGTCGTCCAATGATATAGATGCAAATATATTTACTACTATCAATTTGACAGGATTCTGCCTCATCATATATTGTCCAGGGGGTCCAAAAGTACAAGATTTGTGTGGTAGCACTTGTCCAAAGCGACTCTCTTTGGCCTCCGGTCGAATCATACGCCGGAGCATCCAGAATTGCCAATGTCGTCCAATGATATAGATGCAAATATCTTTACTCCTATCAATGTGATAGGATTCTGCCTCATCATACCTTGTACAGGTGGTCCACACATACAAGATTTGTGCGGTAGCACTTGTCCAAAGCGACTCTCTTTGGTCTCAAGTCGAATCATATGCCGGTGCATCCAGAATTGCCAATGTCGTCCAATGATATAGATGCAAATATCTTCACTCCTATCATTGTGACAGGATTCTGCCTTATCATACCTTTTCCAGGAGGTCCAAATGCACAAGATTTGTGCGGTAGCACTAGACAAAAGTGAAACTCTTTGGACTCAGGTCGATCCATAAGCCGAAGCATCCAGAATTTCCAATGTCGTCGAATGATATAGACGCAAATATCTTCACTCCTATTATTGTGACAGGATTCTGCCTTATCATACCTTTTCCAGGAGGTCCAAATGCACAAGATTTGTGCGGTTGCACTAGACAAAAGCGAAACTCTTTGGACTCAGGTCGATCCATAAGCCGAAGCATCCAGAATTGCCAATGTCATCCAATGATATAGATGCAAATATTTTTACTTCTATCAATTTGACAGGATTCTGCCTCATCGCATCTTGTCCAGGGGGTCCAAATGTACAAGATTTGTGCGGTAGCACGTGTCCAAAGCGACTCTCTTTGGCCTCCGATCGAATCATGATCCGGATCCCCAGGATTGCCAATGTCGTCCAATGATATCGATGCAAATATCTTTACTACTATCAATGTGACAGGATTCTGCCTCACCATACCTTTTCCAGGAGATTCAAATGTACAAGATTTGTGCGGTAGCACTAGACAAAGGCGAAACTCTTTGGCCTCCGGTCGAATCATACGCCGGAGCATCCAGAATTGCCAATGTCGTCCAATGATATAGATGCAAATATCTTTACTCCTATTAATGCGATAGGATTCTGCCTCATCATACCTTGTACAGGAGGTCCACACAGACAAGATTTGTGCGGTAGCACTTGTCCAAAGCCACTCTTTTTGGACTCAGGTCGAATCATATGCCGAGCATCCAGAATTGCCAATGTCGTGCAATGATATAGATGCAAATATCTTTACTGCTATCAATTTGACAGGATTCTGCCACATCGTATCTTGCCCAGGGGGTCCAGATGTACAAGATTTGTGCGGTAGCACGTGTCCAAAGCGACTCTCTTTGGCCTCCGGGCGAATCATATGCCGGAGCAACCAGAATTGCCAATGTCGTCCAAAGATATAGATGCAAATATCTTCACTCCTATCAATGTGATAGGATTCTGCCTCATCATACCTTGTACAGGAGGTCCAAATGTACAAGATTTGTGCGGTAGCGCTTGTCCAAAGCGACTCTCTTTGGACTCAGGTCGAATCATAAGCCGAAGCATCCAGAATTGCCAATGTCGTCCAATGATTTAGATGCAAATATATTCACTCCTATCAATGTGACTGGATTCTGCCTCATCATATCTTTTCCAGGAGGTCTAAATGTACAACATGTGTGCGGTAGCACTTGTCCATAGCGACCCTCTTTGGCCTCCGGGCGAATCATATGCCGGAGCATCCAGATTTGCCAATGACGTCCAATTATATAGATGCAAATATCTTTACTCCTATCAATGTGATAGGAGTCTGCCTCATCATACCTTGTCCAGGAAGTGCAAATTTACAAGATTTGTGCGGTAGCACTTTACCAAAGCGAATCTCTTTGGACTCAGGTCGATCCATAAGCCGAGCATCCAGAATTGCCAATGTCGTCCAATTATATAGATGCAAATATCTTACTCCTATCAATGTGATAGGATTCTGCTTCGCCATACCTTGTCCAGGAGGTCCAAATGTACAAGATTTGTGCGGTAGGACTTGTCCAAAGCGACTCTCTTTGGACTCCGGTCGAATCATATGCCGCAGCATCCAGAATTGCCAATGTCGTCCAAAGATATAAATGCAAATATCTTCACTCCTATCAATTTGACCGGATTCTGCCTCATCATATCTTGTCCAGGAGGTCCAAAAGTACAAGATTAGTGCGGTAGCACTTGTCCATGGCGACCCTCTTTGGCCTCCGGGCGAATCATATGCCGGAGCATCCAGAATTGCCAATGTCGTCCAAAGATATAGATGCAAATATCTTCACTCCTATCAATGTGATAGGATTCTGCCTCATCATACCTTGTCCAGGAGGTCCTAATGTACAAGATTTGTGCGGTAGCACTTGTCCATAGCGACCCTCTTTGGCCTCCGGGCGAATCATATGCCGGAGCATCCAGATTTGCCAATGTCGTCCAATGATATAGATGCAAATATATTTACTACTATCAATTTGACAGGATTCTGCCTCATCATATATTGTCCAGGGGGTCCAAAAGTACAAGATTTGTGTGGTAGCACTTGTCCAAAGCGACTCTCTTTGGCCTCCGGTCGAATCATACGCCGGAGCATCCAGAATTGCCAATGTCGTCCAATGATATAGATGCAAATATCTTTACTCCTATCAATGTGATAGGATTCTGCCTCATCATACCTTGTACAGGTGGTCCACACATACAAGATTTGTGCGGTAGCACTTGTCCAAAGCGACTCTCTTTGGTCTCAAGTCGAATCATATGCCGGTGCATCCAGAATTGCCAATGTCGTCCAATGATATAGATGCAAATATCTTCACTCCTATCATTGTGACAGGATTCTGCCTTATCATACCTTTTCCAGGAGGTCCAAATGCACAAGATTTGTGCGGTAGCACTAGACAAAAGTGAAACTCTTTGGACTCAGGTCGATCCATAAGCCGAAGCATCCAGAATTGCCAATGTCATCCAATGATATAGATGCAAATATTTTTACTTCTATCAATTTGACAGGATTCTGCCTCATCGCATCTTGTCCAGGGGGTCCAAATGTACAAGATTTGTGCGGTAGCACGTGTCCAAAGCGACTCTCTTTGGCCTCCGATCGAATCATGATCCGGATCCCCAGGATTGCCAATGTCGTCCAATGATATCGATGCAAATATCTTTACTACTATCAATGTGACAGGATTCTGCCTCACCATACCTTTTCCAGGAGATTCAAATGTACAAGATTTGTGCGGTAGCACTAGACAAAGGCGAAACTCTTTGGCCTCCGGTCGAATCATACGCCGGAGCATCCAGAATTGCCAATGTCGTCCAATGATATAGATGCAAATATCTTTACTCCTATCAATGCGATAGGATTCTGCCTCATCATATATTGTCCAGGGGGTCCAAAAGTACAAGATTTGTGTGGTAGCACTTGTCCAAAGCGACTCTCTTTGGCCTCCGGTCGAATCATAAGCCGGAGCATCTAAAATTGCCAATGTCGTCCAATGATATAGATGCAAATATCTTCACTCCTATCAATTTGACCGGATGCTGCCTCATCATATCTTGTCCAGGAGGTTCAAATGTACAAGATTTCTGGGGTAGAACTTGTCCATGGCGACCCTCTTTGGCCTCCGGGCGAATCATATGCCGGAGCATCCAGAATTGCCAATGTCGTCCAAAGATATAGATGCAAATATCTTCACTCCTATCAATGTGATAGGATTCTGCCTCATCATACCTTGTCCAGGAGGTCCTAATGTACAAGATTTGTGCGGTAGCACTTGTCCATAGCGACCCTCTTTGGCCTCCGGGCGAATCATATGCCGGAGCATCCAGATTTGCCAATGTCGTCCAAAGATATAGATGCTAATATCTTCACTCCTATCAATGTGATAGGATTCTGCCTCATCATACCTTGTCCAGGTAGTCCAAATGTACAAGATTTGTGCGGTAGCACTTGTCCATAGCGACCCTCTTTGGCCTCCGGGCGAATCATATGCCGGAGCATCCAGATTTGCCAATGTCGTCCAAAGATATAGATGCAAATATCTTCACTCCTATCAATGTGATAGGATTCTGCCTCATCGTATCTTGCCAAGGAGGTCCAAATGTACCAGACTTGTGCGGTAGCACTTGTCCAAAGCGACTCTCTTTGGCCTCCGGTCGAATCATAAGCCGGAGCATCTAAAATTGCCAATGTCGTCCAATGATATAGATGCAAATATCTTCACTCCTATCAATTTGACCGGATGCTGCCTCATCATATCTTGTCCAGGAGGTTCAAATGTACAAGATTTCTGGGGTAGAACTTCACAAAAGTGAATCTCTTTGAACTCAGGTCGATCCATAAGCCGAAGTATCCAGAATTGCCAATGTCGTCCAATTATATAGATGCAAATATCTTACTCCTATCAATGTGATAGGATTCTGCTTCACCATACCTTGTCCAGGAGGTCCAAATGTACAAGATTTGTGCGGTAGGACTTGTCCAAAGTGACTCTCTTTGGCCTCCGGTCGAATCATATGCCGCAGCATCCAGAATTGCCAATGTCGTCCAAAGATATAGATGCAAATATCTTCACTCCTATCAATTGGACAGGATTCTACCTCATCGCATCTTGTCCAGGGGGTTCAAATGTACAAGATTTGTGCGGTAGCACGTGTCCAAAGCGACTCTCTTTGGCCTCAGGTAGAATCATATGCCGACCATCCAGAATTGCTAATGCCGTCTAATGATATAGATGCAAATATTTTTACTGCTATCAATTTGACAGGATTCTGCCTCATCGCATCTTGTCCAGGGGATCCAAATGTACAAGATTTGTGCGGTAGCACGTGTCCAAAGCGACTCTATTTGAACTCAGGTAGAATCATATGCCGACCATCCAGAATTGCTAATGCCGTCTAATGATATAGATGCAAGTATCTTCACTCCTATCAATGTGATAGGATTCTGCCTCATCATACCTTGTCCAGGAAGTGCAAATTTACAAGATTTGTGCGGTAGCACTTTACCAAAGCGAATCTCTTTGGACTCAGGTCGATCCATAAGCCGAGCATCCAGAATTGCCAATGTCGTCCAAAGATATAGATGCAAATATCTTCACTCCTATCAATGTGATAGGATTCTGCCTCATCATACCTTGTCCAGGAGGTCCTAATGTACAAGATTTGTGCGGTAGCACTTGTCCATAGCGACCCTCTTTGGCCTCCGGGCGAATCATATGCCGGAGCATCCAGATTTGCCAATGTCGTCCAAAGATATAGATGCTAATATCTTCACTCCTATCAATGTGATAGGATTCTGCCTCATCATACCTTGTCCAGGTAGTCCAAATGTACAAGATTTGTGCGGTAGCACTTGTCCATAGCGACCCTCTTTGGCCTCCGGGCGAATCATATGCCGGAGCATCCAGATTTGCCAATGTCGTCCAAAGATATAGATGCAAATATCTTCACTCCTATCAATGTGATAGGATTCTGCCTCATCGTATCTTGCCAAGGAGGTCCAAATGTACCAGACTTGTGCGGTAGCACTTGTCCAAAGCGACTCTCTTTGGCCTCCGGTCGAATCATAAGCCGGAGCATCTAAAATTGCCAATGTCGTCCAATGATATAGATGCAAATATCTTCACTCCTATCAATTTGACCGGATGCTGCCTCATCATATCTTGTCCAGGAGGTTCAAATGTACAAGATTTCTGGGGTAGAACTTCACAAAAGTGAATCTCTTTGAACTCAGGTCGATCCATAAGCCGAAGTATCCAGAATTGCCAATGTCGTCCAATTATATAGATGCAAATATCTTACTCCTATCAATGTGATAGGATTCTGCTTCACCATACCTTGTCCAGGAGGTCCAAATGTACAAGATTTGTGCGGTAGGACTTGTCCAAAGTGACTCTCTTTGGCCTCCGGTCGAATCATATGCCGCAGCATCCAGAATTGCCAATGTCGTCCAAAGATATAGATGCAAATATCTTCACTCCTATCAATTGGACAGGATTCTACCTCATCGCATCTTGTCCAGGGGGTTCAAATGTACAAGATTTGTGCGGTAGCACGTGTCCAAAGCGACTCTCTTTGGCCTCAGGTAGAATCATATGCCGACCATCCAGAATTGCTAATGCCGTCTAATGATATAGATGCAAATATTTTTACTGCTATCAATTTGACAGGATTCTGCCTCATCGCATCTTGTCCAGGGGATCCAAATGTACAAGATTTGTGCGGTAGCACGTGTCCAAAGCGACTCTATTTGAACTCAGGTAGAATCATATGCCGACCATCCAGAATTGCTAATGCCGTCTAATGATATAGATGCAAGTATCTTCACTCCTATCAATTTAACAGGATTCTGGCCCATCGTGTCTTGTCCAGGAGGATCAAGTGTACATGTTTTGTGCGGTAGCACTAGACAAAAGCGAAACTCTTTGGATTCAGGTCGAATCATAAGCCGGATCCCAGGTTTGCCAATTTCGTCCAATGATATAGATGCAAACATCTTCACTCCTATCAATGCGATAGGATTCTGCCTCATCATACCTTGTCCAGGAAGTGAAAATTTACAAGATTTGTGCGGTAGCACTTGACAAAAGCGAATCTCTTTGGAGTCAGGTCGATCCATAAGCCGAAGCATCCAGAATTGCCAATGACGTCCAATTATATAGATGCAAATATCTTTACTCCTATCAATGTGATAGGATTCTGCCTCATCATACCTTGTCCAGAAGATACAAATGTACAAGATTTGTGCGGCAGCACTTGTCCAAAGCGACTCTCTTTGGCCTCCGGTCGAATCATAAGCCGGAGCATCCAGAATTGCCAATGTCATCCAAAGATATAGATGCAAATATCTTCACTCCTATCAATGTGATAGGATTCTGCCTCATCATACCTTGTCCAGGAGGTCCAAATGTACAAGATTTGTGCGGCAGCACTTGTCCAAACCGACTCTCTTTGATCTCAGGTTGAATCATAAGCCTGATCCCCAGGATTGCCAATGTCGTCCAATGATATAGATGTAAATATCTTTACTCCTATCAATGTGACAGCATTCTGCCCCATCATACCTTTTCCAGGAGGTCCAAATGGACAAGATTTGGGCGGCAGCAATTGTCCAAAGCGACTCTCTTTGGACTCAGTTCGAATCATATGGCCAGCATCCAGAATTGCCACTGTCGCCCAATGATATAGATATAAATATGTTTACTCCTATCAATGTGACAGGATTCTGTCTCATCATACCTTGTCCAGGAAGTCCAAATGTTCAAGATTTTTGCGGCAGCACTTGTCCAAACCGACTCTCTTTGATCTCAGGTCGAATCATATGCCGGATCCCCAGGATTGCCAATGTCGTGCAATGTTATAGATGCAAATATCTTTACTCCTATGAATGTGACAGGAGACTGCCTCATCATACCTTTTCCAGGAGGTCAAACTGGACAAGATTTGGGCGGTAGCACATGTCCAAAGCGACACCGTTGGATTCAGGTCGATCCATATGCCGAAGTAACAAAAATTGCCGATGTTATCCGAATTATATAGATGCAAATATCTTACCTCCTATCAATTTGCCAGGATTCTGCCTCACCGTATCTTGTCCAGGAGGTCCAAATGTACAGGATATGTGCGGTAGCACTTGTCCAAAGTGACTCTCTTTGGATTCAGGTCGAATCAAAAGCCGGATCCCCAGGATTGCCAATGTCGTCCAATGATATAGATATAAATATCTTTACTCCTATCAATGTGATAGGATTCTGCCTCATCATGCCTTGTCCAGGAGGTCCAAGTGTACAAGATTTGTGCGGTGGCACTTGTCGAAACCGAGTCTCTTTGGACTCAGGTCGATCCATATGCCGAAGTAACAACAATTGCCGATGTTATCCGAATGATATAGATGCAAATATCTAAACTCCTATCAATTTGACAGCATTCTGCCTCATCGTATCTTGTCCAGGAGGTTCAAATGTACAAGCTTTGTGCGTTAGCACTTGTCCGGACCGACTCTCTTTGAACTCAGGTCGTATTATATGCCGGATCCCCAGGATTGCCAATGTCGTCCAATGATATAGATGTAAATATCTTTACTCCTATCAATGTGATAGGATTCTGCCTCATCATACCTTTTCCAGGAGGTTCAAATGGACAAGATTTGGGCGGCAGCAATTGTCCAAAGCGACTCTCTTTGGACTCAGTTCGAATCATAAGGCGAGCATCCAGAATTTCCATTGTCGCCCAATGATATAGATATAAATATGTTTACTCCTATCAATGTGACAGGATTCTGCTTCACCATACCTTGTCCAGGAGGTCCAAATGTACAGGATATGTGCGGTAGCACTTGTCCAAAGTGACTCTCTTTGGATTCAGGTGGAATCATAAGCCGGATCCCCAGGATTGCCAATGTCGTCCAATGATATAGATATAAATATCTTTACTCCTATCAATGTGATTGGATTCTGCCTCATCATCCCTTGTCCAGGAGGTCCAAATGTACAAGATTTGTGCGGTAGGACTTGTCCAAAGCGACTCTCTTTGGACTCCGGTCGAATCATATGCCGCAGCATCCAGAATTGCCAATGTCGTCCAAAGATATAAATGCAAATATCTTCACTCCTATCAATTTGACCGGATTCTGCCTCATCATATCTTGTCCAGGAGGTCCAAATGTACAAGATTAGTGCGGTAGCACTTGTCCATGGCGACCCTCTTTGGCCTCCGGTCGAATCATAAGCCGGAGCATCCAAAATTGCCAATGTCGTCCAACGATATAGATGCAAATATCTTCACTCCTATCAATTTGACAGGATTCTGCCTCATCGTATCTTGTCCAGGGGGTCCGATTGTACCAGATTTGTGCGGTAGCACTTGTCCATAGCGACCCTCTTTGGCCTCCGGGCGAATCATATGCCGGAGCATCCAGAATTGCCAATGTCGTCCAAAGATATACAGGCAAATATCTTCACTCCTATCAATGTGATAGAATTCTGCCTCATCATACCTTGTCCAGAAGATACAAATGTACAAGATTTGTGCGGTAGCACTTGTCCATAGCGACCCTCTTTGGCCTCCGGGCGAATCATATGCCGGAGCATCCAGATTTGCCAATGACGTCCAATTATATAGATGCAAATATCTTTACTCCTATCAATGTGATAGGATTCTGCCTCATCATACCTTGTCCAGGAAGTGCAAATTTACAAGATTTGTGCGGTAGCACTTTACCAAAGCGAATGTCTTTGGACTCAGGTCGATCCATAAGCCGAGCATCCAGAATTGCCAATGTCGTCCAATTATATAGATGCAAATATCTTACTCCTATCAATGTGATAGGATTCTGCTTCACCATACCTTGTCCAGGAGGTCCAAATGTACAAGATTTGTGCGGTAGGACTTGTCCAAAGCGACTCTCTTTGGACTCCGGTCGAATCATATGCCGCAGCATCCAGAATTGCCAATGTCGTCCAAAGATATAAATGCAAATATCTTCACTCCTATCAATTTGACCGGATTCTGCCTCATCATATCTTGTCCAGGAGGTCCAAATGTACAAGATTAGTGCGGTAGCACTTGTCCATGGCGACCCTCTTTGGCCTCCGGGCGAATCATATGCCGGAGCATCCAGAATTGCCAATGTCGTCCAAAGATATAGATGCAAATATCTTCACTCCTATCAATGTGATAGGATTCTGCCTCATCATACCTTGTCCAGGAGGTCCTAATGTACAAGATTTGTGCGGTAGCACTTGTCCATAGCGACCCTCTTTGGCCTCCGGGCGAATCATATGCCGGAGCATCCAGATTTGCCAATGTCGTCCAAAGATATAGATGCAAATATCTTCACTCCTATCAATGTGATAGGATTCTGCCTCATCATACCTTGTCCAGGAAGTCCAAATGTACAAGATTTGTGCGGTAGAACTTGTCCATAGCGACCCTCTTTGGCCTCCGGGCGAATCATATGCCGGAGCATCCAGATTTGCCAATGTCGTCCAAAGATATAGATGCAAATATCTTCACTCCTATCAATGTGATAGGATTCTGCCTCATCGTATCTTGCCAAGGAGGTCCAAATGTACCAGACTTGTGCGGTAGCACTTGTCCAAAGCGACTCTCTTTGGCCTCCGGTCGAATCATAAGCCGGAGCATCTAAAATTGCCAATGTCGTCCAATGATATAGATGCAAATATCTTCACTCCTATCAATGTGATAGGATTCTGCCTCATCATACCTTGTCCAGAAGATACAAATGTATAAGATTTGTGCGGCAGCACTTGTCCAAAGCGACTCTCTTTGGCCTCCGGTCGAATCATAAGCCGGAGCATCCAAAATTGCCAATGTCGTCCAACGATATAGATGCAAATATCTTCACTCCTATCAATTTGACAGGATTCTGCCTCATCGTATCTTGTCCAGGGGGTCCGATTGTACCAGATTTGTGCGGTAGCACTTGTCCATAGCGACCCTCTTTGGCCTCCGGGCGAATCATATGCCGGAGCATCCAGAATTGCCAATGTCGTCCAAAGATATACAGGCAAATATCTTCACTCCTATCAATGTGATAGAATTCTGCCTCATCATACCTTGTCCAGAAGATACAAATGTACAAGATTTGTGCGGTAGCACTTGTCCATAGCGACCCTCTTTGGCCTCCGGGCGAATCATATGCCGGAGCATCCAGATTTGCCAATGACGTCCAATTATATAGATGCAAATATCTTTACTCCTATCAATGTGATAGGATTCTGCCTCATCATACCTTGTCCAGGAAGTGCAAATTTACAAGTTTTGTGCGGTAGCACTTTACCAAAGCGAATCTCTTTGGACTCAGGTCGATCCATAAGCCGAGCATCCAGAATTGCCAATGTCGTCCAATTATATAGATGCAAATATCTTACTCCTATCAATGTGATAGGATTCTGCTTCGCCATACCTTGTCCAGGAGGTCCAAATGTACAAGATTTGTGCGGTAGGACTTGTCCAAAGCGACTCTCTTTGGACTCCGGTCGAATCATATGCCGCAGCATCCAGAATTGCCAATGTCGTCCAAAGATATAAATGCAAATATCTTCACTCCTATCAATTTGACCGGATTCTGCCTCATCATATCTTGTCCAGGAGGTCCAAATGTACAAGATTAGTGCGGTAGCACTTGTCCATGGCGACCCTCTTTGGCCTCCGGGCGAATCATATGCCGGAGCATCCAGAATTGCCAATGTCGTCCAAAGATATAGATGCAAATATCTTCACTCCTATCAATGTGATAGGATTCTGCCTCATCATACCTTGTCCAGGAGGTCCTAATGTACAAGATTTGTGTGGTAGCACTTGTCCATAGCGACCCTCTTTGGCCTCCGGGCGAATCATATGCCGGAGCATCCAGAATTGCCAATGTCGTCCAAAGATATAAATGCAAATATCTTCACTCCTATCAATTTGACCGGATTCTGCCTCATCATATCTTGTCCAGGAGGTCCAAATGTACAAGATTAGTGCGGTAGCACTTGTCCATGGCGACCCTCTTTGGCCTCCGGGCGAATCATATGCCGGAGCATCCAGAATTGCCAATGTCGTCCAAAGATATAGATGCAAATATCTTCACTCCTATCAATGTGATAGGATTCTGCCTCATCGTATCTTGCCAAGGAGGTCCAAATGTACCAGACTTGTGCGGTAGCACTTGTCCAAAGCGACTCTCTTTGGCCTCCGGTCGAATCATAAGCCGGAGCATCTAAAATTGCCAATGTCGTCCAATGATATAGATGCAAATATCTTCACTCCTATCAATTTGACCGGATGCTGCCTCATCATATCTTGTCCAGGAGGTTCAAATGTACAAGATTTCTGGGGTAGAACTTCACAAAAGTGAATCTCTTTGAACTCAGGTCGATCCATAAGCCGAAGTATCCAGAATTGCCAATGTCGTCCAATTATATAGATGCAAATATCTTACTCCTATCAATGTGATAGGATTCTGCTTCACCATACCTTGTCCAGGAGGTCCAAATGTACAAGATTTGTGCGGTAGGACTTGTCCAAAGTGACTCTCTTTGGCCTCCGGTCGAATCATATGCCGCAGCATCCAGAATTGCCAATGTCGTCCAAAGATATAGATGCAAATATCTTCACTCCTATCAATTGGACAGGATTCTACCTCATCGCATCTTGTCCAGGGGGTTCAAATGTACAAGATTTGTGCGGTAGCACGTGTCCAAAGCGACTCTCTTTGGCCTCAGGTAGAATCATATGCCGACCATCCAGAATTGCTAATGCCGTCTAATGATATAGATGCAAATATTTTTACTGCTATCAATTTGACAGGATTCTGCCTCATCGCATCTTGTCCAGGGGATCCAAATGTACAAGATTTGTGCGGTAGCACGTGTCCAAAGCGACTCTATTTGAACTCAGGTAGAATCATATGCCGACCATCCAGAATTGCTAATGCCGTCTAATGATATAGATGCAAGTATCTTCACTCCTATCAATTTAACAGGATTCTGGCCCATCGTGTCTTGTCCAGGAGGATCAAGTGTACATGTTTTGTGCGGTAGCACTAGACAAAAGCGAAACTCTTTGGATTCAGGTCGAATCATAAGCCGGATCCCAGGTTTGCCAATTTCGTCCAATGATATAGATGCAAACATCTACACTCCTATCAATGCGATAGGATTCTGCCTCATCATACCTTGTCCAGGAGGTCCAAATGTACAAGATTTGTTGCGGTAGCACTTGTCCAAAGCAACTCACTTTGGCCTCCGATTGAATCATACGCCGGAGCATCCAGAATTGCCAATATCGTCCAATGATATAGATGCAAATATCCTCACTCCTATCAATTTGACGGGATTCTGTCTCAGCAGATCCTGTTCCAGAGGTTCAAATGTACAAGGTTTGTGCGGTAGGACTTGTCCAAAGCGACTGTCTTTGGCCTCCAGTCGAATCATATGCCTCAGCATCCAGAATTGCCAATGTCGTCCAAAGATATAGATGCAAATATCTTCACTCCTATCAATTTGTCAGGATTCTGCCTCATCGTATCTTGTCCAGGAGGTCCAAATGTACAGGATATGTGCGGTAGCACTTGTCCAAAGTGACTCTCTTTGGATTCAGGTGGAATCATAAGCCGGATCCCCAGGATTGCCAATGTCGTCCAATGATATAGATATAAATATCTTTACTCCTATCAATGTGATTGGATTCTGCCTCATCATCCTTTGTCCAGGAGGTCCAAATGTACAAGATTTGTGCGGTGGCACTTGTCCATAGCGTCTCTCTTTGGCCTCCGGTCGATGCATAAGCCGAAGCATCCAGAATTGCCAATGACGTCCAATTATATAGATGCAAATATCTTTACTCCTATCAATGTGATAGGATTCTGCCTCATCATACCTTGTCCAGAAGATACAAATGTACAAGATTTGTGCGGCAGCACTTGTCCAAAGCGACTCTCTTTGGCCTCCGCTCGAATCATAAGCCGGAGCATCCAAAATTGCCAATGTCGTCCAACGATATAGATGCAAATATCTTCACTCCTATCAATTTGAGAGGATTCTGCCTCATCGTATCTTGTCCAGGGGGTCCGATTGTACCAGATTTGTGCGGTAGCACTTGTCCATAGCGACCCTCTTTGGCCTCCGGGCGAATCATATGCCGGAGCATCCAGAATTGCCAATGTCGTCCAAAGATATACAGGCAAATATCTTCACTCCTATCAATTTGACCGGATTCTGCCTCATCATATCTTGTCCAGGAGGTCCAAATGTACAAGATTTGTGCGGTAGCACTTGTCCATGGCGACCCTCTTTGGCCTCCGGGCGAATCATAAGCTGGAGCATCTAAAATTGCCAATGTCGTCCAATGATATAGATGCAAATATCTTCACTCCTATCAATGTGATAGGATTCTGCCTCATCATACCTTGTCCAGGAAGTCCAAATGTACAAGATTTGTGCGGTAGGACTTGTCCAAAGTGGCTCTCTTTGGCCTCCGGTCGAATCATATGCCGCAGCATCCAGAATTGCCAATGTCGTCCAAAGATATAGATGCAAATATCTTCATTCCTATCAATGTGATAGGATTCTGCCTCATCATATCTTGTCCAGGAGGTTCAAATGTACAAGATTTCTGGGGTAGAACTTGACAAAAGTGAATCTCTTTGAACTCAGGTCGATCCATAAGCCGAAGTATCCAGAATTGCCAATGTCGTCCAATTATATAGATGCAAATATCTTACTCCTATCAATGTGATAGGATTCTGCTTCACCATACCTTGTCCAGGAGGTCCAAATGTACAAGATTTGTGCGGTAGGACTTGTCCAAAGTGACTCTCTTTGGCCTCCGGTCGAATCATATGCCGCAGCATCCAGAATTGCCAATGTCGTCCAAAGATATAGATGCAAATATCTTCACTCCTATCAATTTGACAGGATTCTGCCTCATCATACCTTGTCCAGGAAGTGCAAATTTACAAGATTTGTGCGGTAGCACTTGACAAAAGCGAATCTCTTTGGACTCAGGTCGATCCATAATCCGAAGCATCCAGAATTGCCAATGACGTCCAATTATATAGATGCAAATATCTTCACTCCTATCAATGTGATAGGATTCTGCCACATCATACCTTGTCCAGGAGGTCCAAATGTACGAGATTTGTGCGGTAGCACTTGTCCATAGCGACCCTCTTTGGCCTCCGAGCGAATCATATGCCGGAGCATCCAGATTTGCCAATGTCGTCCAAAGATATAGATGCAAATATCTTCACTCCTATCAATGTGATAGGATTCTGCCTCATCGTATCTTGCCAAGGAGGTCCAAATGTACAAGATTTGTGCGGTAGCACTTGTCCAAAGCGACTCTCTTTGGCCTCCGGTTGAATCATAAGCCGGAGCATCTAAAATTGCCAATGTCGTCCAATGATATAGATGCAAATATCTTCACTCCTATCAATTTGACAGGATTCTGCCTCATCGTATCTTGTCCAGGGGGTGCGAATGTACCTGATTTGTGCGGTAGCACTTGACAAAATCGAATCTCTTTGGACTCATGTCGAATCATATGCCCGAGCATCTAGAATTGCCAATGTCGTCCAATGATATAGATGCAAATATCTTTACTTCTATCAATGTGATAGGATTCTGCCTCATCATATCTTGTCCAGGGGGTGCGAATGTACCAGATTTGTGCGGTAGCACTTGATAAAAGCTAATCTCTTTGGACTCAGGTCGAATCATAAGGCGGGCATCCAGAATTGTCAATGTCGTCCAATTATATAGATGCAAATATGTTACTCCTATCAATGTGATAGGATTCTGCCTCACCATGCCTTGTCCAGGAGGTCCAAATGTACAAGATTTGTGCGGTAGCACTTGTCCATAGCGACCCTCTTTGGCCTCCGGGCGAATCATATGCCGGAGCATCCAGAATTGCCAATGTCGTCCAATGATATAGATGCAAATATCTTTACTCCTATCAATGTGACAGGATTCTGCCTCATCATATCTTTTCCAGGGGGTCCAAATATACAGGATTTGTGTGGTAGCACTTGTCCAAAGCGACTCTCTTTGGACTCAGGTCGAATCATATGCCGGAGCATCCAAAATTGCCAATGTCGTCCAATGATATAGATGCAAATATCTTCACTCCTATCAATTTGACAGGATTCTGCCTCATCGTATCTTGTCCAGGGGGTGCGAATGTACCAGATTTGTGCGGTAGCACTTGACAAAAGCGAATCTCTTTGGACTCAGGTCGAATCATAAGGCGAGCATCCAGAATTGCAAATGTCGTCCAATTATATAGATGCAAATATCTTACTCTTATCAATATGATAGGATTCTGCCTCACCATACCTTGTCCAGGGGGTCCAAATGTACATGTTTTCTGGGGTTGAACTTGACAAAAGCGAATCTCTTTTGACTCAGGTCGATCCATATGCCGAAATATCCAGAATAGCAAATGTCGTCCAATGATATAGATGCAAATATCTTTACTCCTATCAATTTGCCAGGATTCTGCCTCATCGTATCTTATCCAGGGGGTCAAAAAGTACAAAATTTGTGCGGTAGCACTTGTCCAAAGCGACTCTCTTTGGACTCATGTCGAATCATAAGCCGAGCATCCAGAATTGCCAATGACGTCCAATGATTTAGATACAAATATCTTTACTCCTATCAATTTGACAGGATTCTGCCTCATCGTATCTTGTCCAGGGGGTCCAAAGGTACAAGATTTGTGTGGTAGCACTTGTCCAAAGCGACTCTCTTTGGACTCATGTCGCATCATATGCCCGAGCATCCAGAATTGCCAATGTCGTCCAAAGATATAGATGCAAATATCTTCACTTCTATCAATGTGATAGGATTCTGCCTCATCATACCTTGTCCAGAAGATACAAATGTACAAGATTTGTGCGGTAGCACTTGTCCATAGCGACCCTCTTTGGCCTCCGGGCGATCTTATGCCGGAGCATCCAGAATTGCCAATGTCGTCCAAAGATATAGATGCAAATATCTTCACTCCTATCAATTTGACAGGATTCTGCCTCATCATATCTTGTCCAGGGGGTGCGAATGTACCAGATTTGTGCGGTAGCACTTGACAAAAGTGAATCTCTTTGGACTCAGGTCGAATCATAAGCCGAGCATCCAGAATTGCCAATGTCGTCCAAAGATATAGATGCAAATATCTTTACTCCTATCAATGTGATAGGATTCTGCCTCATCGTATCTTGTCCAGGGGGTCCAAATGTACAAAATTTGTGCGGTAGCACTTGTCCAGACCGACTCTCTTTGGACTCAGGTCGAATCATATGTCGGATTCCCAGGATTGCCAAGGTCGTCCAAAGATATAGATGCAAATATCTTTACTCCTATCAATGTGATAGGATTCAACCTCATCATACCTTGTCCAGGAGGTCCAAATGTACAAGATTTGTGCGGTAGCACTTGTCCATAGCGACCCTCTTTGGCCTCCGGGCGAATCATATGCCGGAGCATCCAGAATTGCCAATGTCGTCCAAAGATATAGATGCAAATATCTTCACTCCTATCAATGTGATAGGATTCTGCCTCATCATACCTTGTCCAGGAGGTCCGAATGTACAAGATTTGTGCGGTAGCACTTGTCCATAGCGACCCTCTTTGGCCTCCGGGCGAATCATATGCCGGTGCATCCAGAATTGCCAATGTCGTCCAATGATATAGATGCAAATATCTTCACTCCTATCATTGTGACAGGATTCTGCCTTATCATACCTTTTCCAGGAGGTCCAAATGCACAAGATTTGTGCGGTAGCACTAGACAAAAGCGAATCTCTTTGGACTCAGGTCGAATCATAAGCCGAGCATCCAGAATTGCCAATGTCGGCCAAAGATATAGATGCAAATATCTTTACTCCTATCAATGTGACAGGATTCTGCCTCATCATACCTTTTCCAGGAGGTCCAAATGCACAAGTTTTGGGCGGCAGCATTTGTCCAAAACCGACCCTCTTTGGACTCAGGTCGCATCGTAAGTCGGAGCATCCAGAATTGCCAATGTGGTCTAATGATACAGATGCAAGTATCTTTACTCCTATGAATTGTACAGGATTCTGCCTCATCGTATCTTGTCCAGGGGGTCCAAACGTACAAGATTTGTGCGGTAGCACTTGACAAAAGCGAATCTCTTTGGACTCAGGTCCAATCATATGCCGAGCATCCAGAATTGCCAATGACGTCCAATGATTTAGATAAAAATATCTTTACTCCTATCAATGTGATAGGATTCTGCCTCATCATACCTTGCCAAGGAGGTCCGAATGTACAAGATTTGTGCGGTAGCACTTGTCCATAGCGACCCTCTTTGGCCTCCGGGCGAATCATATGCCGGAGCATCCAGATTTGCCAATGTCGTCCAAAGATATAGATGCAAATATCTTCACTCCTATCAATGTGATAGGATTCTGCCTCATCGTATCTTGCCAAGGAGGTCCAAATGTACAAGATTTGTGCGGTAGCACTTGTCCAAAGCGACTCTCTTTGGCCTCCGGTCGAATCATAATCTGGAGCATCTAAAATTGCCAATGTCGCCCAATGATATAGATGCAAATATCTTCACTCCTATCAATTTGACAGGATTCTGCCTCATCGTATCTTGTCCAGGGGGTGCGAATGTACCAGATTTGTGCGCTAGCACTTGACAAAAGCGAATCTCTTTGGACTCAGGTCGAATCATAAGGCGAGAAGCCAGAATTGCCAATGTCGTCCAATTATATAGATGCAAATATCTTACTCCTATCAATGTGATAGGATTCTGCCTCACCATACCTTGTCCAGGAG
Organism: Priocnemis perturbator; assembly: GCA_963942575.1. Classification (NCBI taxonomy): domain Eukaryota; kingdom Metazoa; phylum Arthropoda; class Insecta; order Hymenoptera; family Pompilidae; genus Priocnemis; species Priocnemis perturbator. The sequence goes on from CAWWDK010000042.1 coordinate 5,099,306, forward strand.
GTCCAAATGTACAAGATTTGTGCGGCAGCACTTGTCCAAAGCGACTCTCTTTGGCCTCCGGTCGAATCATAAGCCGGAGCATCCAAAATTGCCAATGTCGTCCAAAGATATAAATGCAAATATCTTCACTCCTTTCAATTTTACAGGATTCAGCCTCATCATATCTTGTCCAGGAGGTTCAAATGTACATGATTGCTGGGGTAGAACTTGACAAAAGCGAATCTCTTTTGACTCCGGTCGATCCATATGCCGAAGTATCCAGAATAGCAAATGTCGTCCAATGATATAAATGCAAATATCTTTACTCCTATCAATTGTACAGGATTCTGCCTCATCGTATCTTATCCAGGGGGTCCAAATGTACAAAATTTGTGCGGTAGCACTTGTCCAGACCGACTCTCTTTGGACCCAGGTCGAATCATATGTCGGATTCCCAGGATTGCCAAGGTCGTCCAAAGATATGGATGCAAATATCTTCACTCCTATCAATTTGACAGGATTCTGCCTCATCGTATCTTGTCCAAGGGGTGCGAATGTACCAGATTTGTGCGCTAGCACTTGACAAAAGCGAATCTCTTTGGACTCAGGTCGAATCATAAGCCGAGCATCCAGAATTGCCAATGACGTCCAATGATTTAGATACAAATATCTTTACTCCGATCAATGTGATAGGATTCTGCTTCATCATACCTTGTCAAGGAGGTCCAAATGTACCAGATTTGTGCGGTAGCACTTGACAAAAGCGAATCTCTTTGGACTCAGGTCGAATCATATGTCGGATTCCCAGGATTGCCAAGGTCGTCAAAAGATATAGATGCAAATAACTTTACCCCTATCAATGTGATAGGATTCTGCCTCATCATACCTTGTCCAGGAGTTCCAAATGTACAAGATTTGTGCGGTAGCACTTGTCCATAGCGACCCTCTTTGGCCTCCGGGCGAATCATATGCCGGAGCATCCAGAATTGCCAATGTCGTCCAAAGATATAGATGCAAATATCTTCACTCCTATCAATGTGATAGGATTCTGCCTCATCGTATTTTGCCAAGCAGGTCCAAATGTACAAGATTTCTGCGGTAGCACTTGTCTAAAGCGACTCTGTTTGGCCTCCGGTCGAATCATAAGCCGGTGCATCTAAAATTGCCAATGTCGTCCAATGATATAGATGCAAATGTCTTCACTCCTATCAATTTTTGACACGATTCTGCCTCATCGTATCTTGTCCAAGGGGTGCGAATGTACCAGATTTGTGCGGTAGCACTTGACAAAAGCGAATCTCTTTGGCCTCCGGTCGAATCATAAGCCGGAGCATTCAAAATTGCCAATGTCGTCCAAAGATATAGATGCAAATATCTTTACTCCTATCAATGTGATGGGATTCTGCCTCATCATACCTTGTACAGGAGGTCGAAATGTACAAGAATTGTGCGGTAGCACTTGTCCAAAGCGACTCTCTTTGGACTCCGGTCGAATCATATGCCGCAGCATCCAGAATTGCCAATGTCGTCCAAAGATATAAATGCAAATATCTTCACTCCTATCAATTTGACCGGATTCTGCCTCATCATATCTTGTCCAGGAGGTCCAAATGTACAAGATTAGTGCGGTAGCACTTGTCCATGGCGACCCTCTTTGGCCTCCGGGCGAATCATATGCCGGAGCATCCAGAATTGCCAATGTCGTCCAAAGATATAGATGCAAATATCTTCACTCCTATCAATGTGATAGGATTCTGCCTCATCATACCTTGTCCAGGAGGTCCTAATGTACAAGATTTGTGCGGTAGCACTTGTCCATAGCGACCCTCTTTGGCCTCCGGGCGAATCATATGCCGGAGCATCCAGATTTGCCAATGTCGTCCAAAGATATAGATGCAAATATCTTCACTCCTATCAATGTGATAGGATTCTGCCTCATCATACCTTGTCCAGGAAGTCCAAATGTACAAGATTTGTGCGGTAGAACTTGTCCATAGCGACCCTCTTTGGCCTCCGGGCGAATCATATGCCGGAGCATCCAGATTTGCCAATGTCGTCCAAAGATATAGATGCAAATATCTTCACTCCTATCAATGTGATAGGATTCTGCCTCATCGTATCTTGCCAAGGAGGTCCAAATGTACCAGACTTGTGCGGTAGCACTTGTCCAAAGCGACTCTCATTGGCCTCCGGTCGAATCATAAGCCGGAGCATCTAAAATTGCCAATGTCGTCCAATGATATAGATGCAAATATCTTCACTCCTATCAATGTGATAGGATTCTGCCTCATCATACCTTGTCCAGAAGATACAAATGTATAAGATTTGTGCGGCAGCACTTGTCCAAAGCGACTCTCTTTGGCCTCCGGTCGAATCATAAGCCGGAGCATCCAAAATTGCCAATGTCGTCCAACGATATAGATGCAAATATCTTCACTCCTATCAATTTGACAGGATTCTGCCTCATCGTATCTTGTCCAGGGGGTCCGATTGTACCAGATTTGTGCGGTAGCACTTGTCCATAGCGACCCTCTTTGGCCTCCGGGCGAATCATATGCCGGAGCATCCAGAATTGCCAATGTCGTCCAAAGATATACAGGCAAATATCTTCACTCCTATCAATGTGATAGAATTCTGCCTCATCATACCTTGTCCAGAAGATACAAATGTACAAGATTTGTGCGGTAGCACTTGTCCATAGCGACCCTCTTTGGCCTCCGGGCGAATCATATGCCGGAGCATCCAGATTTGCCAATGACGTCCAATTATATAGATGCAAATATCTTTACTCCTATCAATGTGATAGGATTCTGCCTCATCATACCTTGTCCAGGAAGTGCAAATTTACAAGTTTTGTGCGGTAGCACTTTACCAAAGCGAATCTCTTTGGACTCAGGTCGATCCATAAGCCGAGCATCCAGAATTGCCAATGTCGTCCAATTATATAGATGCAAATATCTTACTCCTATCAATGTGATAGGATTCTGCTTCGCCATACCTTGTCCAGGAGGTCCAAATGTACAAGATTTGTGCGGTAGGACTTGTCCAAAGCGACTCTCTTTGGACTCCGGTCGAATCATATGCCGCAGCATCCAGAATTGCCAATGTCGTCCAAAGATATAAATGCAAATATCTTCACTCCTATCAATTTGACCGGATTCTGCCTCATCATATCTTGTCCAGGAGGTCCAAATGTACAAGATTAGTGCGGTAGCACTTGTCCATGGCGACCCTCTTTGGCCTCCGGGCGAATCATATGCCGGAGCATCCAGAATTGCCAATGTCGTCCAAAGATATAGATGCAAATATCTTCACTCCTATCAATGTGATAGGATTCTGCCTCATCATACCTTGTCCAGGAGGTCCTAATGTACAAGATTTGTGTGGTAGCACTTGTCCATAGCGACCCTCTTTGGCCTCCGGGCGAATCATATGCCGGAGCATCCAGAATTGCCAATGTCGTCCAAAGATATAAATGCAAATATCTTCACTCCTATCAATTTGACCGGATTCTGCCTCATCATATCTTGTCCAGGAGGTCCAAATGTACAAGATTAGTGCGGTAGCACTTGTCCATGGCGACCCTCTTTGGCCTCCGGGCGAATCATATGCCGGAGCATCCAGAATTGCCAATGTCGTCCAAAGATATAGATGCAAATATCTTCACTCCTATCAATGTGATAGGATTCTGCCTCATCGTATCTTGCCAAGGAGGTCCAAATGTACCAGACTTGTGCGGTAGCACTTGTCCAAAGCGACTCTCTTTGGCCTCCGGTCGAATCATAAGCCGGAGCATCTAAAATTGCCAATGTCGTCCAATGATATAGATGCAAATATCTTCACTCCTATCAATTTGACCGGATGCTGCCTCATCATATCTTGTCCAGGAGGTTCAAATGTACAAGATTTCTGGGGTAGAACTTCACAAAAGTGAATCTCTTTGAACTCAGGTCGATCCATAAGCCGAAGTATCCAGAATTGCCAATGTCGTCCAATTATATAGATGCAAATATCTTACTCCTATCAATGTGATAGGATTCTGCTTCACCATACCTTGTCCAGGAGGTCCAAATGTACAAGATTTGTGCGGTAGGACTTGTCCAAAGTGACTCTCTTTGGCCTCCGGTCGAATCATATGCCGCAGCATCCAGAATTGCCAATGTCGTCCAAAGATATAGATGCAAATATCTTCACTCCTATCAATTGGACAGGATTCTACCTCATCGCATCTTGTCCAGGGGGTTCAAATGTACAAGATTTGTGCGGTAGCACGTGTCCAAAGCGACTCTCTTTGGCCTCAGGTAGAATCATATGCCGACCATCCAGAATTGCTAATGCCGTCTAATGATATAGATGCAAATATTTTTACTGCTATCAATTTGACAGGATTCTGCCTCATCGCATCTTGTCCAGGGGATCCAAATGTACAAGATTTGTGCGGTAGCACGTGTCCAAAGCGACTCTATTTGAACTCAGGTAGAATCATATGCCGACCATCCAGAATTGCTAATGCCGTCTAATGATATAGATGCAAGTATCTTCACTCCTATCAATTTAACAGGATTCTGGCCCATCGTGTCTTGTCCAGGAGGATCAAGTGTACATGTTTTGTGCGGTAGCACTAGACAAAAGCGAAACTCTTTGGATTCAGGTCGAATCATAAGCCGGATCCCAGGTTTGCCAATTTCGTCCAATGATATAGATGCAAACATCTACACTCCTATCAATGCGATAGGATTCTGCCTCATCATACCTTGTCCAGGAGGTCCAAATGTACAAGATTTGTTGCGGTAGCACTTGTCCAAAGCAACTCACTTTGGCCTCCGATTGAATCATACGCCGGAGCATCCAGAATTGCCAATATCGTCCAATGATATAGATGCAAATATCCTCACTCCTATCAATTTGACGGGATTCTGTCTCAGCAGATCCTGTTCCAGAGGTTCAAATGTACAAGGTTTGTGCGGTAGGACTTGTCCAAAGCGACTGTCTTTGGCCTCCAGTCGAATCATATGCCTCAGCATCCAGAATTGCCAATGTCGTCCAAAGATATAGATGCAAATATCTTCACTCCTATCAATTTGTCAGGATTCTGCCTCATCGTATCTTGTCCAGGAGGTCCAAATGTACAGGATATGTGCGGTAGCACTTGTCCAAAGTGACTCTCTTTGGATTCAGGTGGAATCATAAGCCGGATCCCCAGGATTGCCAATGTCGTCCAATGATATAGATATAAATATCTTTACTCCTATCAATGTGATTGGATTCTGCCTCATCATCCTTTGTCCAGGAGGTCCAAATGTACAAGATTTGTGCGGTGGCACTTGTCCATAGCGTCTCTCTTTGGCCTCCGGTCGATGCATAAGCCGAAGCATCCAGAATTGCCAATGACGTCCAATTATATAGATGCAAATATCTTTACTCCTATCAATGTGATAGGATTCTGCCTCATCATACCTTGTCCAGAAGATACAAATGTACAAGATTTGTGCGGCAGCACTTGTCCAAAGCGACTCTCTTTGGCCTCCGCTCGAATCATAAGCCGGAGCATCCAAAATTGCCAATGTCGTCCAACGATATAGATGCAAATATCTTCACTCCTATCAATTTGAGAGGATTCTGCCTCATCGTATCTTGTCCAGGGGGTCCGATTGTACCAGATTTGTGCGGTAGCACTTGTCCATAGCGACCCTCTTTGGCCTCCGGGCGAATCATATGCCGGAGCATCCAGAATTGCCAATGTCGTCCAAAGATATACAGGCAAATATCTTCACTCCTATCAATTTGACCGGATTCTGCCTCATCATATCTTGTCCAGGAGGTCCAAATGTACAAGATTTGTGCGGTAGCACTTGTCCATGGCGACCCTCTTTGGCCTCCGGGCGAATCATAAGCCGGAGCATCTAAAATTGCCAATGTCGTCCAATGATATAGATGCAAATATCTTCACTCCTATCAATGTGATAGGATTCTGCCTCATCATACCTTGTCCAGGAAGTCCAAATGTACAAGATTTGTGCGGTAGGACTTGTCCAAAGTGGCTCTCTTTGGCCTCCGGTCGAATCATATGCCGCAGCATCCAGAATTGCCAATGTCGTCCAAAGATATAGATGCAAATATCTTCATTCCTATCAATGTGATAGGATTCTGCCTCATCATATCTTGTCCAGGAGGTTCAAATGTACAAGATTTCTGGGGTAGAACTTGACAAAAGTGAATCTCTTTGAACTCAGGTCGATCCATAAGCCGAAGTATCCAGAATTGCCAATGTCGTCCAATTATATAGATGCAAATATCTTACTCCTATCAATGTGATAGGATTCTGCTTCACCATACCTTGTCCAGGAGGTCCAAATGTACAAGATTTGTGCGGTAGGACTTGTCCAAAGTGACTCTCTTTGGCCTCCGGTCGAATCATATGCCGCAGCATCCAGAATTGCCAATGTCGTCCAAAGATATAGATGCAAATATCTTCACTCCTATCAATTTGACAGGATTCTGCCTCATCATACCTTGTCCAGGAAGTGCAAATTTACAAGATTTGTGCGGTAGCACTTGACAAAAGCGAATCTCTTTGGACTCAGGTCGATCCATAATCCGAAGCATCCAGAATTGCCAATGACGTCCAATTATATAGATGCAAATATCTTCACTCCTATCAATGTGATAGGATTCTGCCACATCATACCTTGTCCAGGAGGTCCAAATGTACGAGATTTGTGCGGTAGCACTTGTCCATAGCGACCCTCTTTGGCCTCCGAGCGAATCATATGCCGGAGCATCCAGATTTGCCAATGTCGTCCAAAGATATAGATGCAAATATCTTCACTCCTATCAATGTGATAGGATTCTGCCTCATCGTATCTTGCCAAGGAGGTCCAAATGTACAAGATTTGTGCGGTAGCACTTGTCCAAAGCGACTCTCTTTGGCCTCCGGTTGAATCATAAGCCGGAGCATCTAAAATTGCCAATGTCGTCCAATGATATAGATGCAAATATCTTCACTCCTATCAATTTGACAGGATTCTGCCTCATCGTATCTTGTCCAGGGGGTGCGAATGTACCTGATTTGTGCGGTAGCACTTGACAAAATCGAATCTCTTTGGACTCATGTCGAATCATATGCCCGAGCATCTAGAATTGCCAATGTCGTCCAATGATATAGATGCAAATATCTTTACTTCTATCAATGTGATAGGATTCTGCCTCATCATATCTTGTCCAGGGGGTGCGAATGTACCAGATTTGTGCGGTAGCACTTGATAAAAGCTAATCTCTTTGGACTCAGGTCGAATCATAAGGCGGGCATCCAGAATTGTCAATGTCGTCCAATTATATAGATGCAAATATGTTACTCCTATCAATGTGATAGGATTCTGCCTCACCATGCCTTGTCCAGGAGGTCCAAATGTACAAGATTTGTGCGGTAGCACTTGTCCATAGCGACCCTCTTTGGCCTCCGGGCGAATCATATGCCGGAGCATCCAGAATTGCCAATGTCGTCCAATGATATAGATGCAAATATCTTTACTCCTATCAATGTGACAGGATTCTGCCTCATCATATCTTTTCCAGGGGGTCCAAATATACAGGATTTGTGTGGTAGCACTTGTCCAAAGCGACTCTCTTTGGACTCAGGTCGAATCATATGCCGGAGCATCCAAAATTGCCAATGTCGTCCAATGATATAGATGCAAATATCTTCACTCCTATCAATTTGACAGGATTCTGCCTCATCGTATCTTGTCCAGGGGGTGCGAATGTACCAGATTTGTGCGGTAGCACTTGACAAAAGCGAATCTCTTTGGACTCAGGTCGAATCATAAGGCGAGCATCCAGAATTGCAAATGTCGTCCAATTATATAGATGCAAATATCTTACTCTTATCAATATGATAGGATTCTGCCTCACCATACCTTGTCCAGGGGGTCCAAATGTACATGTTTTCTGGGGTTGAACTTGACAAAAGCGAATCTCTTTTGACTCAGGTCGATCCATATGCCGAAATATCCAGAATAGCAAATGTCGTCCAATGATATAGATGCAAATATCTTTACTCCTATCAATTTGCCAGGATTCTGCCTCATCGTATCTTATCCAGGGGGTCAAAAAGTACAAAATTTGTGCGGTAGCACTTGTCCAAAGCGACTCTCTTTGGGCTCATGTCGAATCATAAGCCGAGCATCCAGAATTGCCAATGACGTCCAATGATTTAGATACAAATATCTTTACTCCTATCAATTTGACAGGATTCTGCCTCATCGTATCTTGTCCAGGGGGTCCAAAGGTACAAGATTTGTGTGGTAGCACTTGTCCAAAGCGACTCTCTTTGGACTCATGTCGCATCATATGCCCGAGCATCCAGAATTGCCAATGTCGTCCAAAGATATAGATGCAAATATCTTCACTTCTATCAATGTGATAGGATTCTGCCTCATCATACCTTGTCCAGAAGATACAAATGTACAAGATTTGTGCGGTAGCACTTGTCCATAGCGACCCTCTTTGGCCTCCGGGCGATCTTATGCCGGAGCATCCAGAATTGCCAATGTCGTCCAAAGATATAGATGCAAATATCTTCACTCCTATCAATTTGACAGGATTCTGCCTCATCATATCTTGTCCAGGGGGTGCGAATGTACCAGATTTGTGCGGTAGCACTTGACAAAAGTGAATCTCTTTGGACTCAGGTCGAATCATAAGCCGAGCATCCAGAATTGCCAATGTCGTCCAAAGATATAGATGCAAATATCTTTACTCCTATCAATGTGATAGGATTCTGCCTCATCGTATCTTGTCCAGGGGGTCCAAATGTACAAAATTTGTGCGGTAGCACTTGTCCAGACCGACTCTCTTTGGACTCAGGTCGAATCATATGTCGGATTCCCAGGATTGCCAAGGTCGTCCAAAGATATAGATGCAAATATCTTTACTCCTATCAATGTGATAGGATTCAACCTCATCATACCTTGTCCAGGAGGTCCAAATGTACAAGATTTGTGCGGTAGCACTTGTCCATAGCGACCCTCTTTGGCCTCCGGGCGAATCATATGCCGGAGCATCCAGAATTGCCAATGTCGTCCAAAGATATAGATGCAAATATCTTCACTCCTATCAATGTGATAGGATTCTGCCTCATCATACCTTGTCCAGGAGGTCCGAATGTACAAGATTTGTGCGGTAGCACTTGTCCATAGCGACCCTCTTTGGCCTCCGGGCGAATCATATGCCGGTGCATCCAGAATTGCCAATGTCGTCCAATGATATAGATGCAAATATCTTCACTCCTATCATTGTGACAGGATTCTGCCTTATCATACCTTTTCCAGGAGGTCCAAATGCACAAGATTTGTGCGGTAGCACTAGACAAAAGCGAATCTCTTTGGACTCAGGTCGAATCATAAGCCGAGCATCCAGAATTGCCAATGTCGGCCAAAGATATAGATGCAAATATCTTTACTCCTATCAATGTGACAGGATTCTGCCTCATCATACCTTTTCCAGGAGGTCCAAATGCACAAGTTTTGGGCGGCAGCATTTGTCCAAAACCGACCCTCTTTGGACTCAGGTCGCATCGTAAGTCGGAGCATCCAGAATTGCCAATGTGGTCTAATGATACAGATGCAAGTATCTTTACTCCTATGAATTGTACAGGATTCTGCCTCATCGTATCTTGTCCAGGGGGTCCAAACGTACAAGATTTGTGCGGTAGCACTTGACAAAAGCGAATCTCTTTGGACTCAGGTCCAATCATATGCCGAGCATCCAGAATTGCCAATGACGTCCAATGATTTAGATAAAAATATCTTTACTCCTATCAATGTGATAGGATTCTGCCTCATCATACCTTGCCAAGGAGGTCCGAATGTACAAGATTTGTGCGGTAGCACTTGTCCATAGCGACCCTCTTTGGCCTCCGGGCGAATCATATGCCGGAGCATCCAGATTTGCCAATGTCGTCCAAAGATATAGATGCAAATATCTTCACTCCTATCAATGTGATAGGATTCTGCCTCATCGTATCTTGCCAAGGAGGTCCAAATGTACAAGATTTGTGCGGTAGCACTTGTCCAAAGCGACTCTCTTTGGCCTCCGGTCGAATCATAATCTGGAGCATCTAAAATTGCCAATGTCGCCCAATGATATAGATGCAAATATCTTCACTCCTATCAATTTGACAGGATTCTGCCTCATCGTATCTTGTCCAGGGGGTGCGAATGTACCAGATTTGTGCGCTAGCACTTGACAAAAGCGAATCTCTTTGGACTCAGGTCGAATCATAAGGCGAGAAGCCAGAATTGCCAATGTCGTCCAATTATATAGATGCAAATATCTTACTCCTATCAATGTGATAGGATTCTGCCTCACCATACCTTGTCCAGGAGGTCCAAATGTACAAGATTTGTGCGGCAGCACTTGTCCAAAGCGACTCTCTTTGGCCTCCGGTCGAATCATAAGCCGGAGCATCCAAAATTGCCAATGTCGTCCAATGATATAAATGCAAATATCTTCACTCCTTTCAATTTTACAGGATTCAGCCTCATCATATCTTGTCCAGGAGGTTCAAATGTACATGATTGCTGGGGTAGAACTTGACAAAAGCGAATCTCTTTTGACTCCGGTCGATCCATATGCCGAAGTATCCAGAATAGCAAATGTCGTCCAATGATATAAATGCAAATATCTTTACTCCTATCAATTGTACAGGATTCTGCCTCATCGTATCTTATCCAGGGGGTCCAAATGTACAAAATTTGTGCGGTAGCACTTGTCCAGACCGACTCTCTTTGGACCCAGGTCGAATCATATGTCGGATTCCCAGGATTGCCAAGGTCGTCCAAAGATATGGATGCAAATATCTTCACTCCTATCAATTTGACAGGATTCTGCCTCATCGTATCTTGTCCAAGGGGTGCGAATGTACCAGATTTGTGCGCTAGCACTTGACAAAAGCGAATCTCTTTGGACTCAGGTCGAATCATAAGCCGAGCATCCAGAATTGCCAATGACGTCCAATGATTTAGATACAAATATCTTTACTCCGATCAATGTGATAGGATTCTGCTTCATCATACCTTGTCAAGGAGGTCCAAATGTACCAGATTTGTGCGGTAGCACTTGACAAAAGCGAATCTCTTTGGACTCAGGTCGAATCATATGTCGGATTCCCAGGATTGCCAAGGTCGTCAAAAGATATAGATGCAAATAACTTTACTCCTATCAATGTGATAGGATTCTGCCTCATCATACCTTGTCCAGGAGTTCCAAATGTACAAGATTTGTGCGGTAGCACTTGTCCATAGCGACCCTCTTTGGCCTCCGGGCGAATCATATGCCGGAGCATCCAGAATTGCCAATGTCGTCCAAAGATATAGATGCAAATATCTTCACTCCTATCAATGTGATAGGATTCTGCCTCATCGTATTTTGCCAAGCAGGTCCAAATGTACAAGATTTCTGCGGTAGCACTTGTCTAAAGCGACTCTGTTTGGCCTCCGGTCGAATCATAAGCCGGTGCATCTAAAATTGCCAATGTCGTCCAATGATATAGATGCAAATGTCTTCACTCCTATCAATTTTTGACACGATTCTGCCTCATCGTATCTTGTCCAAGGGGTGCGAATGTACCAGATTTGTGCGGTAGCACTTGACAAAAGCGAATCTCTTTGGCCTCCGGTCGAATCATAAGCCGGAGCATTCAAAATTGCCAATGTCGTCCAAAGATATAGATGCAAATATCTTCACTTCTATCAATGTGATAGGATTCTGCCTCATCATACCTTGTCCAGAAGATACAAATGTACAAGATTTGTGCGGTAGCACTTGTCCATAGCGACCCTCTTTGGCTTCCGGGCGAATCATATGCCGGAGCATCCAGAATTGCCAATGTCGTCCAAAGATATAGATGCAAATATCTTCACTCCTATCAATGTGATAGGATTCAGCCTCATCATACCTTGTCCAGGAGGTCCAAATGTACAAGATTTGTGCGGTAGCACTTGTCCATAGCGACCCTCTTTGGCCTCCGGGCGAATCATATGCCGGTGTATCCAGAATTGCCAATGTCGTCCAATGATATAGATGCAGATATCTTCACTCCTATCATTGTGACAGGATTCTGCCTTATCATACCTTTTCCAGGAGGTCCAAATGCACAAGATTTGTGCGGTAGCACTAGACAAAAGCGAATCTCTTTGGACTCAGGTCGAATCATAAGCCGAGCATCCAGAATTGCCAATGTCGGCCAAAGATATAGATGCAAATATCTTTACTCCTATCAATGTGACAGGATTCTGCCTCATCATACCTTTTCCAGGAGGTCCAAATGCACAAGTTTTGGGCGGCAGCATTTGTCCAAAACCGACCCTCTTTGGACTCAGGTCGCATCGTAAGTCGGAGCATCCAGAATTGCCAATGTGGTCTAATGATACAGATGCAAGTATCTTTACTCCTATGAATTGTACAGGATTCTGCCTCATCGTATCTTGTCCAGGGGGTCCAAATGTACAAGATTTGTGCGGTAGCACTTGACAAAAGCGAATCTCTTTGGACTCAGGTCGAATCATATGCCGAGCATCCAGAATTGCCAATGACGTCCAATGATTTAGATACAAATATCTTTACTCCTATCAATGTGATAGGATTCTGCCTCATCATACCTTGTCAAGGAGGTCCAAATGTACCAGATTTGTGCGGTAGCACTTGACAAAAGCGAATCTCTTTGGACTCAGGTCGAATCATAAGCCGAAGCATCCAGAATTGCCAATGACGTCCAATTATATAGATGCGAATATCTTTACTCCTATCAATGTGATAGGATTCTGCCTCATCATACCTTGTCCAGGAGGTCCGAATGTACAAGATTTGTGCGGTAGCACTTGTCCATAGCGACCCTCTTTGGCCTCCGGGCGAATCATATGCCGGAGCATCCAGATTTGCCAATGTCGTCCAAAGATATAGATGCAAATATCTTCACTCCTATCAATGTGATAGGATTCTGCCTCATCGTAACTTGCCAAGGAGGTCCAAATGTACAAGATTTGTGCGGTAGCACTTGTCCAAAGCGACTCTCTTTGGCCTCCGGTCGAATCATAATCTGGAGCATCTAAAATTGCCAATGTCGCCCAATGATATAGATGCAAATATCTTCACTCCTATCAATTTGACAGGATTCTGCCTCATCGTATCTTGTCCAGGGGGTGCGAATGTACCAGATTTGTGCGCTAGCACTTGACAAAAGCGAATCTCTTTGGACTCAGGTCGAATCATAAGGCGAGCAGCCAGAATTGCCAATGTCGTCCAATTATATAGATGCAAATATCTTACTCCTATCAATGTGATAGGATTCTGCCTCACCATACCTTGTCCAGGAGGTCCAAATGTACAAGATTTGTGCGGTAGGACTTGTCCAAAGCGACTCTCTTTGGCCTCCGGTCGAATCATATGCCGCAGCATCCAGAATTGCCAATGTCGTCCAAAGATATATATGCAAATATCTTCACTCCTATGAATTTTACCGGATTCTGCCTCATCATATCTTGTCCAGGGGGTGCGAATGTACCAGATTTGTGCGGTAGCACTTGACAAAAGTGAATCTCTTTGGACTCAGGTCGAATCATAAGCCGAGCATCACGAATTGCCAATGACGTCCAATGATTTAGATACAAATATCTTCACTCCTATCAATGTGATAGGATTCTGCCTCATCGTATCTTGCCAAGGAGGTCCAAATGTACAAGATTTGTGCGCTAGCACTTGACAAAAGCGAATCTCTTTGAACTCAGGTCGATCCATAAGCCGAAGTATCTAGAATAGCCAATGTCGTCCAATGATATAGATGCAAATATCTTTACTCCTATCAATATGATAGGATTCTGCCTCACTATACCTTGTCAAGGAGATCCAAATGTACCAGATTTGTGCGGTAGCACTTGTCCAAAGCGACTCTCTTTGGCCTCCGGTCGAATCATAAGCCGGAGCATCTAAAATTGCCAATGTCGTCCAATGATTTAGATGAAAATATCTTCACTCCTATCAATTTGACAGGATTCTGCCTCATCATATCTTGTCCAGGGGGTGCGAATGTACTAGATTTGTGCGGTAGCACTTGACAAAAGTGAATCTCTTTGGACTCAGGTCGAATCATAAGCCGAGCATCCAGAATTGCCAATGACGTCCAATGATTTAGATACAAATATCTTTACTCCTATCAATTTGACAGGATTCTGCCTCATCGTATCTTGTCCAGGGGGTCCAAATGTACAAGATTTGTGTGGTAGCACTTGTCCAAAGCGACTCTCTTTGGACTCATGTCGCATCATATGCCCGAGCATCCAGAATTGCCAATGTCGTCCAATGATGTAGATGCAAATATTTTCACTCCTATCAATGTGATAGGATTCTGCCTCATCGTATCTTGTCCAGGGGGTCCAAATGTACCCGATTTGTGCGGTAGCACTTGACAAAAGCGAATCTCTTTGGACTCAGGTCGAATCATAAGCCGAGCATCCAGAATTGCCAATGTCGTCCAAAGATATAGATGCAAATATCTTTTCTCCTATCAATGTGACAGGATTCTGCCTCATCGTATCTTGTCCAGGGGGTCCAAATGTACAAGATTTGTGCGATAGCACTTGACAAAAGCGAATCTCTTTGGACTCAGGTCGAATCATATGCCGAGCATCCAGAATTGCCAATGACGTCCAATGATTTAGATACAAATATCTTTACTCCTATCAATGTGATAGGATTCTGCCTCATCATACCTTGTCAAGGAGGTCCAAATGTACCAGATTTGTGCGGTAGCACTTGTCCAAAGCGACTCTCTTTGGCCTCCGGTCGAATCTTAAGCCGGAGCATCTAAAATTGCCAATGTCGTCCAATGATATAGATGCAAATATCTTCACTCCTATCAATTTGACAGGAATCTGCCTCATCTATCTTGTCCAGGGGGTGCGAATGTACCAGATTTGTGCGGTAGCACTTGACAAAAGTGAATCTCTTTGGACTCAGGTCGAATCATAAGCCGAGCATCCAGAATTGCCAATGTCGTCCAATGATTTAGATACAAATATCTTTACTCCTATCAATTTGACAGGATTCTGCCTCATCGTATCTTGTCCAGGGGGTCCAAATGTACAAGATTTGTGTGGTAGCACTTGTCCAAAGCGACTCTCTTTGGGCTCATGTCGCATCATATGCCCAAGCACCCAGAATTGCCAATGTCGTCCAATGATGTAGATGCAAATATTTTCACTCCTACAATGTGATAGGATTCTGCCTCATCGTATCTTGTCCAGGGGGTCCAAATGTACCCGATTTGTGCGGTAGCACTTGGCAAAAGTGAATTTCTTTGGACTCAGTTCGAATCATAAGCCGAGCATCCAGAATTGCCAATGTCGTCCAAAGATATAGATGCAAATATCTTTACTCCTATCAATGTGATAGGATTCTGCCTCATCATACCTTTTCCAGGAGGTCCAAATGCACAAGTTTTGGGCGGCAGCATTTGTCCAAAACCGACCCTCTTTGGACTCAGGTCGAATCATAAGCCGGAGCATCCAGAATTGCCAATGTGGTCTAATGATACAGATGCAAGTATCTTTACTCCTATGAATTGTACAGGATTCTGCCTCAACGTATCTTGTCCAGGGGGTCCAAATGTACCAGATTTGTGCGGTAGCACTTGACAAAAGCGAATCTCTTTGGACTCAGGTCGAATCATAAGCCGAGCATCCAGAATTGCCAATGACGTCCAATGATTTAGATACAAATATCTTTACTCTTATCAATGTGATAGGATTCTGCCTCATCGTATCTTGCCAAGGAGGTCCAAATGTACAAGATTTCTGCGGTAGCACTTGTCCAAAGCGACTCTCTTTGGCCTCCGGTCGAATGATAAGCCGGAGCATCTAAAATTGCCAATGTCGTCCAATGATATAGATGCAAATGTCTTCACTCCGATCAATTTTTGACAGGATTCCGCCTCATCGTATCTTGTCCAGGAGGTCCAAATGTGCAAGATTTGTGCGGTAGCACTTGTCCATAGCGACCCTCTTTGGCCTCCGGGCGAATCATATGCCGGAGCATCCAGAATTGCCAATGTCGTCCAAAGATATAGATGCAAATATCTTCACTCCTATCAATGTGATAGGATTCTGCCTCATCATACCTTGTCCAGGAGGTCCGAATGTACACGATTTGTGCGGTAGCACTTGTCCATAGCGACCCTCTTTGGCCTCCGGGCGAATCATATGCCGGAGCATCCAGATTTGCCAATGTCGCCCAATGATATAGATGCAAATGTCTTCACTCCAATCAATTTTTGACAGGATTCCGCCTCATCGTATCTTGTCCAGGAGGTCCGAATGTACACGATTTGTGCGGTAGCACTTGTCCATAGCGACCCTCTTTGGCCTCCGGGCGAATCATATGCCGGAGCATCCAGAATAGCCAATGTCGTCCAATGATATAGATGCAAATATCTTTACTCCTATCAATGTGATAGGATTCTGCCTCATCATACCTTGTCAAGGAGATCCAAATGTACCAGATTTGTGCGGTAGCACTTGTCCAAAGAGACTCTCTTTGGCCTCCGGTCGAATCTTATGCCGGAGCATCTAAAATTGCCAATGTCGTCCAATGATATAGATGCAAATATCTTCACTCCTATCAATTTGACAGGATTCTGCCTCATCTATCTTGTCCAGGGGGTGCGAATGTACCAGATTTGTGCGGTAGCACTTGACAAAAGTGAATCTCTTTGGACTCAGGTCGAATCATAAGCCGAGCATCCAGAATTGCCAATGTCGTCCAATGATTTAGATACAAATATCTTTACTCCTATCAATTTGCCAGGATTCTGCCTCATTGTATCTTATCCAGGGGGTCAAAATGTACATGATTTGTGCGGTAGCACTTTTCCAAAGCGACTCTCTTTGGACTCATGTCGAATCATATGTCCGAGCATCCAGAATTGCCAATGTCGTCCAATGATATAGATGCAAATATCTTTACTCCTATCAATGTGATAGGATTCTGCCTCATCATAAATTGTCCAGGAAGTGCAAATTTACAAGATTTGTGCGGTAGCACTTTACAAAAGCGAATCTCTTTGGACTCAGTTCGATCCATAAGCCGAAGCATCCAGAATTGCCAATGACGTCCAATTATATAGATGCAAATATCTTTACTCCTATCAATGTGATAGGATTCTTCCTCATCATACCTTGTCCAGAAGATACAAATGTACAAGATTTGTGCGGCAGCACTTGTCCAAAGCGACTCTCTTTGGCCTCCGGTCGAATCATAAGCCGGAGCATCCAAAATTGCCAATGTCGTCCAATGATATAGATGCAAATATCTTCACTCCTATCAATTTGACAGGATTCTGCCTCATCGTATCTTGTCCAGGGGGTCCGAATGTACCAGATTTGTGCGGTAGCACTTGTCCATAGCGACCCTCTTTGGCCTCCGGGCGAATCATATGCCGGAGCATCCAGAATTGCCAATGTCGTCCAAAGATATAGATGCAAATATCTTCACTCCTATCAATGTGATAGGATTCTGCCTCATCATACCTTGTCCAGGAGGTCCAAATGTACAAGATTTGTGCGGTAGCACTTGTCCATAGCGACCCTCTTTGGCCTCCGGGCGAATCATATGCCGGAGCATCCAGAATTGCCAATGTCGTCCAAATATATGGATGCAAATATCTTTACTCCTATCAATGTGATAGGATTCTGCCTCATCATACCTTGTCCAGGAGGTCCAAATGTACAAGATTTGTGCGGTAGCACTTGTCCATAGCGACCCTCTTTGGCCTCTGGGCGAATCATATGCCGGAGCATCCAGATTTGCCAATGTCGTCCAATGATATAAATGCAAATATCTTCACTCCTATCAATTTGACAGGATTCTGCCTCATCTATCTTGTCCAGGGGGTGCGAATGTACCAGATTTGTGCGGTAGCACTTGACAAAAGTGAATCTCTTTGGACTCAGGTCGAATCATAAGCCGAGCATCCAGAATTGCCAATGTCGTCCAATGATTTAGATACAAATATCTTTACTCCTATCAATTTGACAGGATTCTGCCTCATCGTATCTTGTCCAGGGGGTCCAAATGTACAAGATTTGTGTGGTAGCACTTGTCCAAAGCGACTCTCTTTGGGCTCATTTCGCATCATATGCCCGAGCATCCAGAATTGCCAATGTCGTCCAATGATGTAGATGCAAATATTTTCACTCCTACAATGTGATAGGATTCTGCCTCATCGTATCTTGTCCAGGGGGTCCAAATGTACCCGATTTGTGCGGTAGCACTTGACAAAAGCGAATCTCTTTGGACTCAGGTCGAATCATAAGCCGAGCATCCAGAATTGCCAATGTCGTCCAAAGATATAGATGCAAATATCTTTACTCCTATCAATGTGATAGGATTCTGCCTCATCATACCTTTTCCAGGAGATCCAAATGCACAAGTTTTGGGCGGCAGCATTTGTCCAAAACCGACCCTCTTTGGACTCAGGTCGAATCATAAGCCGGAGCATCCAGAATTGCCAATGTGGTCTAATGATACAGATGCAAGTATCTTTACTCCTATGAATTGTACAGGATTCTGCCTCAACGTATCTTGTCCAGGGGGTCCAAATGTACCAGATTTGTGCGGTAGCACTTGACAAAAGCGAACCTCTTTGGACTCAGGTCGAATCATAAGCCGAGCATCCAGAATTGCCAATGACGTCCAATGATTTAGATACAAATATCTTTACTCTTATCAATGTGATATGATTCTGCCTCATCATACCTTGTCAAGGAGGTCCAAATGTACCAGATTTGTGCGGTAGCACTTGACAAAAGCGAATCTCTTTGGACTCAGGTCGAATCATAAGCCGAAGCATCCAGAATTGCCAATGACGTCCAATTATATAGATGCAAATATCTTTACTCCTATCAATGTGATAGGATTCTGCCTCATCGTATCTTGTCCAGGGGGTCCAAATGTACAAAATTTGTGCGGTAGCACCTGTCCAGACCGACTCTCTTTGGACTCAGGTCGAATCTTATGTCGGATTCCCAGGATTGCCAAGGTCGTCCAAAGATATAGATGCAAATATCTTCACACCTATCAATTTGACAGGATTCTGTCTCATCGTATCTTGTCCAGGGGGTGCGAATGTACCAGATTTGTGCGGTAGCACTTGACAAAAGCGAATCTCTTTGGACTCAGGTCGAATCATAAGCCGAGCATCCAGAATTGCCAATGACGTCCAATGATTTAGATACAAATATCTTTACTCTTATCAATGTGATATGATTCTGCCTCATCATACCTTGTCAAGGAGGTCCAAATGTACCAGATTTGTGCGGTAGCACTTGACAAAAGCGAATCTCTTTGGACTCAGGTCGAATCATAAGCCGAAGCATTCAGAATTGCCAATGACGTCCAATTATATAGATGCAAATATCTTTACTCCGATCAATGTGATACGATTCTGCCTCATCGTATCTTGTCCAGGGGGTCCAAATGTACAAAATTTGTGCGGTAGCACCTGTCCAGACCGACTCTCTTTGGACTCAGGTCGAATCATATGTCGGATTCCCAGGATTGCCAAGGTCGTCCAAAGATATAGATGCAAATATCTTTACTCCTATCAATGTGATAGGATTCTGCCTCATCATACCTTGTCCAGGAGGTCCAAATGTACAAGATTTGTGCGGTAGCACTTGTCCATAGCGACCCTCTTTGGCCTCCGGGCGAATCATATGCCGGAACATCCAGAATTGCCAATGTCGTCCAAAGATATAGATGCAAATATCTTCACTCCTATCAATGTGATAGGATTCTGCCTCATCGTATCTTGCCAAGGAGGTCCAAATGTACAAGATTTCTGCGGTAGCACTTGTCCAAAGCGACTCTCTTTGGCCTCCGGTCGAATGATAAGCCGGAGCATCTAAAATTGCCAATGTCGTCCAATGATATAGATGCAAATGTCTTCACTGCGATCAATTTTTGACAGGATTCCGCCTCATCGTATCTTGTCCAGGAGGTCCAAATGTACAAGATTTGTGGGGTAGCACTTGTCCATAGCGACCCTCTTTGGCCTCCGGGCGAATAATATGCCGGAGCATCCAGAATTGCCAATGTCGTCCAAAGATATAGATGCAAATATCTTCACTCCTATCAATGTGATAGGATTCTGCCTCATCATACCTTGTCCAGGAGGTCCGAATGTACACGCTTTGTGCGGTAGCACTTGTCCATAGCGACCCTCTTTGGCCTCCGGGCGAATCATATGCCGGAGCATCCAGATTTGCCAATGTCGCCCAATGATATAGATGCAAATGTCTTCACTCCAATCAATTTTTGACAGGATTCCGCCTCATCGTGTCTTGTCCAGGAGGTCCAAATGTATAAGATTTGTGCGGTAGCACTTGTCCATAGCGACCCTCTTTGGCCTCAGGTCGATCCATAAGCCGAAGTATCCAGAATAGCCAATGTCGTCCAATGATATAGATGCAAATATCTTTACTCCTATCAATTGTACAGGATTCTGCCTCATCGTATATTGTCCACGGGGTCCAAATGTACAAAATTTGTGTGGTAGCACTTGTCCAGACCGACTCTCTTTGGACTCAGGTCGAATCTTATGTCGGATTCCCAGGATTGCCAAGGTCGTCCAAAGATATAGATGCAAATATCTTCACACCTATCAATTTGACAGGATTCTGCCTCATCGTATCTTGTCCAGTGGGTGCGAATGTACCAGATTTGTGCGGTAGCACTTGACAAAAGCGAATCTCTTTGGACTCAGGTCGAATCATAAGCCGAGCATCCAGAATTGCCAATGACGTCCAATGATTTAGATCCAATATCTTTACTCTTATCAATGTGATATGATTCTGCCTCATCATACCTTGTCAAGGAGGTCCAAATGTACCAGATTTGTGCGGTAGCACTTGACAAAAGCGAATCTCTTTGGACCCAGGTCGAATCATAAGCGGAAGCATCCAGAATTGCCAATGACGTCCAATTATATAGATGCAAATATCTTTACTCCTATCAATGTGATAGGATTCTGCCTCATCGTATCTTGTCCAGGGGGTCCAAATGTACAAAATTTGTGCGGTAGCACCTGCCCAGACCGACTCTCTTTGGACTCAGGTCGAATCATATATCGGATTCCCAGGATTGCCAAGGTCGTCCAAAGATATAGATGCAAATATCTTTACTCCTATCAATGTGATAGGATTCTGCCTCATCATACCTTGTCCAGGAGGTCCAAATGTACAAGATTTGTGCGGTAGCACTTGTCCATAGCGACCCTCTTTGGCCTCCGGTCGAATCATATGCCGGAGCATCCAGAATTGCCAATGTCGTCCAATGATATAGATGCAAATGTCTTCACTCCGATCAATTTTTGACAGGATTCCGCCCCCATCGTATCTTGTCCAGGAGGTTCAAATGTACAAGATTTGTGCGGTAGCACTTGTCCATAGCGACCCTCTTTGGCCTCCGGGCGAATCATATGCCGGAGCATCCAGAATTGCCAATGTCGTCCAAAGATATAGATGCAAATATCTTCACTCCTATCAATGTGATAGGATTCTGCCTCATCATACCTTGTCCAGGAGGTCCGAATGTACACGATTTGTGCGGTAGCACTTGTCCATAGAAACCCTCTTTGGCCTCCGGGCGAATCATATGCCGGAGCATCCAGATTTGCCAATGTCGTCCAATGATATAGATGCAAATGTCTTCACTCCAATCAATTTTTGACAGGATTCCGCCTCATCGTATCTTGTCCAGGGGGTCCAAATGTACAAGATTTGTGTGGTAGCACTTGTCCAAAGCGACTCTCTTTGGGCTCATGTCGCATCATATGCCCAAGCACCCAGAATTGCCAATGTCGTCCAATGATGTAGATGCAAATATTTTCACTCCTACAATGTGATAGGATT
Source organism: Priocnemis perturbator (assembly GCA_963942575.1). Classification (NCBI taxonomy): domain Eukaryota; kingdom Metazoa; phylum Arthropoda; class Insecta; order Hymenoptera; family Pompilidae; genus Priocnemis; species Priocnemis perturbator. Next base: position 5,121,247 of record CAWWDK010000042.1, read on the forward strand.
CTGCCTCATCGTATCTTGTCCAGGGGGTCCAAATGTACCCGATTTGTGCGGTAGCACTTGACAAAAGTGAATCTCTTTGGACTCAGTTCGAATCATAAGCCGAGCATCCAGAATTGCCAATGTCGTCCAAAGATATAGATGCAAATATCTTTACTCCTATCAATGTGATAGGATTCTGCCTCATCATACCTTTTCCAGGAGGTCCGAATGTACACGATTTGTGCGGTAGCACTTGTCCATAGCGACCCTCTTTGGCCTCCGGGCGAATCATATGCCGGAGCATCCAGATTTGCCAATGTCGCCCAATGATATAGATGCAAATGTCTTCACTCCAATCAATTTTTGACAGGATTCCGCCTCATCGTATCTTGTCCAGGAGGTCCGAATGTACACGATTTGTGCGGTAGCACTTGTCCATAGCGACCCTCTTTGGCCTCCGGGCGAATCATATGCCGGAGCATCCAGAATAGCCAATGTCGTCCAATGATATAGATGCAAATATCTTTACTCCTATCAATGTGATAGGATTCTGCCTCATCATACCTTGTCAAGGAGATCCAAATGTACCAGATTTGTGCGGTAGCACTTGTCCAAAGAGACTCTCTTTGGCCTCCGGTCGAATCTTAAGCCGGAGCATCTAAAATTGCCAATGTCGTCCAAAGATATATATGCAAATATCTTCACTCCTATGAATTTGACCGGATTCTGCCTCATCATATCTTGTCCAGGAGGTTCAAATGTACAAGATTTCTGGGGTAGAACTTTACAAAAGTGAATCTCTTTGAACTCAGGTCGATCCATAAGCCGAAGTATCCAGAATAGCCAATGTCGTCCAATGATATAGATGCAAATATCTTTACTCCTATCAATGTGATAGGATTCTGCCTCATCATACCTTGTCAAGGAGGTCCAAATGTACCAGATTTGTGCGGTAGCACTTGACAAAAGCGAATCTCTTTGGACTCAGGTCGAATCATAAGCCGAAGCATCCAGAATTGCCAATGACGTCCAATTATATAGATGCAAATATCTTTACTCCTATCAATGTGATAGGATTCTGCCTCATCGTATCTTGTCCAGGGGGTCCAAATGTACAAAATTTGTGCGGTAGAACCTGTCCAGACCGACTCTCTTTGGACTCAGGTCGAATCTTATGTCGGATTCCCAGGATTGCCAAGGTCGTCCAAAGATATAGATGCAAATATCTTCACACCTATCAATTTGACAGGATTCTGTCTCATCGTATCTTGTCCAGGGGGTGCGAATGTACCAGATTTGTGCGGTAGCACTTGACAAAAGCGAATCTCTTTGGACTCAGGTCGAATCATAAGCCGAGCATCCAGAATTGCCAATGACGTCCAATGATTTAGATACAAATATCTTTACTCTTATCAATGTGATATGATTCTGCCTCATCATACCTTGTCAAGGAGGTCCAAATGTACCAGATTTGTGCGGTTGCACTTGACAAAAGCGAATCTCTTTGGACTCAGGTCGAATCATAAGCCGAAGCATTCAGAATTGCCAATGACGTCCAATTATATAGATGCAAATATCTTTACTCCGATCAATGTGATAGGATTCTGCCTCATCGTATCTTGTCCAGGGGGTCCAAATGTACAAAATTTGTGCGGTAGCACCTGTCCAGACCGACTCTCTTTGGACTCAGGTCGAATCATATGTCGGATTCCCAGGATTGCCAAGGTCGTCCAAAGATATAGATGCAAATATCTTTACTCCTATCAATGTGATAGGATTCTGCCTCATCATACCTTGTCCAGGAGGTCCAAATGTACAAGATTTGTGCGGTAGCACTTGTCCATAGCGACCCTCTTTGGCCTCCGGGCGAATCATATGCCGGAGCATCCAGAATTGCCAATGTCGTCCAAAGATATAGATGCAAATATCTTCACTCCTATCATTGTGATAGGATTCTGCCTCATCGTATCTTGCCAAGGAGGTCCAAATGTACAAGATTTCTGCGGTAGCACTTGTCCAAAGCGACTCTCTTTGGCCTCCGGTCGAATGATAAGCCGGAGCATCTAAAATTGCCAATGTCGTCCAATGATATAGATGCAAATGTCTCCACTGCGATCAATTTTTGACAGGATTCCGCCTCATCGTATCTTGTCCAGGAGGTCCAAATGTACAAGATTTGTGGGGTAGCACTTGTCCATAGCGACCCTCTTTGGCCTCCGGGCGAATAATATGCCGGAGCATCCAGAATTGCCAATGTCGTCCAAAGATATAGATGCAAATATCTTCACTCCTATCAATGTGATAGGATTCTGCCTCATCATACCTTGTCCAGGAGGTCCGAATGTACACGATTTGTGCGGTAGCACTTGTCCATAGCGACCCTCTTTGGCCTCCGGGCGAATCATATGCCGGAGCATCCAGATTTGCCAATGTGGCCCAATGATATAGATGCAAATGTCTTCACTCCAATCAATTTTTGACAGGATTCCGCCTCATCGTGTCTTGTCCAGGAGGTCCAAATGTATAAGATTTGTGCGGTAGCACTTGTCCATAGCGACCCTCTTTGGCCTCAGGTCGATCCATAAGCCGAAGTATCCAGAATAGCCAATGTCGTCCAATGATATAGATGCAAATATCTTTACTCGTATCAATGTGATAGGATTCTGCCTCATCATACCTTGTCAAGGAGATCCAAATGTACCAGATTTGTGCGGTAGCACTTGTCCAAAGCGACTCTCTTTGGCCTCCGGTCGAATCTTAAGCCGGAGCATCTAAAATTGCCAATGTCGTCCAATCATATAGATGCCAATGTCTTCACTCCTATCAATTTTTGACACGATTCTGCCTCATCGTATCTTGTCCAAGGGGTTCGAATGTACCAGATTTGTGCGGTACCACTTGACAAAAGCGAATCTTTTTGGCCTCCGGTCGATCATAAGCAGGAGCATCTAAAATTGACAATGTCGTCCAATGATATAGATGCAAATATCTTCACTCCTATCAATTTGACAGGATTCTGCCTCATCGTATCTTGTCCAGGGGGTGCGAATGTACCAGATTTGTGCGGTAGCACTTGACAAAAGCGAATCTCTTTGGACTCAGGTCGAATCATAAGGCGAGCATCCAGAATTGCCAATGTCGTCCAATTATATAGATGCAAATATCTTACTCCTATCAATGTGATAGGATTCTGCCTCACCATACCTTGTCCAGGAGGTCCAAATGTACAAGATTTGTGCGGTAGCACTTGTCCATAGCGACCCTCTTTGGCCTCCGGGCGAATCATATGCCGGAGCTTCCAGAATTGCCAATGTCGTCCAAAGATATACATGCAAATATCTTCACTCCTATCTATTTGAACGGATTCTGCCTCATCATATCTTGTCCAGGAGGTTCAAATGTACTAGAGTTGTGGGGTAGCACTTGACAAAAGCGAATCTCTTTGGACTCAGGTCGATCCATAAGCCGAAGTATCCAGAATTGCCAATGTCGTCCAATGATATAGATGCAAATATCTTTACTCCTATCAATTGTACAGGATTCTGCCTCATCGTATCTTGCCAAGGAGGTCCAAATGTACAAGATTTCTGCGGTAGCACTTGTCCAAAGCGACTCTCTTTGGCCTCCGGTCGAATGATAAGCCGGAGCATCTAAAATTGCCAATGTCGTCCAATGATATAGATGCAAATGTCTTCACTCCGATCAATTTTTGACAGGATTCCGCCTCATCGTATCTTGTCCAGGAGGTCCAAATGTACAAGATTTGTGCGGTAGCACTTGTCCATAGCGACCCTCTTTGGCCTCCGGGCGAATCATATGCCGGAGCATCCAGAATTGCCAATGTCGTCCAAAGATATAGATGCAAATATCTTCACTCCTATCAATGTGATAGGATTCTGCCTCATCATACCTTGTCCAGGAGGTCCGAATGTACACGATTTGTGCGGTAGCACTTGTCCATAGCGACCCTCTTTGGCCTCCGGGCGAATCATATGCCGGAGCATCCAGATTTGCCAATGTCGCCCAATGATATAGATGCAAATGTCTTCACTCCAATCAATTTTTGACAGGATTCCGCCTCATCGTATCTTGTCCAGGAGGTCCGAATGTACACGATTTGTGCGGTAGCACTTGTCCATAGCGACCCTCTTTGGCCTCCGGGCGAATCATATGCCGGAGCATCCAGAATAGCCAATGTCGTCCAATGATATAGATGCAAATATCTTTACTCCTATCAATGTGATAGGATTCTGCCTCATCATACCTTGTCAAGGAGATCCAAATGTACCAGATTTGTGCGGTAGCACTTGTCCAAAGAGACTCTCTTTGGCCTCCGGTCGAATCTTAAGCCGGAGCATCTAAAATTGCCAATGTCGTCCAATGATATAGATGCAAATATCTTCACTCCTATCAATTTGACAGGATTCTGCCTCATCTATCTTGTCCAGGGGGTGCGAATGTACCAGATTTGTGCGGTAGCACTTGACAAAAGTGAATCTCTTTGGACTCAGGTCGAATCATAAGCCGAGCATCCAGAATTGCCAATGTCGTCCAATGATTTAGATACAAATATCTTTACTCCTATCAATTTGACAGGATTCTGCCTCATCGTATCTTGTCCAGGGGGTCCAAATGTACAAGATTTGTGTGGTAGCACTTGTCCAAAGCGACTCTCTTTGGGCTCATGTCGCATCATATGCCCGAGCATCCAGAATTGCCAATGTCGTCCAATGATGTAGATGCAAATATTTTCACTCCTACAATGTGATAGGATTCTGCCTCATCGTATCTTGTCCAGGGGGTGCGAATGTACCAGATTTGTGCGGTAGCACTTGACAAAAGCGAATCTCTTTGGACTCAGGTCGATCCATGTGCCGAAGTATCCAGAATAGCAAATGTCGTCCAATGATATAGATGCAAATATCTTTACTCCTATCAATTTGCCAGGATTCTGCCTCATCGTATCTTATCCAGGGGGTCAAAATGTACAAGATTTGTGCGGTAGCACTTTTCCAAAGCGACTCTCTTTGGACTCATGTCGAATCATATGCCCGAGCATCCAGAATTGCCAATGTCGTCCAATGATATAGATGCAAATATCTTTACTCCTATCAATGTGATAGGATTCTGCCTCATCATAAATTGTCCAGGAAGTGCAAATTTACAAGATTTGTGCGGTAGCACTTTACAAAAGCGAATCTCTTTGGACTCAGTTCGATCCATAAGCCGAAGCATCCAGAATTGCCAATGACGTCCAATTATATAGATGCAAATATCTTTACTCCTATCAATGTGATAGGATTCTGCCTCATCATACCTTGTCCAGAAGATACAAATGTACAAGATTTGTGCGGCAGCACTTGTCCAAAGCGACTCTCTTTGGCCTCCGGTCGAATCATAAGCCGGAGCATCCAAAATTGCCAATGTCGTCCAATGATATAGATGCAAATATCTTCACTCCTATCAATTTGACAGGATTCTGCCTCATCGTATCTTGTCCAGGGGGTCCGAATGTACCAGATTTGTGCGGTAGCACTTGTCCATAGCGACCCTCTTTGGCCTCCGGGCGAATCATATGCCGGAGCATCCAGAATTGCCAATGTCGTCCAAAGATATAGATGCAAATATCTTCACTCCTATCAATGTGATAGGATTCTGCCTCATCATACCTTGTCCAGGAGGTCCAAATGTACAAGATTTGTGCGGTAGCACTTGTCCATAGCGACCCTCTTTGGCCTCCGGGCGAATCATATGCCGGAGCATCCAGAATTGCCAATGTCGTCCAAATATATAGATGCAAATATCTTTACTCCTATCAATGTGATAGGATTCTGCCTCATCAAACCTTGTCCAGGAGGTCCAAATGTACAAGATTTGTGCGGTAGCACTTGTCCATAGCGACCCTCTTTGGCCTCTGGGCGAATCATATGCCGGAGCATCCAGATTTGCCAATGTCGTCCAATGATATAGATGCAAATATCTTCACTCCTATCAATTTGACAGGATTCTGCCTCATCTATCTTGTCCAGGGGGTGCGAATGTACCAGATTTGTGCGGTAGCACTTGACAAAAGTGAATCTCTTTGGACTCAGGTCGAATCATAAGCCGAGCATCCAGAATTGCCAATGTCGTCCAATGATTTAGATACAAATATCTTTACTCCTATCAATTTGACAGGATTCTGCCTCATCGTATCTTGTCCAGGGGGTCCAAATGTACAAGATTTGTGTGGTAGCACTTGTCCAAAGCGACTCTCTTTGGGCTCATGTCGCATCATATGCCCGAGCATCCAGAATTGCCAATGTCGTCCAATGATGTAGATGCAAATATTTTCACTCCTACAATGTGATAGGATTCTGCCTCATGGAATATTGTCCAGGGGGTCCAAATGTACCCGATTTGTGCGGTAGCACTTGACAAAAGCGAATCTCTTTGGACTCAGGTCGAATCATAAGCCGAGCATCCAGAATTGCCAATGTCGTCCAAAGATATAGATGCAAATATCTTTACTCCTATCAATGTGATAGGATTCTGCCTCATCATATCTTGTCCAGGGGGTCCAAATGTACAAAATTTGTGCGGTAGCACTTGTCCAGACCGACTCTCTTTGGACTCAGGTCGGATCATATGTCGGATTCCCAGGATTGCAAAGGTCGTCCAAAGATATAGATGCAAATATCTTTACTCCTATCAATGTGACAGGATTCTGCCTCATCATACCTTGTCCAGGAGGTCCAAATGTACAAGATTTATGCGGTAGCACTTGTCCATAGCGACCCTCTTTGGCCTCCGGACGAATCATATGCCGGAGCATCTAAAATTGCCAATGTCGTCCAATGATATAGATGCAAATATCTTCACTCCTATCAATTTGACAGGATTCTGCTTCATCGTATGTTGTTCAGGGGGTGCGAATGTACCAGATTTGTGCGGTAGCACTTGACAAAAGCGAATCTCTTTGGACTCAGGTCGAATCATAAGGCGAGCAGCCAGAATTGCCAATGTCGTCCAATTATATAGATGCAAATATCTTACTCCTATCAATGTGATAGGATTGTGCCTCACCGTACCTTGTCCAGGAGGTCCAAATGTACAAGATTTGTGCGGTAGGACTTGTCCAAAGCGACTCTCTTTGGCCTCCGGTCGCATCATATGCCGCAGCATCCAGAATTGCCAATGTCGTCCAAAGATATATATGCAAATATCTTCACTCCTATGAATTTGACCGGATTCTGCCTCATCATATCTTGTCCAGGAGGTTCAAATGTACAAGATTTCTGGGGTAGAACTTTACAAAAGTGAATCTCTTTGAACACAGGTCGAATCATAAGCCGAGCATCCAGAATTGCCAATGTCGTCCAAAGATATAGATGCAAATATCTTTACTCCTATCAATGTGATAGGATTCTGCCTCATCATATCTTGTCCAGGGGGTCCAAATGTACAAAATTTGTGCGGTAGCACTTGTCCAGACCGACTCTCTTTGGACTCAGGTCAGATCATATGTCGGATTCCCAGGATTGCAAAGGTCGTCCAAAGATATAGATGCAAATATCTTTACTCCTATCAATGTGACAGGATTCTGCCTCATCATACCTTGTCCAGGAGGTCCAAATGTACAAGATTTATGCGGTAGCACTTGTCCATAGCGACCCTCTTTGGCCTCCGGACGAATCATATGCCGGAGCATCTAAAATTGCCAATGTCGTCCAATGATATAGATGCAAATATCTTCACTCCTATCAATTTGACAGGATTCTGCTTCATCGTATCTTGTCCAGGGGGTGCGAATGTACCAGATTTGTGCGGTAGCACTTGACAAAAGCGAATCTCTTTGGACTCAGGTCGAATCATAAGGCGAGCAGCCAGAATTGCCAATGTCGTCCAATTATATAGATGCAAATATCTTACTCCTATCAATGTGATAGGATTGTGCCTCACCGTACCTTGTCCAGGAGGTCCAAATGTACAAGATTTGTGCGGTAGGACTTGTCCAAAGCGACTCTCTTTGGCCTCCGGTCGAATCATATGCCGCAGTATCCAGAATAGCCAATGTCGTCCAATGATATAGATGCAAATATCTTTACTCCTATCAATGTGATAGGATTCTGCCTCATCATACCTTGTCAAGGAGATCCAAATGTACCAGATTTGTGCGGTAGCACTTGTCCAAAGCGACTCTCTTTGGCCTCCGGTCGAATCATAAGCCGCAGCATCTAAAATTGCCAATGTCGTCCAATGATATAGATGCAAATATCTTCACTCCTATCAATTTGACAGGATTCTGCCTCATCAAACCTTGTCAAGGAGATCCAAATGTACCAGATTTGTGCGGTAGCACTTGTCCAAAGCGACTCTCTTTGGCCTCCGGTCGAATCATAAGCCGCAGCATCTAAAATTGCCAATGTCGTCCAATGATATAGATGCAAATATCTTTACTCCTATCAATGTGACAGGATTCTGCCTCATCATACCTTTTCCAGGAGGTCCAAATGCACAAGTTTTGGGCGGCAGCATTTGTCCAAAACCGACCCTCTTTGGACTCAGGTCGAATCATAAGCCGGAGCATCCAGAATTGCCAATGTGGTCTAATGATACAGATGCAAGTATCTTTACTCCTATGAATTGTACAGGATTCTGCCTCAACGTATCTTGTCCAGGGGGTCCAAATGTACAAGATTTGTGCGTTAGCACTTGACAAAAGCGAATCTCTTTTGACTCAGGTCGATCCATATGCCGAAGTATCCAGAATAGCAAATGTCGTCCAATGATATAAATGCAAATATCTTTACTCCTATCTATTTGACCGGATTCTGCCTCATCATATCTTGTCCAGGAGTTTCAAATGTACAAGAGTTGTGGGATAGCACTTGACAAAAGCGAATCTCTTTGGACTCAGGTCGATCCATAAGCCGAAGTATGAAGAATTGCCAATGTGGTCCAATGATATAGATGCAAATATCTTTACTCCTATCAATTGTACAGGATTCTGCCTCATCGTATCTTGCCAAGGAGGTTCAAATATACAAGATTTCTGCGGTAGCACTTGTCCAAAACCGACCCTCTTTGGACTCAGGTCGAATCATAAGCCGGAGCATCCAGAATTGCCAATGTGGTCTAATGATACAGATGCAAGTATCTTTACTCCTATGAATTGTACAGGATTCTGCCTCAACGTATCTTGTCCAGGAGGTGCAAATGTACAAGATTTGTGCGGTAGCACTTGTCCATAGCGACCCTCTTTGGCCTCCGGGCGAATCATATGCCGGAGCATCCAGAATTGCCAATGTCGTCCAAAGATATAGATGCAAATATCTTCACTCCTATCAATGTGATAGGATTCTGCCTCATCATACCTTGTCCAGGAGGTCCGAATGTACACGATTTGTGCGGTAGCACTTGTCCATAGCGACCCTCTTTGGCCTCCGGGCGAATCATATGCCGGAGCATCCAGATTTGCCAATGTCGCCCAATGATATAGATGCAAATGTCTTCACTCCAATCAATTTTTGATAGGATTCCGCCTCATCGTATCTTGTCCAGGAGGTCCGAATGTACACGATTTGTGCGGTAGCACTTGTCCATAGCGACCCTCTTTGGCCTCCGGGCGAATCATATGCCGGAGCATCCAGAATAGCCAATGTCGTCCAATGATATAGATGCAAATATCTTTACTGCTATCAATGTGATAGGATTCTGCCTCATCATACCTTGTCAAGGAGATCCAAATGTACCAGATTTGTGCGGTAGCACTTGTCCAAAGCGACTCTCTTTGGCCTCCGATCGAATCTTAAGCCGGAGCATCTAAAATTGCCAATGTCGTCCGATGATATAGATGCAAATATCTTCACTCCTATCAATTTGACAGGATTCTGCCTCATCTATCTTGTCCAGGGGGTGCGAATGTACCAGATTTGTGCGGTAGCACTTGACAAAAGTGAATCTCTTTGGACTCAGGTCGAATCATAAGCCGAGCATCCAGAATTGCCAATGTCGTCCAATGATTTAGATACAAATATCTTTACTCCTATGAATTGTACAGGATTCTGCCTCAACGTATCTTGTCCAGGAGGTCCAAATGTACAAGATTTGTGCGGTAGCACTTGTCCATAGCGACCCTCTTTGGCCTCCGGGCGAATCATATGCCGGAGCATCCAGAATTGCCAATGTCGTCCAAAGATATAGATGCAAATATCTTCACTCCTATCAATGTGATAGGATTCTGCCTCATCATACCTTGTCCAGGAGGTCCGAATGTACACGATTTGTGCGGTAGCACTTGTCCATAGCGACCCTCTTTGGCCTCCGGGCGAATCATATGCCGGAGCATCCAGATTTGCCAATGTCGCCCAATGATATAGATGCAAATGTCTTCACTCCAATCAATTTTTGATAGGATTCCGCCTCATCGTATCTTGTCCAGGAGGTCCGAATGTACACGATTTGTGCGGTAGCACTTGTCCATAGCGACCCTCTTTGGCCTCCGGGCGAATCATATGCCGGAGCATCCAGAATAGCCAATGTCGTCCAATGATATAGATGCAAATATCTTTACTGCTATCAATGTGATAGGATTCTGCCTCATCATACCTTGTCAAGGAGATCCAAATGTACCAGATTTGTGCGGTAGCACTTGTCCAAAGCGACTCTCTTTGGCCTCCGATCGAATCTTAAGCCGGAGCATCTAAAATTGCCAATGTCGTCCGATGATATAGATGCAAATATCTTCACTCCTATCAATTTGACAGGATTCTGCCTCATCTATCTTGTCCAGGGGGTGCGAATGTACCAGATTTGTGCGGTAGCACTTGACAAAAGTGAATCTCTTTGGACTCAGGTCGAATCATAAGCCGAGCATCCAGAATTGCCAATGTCGTCCAATGATTTAGATACAAATATCTTTACTCCTATCAATTTGACAGGATTCTGCCTGATCGTATCTTGTCCAGGGGGTCCAAATGTACAAGATTTGTGCGGTAGCACTTGTCCAAAGCGAATCTCTTTGGACTCAGGTCGAATCATAAGCCGAAGCATCCAGAATTGCCAATGACGTCCAATTAAATAGATGCAAATATCTTTACTCCTATCAATGTGATAGGATTCTGCCTCATCGTATCTTGTCCAGGGGGTCCAAATGTACAAAATTTGTGCGGTAGCACTTGTCCAGATCGACTCTCTTTGGACTCAGGTCGAATCATATGTCGGATTCCCAGGATTGCCAAGGTCGTCCAAAGATATAGATGCAAATATCTTTACTCCTATCAATGTGATAGGATTCTGCCTCATCATACCTTGTCCAGGAGGTTCAAATGTACAAGAGTTGTGGGGTAGCACTTGACAAAAGCGAATCTCTTTGGACTCAGGTCGATCCATAAGCCGAAGTATCCAGAATTGCCAATGTTGTCCAATGATATAGATGCAAATATCTTTACTCCTATCAATTGTACAGGATTCTGCCTCATCGTATATTGTCCAGGGGGTCCAAATGTACAAAATTTGTGCGGTAGCACTTGTCCAGACCGACTCTCTTTGGACCCAGGTCGAATCATATGTCGCATTCCCAGGATTGCCAAGGTCGTCCAAAGATATAGATGCAGATATCTTTACTCCTATCAATGTGATAGGATTCTGCCTCATCATACCTTGTCCAGGAGGTCCAAATGTACAAGATTTGTGAGGTAGCACTTGTCCATAGCGACCCTCTTTGGCCTCCGGGCGAATCATATGCCGGAGCATCCAGAATTGCCATTGTCGTCCAAAGATATAGATGCAAATATCTTCACTCCTATCAATGTGATAGGATTCTGCCTCATCATACCTTGTCTAGGAGGTCCAAATGTACAAGATTCGTACGGTAGCACTTGTCCATAGCGACTCTCTTTGACCTCCGGTCGAATCATAAGCCGGAGCATCCAAAATTGCCAATGTCGTCCAAAGATATAAATGCAAATATCTTCACTCCTTTCAATTTTACAGGATTCAGCCTCATCATATCTTGTCCAGGAGGTTCAAATGTACATGATTGCTGGGGTAGAACTTGACAAAAGCGAATCTCTTTTGACTCCGGTCGATCCATAAGCCGAAGCATCCAGAATTGCCAATGACGTCCAATTAAATAGATGCAAATATCTTTACTCCTATCAATGTGATAGGATTCCGCCTCATCGTATCTTGTCCAGGGGGTCCAAATGTACAAAATTTGTGCGGTAGCACTTGTCCAAAGCGACTCTCTTTGGCCTCCGGTCGAATCATAAGCCGGAGCATCTAAAATTGCCAATGTCGTCCAATGATATAGATGCAAATGTCTTCACTCCTATCAATTTTACAGGATTCTGCCTCATCGTATCTTATCCAGGGGGTCAAAATGTACAAGATTTGAGCGGTAGCACTTGTCCAAACCGACTCCCTTTGATCTCAAGTCGATCTATATGCCCGATCATCCAGAATTGCCAATGTCGTCCAATGATTTAGATACAAATATCTTTACTCCTATCAATTTTACAGGATTCTGCCTCATCATATCTTGTCCAGGAGGTTCAAATGTACATGATTTCTGGGGTAGAACTTGACAAAAGCGAATCTCTTTTGACTCAGGTCGATCCATATGCCGAAGTGTGCAGAATAGCCAATGTCGTCCAATGATATAGATGCAAATATCTTTACTCCTATCAATTTGCCAGGATTTTGCCTCATCGTATCTTATCCAGGGGGTCAAAATGTACAAGATTTGAGCGGTAACACTTGTCCAAACCGACTCCCTTTGATCTCAAGTCGATCTATATGCCCGATCATCCAGAATTGCCAATGTCGTCCAATGATTTAGATACAAATATCTTTACTCCTATCAATTTGACAGGATTCTGCCTCATCGTATCTTGTCCATGGGGTCCAAATGTACAAGATTTGTGTGGTAGCACTTGTCCAAAGCGACTCTCTTTGGACTCATGTCGCATCATATGCCCGAGCATCCAGAATTGCCAATGTCGTCCAATGATGTAGATGCAAATATTTTCACACCTATCAATGTGATAGGATTCTGCCTCATCATACCTTGTCCAAGAGGTTTAAATGTACCAGATTTGTGCGGTAGCACTTGTCCAAAGCGACTCTCTTTGGCCTCCGGTCGAATCATATGCCGCAGCATCCAGAATTGCCAATGTCGTCCAAAGATATAAATGCAAATATCTTCACTCCTATCAATGTGATAGGATTCTGCCTCATCATACCTTGTCCAGGAGGTCCAAATGTACAAGATTCGTGCGGTAGCACTTGTCCATAGCGACTCTGTTTGGCCTCCGGTCGAATCATAAGCCGGTGCATCTAAAATTGCCAATGTCGTCCAATGATATAGATGCAAATGTCTTCACTCCTATCAATTTTTGACCCGATTCTGCCTCATCGTATCTTGTCCAAGGGGTGCGAATGTACCAGATTTGTGCGGTAGCACTTGACAAAAGCGAATTTCTTTGGACTCAGGTCGAATCATAAGCCGAGCATCCAGAATTGCCAATGTCGTCCAATGATTTAGATACAAATATCTTTACTCCTATCAATTTGACAGGATTCTGCCTGATCGTATCTTGTCCAGGGGGTCCAAATGTACAAGATTTGTGCGGTAGCACTTGTCCAAAGCGAATCTCTTTGGACTCAGGTCGAATCATAAGCCGAAGCATCCAGAATTGCCAATGACGTCCAATTAAATAGATGCAAATATCTTTACTCCTATCAATGTGATAGGATTCTGCCTCATCGTATCTTGTCCAGGGGGTCCAAATGTACAAAATTTGTGCGGTAGCACTTGTCCAGATCGACTCTCTTTGGACTCAGGTCGAATCATATGTCGGATTCCCAGGATTGCCAAGGTCGTCCAAAGATATAGATGCAAATATCTTTACTCCTATCAATGTGATAGGATTCTGCCTCATCATACCTTGTCCAGGAGGTTCAAATGTACAAGAGTTGTGGGGTAGCACTTGACAAAAGCGAATCTCTTTGGACTCAGGTCGATCCATAAGCCGAAGTATCCAGAATTGCCAATGTTGTCCAATGATATAGATGCAAATATCTTTACTCCTATCAATTGTACAGGATTCTGCCTCATCGTATATTGTCCAGGGGGTCCAAATGTACAAAATTTGTGCGGTAGCACTTGTCCAGACCGACTCTCTTTGGACCCAGGTCGAATCATATGTCGCATTCCCAGGATTGCCAAGGTCGTCCAAAGATATAGATGCAGATATCTTTACTCCTATCAATGTGATAGGATTCTGCCTCATCATACCTTGTCCAGGAGGTCCAAATGTACAAGATTTGTGAGGTAGCACTTGTCCATAGCGACCCTCTTTGGCCTCCGGGCGAATCATATGCCGGAGCATCCAGAATTGCCATTGTCGTCCAAAGATATAGATGCAAATATCTTCACTCCTATCAATGTGATAGGATTCTGCCTCATCATACCTTGTCTAGGAGGTCCAAATGTACAAGATTCGTACGGTAGCACTTGTCCATAGCGACTCTCTTTGACCTCCGGTCGAATCATAAGCCGGAGCATCCAAAATTGCCAATGTCGTCCAAAGATATAAATGCAAATATCTTCACTCCTTTCAATTTTACAGGATTCAGCCTCATCATATCTTGTCCAGGAGGTTCAAATGTACATGATTGCTGGGGTAGAACTTGACAAAAGCGAATCTCTTTTGACTCCGGTCGATCCATAAGCCGAAGCATCCAGAATTGCCAATGACGTCCAATTAAATAGATGCAAATATCTTTACTCCTATCAATGTGATAGGATTCCGCCTCATCGTATCTTGTCCAGGGGGTCCAAATGTACAAAATTTGTGCGGTAGCACTTGTCCAAAGCGACTCTCTTTGGCCTCCGGTCGAATCATAAGCCGGAGCATCTAAAATTGCCAATGTCGTCCAATGATATAGATGCAAATGTCTTCACTCCTATCAATTTTACAGGATTCTGCCTCATCGTATCTTATCCAGGGGGTCAAAATGTACAAGATTTGAGCGGTAGCACTTGTCCAAACCGACTCCCTTTGATCTCAAGTCGATCTATATGCCCGATCATCCAGAATTGCCAATGTCGTCCAATGATTTAGATACAAATATCTTTACTCCTATCAATTTTACAGGATTCTGCCTCATCATATCTTGTCCAGGAGGTTCAAATGTACATGATTTCTGGGGTAGAACTTGACAAAAGCGAATCTCTTTTGACTCAGGTCGATCCATATGCCGAAGTGTGCAGAATAGCCAATGTCGTCCAATGATATAGATGCAAATATCTTTACTCCTATCAATTTGCCAGGATTTTGCCTCATCGTATCTTATCCAGGGGGTCAAAATGTACAAGATTTGAGCGGTAACACTTGTCCAAACCGACTCCCTTTGATCTCAAGTCGATCTATATGCCCGATCATCCAGAATTGCCAATGTCGTCCAATGATTTAGATACAAATATCTTTACTCCTATCAATTTGACAGGATTCTGCCTCATCGTATCTTGTCCATGGGGTCCAAATGTACAAGATTTGTGTGGTAGCACTTGTCCAAAGCGACTCTCTTTGGACTCATGTCGCATCATATGCCCGAGCATCCAGAATTGCCAATGTCGTCCAATGATGTAGATGCAAATATTTTCACACCTATCAATGTGATAGGATTCTGCCTCATCATACCTTGTCCAAGAGGTTTAAATGTACCAGATTTGTGCGGTAGCACTTGTCCAAAGCGACTCTCTTTGGCCTCCGGTCGAATCATATGCCGCAGCATCCAGAATTGCCAATGTCGTCCAAAGATATAAATGCAAATATCTTCACTCCTATCAATGTGATAGGATTCTGCCTCATCATACCTTGTCCAGGAGGTCCAAATGTACAAGATTCGTGCGGTAGCACTTGTCCATAGCGACTCTGTTTGGCCTCCGGTCGAATCATAAGCCGGTGCATCTAAAATTGCCAATGTCGTCCAATGATATAGATGCAAATGTCTTCACTCCTATCAATTTTTGACCCGATTCTGCCTCATCGTATCTTGTCCAAGGGGTGCGAATGTACCAGATTTGTGCGGTAGCACTTGACAAAAGCGAATTTCTTTGGCCTCCGGTCGAATCATAAGCCGGAGCATCTAAAAATGCCAATGTCGTCCAATGATATAGATGCAAATATCTTCACTCCTATCAATTTGACAGGATTCTGCCTCATCGTATCTTGTCCAGGGGGTGCGAATGTACCAGATTTGTGCGGTAGCACATGACAAAAGGGAACCTCTTTGGACTCAGGTCGAATCATAAGGCGAGCATCCAGAATTGCCAATGTCGTCCAATTATATAGATGCAAATATCTTTACTCCTATCAATGTGGTAGGATTCTGCCTCATCATACCTTGTCCAGGAAGTGCAAATTTACAAGATTTGTGCGGTAGCACTTGACAAAAGCGAATCTCTTTGGACTCAGGTCGAATCATAAGCCGAAGCATCCAGAATTGCCAATGACGTCCAATTATATAGATGCAAATATCTTTACTCCTATCAATGTGATAGGATTCTGCCTCATCGTATCTTGTCCAGGGGGTCCAAATGTACAAGATTTGTGCGGTAGCACTTGTCCATAGCGACCCTCTTTGGCCTCCGGGCGAATCATATGCCGGAGCATCCAGAATTGCCAATGTCGTCCAAAGATATAAATGCAAATATCTTCACTCCTATCAATTTTACAGGATTCTGCCTCATCATATTTTGTCCAGGAGGTCCAAATGTACATGATTTCTGGGGTAGAACTTGACAAAAGCGAATCTCTTTTGACTCAGGTCGATCCATATGCCGAAGTATGCAGAATAGCCAATGTCGTCCAATGATATAGATGCAAATATCTTTACTCCTATCAATTTGCCAGGATTCTGCCTCATCGTATCTTATCCAGGGGGTCAAAATGTACAAGATTTGAGCGGTAGCACTTGTCCAAAGCGACTCTCTTTGGACTCATGTCGAATCATATGCCCGAGCATCCAGAATTGCCAATGTCGTCCAATGATATAGATACAAATATCTTTACTCTTATCAATGTGATATGATTCTGCCTCATCATACCTTGTCAAGGAGGTCCAAATGTACCAGATTTGTGCGGTAGCACTTGACAAAAGCGAATCTCTTTGGACTCAGGTCGAATCATAAGCCGAAGCATCCAGAATTGCCAATGACGTCCAATTATATAGATGCAAATATCTTTACTCCTATCAATGTGATAGGATTCTGCCTCATCGTATCTTGTCCAGGGGGTCCAAATGTACAAGATTTGTGCGGTAGCACTTGTCCATAGCAACCCTCTTTGGCCTCCGGGCGAATCATATGCCGGAGCATCCAGAATTGCCAATGTCGTCCAAAGATATAGATGCAAATATCTTCACTCCTATCAATGTGATAGGATTCTGCCTCATCGTATCTTGCCAAGGAGGTCCAAATGTACAAGATTTCTGTGGTAGCACTTGTCCAAAGCGACTCTCTTTGGCCTCCGGTCGAATCATAAGCCGGAGCATCTAAAATTGCCAATGTCGTCCAATGATATAGATGCAAATATCTTTACTCCTATCAATGTGGTAGGATTCTGCCTCATCATACCTTGTCCAGGAAGTGCAAATTTACAAGATTTGTGCGGTAGCACTTGACAAAAGCGAATCTCTTTGGACTCAGGTCGAATCATAAGCCGAAGCATCCAGAATTGCCAATGACGTCCAATTATATAGATGCAAATATCTTTACTCCTATCAATGTGATAGGATTCTGCCTCATCGTATCTTGTCCAGGGGGTCCAAATGTACAAGATTTGTGCGGTAGCACTTGTCCATAGCGACCCTCTTTGGCCTCCGGGCGAATCATATGCCGGAGCATCCAGAATTGCCAATGTCGTCCAAAGATATAAATGCAAATATCTTCACTCCTATCAATTTTACAGGATTCTGCCTCATCATATTTTGTCCAGGAGGTCCAAATGTACATGATTTCTGGGGTAGAACTTGACAAAAGCGAATCTCTTTTGACTCAGGTCGATCCATATGCCGAAGTATGCAGAATAGCCAATGTCGTCCAATGATATAGATGCAAATATCTTTACTCCTATCAATTTGCCAGGATTCTGCCTCATCGTATCTTATCCAGGGGGTCAAAATGTACAAGATTTGAGCGGTAGCACTTGTCCAAAGCGACTCTCTTTGGACTCATGTCGAATCATATGCCCGAGCATCCAGAATTGCCAATGTCGTCCAATGATATAGATACAAATATCTTTACTCTTATCAATGTGATATGATTCTGCCTCATCATACCTTGTCAAGGAGGTCCAAATGTACCAGATTTGTGCGGTAGCACTTGACAAAAGCGAATCTCTTTGGACTCAGGTCGAATCATAAGCCGAAGCATCCAGAATTGCCAATGACGTCCAATTATATAGATGCAAATATCTTTACTCCTATCAATGTGATAGGATTCTGCCTCATCGTATCTTGTCCAGGGGGTCCAAATGTACAAGATTTGTGCGGTAGCACTTGTCCATAGCGACCCTCTTTGGCCTCCGGGCGAATCATATGCCGGAGCATCCAGAATTGCCAATGTCGTCCAAAGATATAGATGCAAATATCTTCACTCCTATCAATGTGATAGGATTCTGCCTCATCGTATCTTGCCAAGGAGGTCCAAATGTACAAGATTTCTGCGGTAGCACTTGTCCAAAGCGACTCTCTTTGGCCTCCGGTCGAATCATAAGCCGGAGCATCTAAAATTGCCAATGTCGTCCAATGATATAGATGCAAATGTCTTCACTCCTATCAATTTTTGACAGGATTCCGCCTCATCGTATCTTGTCCAGGAGGTCCAAATGTGCAAGATTTGTGCGGTAGCACTTGTCCATAGCGACCCTCTTTGGCCTCCGGGCGAATCATATGCCGGAGCATCCAGAATTGCCAATGTCGTCCAAAGATATAGATGCAAATATCTTCACTCCTATCAATGTGATAGGATTCTGCCTCATCATACCTTGTCCAGGAGGTCCGAATGTACAAGATTTGTGCGGTAGCACTTGTCCATAGCGACCCTCTTTGGCCTCCGGGCGAATCATATGCCGGAGCATCCAGATTTGCCAATGTCGTCCAAAGATATAGATGCAAATATCTTCACTCCTATCAATGTGATAGGATTCTGCCTCATCGTATCTTGCCAAGGAGGTCCAAATGTACAAGATTTGTGCGGTAGCACTTGTCTATAGCGACTCTGTTTGGCCTCCGGTCGAATCATAAGCCGGTGCATCTAAAATTGCCAATGTCGTCCAATGATATAGATGCAAATGTCTTCACTCCCATCAATTTTTGACACGATTCTGCCTCATCGTATCTTGTCCAGGGGGTGCGAATGTACCAGATTTGTGCGGTAGCACTTGACAAATGGGAATCTCTTTGGACTCAGGTCGAATCATAAGGCGAGCATCCAGAATTGCCAATGTCGTCCAATTATATAGATGCAAATATCTTTACTCCTATCAATGTGATAGGATTCTGCCTCATCATACCTTGTCCAGGAAGTGCAAATTTACAAGATTTGTGCGGTAGCACTTTACAAAAGCGAATCTCTTTGGACTCAGGTCGATCCATAAGCCGAAGCATCCAAAATTGCCAATTTCGTCCAATGATATTGATGCAAATATCTTTACTCCTATCAATGTGATAGGATTCTGCCTCATCGTACCTTGTCAACGAGATCCAAATGTACCAGATTTGTGCGGTAGCACTTGTCCAAAGCGACTCTCTTTGGCCTCCGGTCGAATCATATGCCGCAGCATCCAGAATTGATAATGTCGTCCAAAGATATAAATGCAAATATCTTCACTCCTATCAATTTTACAGGATTCTGCCTCATCATATTTTGTCCAGGAGGTCCAAATGTACATGATTTCTGGGGTAGAACTTGACAAAAGCGAATCTCTTTTGACTCAGGTCGATCCATATGCCGAAGTATGCAGAATAGCCAATGTCGTCCAATGATATAGATGCAAATATCTTTACTCCTATCAATTTGCCAGGATTCTGCCTCAGCGTATCTTATCCAGGGGGTCAAAATGTACAAGATTTGAGCGGTAGCACTTGTCCAAAGCGACTCTCTTTGGACTCATGTCGAATCATATGCCCGAGCATCCAGAATTGCCAATGTCGTCCAAAGATATAGATGCAAATATCTTCACTCCTATCAATGTGATAGGATTCTGCCTCATCGTATCTTGCCAAGGAGGTCCAAATGTACAAGATTTCTGCGGTAGCACTTGTCCAAAGCGACTCTCTTTGGCCTCCGGTCGAATCATAAGCCGGAGCATCTAAAATTGCCAATGTCGTCCAATGATATAGATGCAAATGTCTTCACTCCTATCAATTTTTGACAGGATTCCGCCTCATCGTATCTTGTCCAGGAGGTCCAAATGTGCAAGATTTGTGCGGTAGCACTTGTCCATAGCGACCCTCTTTGGCCTCCGGGCGAATCATATGCCGGAGCATCCAGAATTGCCAATGTCGTCCAAAGATATAGATGCAAATATCTTCACTCCTATCAATGTGATAGGATTCTGCCTCATCATACCTTGTCCAGGAAGTGCAAATTTACAAGATTTGTGCGGTAGCACTTTACAAAAGCGAATCTCTTTGGACTCAGGTCGATCCATAAGCCGAAGCATCCAAAATTGCCAATTTCGTCCAATGATATTGATGCAAATATCTTTACTCCTATCAATGTGATAGGATTCTGCCTTATCGTACCTTGTCAACGAGATCCAAATGTACCAGATTTGTGCGGTAGCACTTGTCCAAAGCGACTCTCTTTGGCCTCCGGTCGAATCATATGCCGCAGCATCCAGAATTGCCAATGTCGTCCAAAGATATAAATGCAAATATCTTCACTCCTATCAATTTTACAGGATTCTGCCTCATCATATTTTGTCCAGGAGGTCCAAATGTACATGATTTCTGGGGTAGAACTTGACAAAAGCGAATCTCTTTTGACTCAGGTCGATCCATATGCCGAAGTATGCAGAATAGCCAATGTCGTCCAATGATATAGATGCAAATATCTTTACTCCTATCAATTTGCCAGGATTCTGCCTCAGCGTATCTTATCCAGGGGGTCAAAATGTACAAGATTTGAGCGGTAGCACTTGTCCAAAGCGACTCTCTTTGGACTCATGTCGAATCATATGCCCGAGCATCCAGAATTGCCAATGTCGTCCAATGATATAGATACAAATATCTTTACTCTTATCAATGTGATATGATTCTGCCTCATCATACCTTGTCAAGGAGGTCCAAATGTACCAGATTTGTGCGGTAGCACTTGACAAAAGCGAATCTCTTTGGACTCAGGTCGAATCATAAGCCGAAGCATCCAGAATTGCCAATGACGTCCAATTATATAGATGCAAATATCTTTACTCCTATCAATGTGATAGGATTCTGCCTCATCGTATCTTGTCCAGGGGGTCCAAATGTACAAGATTTGTGCGGTAGCACTTGTCCATAGCGACCCTCTTTGGCCTCCGGGCGAATCATATGCCGGAGCATCCAGAATTGCCAATGTCGTCCAAAGATACAGATGCAAATATCTTCACTCCTATCAATGTGATAGGATTCTGCCTCATCATACCTTGTCCAGGAGGTCCGAATGTACAAGATTTGTGCGGTAGCACTTGTCCATAGCGACCCTCTTTGGCCTCCGGGCGAATCATATGCCGGAGCATCCAGATTTGCCAATGTCGTCCAAAGATATAGATGCAAATATCTTCACTCCCATCAATGTGATAGGATTCTGCCTCATCCTATCTTGCCAAGGAGGTCCAAATGTGCAAGATTTGTGCGGTAGCACTTGTCCATAGCGACCCTCTTTGGCCTCCGGTCGAATCATAAGCCGGAGCATCTAAAATTGCCAATGTCGTCCAATGATATAGATGCAAATGTCTTCACTCCTATCAATTTGTGACAGGATTCCGCCTCATCGTATCTTGTCCAGGAGGTCCAAATGTGCAAGATTTGTGCGGTAGCACTTGTCCATAGCGACCCTCTTTGCCCTCCGGGCGAATCATATGCCGGAGCATCCAGAATTGCCAATGTCGTCCAAAGATATTGATGCAAATATCTTCACTCCTATCAATTTGACAGGATTCTGCCTCATCATATCTTGTCCAGGGGGTGCGAATGTACCCGATTTGTGCGGTAGCACTTGACAAAAGTGAATCTCTTTGGACTCAGGTCGAATCATAAGCCGAGCATCCAGAATTGCCAATGACGTCCAATGATTTAGATACAAATATCTTTACTCCTATCAATTTGACAGGATTCTGCCTCATCGTATCTTGTCCAGGGGGTCCAAATATACAAGATTTGTGTGGTAGCACTTGTCCAAAGCGAATCTCTTTGGACTCAGGTCGAATCATAAGCCGAGCATCCAGAATTGCCAATGTCGTCCAATTATATAGATGCAAATATCTTACTCCTATCAATGTGATAGGATTCTGCCTCACCATACCTTGTCCAGGAGGTCCAAATGTACCAGATTTGTGCGGTAGCACTTGACAAAAGCGAATCTCTTTGGACTCAGGTCGAATCATAAGCCGAAGCATCCAGAATTGCCAATGACGTCCAATTATATAGATGCAAATATCTTTACTCCTATCAATGTGATAGGATTCTGCCTCATCGTATCTTGTCCAGGGGGTCCAAATGTACAAGATTTGTGCTGTAGCACTTGTCCATAGCAACCCTCTTTGGCCTCCGGGCGAATCATATGCCGGAGCATCCAGAATTGCCAATGTCGTCCAAGGATATAGATGCAAATATCTTCACTCCTATCAATGTGATAGGATTCTGCCTCATCGTATCTTGCCAAGGAGGTCCAAATGTACAAGATTTGTGCGGTAGCACTTGTCCAAAGCGACTCTCTTTGGCCTCCGGTCGAATCATAATCCGGAGCATCTAAAATTGCCAATGTCGCCCAATGATATAGATGCAAATATCTTCACTCCTATCAATTTGACAGGATTCTGCCTCATCGTATCTTGTCCAGGGGGTGCGAATGTACCAGATTTGTGCGGTAGCACTTGACAAAAGCGAATCTCTTTGGACTCAGGTCGAATCATAAGGCGAGCAGCCAGAATTGCCAATGTCGTCCAATTATATTGATGCAAATATCTTACTCCTATCAATGTGATAGGATTCTGCCTCACCATACCTTGTCCAGGAGGTCCAAATGTACAAGATTTGTGCGGTAGGACTTGTCCAAAGCGACTCTCTTTGGCCTCCGGTCGAATCATATGCCGCAGCATCCAGAATTGCCAATGTCGTCCAATGATATAGATGCAAATATCTTCACTCCTATCAATTTGACAGGATTCTGCCTCATCATATCTTGCCAAGGAGGTCCAAATGTACAAGATTTGTGCGGTAGCACTTGTCCAAAGCGACCCTCTTTGGCCTCCGGGCGAATCATATGCCGGAGCATCCAGAATTGCCAATGTCGTCCAAAGATATAGATGCAAATATCTTCACTCCTATCAATGTGATAGGATTCTGCCTCATCATACCTTGTCCAGGAAGTGCAAATTTACAAGATTTGTGCGGTAGCACTTTACAAAAGCGAATCTCTTTGGACTCAGGTCGATCCATAAGCCGAAGCATCCAAAATTGCCAATTTCGTCCAATGATATTGATGCAAATATCTTTACTCCTATCAATGTGATAGGATTCTGCCTCATCGTACCTTGTCAACGAGATCCAAATGTACCAGATTTGTGAGGTAGCACTTGTCCAAAGCGACTCTCTTTGGCCTCCGGTCGAATCATATGCCGCCGCATCCAGAATTGCCAATGTCGTCCAAAGATATAAATGCAAATATCTTCACTCCTATCAATTTTACAGGATTCTGCCTCATCATATTTTGTCCAGGAGGTCCAAATGTACATGATTTCTGGGTTAGAACTTGACAAAAGCGAATCTCTTTTGACTCAGGTCGATCCATATGCCGAAGTATGCAGAATAGCCAATGTCGTCCAATGATATAGATGCAAATATCTTTACTCCTATCAATTTGCCAGGATTCTGCCTCAGCGTATCTTATCCAGGGGGTCAAAATGTACAAGATTTGAGCGGTAGCACTTGTCCAAAGCGACTCTCTTTGGACTCATGTCGAATCATATGCCCGAGCATCCAGAATTGCCAATGTCGTCCAATGATATAGATACAAATATCTTTACTCTTATCAATGTGATATGATTCTGCCTCATCATACCTTGTCAAGGAGGTCCAAATGTACCAGATTTGTGCGGTAGCACTTGACAAAAGCGAATCTCTTTGGACTCAGGTCGAATCATAAGCCGAAGCATCCAGAATTGCCAATGACGTCCAATTATATAGATGCAAATATCTTTACTCCTATCAATGTGATAGGATTCTGCCTCATCGTATCTTGTCCAGGGGGTCCAAATGTACAAGATTTGTGCGGTAGCACTTGTCCATAGCGACCCTCTTTGGCCTCCGGGCGAATCATATGCCGGAGCATCCAGAATTGCCAATGTCGTCCAAAGATACAGATGCAAATATCTTCACTCCTATCAATGTGATAGGATTCTGCCTCATCATACCTTGTCCAGGAGGTCCGAATGTACAAGATTTGTGCGGTAGCACTTGTCCATAGCGACCCTCTTTGGCCTCCGGGCGAATCATATGCCGGAGCATCCAGATTTGCCAATGTCGTCCAAAGATATAGATGCAAATATCTTCACTCCCATCAATGTGATAGGATTCTGCCTCATCCTATCTTGCCAAGGAGGTCCAAATGTGCAAGATTTGTGCGGTAGCACTTGTCCATAGCGACCCTCTTTGGCCTCCGGTCGAATCATAAGCCGGAGCATCTAAATTGCCAATGTCGTCCAATGATATAGATGCAAATGTCTTCACTCCTATCAATTTGTGACAGGATTCCGCCTCATCGTATCTTGTCCAGGAGGTCCAAATGTGCAAGATTTGTGCGGTAGCACTTGTCCATAGCGACCCTCTTTGGCCTCCGGGCGAATCATATGCCGGAGCATCCAGAATTGCCAATGTCGTCCAAAGATATTGATGCAAATATCTTCACTCCTATCAATTTGACAGGATTCTGCCTCATCATATCTTGTCCAGGGGGTGCGAATGTACCCGATTTGTGCGGTAGCACTTGACAAAAGTGAATCTCTTTGGACTCAGGTCGAATCATAAGCCGAGCATCCAGAATTGCCAATGACGTCCAATGATTTAGATACAAATATCTTTACTCCTATCAATTTGACAGGATTCTGCCTCATCGTATCTTGTCCAGGGGGTCCAAATATACAAGATTTGTGTGGTAGCACTTGTCCAAAGCGAATCTCTTTGGACTCAGGTCGAATCATAAGCCGAGCATCCAGAATTGCCAATGTCGTCCAATTATATAGATGCAAATATCTTACTCCTATCAATGTGATAGGATTCTGCCTCACCATACCTTGTCCAGGAGGTCCAAATGTACCAGATTTGTGCGGTAGCACTTGACAAAAGCGAATCTCTTTGGACTCAGGTCGAATCATAAGCCGAAGCATCCAGAATTGCCAATGACGTCCAATTATATAGATGCAAATATCTTTACTCCTATCAATGTGATAGGATTCTGCCTCATCGTATCTTGTCCAGGGGGTCCAAATGTACAAGATTTGTGCTGTAGCACTTGTCCATAGCAACCCTCTTTGGCCTCCGGGCGAATCATATGCCGGAGCATCCAGAATTGCCAATGTCGTCCAATGATATAGATGCAAATATCTTCACTCCTATCAATTTGACAGGATTCTGCCTCATCATATCTTGCCAAGGAGGTCCAAATGTACAAGATTTGTGCGGTAGCACTTGTCCAAAGCGACTCTCTTTGGCCTCCGGTCGAATCATAATCCGGAGCATCTAAAATTGCCAATGTCGCCCAATGATATAGATGCAAATATCTTCACTCCTATCAATTTGACAGGATTCTGCCTCATCGTATCTTGTCCAGGGGGTGCGAATGTACCAGATTTGTGCGGTAGCACTTGACAAAAGCGAATCTCTTTGGCCTCCGGTCGAATCATAAGCCGCAGCATCTAAAATTGCCAATGTCGTCCAATGATATAGATGCAAATATCTTCACTCCTATCAATTTGACAGGATTCTGCCTTATCGTATCTTGTCCAGGGGGTGCGAATGTACCAGATTTGTGCGGTAGCACTTGACAAAAGCGAATCTCTTTGGGCTCAGGTCGAATCATAAGGCGAGCATCCAGAATTGCCAATGTCGTCCAATTATATAGATGCAAATATCTTTACTCCTATCAATGTGATAGGATTCTGCCTCATCATACCTTGTCAAGGAGGTCCAAATGTACCAGATTTGTGCGGTAGCACTTGACAAAAGCGAATCTCTTTGGACTCAGGTCGAATCATATGCCGAAGCATCCAGAATTGCCAATGACGTCCAATTAAATAGATGCAAATATCTTTACTCCTATCAATGTGATAGGATTCTGCCTCATCGTATCTTGTCCAGGGGGTCCAAATGTACAAAATTTGTGCGGTAGCACTTGTCCAGACCGACTCTCTTTGGACTCAGGTCGAATCATATGTCGGATTCCCAGGATTGCCAAGGTCGTCCAAAGATATAGATGCAAATATCTTTACTCCTATCAATGTGATAGGATTCTGCCTCATCATACCTTGTCCAGGAGGTTCAAATGTACAAGAGTTGTGGGGTAGCACTTGACAAAAGCGAATCTCTTTGGACTCAGGTCGATCCATAAGCCGAAGTATCAAGAATTGCCAATGTCGTCCAATGATATAGATGCAAATATCTTTAGTCCTATCAATGTGATAGGATTCTGCCTCATCGTATCTTGTCCAGGGGGTCCGAATGTACCAGATTTGTGCGGTAGCACTTGTCCATAGCGACCCTCTTTGGCCTCCGGGCGAATCATATGCCGGAGCATCCAGAATTGCCAATGTCGTCCAAAGATATAGATGCAAATATCTTCACTCCTATCAATGTGATAGGATTCTGCCTCATCATACCTTGTCCAGGAGGTCCAAATGTACAAGATTTGTGCGGTAGCACTTGTCCATAGCGACCCTCTTTGGCCTCCGGGCGAATCATATGCCGGAGCATCCAGAATTGCCAATGTCGTCCAAATATATAGATGCAAATATCTTTACTCCTATCAATGTGATAGGATTCTGCCTCATCATACCTTGTCCAGGAGGTCCAAATGTACAAGATTTGTGCGGTAGCACTTGTCCATAGCGACCCTCTTTGGCCTCTGGGCGAATCATATGCCGGAGCATCCAGATTTGCCAATGTCGTCCAAAGATAATGATGCAAATATCTTCACTCCTATCAATGTGATAGGATTCTGCCTCATCGTATCTTGCCAAGGAGGTCCAAATGTACAAGATTTGTGCGGTAGCACTTGACAAAAGCGAATCTCTTTGGACTCAGGTCGAATCATAAGGCGAGCATCCAGAATTGCCAATGTCGTCCAATTATATAGATGAAAATATCTTTACTCCTATCAATGTGATAGGATTCTGCCTCATCATACCTTGTCAAGGAGGTCCAAATGTACCAGATTTGTGCGGTAGCACTTGACAAAAGCGAATCTCTTCGGCCTCCGGTCGAATCATAAGCCGGAGCATCTAAAATTGCCAATGTCGTCCAATGATATAGATGCAAATATCTTCACTCCTATCAATTTGACATGATTCTGCCTCATCGTATCTTGTCCAGGGGGTGCGAATGTACCAGATTTGTGCGGTAGCACTTGACAAAAGCGAATCTCTTTGGACTCCGGTCGAATCATAAGGCGAGCATCCAGAATTGCCA
Source organism: Priocnemis perturbator (assembly GCA_963942575.1). Classification (NCBI taxonomy): domain Eukaryota; kingdom Metazoa; phylum Arthropoda; class Insecta; order Hymenoptera; family Pompilidae; genus Priocnemis; species Priocnemis perturbator. The sequence continues at coordinate 5,149,162 of CAWWDK010000042.1, forward strand.
ATGTCGTCCAATTATATAGATGCAAATATCTTTACTCCTATCAATGTGATAGGATTCTGCCTCATCATACCTTGTCCAGGAAGTGCAAATTTACAAGATTTGTGCGGTAGCACTTTACAAAAGCGAATCTCTTTGGACTCAGGTCGATCCATAAGCCGAAGCATCCAAAATTGCCAATTTCGTCAAATGATATTGATGCAAATATCTTTACTCCTATCAATGTGATAGGATTCTGCCTCATCGTACCTTGTCAACGAGATCCAAATGTACCAGATTTGTGCGGTAGCACTTGTCCAAAGCGACTCTCTTTGGCCTCCGGTCGAATCATATGCCGCAGCATCCAGAATTGCCAATGTCGTCCAAAGATATAAATGCAAATATCTTCACTCCTATCAATTTTACAGGATTCTGCCTCATCATATTTTGTCCAGGAGGTCCAAATGTACATGATTTCTGGGGTAGAACTTGACAAAAGCGAATCTCTTTTGACTCAGGTCGATCCATATGCCGAAGTATGCAGAATAGCCAATGTCGTCCAATGATATAGATGCAAATATCTTTACTCCTATCAATTTGCCAGGATTCTGCCTCAGCGTATCTTATCCAGGGGGTCAAAATGTACAAGATTTGAGCGGTAGCACTTGTCCAAAGCGACTCTCTTTGGACTCATGTCGAATCATATGCCCGAGCATCCAGAATTGCCAATGTCGTCCAAAGATATAGATGCAAATATCTTCACTCCTATCAATGTGATAGGATTCTGCCTCATCGTATCTTGCCAAGGAGGTCCAAATGTACAAGATTTCTGCGGTAGCACTTGTCCAAAGCGACTCTCTTTGGCCTCCGGTCGAATCATAAGCCGGAGCATCTAAAATTGCCAATGTCGTCCAATGATATAGATGCAAATGTCTTCACTCCTATCAATTTTTGACAGGATTCCGCCTCATCGTATCTTGTCCAGGAGGTCCAAATGTGCAAGATTTGTGCGGTAGCACTTGTCCATAGCGACCCTCTTTGGCCTCCGGGCGAATCATATGCCGGAGCATCCAGAATTGCCAATGTCGTCCAAAGATATAGATGCAAATATCTTCACTCCTATCAATGTGATAGGATTCTGCCTCATCATACCTTGTCCAGGAAGTGCAAATTTACAAGATTTGTGCGGTAGCACTTTACAAAAGCGAATCTCTTTGGACTCAGGTCGATCCATAAGCCGAAGCATCCAAAATTGCCAATTTCGTCCAATGATATTGATGCAAATATCTTTACTCCTATCAATGTGATAGGATTCTGCCTCATCGTACCTTGTCAACGAGATCCAAATGTACCAGATTTGTGCGGTAGCACTTGTCCAAAGCGACTCTCTTTGGCCTCCGGTCGAATCATATGCCGCAGCATCCAGAATTGCCAATGTCGTCCAAAGATATAAATGCAAATATCTTCACTCCTATCAATTTTACAGGATTCTGCCTCATCATATTTTGTCCAGGAGGTCCAAATGTACATGATTTCTGGGGTAGAACTTGACAAAAGCGAATCTCTTTTGACTCAGGTCGATCCATATGCCGAAGTATGCAGAATAGCCAATGTCGTCCAATGATATAGATGCAAATATCTTTACTCCTATCAATTTGCCAGGATTCTGCCTCAGCGTATCTTATCCAGGGGGTCAAAATGTACAAGATTTGAGCGGTAGCACTTGTCCAAAGCGACTCTCTTTGGACTCATGTCGAATCATATGCCCGAGCATCCAGAATTGCCAATGTCGTCCAATGATATAGATACAAATATCTTTACTCTTATCAATGTGATATGATTCTGCCTCATCATACCTTGTCAAGGAGGTCCAAATGTACCAGATTTGTGCGGTAGCACTTGACAAAAGCGAATCTCTTTGGACTCAGGTCGAATCATAAGCCGAAGCATCCAGAATTGCCAATGACGTCCAATTATATAGATGCAAATATCTTTACTCCTATCAATGTGATAGGATTCTGCCTCATCGTATCTTGTCCAGGGGGTCCAAATGTACAAGATTTGTGCGGTAGCACTTGTCCATAGCGACCCTCTTTGGCCTCCGGGCGAATCATATGCCGGAGCATCCAGAATTGCCAATGTCGTCCAAAGATACAGATGCAAATATCTTCACTCCTATCAATGTGATAGGATTCTGCCTCATCATACCTTGTCCAGGAGGTCCGAATGTACAAGATTTGTGCGGTAGCACTTGTCCATAGCGACCCTCTTTGGCCTCCGGGCGAATCATATGCCGGAGCATCCAGATTTGCCAATGTCGTCCAAAGATATAGATGCAAATATCTTCACTCCCATCAATGTGATAGGATTCTGCCTCATCCTATCTTGCCAAGGAGGTCCAAATGTGCAAGATTTGTGCGGTAGCACTTGTCCATAGCGACCCTCTTTGGCCTCCGGTCGAATCATAAGCCGGAGCATCTAAAATTGCCAATGTCGTCCAATGATATAGATGCAAATGTCTTCACTCCTATCAATTTGTGACAGGATTCCGCCTCATCGTATCTTGTCCAGGAGGTCCAAATGTGCAAGATTTGTGCGGTAGCACTTGTCCATAGCGACCCTCTTTGGCCTCCGGGCGAATCATATGCCGGAGCATCCAGAATTGCCAATGTCGTCCAAAGATATTGATGCAAATATCTTCACTCCTATCAATTTGACAGGATTCTGCCTCATCATATCTTGTCCAGGGGGTGCGAATGTACCCGATTTGTGCGGTAGCACTTGACAAAAGTGAATCTCTTTGGACTCAGGTCGAATCATAAGCCGAGCATCCAGAATTGCCAATGACGTCCAATGATTTAGATACAAATATCTTTACTCCTATCAATTTGACAGGATTCTGCCTCATCGTATCTTGTCCAGGGGGTCCAAATATACAAGATTTGTGTGGTAGCACTTGTCCAAAGCGAATCTCTTTGGACTCAGGTCGAATCATAAGCCGAGCATCCAGAATTGCCAATGTCGTCCAATTATATAGATGCAAATATCTTACTCCTATCAATGTGATAGGATTCTGCCTCACCATACCTTGTCCAGGAGGTCCAAATGTACCAGATTTGTGCGGTAGCACTTGACAAAAGCGAATCTCTTTGGACTCAGGTCGAATCATAAGCCGAAGCATCCAGAATTGCCAATGACGTCCAATTATATAGATGCAAATATCTTTACTCCTATCAATGTGATAGGATTCTGCCTCATCGTATCTTGTCCAGGGGGTCCAAATGTACAAGATTTGTGCTGTAGCACTTGTCCATAGCAACCCTCTTTGGCCTCCGGGCGAATCATATGCCGGAGCATCCAGAATTGCCAATGTCGTCCAATGATATAGATGCAAATATCTTCACTCCTATCAATTTGACAGGATTCTGCCTCATCATATCTTGCCAAGGAGGTCCAAATGTACAAGATTTGTGCGGTAGCACTTGTCCAAAGCGACTCTCTTTGGCCTCCGGTCGAATCATAATCCGGAGCATCTAAAATTGCCAATGTCGCCCAATGATATAGATGCAAATATCTTCACTCCTATCAATTTGACAGGATTCTGCCTCATCGTATCTTGTCCAGGGGGTGCGAATGTACCAGATTTGTGCGGTAGCACTTGACAAAAGCGAATCTCTTTGGCCTCCGGTCGAATCATAAGCCGGAGCATCTAAAATTGCCAATGTCGTCCAATGATATAGATGCAAATATCTTCACTCCTATCAATTTGACAGGATTCTGCCTTATCGTATCTTGTCCAGGGGGTGCGAATGTACCAGATTTGTGCGGTAGCACTTGACAAAAGCGAATCTCTTTGGGCTCAGGTCGAATCATAAGGCGAGCATCCAGAATTGCCAATGTCGTCCAATTATATAGATGCAAATATCTTTACTCCTATCAATGTGATAGGATTCTGCCTCATCATACCTTGTCAAGGAGGTCCAAATGTACCAGATTTGTGCGGTAGCACTTGACAAAAGCGAATCTCTTTGGACTCAGGTCGAATCATATGCCGAAGCATCCAGAATTGCCAATGACGTCCAATTAAATAGATGCAAATATCTTTACTCCTATCAATGTGATAGGATTCTGCCTCATCGTATCTTGTCCAGGGGGTCCAAATGTACAAAATTTGTGCGGTAGCACTTGTCCAGACCGACTCTCTTTGGACTCAGGTCGAATCATATGTCGGATTCCCAGGATTGCCAAGGTCGTCCAAAGATATAGATGCAAATATCTTTACTCCTATCAATGTGATAGGATTCTGCCTCATCATACCTTGTCCAGGAGGTTCAAATGTACAAGAGTTGTGGGGTAGCACTTGACAAAAGCGAATCTCTTTGGACTCAGGTCGATCCATAAGCCGAAGTATCAAGAATTGCCAATGTCGTCCAATGATATAGATGCAAATATCTTTAGTCCTATCAATGTGATAGGATTCTGCCTCATCGTATCTTGTCCAGGGGGTCCGAATGTACCAGATTTGTGCGGTAGCACTTGTCCATAGCGACCCTCTTTGGCCTCCGGGCGAATCATATGCCGGAGCATCCAGAATTGCCAATGTCGTCCAAAGATATAGATGCAAATATCTTCACTCCTATCAATGTGATAGGATTCTGCCTCATCATACCTTGTCCAGGAGGTCCAAATGTACAAGATTTGTGCGGTAGCACTTGTCCATAGCGACCCTCTTTGGCCTTCGGGCGAATCATATGCCGGAGCATCCAGAATTGCCAATGTCGTCCAAATATATAGATGCAAATATCTTTACTCCTATCAATGTGATAGGATTCTGCCTCATCATACCTTGTCCAGGAGGTCCAAATGTACAAGATTTGTGCGGTAGCACTTGTCCATAGCGACCCTCTTTGGCCTCTGGGCGAATCATATGCCGGAGCATCCAGATTTGCCAATGTCGTCCAAAGATAATGATGCAAATATCTTCACTCCTATCAATGTGATAGGATTCTGCCTCATCGTATCTTGCCAAGGAGGTCCAAATGTACAAGATTTGTGCGGTAGCACTTGACAAAAGCGAATCTCTTTGGACTCAGGTCGAATCATAAGGCGAGCATCCAGAATTGCCAATGTCGTCCAATTATATAGATGAAAATATCTTTACTCCTATCAATGTGATAGGATTCTGCCTCATCATACCTTGTCAAGGAGGTCCAAATGTACCAGATTTGTGCGGTAGCACTTGACAAAAGCGAATCTCTTCGGCCTCCGGTCGAATCATAAGCCGGAGCATCTAAAATTGCCAATGTCGTCCAATGATATAGATGCAAATATCTTCACTCCTATCAATTTGACATGATTCTGCCTCATCGTATCTTGTCCAGGGGGTGCGAATGTACCAGATTTGTGCGGTAGCACTTGACAAAAGCGAATCTCTTTGGACTCCGGTCGAATCATAAGGCGAGCATCCAGAATTGCCAATGTCGTCCAATTATATAGATGCAAATATCTTTACTCCTATCAATGTGATAGGATTCTGCCTCATCATACCTTGTCCAGGAAGTGCAAATTTACAAGATTTGTGCGGTAGCACTTTACAAAAGCGAATCTCTTTGGACTCAGGTCGATCCATAAGCCGAAGCATCCAAAATTGCCAATTTCGTCAAATGATATTGATGCAAATATCTTTACTCCTATCAATGTGATAGGATTCTGCCTCATCGTACCTTGTCAACGAGATCCAAATGTACCAGATTTGTGCGGTAGCACTTGTCCAAAGCGACTCTCTTTGGCCTCCGGTCGAATCATATGCCGCAGCATCCAGAATTGCCAATGTCGTCCAAAGATATAAATGCAAATATCTTCACTCCTATCAATTTTACAGGATTCTGCCTCATCATATTTTGTCCAGGAGGTCCAAATGTACATGATTTCTGGGGTAGAACTTGACAAAAGCGAATCTCTTTTGACTCAGGTCGATCCATATGCCGAAGTATGCAGAATAGCCAATGTCGTCCAATGATATAGATGCAAATATCTTTACTCCTATCAATTTGCCAGGATTCTGCCTCAGCGTATCTTATCCAGGGGGTCAAAATGTACAAGATTTGAGCGGTAGCACTTGTCCAAAGCGACTCTCTTTGGACTCATGTCGAATCATATGCCCGAGCATCCAGAATTGCCAATGTCGTCCAAAGATATAGATGCAAATATCTTCACTCCTATCAATGTGATAGGATTCTGCCTCATCGTATCTTGCCAAGGAGGTCCAAATGTACAAGATTTCTGCGGTAGCACTTGTCCAAAGCGACTCTCTTTGGCCTCCGGTCGAATCATAAGCCGGAGCATCTAAAATTGCCAATGTCGTCCAATGATATAGATGCAAATGTCTTCACTCCTATCAATTTTTGACAGGATTCCGCCTCATCGTATCTTGTCCAGGAGGTCCAAATGTGCAAGATTTGTGCGGTAGCACTTGTCCATAGCGACCCTCTTTGGCCTCCGGGCGAATCATATGCCGGAGCATCCAGAATTGCCAATGTCGTCCAAAGATATAGATGCAAATATCTTCACTCCTATCAATGTGATAGGATTCTGCCTCATCATACCTTGTCCAGGAAGTGCAAATTTACAAGATTTGTGCGGTAGCACTTTACAAAAGCGAATCTCTTTGGACTCAGGTCGATCCATAAGCCGAAGCATCCAAAATTGCCAATTTCGTCCAATGATATTGATGCAAATATCTTTACTCCTATCAATGTGATAGGATTCTGCCTCATCGTACCTTGTCAACGAGATCCAAATGTACCAGATTTGTGCGGTAGCACTTGTCCAAAGCGACTCTCTTTGGCCTCCGGTCGAATCATATGCCGCAGCATCCAGAATTGCCAATGTCGTCCAAAGATATAAATGCAAATATCTTCACTCCTATCAATTTTACAGGATTCTGCCTCATCATATTTTGTCCAGGAGGTCCAAATGTACATGATTTCTGGGGTAGAACTTGACAAAAGCGAATCTCTTTTGACTCAGGTCGATCCATATGCCGAAGTATGCAGAATAGCCAATGTCGTCCAATGATATAGATGCAAATATCTTTACTCCTATCAATTTGCCAGGATTCTGCCTCAGCGTATCTTATCCAGGGGGTCAAAATGTACAAGATTTGAGCGGTAGCACTTGTCCAAAGCGACTCTCTTTGGACTCATGTCGAATCATATGCCCGAGCATCCAGAATTGCCAATGTCGTCCAATGATATAGATACAAATATCTTTACTCTTATCAATGTGATATGATTCTGCCTCATCATACCTTGTCAAGGAGGTCCAAATGTACCAGATTTGTGCGGTAGCACTTGACAAAAGCGAATCTCTTTGGACTCAGGTCGAATCATAAGCCGAAGCATCCAGAATTGCCAATGACGTCCAATTATATAGATGCAAATATCTTTACTCCTATCAATGTGATAGGATTCTGCCTCATCGTATCTTGTCCAGGGGGTCCAAATGTACAAGATTTGTGCGGTAGCACTTGTCCATAGCGACCCTCTTTGGCCTCCGGGCGAATCATATGCCGGAGCATCCAGAATTGCCAATGTCGTCCAAAGATACAGATGCAAATATCTTCACTCCTATCAATGTGATAGGATTCTGCCTCATCATACCTTGTCCAGGAGGTCCGAATGTACAAGATTTGTGCGGTAGCACTTGTCCATAGCGACCCTCTTTGGCCTCCGGGCGAATCATATGCCGGAGCATCCAGATTTGCCAATGTCGTCCAAAGATATAGATGCAAATATCTTCACTCCCATCAATGTGATAGGATTCTGCCTCATCCTATCTTGCCAAGGAGGTCCAAATGTGCAAGATTTGTGCGGTAGCACTTGTCCATAGCGACCCTCTTTGGCCTCCGGTCGAATCATAAGCCGGAGCATCTAAAATTGCCAATGTCTTCCAATGATATAGATGCAAATGTCTTCACTCCTATCAATTTGTGACAGGATTCCGCCTCATCGTATCTTGTCCAGGAGGTCCAAATGTGCAAGATTTGTGCGGTAGCATTTGTCCATAGCGACCCTCTTTGGCCTCCGGGCGAATCATATGCCGGAGCATCCAGAATTGCCAATGTCGTCCAAAGATATTGATGCAAATATCTTCACTCCTATCAATTTGACAGGATTCTGCCTCATCATATCTTGTCCAGGGGGTGCGAATGTACCCGATTTGTGCGGTAGCACTTGACAAAAGTGAATCTCTTTGGACTCAGGTCGAATCATAAGCCGAGCATCCAGAATTGCCAATGACGTCCAATGATTTAGATACAAATATCTTTACTCCTATCAATTTGACAGGATTCTGCCTCATCGTATCTTGTCCAGGGGGTCCAAATATACAAGATTTGTGTGGTAGCACTTGTCCAAAGCGAATCTCTTTGGACTCAGGTCGAATCATAAGCCGAGCATCCAGAATTGCCAATGTCGTCCAATTATATAGATGCAAATATCTTACTCCTATCAATGTGATAGGATTCTGCCTCACCATACCTTGTCCAGGAGGTCCAAATGTACCAGATTTGTGCGGTAGCACTTGACAAAAGCGAATCTCTTTGGACTCAGGTCGAATCATAAGCCGAAGCATCCAGAATTGCCAATGACGTCCAATTATATAGATGCAAATATCTTTACTCCTATCAATGTGATAGGATTCTGCCTCATCGTATCTTGTCCAGGGGGTCCAAATGTACAAGATTTGTGCTGTAGCACTTGTCCATAGCAACCCTCTTTGGCCTCCGGGCGAATCATATGCCGGAGCATCCAGAATTGCCAATGTCGTCCAAGGATATAGATGCAAATATCTTCACTCCTATCAATGTGATAGGATTCTGCCTCATCGTATCTTGCCAAGGAGGTCCAAATGTACAAGATTTGTGCGGTAGCACTTGTCCAAAGCGACTCTCTTTGGCCTCCGGTCGAATCATAATCCGGAGCATCTAAAATTGCCAATGTCGCCCAATGATATAGATGCAAATATCTTCACTCCTATCAATTTGACAGGATTCTGCCTCATCGTATCTTGTCCAGGGGGTGCGAATGTACCAGATTTGTGCGGTAGCACTTGACAAAAGCGAATCTCTTTGGACTCAGGTCGAATCATAAGGCGAGCAGCCAGAATTGCCAATGTCGTCCAATTATATTGATGCAAATATCTTACTCCTATCAATGTGATAGGATTCTGCCTCACCATACCTTGTCCAGGAGGTCCAAATGTACAAGATTTGTGCGGTAGGACTTGTCCAAAGCGACTCTCTTTGGCCTCCGGTCGAATCATATGCCGCAGCATCCAGAATTGCCAATGTCGTCCAATGATATAGATGCAAATATCTTCACTCCTATCAATTTGACAGGATTCTGCCTCATCATATCTTGCCAAGGAGGTCCAAATGTACAAGATTTGTGCGGTAGCACTTGTCCAAAGCGACTCTCTTTGGCCTCCGGTCGAATCATAATCCGGAGCATCTAAAATTGCCAATGTCGCCCAATGATATAGATGCAAATATCTTCACTCCTATCAATTTGACAGGATTCTGCCTCATCGTATCTTGTCCAGGGGGTGCGAATGTACCAGATTTGTGCGGTAGCACTTGACAAAAGCGAATCTCTTTGGCCTCCGGTCGAATCATAAGCCGGAGCATCTAAAATTGCCAATGTCGTCCAATGATATAGATGCAAATATCTTCACTCCTATCAATTTGACAGGATTCTGCCTTATCGTATCTTGTCCAGGGGGTGCGAATGTACCAGATTTGTGCGGTAGCACTTGACAAAAGCGAATCTCTTTGGGCTCAGGTCGAATCATAAGGCGAGCATCCAGAATTGCCAATGTCGTCCAATTATATAGATGCAAATATCTTTACTCCTATCAATGTGATAGGATTCTGCCTCATCATACCTTGTCAAGGAGGTCCAAATGTACCAGATTTGTGCGGTAGCACTTGACAAAAGCGAATCTCTTTGGACTCAGGTCGAATCATAAGGCGAGCATCCAGAATTGCCAATGTCGTCCAATTATATAGATGAAAATATCTTTACTCCTATCAATGTGATAGGATTCTGCCTCATCATACCTTGTCAAGGAGGTCCAAATGTACCAGATTTGTGCGGTAGCACTTGACAAAAGCGAATCTCTTTGGACTCAGGTCGAATCATAAGCCGAGCATCCAGAATTGCCAATGACGTCCAATGATTTAGATACAAATATCTTTACTCCTATCAATGTGATAGGATTCTGCCTCATCATACCTTGTCAAGGAGGTCCAAATGTACCAGATTTGTGCGGTAGCACTTGACAAAAGCGAATCTCTTCGGCCTCCGGTCGAATCATAAGCCGGAGCATCTAAAATTGCCAATGTCGTCCAATGATATAGATGCAAATATCTTCACTCCTATCAATTTGACATGATTCTGCCTCATCGTATCTTGTCCAGGGGGTGCGAATGTACCAGATTTGTGCGGTAGCACTTGACAAAAGCGAATCTCTTTGGACTCCGGTCGAATCATAAGCCGGTGCATCTAAAATTGCCAATGTCGTCCAATGATATAGATGCAAAGGTCTTCACTCCTATCAATTTTTGACACGATTCTGCCTCATCGTATCTTGTCCAAGGGGTGCGAATGTACCAGATTTGTGCGGTAGCACTTGACAAAAGCGAATCGCTTTGGCCTCCGGTCGAATCATAAGCCGGAGCATCTAAAATTGCCAATGTCGTCCAATGATATAGATGCAAATATCTTCACTCCTATCAATTTGACAGGATTCTGCCTCATCGTATCTTGTCCAGGGGGTGCGAATGTACCAGATTTGTGCGGTAGCACTTGACAAAAGCGAATCTCTTTGGGCTCAGGTCGAATCATAAGGCGAGCATCCAGAATTGCCAATGTCGTCCAATTATATAGATGCAAATATCTTACTCCTATCAATGTGATAGGATTGTGCCTCACCGTACCTTGTCCAGGAGGTCCAAATGCACAAGATTTGTGCGGTAGGACTTGTCCAAAGCGACTCTCTTTGGCCTCCGGTCGAATCATATGCCGCAGCATCCAGAATTGCCAATGTCGTCCAAAGATATATATGCAAATATCTTCACTCCTATGAATTTGACCGGATTCTGCCTCATCATATCTTGTCCAGGAGGTTCAAATGTACAAGATTTCTGGGGTAGAACTTTACAAAAGTGAATCTCTTTGAACTCAGGTCGATCCATAAGCCGAAGTATCCAGAATAGCCAATGTCGTCCAATGATATAGATGCAAATATCTTTACTCCTATCAATGTGATAGGATTCTGCCTCATCATACCTTGTCAAGGAGATCCAAATGTACCAGATTTGTGCGGTAGCACTTGTCCAAAGCGACTCTCTTTGGCCTCCGGTCGAATCATAAGCCGCAGCATCTAAAATTGCCAATGTCGTCCAATGATATAGATGCAAATATCTTCACTCCTATCAATTTGACAGGATTCTGCCTCATCATACCTTGTCAAGGAGATCCAAATGTACCAGATTTGTGCGGTAGCACTTGTCCAAAGCGACTCTCTTTGGCCTCCGGTCGAATCATAAGCCGCAGCATCTAAAATTGCCAATGTCGTCCAATGATATAGATGCAAATATCTTTACTCCTATCAATGTGACAGGATTCTGCCTCATCATACCTTTTCCAGGAGGTCCAAATGCACAAGTTTTGGGCGGCAGCATTTGTCCAAAACCGACCCTCTTTGGACTCAGGTCGAATCATAAGCCGGAGCATCCAGAATTGCCAATGTGGTCTAATGATACAGATGCAAGTATCTTTACTCCTATGAATTGTACAGGATTCTGCCTCAACGTATCTTGTCCAGGGGGTCCAAATGTACAAGATTTGTGCGTTAGCACTTGACAAAAGCGAATCTCTTTTGACTCAGGTCGATCCATATGCCGAAGTATCCAGAATAGCAAATGTCGTCCAATGATATAGATGCAAATATCTTTACTCCTATCTATTTGACCGGATTCCGCCTCATCATATCTTGTCCAGGAGTTTCAAATGTACAAGAGTTGTGGGGTAGCACTTGACAAAAGCGAATCTCTTTGGACTCAGGTCGATCCATAAGCCGAAGTATCCAGAATTGCCAATGTGGTCCAATGATATAGATGCAAATATCTTTACTCCTATCAATTGTACAGGATTCTGCCTCATCGTATCTTGCCAAGGAGGTTCAAATATACAAGATTTCTGCGGTAGCACTTGTCCAAAACCGACCCTCTTTGGACTCAGGTCCAATCATAAGCCGGAGCATCCAGAATTGCCAATGTGGTCTAATGATACAGATGCAAGTATCTTTACTCCTATGAATTGTACAGGATTCTGCCTCAACGTATCTTGTCCAGGAGGTCCAAATGTACAAGATTTGTGCGGTAGCACTTGTCCATAGCGACCCTCTTTGGCCTCCGGGCGAATCATATGCCGGAGCATCCAGAATTGCCAATGTCGTCCAAAGATATAGATGCAAATATCTTCACTCCTATCAATGTGATAGGATTCTGCCTCATCATACCTTGTCCAGGAGGTCCGAATGTACACGATTTGTGCGGTAGCACTTGTCCATAGCGACCCTCTTTGGCCTCCGGGCGAATCATATGCCGGAGCATCCAGATTTGCCAATGTCGCCCAATGATATAGATGCAAATGTCTTCACTCCAATCAATTTTTGACAGGATTCCGCCTCATCGTATCTTGTCCAGGAGGTCCGAATGTACACGATTTGTGCGGTAGCACTTGCCCATAGCGACCCTCTTTGGCCTCCGGGCGAATCATATGCCGGAGCATCCAGATTTGCCAATGTCGCCCAATGATATAGATGCAAATGTCTTCACTCCAATCAATTTTTGACAGGATTCCGCCTCATCGTATCTTGTCCAGGAGGTCCGAATGTACACGATTTGTGCGGTAGCACTTGCCCATAGCGACCCTCTTTGGCCTCCGGGCGAATCATATGCCGGAGCATCCAGAATAGCCAATGTCGTCCAATGATATAGATGCAAATATCTTTACTCCTATCAATGTGATAGGATTCTGCCTCATCATACCTTGTCAAGGAGATCCAAATGTACCAGATTTGTGCGGTAACACTTGTCCAAAGCGACTCTCTTTGGCCTCCGGTCGAATCTTAAGCCGGAGCATCTAAAATTGCCAATGTCGTCCGATGATATAGATGCAAATATCTTCACTCCTATCAATTTGACAGGATTCTGCCTCATCTATCTTGTCCAGGGGGTGCGAATGTACCAGATTTGTGCGGTAGCACTTGACAAAAGTGAATCTCTTTGGACTCAGGTCGAATCATAAGCCGAGCATCCAGAATTGCCAATGTCGTCCAATGATTTAGATACAAATATCTTTACTCCTATCAATTTGACAGGATTCTGCCTCATCGTATTTTGTCCAGGGGGTCCAAATGTACAAGATTTGTGTGGTAGCACTTGTCCAAAGCGACTCTCTTTGGGCTCATGTCGCATCATATGCCCGAGCATCCAGAATTGCCAATGTCGTCCAATGATGTAGATGCAAATATTTTCACTCCTACAATGTGATAGGATTCTGCCTCATCGTATCTTGTCCAGGGGGTCCAAATGTACCCGATTTGTGCGGTAGCACTTGACAAAAGCGAATCTCTTTGGACTCAGGTCGAATCATAAGCCGAGCATCCAGAATTGCCAATGTCGTCCAAAGATATAGATGCAAATATCTTTACTCCTATCACTGTGATAGGATTCTGCCTCATCATACCTTTTCCAGGAGGTCCAAATGCACAAGTTTTGGGCGGCAGCATTTGTCCAAAACCGAGCCTCTTTGGACTCAGGTCGAATCATAAGCCGGAGCATCCAGAATTGCCAATGTGGTCTAATGATACAGATGCAAGTATCTTTACTCCTATGAATTGTACAGGATTCTGCCTCAACGTATCTTGTCCAGGGGGTCCAAATGTACAAGATTTGTGCGGTAGCACTTGACAAAAGCGAATCTCTTTTGACTCAGGTCGATCCATATGCCGAAGTATCCAGAATAGCAAATGTCGTCCAATGATATAGATGCAAATATCTTTACTCCTATCAATGTGATAGGATTCTGCCTCATCATACCTTGTCAAGGAGATCCAAATGTACCAGATTTGTTTGGTAGCACTTGTCCAAAGCGACTCTCTTTGGCCTCCGGTCGAATCATAAGCCGGAGCATCCAAAATTGCCAATGTCGTCCAATGATATAGATGCAAATATCTTCACTCCTATCAATTTGACAGGATTCTGCCTCATCGTATCTTGTCCAGGGGGTCCGAATGTACCAGATTTGTGCGGTAGCACTTGTCCATAGCGACCCTCTTTGGCCTCCGGGCGAATCATATGCCGGAGCATCCAGAATTGCCAATGTCGTCCAAAGATATAGATGCAAATATCTTCACTCCTATCAATGTGATAGGATTCTGCCTCATCATACCTTGTCCAGGAGGTCCAAATGTACAAGATTTGTGCGGTAGCACTTGTCCATAGCGACCCTCTTTGGCCTCCGGGCGAATCATATGCCGGAGCATCCAGAATTGCCAATGTCGTCCAAATATATAGATGCAAATATCTTTACTCCTATCAATGTGATAGGATTCTGCCTCATCATACCTTGTCCAGGAGGTCCAAATGTACAAGATTTGTGCGGTAGCACTTGTCCATAGCGACCCTCTTTGGCCTCTGGGCGAATCATATGCCGGAGCATCCAGATTTGCCAATGTCGTCCAAAGATATAGATGCAAATATCTTCACTCCTATCAATGTGATATGATTCTGCCTCATCGTATCTTGTCCAGGAGGTTCAAATGTACAAGAGTTGTGGGGTAGCACTTGACAAAAGCGAATCTCTTTGGACTCAGGTCGATCCATAAGCCGAAGTATCCAGAATTGCCAATGTCGTCCAATGATATAGATGCAAATATCTTTACTCCTATCAATTGTACAGGATTCTGCCTCATCGTATATTGTCCAGGGGGTCCAAATGTACAAAATTTGTGCGGTAGCACTTGTCCAGACCGACTCTCTTTGGACCCAGGTCGAATCATATGTCGCATTCCCAGGATTGCCAATGTCGTCCAAAGATATAGATGCAAATATCATTACTCCTATCAATGTGACAGGATTCTGCCTCATCATAACTTTTCCAGGAGGTCCAAATGCACAAGTTTTGGGCGGCAGCATTTGTCCAAAACCGACCCTCTTTGGACTCAGGTCGCATCGTAAGCCGGAGCATCCAGAATTGCCAGTGTGGTCTAATGATACAGATGCAAGTATCTTTACTCCTATGAAATGTACAGGATTCTGCCTCATCGTATCTTGTCCAGGGGGTGCGAATGTACCAGATTTGTGCGGTAGCACTTGACAAAAGCGAATCTCTTTGGACTCAGGTCGAATCATAAGGCGCGCAGCCAGAATTGCCAATGTTGTCCAATTATATAGATGCAAATATCTTACTCCTATCAATGTGATAGGATTCTGCCTCACCATACCTTGTCCAGGAGGTCCAAATGTACAAGATTTGTGCGGTAGGACTTGTCCAAAGCGACTCTCTTTGGCCTCCGGTCGAATCATATGGGGCAGCATCCAGAATTGCCAATGTCGTCCAAAGATATATATGCAAATATCTTCACTCCTATGAATTTGACCAGATTCTGCCTCATCATATCTTGTCCAGGAGGTTCAAATGTACAAGATTTCTGGGGTAGAACTTGACAAAAGTGAATCTCTTTGAACTCAGGTCGATCCATAAGCCGAAGTAACCAGAATAGCCAATGTCGTCCAATGATATAGATGCAAATATCTTTACTCCCATCAATGTGATAGGATTCTGCCTCATCATACCTTGTCAAGGAGATCCAAATGTACCAGATTTGTGCGGTAGCACTTGTCCAAAGCGACTCTCTTTGGCCTCCGGTCGAATCTTAAGCCGGAGCATCTAAAATTGCCAATGTCGTCCAATGATATAGATGCAAATATCTTTACTCCTATCAATGTGACAGGATTCTGCCTCATCATACCTTTTCCAGGAGGTCCAAATGCACAAGTTTTGGGCGGCAGCATTTGTCCAAAACCGACCCTCTTTGGACTCAGGTCGAATCATAAGCCGGAGCATCCAGAATTGCCAATGTGGTCTAATGATACAGATGCAAGTATCTTTACTCCTATGAATTGTACAGGATTCTGCCTCAACGTATCTTGTCCAGGGGGTCCAAATGTACAAGATTTGTGCGGTAGCACTTGACAAAAGCGAATCTCTTTGGACTCAGGTCGAATCATAAGCCGAAGAATCCAGAATTGCCAATGACGTCCAATTAAATAGATGCAAATATCTTTACTCCTATCAATGTGATAGGATTCTGCCTCATCGTATCTTGTCCAGGGGGTCCAAATGTACAAAATTTGTGCGGTAGCACTTGTCCAGACCGACTCTCTTTGGACTCAGGTCGAATCATATGTCGGATTCCCAGGATTGCCAAGGTCGTCCAAAGATATAGATGCAAATATCTTTACTCCTATCAATGTGATAGGATTCTGCCTCATAATACCTTGTCCAGGAGGTTCAAATGTACAAGAGTTGTGGGGTAGCACTTGACAAAAGCGAATCTCTTTGGACTCAGGTCGATCCATAAGCCGAAGTATCCAGAATTGCCAATGTTGTCCAATGATATAGATGCAAATATCTTTACTCCTATCAATTGTACAGGATTCTGCCTCATCGTATATTGTCCAGGGGGTCCAAATGTACAAAATTTGTGCGGTAGCACTTGTCCAGACCGACTCTCTTTGGACCCAGGTCGAATCATATGTCGCATTCCCAGGATTGCCAAGGTCGTCCAAAGATATAGATGCAGATATCTTTACTCCTATCAATTTGACAGGATTCTGCCTCATCATACCTTGTCAAGGAGATCCAAATGTACCAGATTTGTGCGGTAGCACTTGTCCAAAGCGACTCTCTTTGGCCTCCGGTCGAATCATAAGCCGCAGCATCTAAAATTGCCAATGTCGTCCAATGATATAGATGCAAATATCTTTACTCCTATCAATGTGACAGGATTCTGCCTCATCATACCTTTTCCAGGAGGTCCAAATGCACAAGTTTTGGGCGGCAGCATTTGTCCAAAACCGACCCTCATTGGACTCAGGTCGAATCATAAGCCGGAGCATCCAGAATTGCCAATGTGGTCTAATGATACAGATGCAAGTATCTTTACTCCTATGAATTGTACAGGATTCTGCCTCAACGTATCTTGTCCAGGGGGTCCAAATGTACAAGATTTGTGCGTTAGCACTTGACAAAAGCGAATCTCTTTTGACTCAGGTCGATCCATATGCCGAAGTATCCAGAATAGCAAATGTCGTCCAATGATATAGATGCAAATATCTTTACTCCTATCTATTTGACCGGATTCTGCCTCATCATATCTTGTCCAGGAGTTTCAAATGTACAAGAGTTGTGGGGTAGCACTTGACAAAAGCGAATCTCTTTGGACTCAGGTCGATCCATAAGCCGTAGTATCCAGAATTGCCAATGTGGTCCAATGATATAGATGCAAATATCTTTACTCCTATCAATTGTACAGGATTCTGCCTCATCGTATCTTGCCAAGGAGGTTCAAATATACAAGATTTCTGCGGTAGCACTTGTCCAAAACCGACCCTCTTTGGACTCAGGTCCAATCATAAGCCGGAGCATCCAGAATTGCCAATGTGGTCTAATGATACAGATGCAAGTATCTTTACTCCTATGAATTGTACAGGATTCTGCCTCAACGTATCTTGTCCAGGAGGTCCAAATGTACAAGATTTGTGCGGTAGCACTTGTCCATAGCGACCCTCTTTGGCCTCCGGGCGAATCATATGCCGGAGCATCCAGAATTGCCAATGTCGTCCAAAGATATAGATGCAAATATCTTCACTCCTATCAATGTGATAGGATTCTGCCTCATCATACCTTGTCCAGGAGGTCCGAATGTACACGATTTGTGCGGTAGCACTTGTCCATAGCGACCCTCTTTGGCCTCCGGGCGAATCATATGCCGGAGCATCCGGAATAGCCAATGTCGTCCAATGATATAGATGCAAATATCTTTACTCCTATCAATGTGATAGGATTCTGCCTCATCATACCTTGTCCAGGAGGTCCAAATGTACCAGATTTGTGCGGTAGCACTTGTCCATAGCGACCCTCTTTGGCCTCCGGGCGAATCATATGCCGGAGCATCCAGAATTGCCAATGTCGTCCAAATATATAGATGCAAATATCTTTACTCCTATCAATGTGATAGGATTCTGCCTCATCATACCTTGTCCAGGAGGTCCAAATGAACAAGATTTGTGCGGTAGCACTTGTCCATAGCGACCCTCTTTGGCCTCTGGGCGAATCATATGCCGGAGCATCCAGATTTGCAAATGTCGTCCAAAGATATAGATGCAAATATCTTCACTCCTATCAATGTGATATGATTCTGCCTCATCGTATCTTGTCCAGGAGGTTCAAATGTACAAGAGTTGTGGGGTAGCACTTGACAAAAGCGAATCTCTTTGGACTCAGGTCGATCCATAAGCCGAAGTATCCAGAATTGCCAATGTCGTCCAATGATATAGATGCAAATATCTTTACTCCTAACAATTGTACAGGATTCTGCCTCATCGTATATTGTCCAGGGGGTCCAAATGTACAAAATTTGTGCGGTAGCACTTGTCCAGACCGACTCTCTTTGGACCCAGGTCGAATCATATGTCGCATTCCCAGGATTGCCAAGGTCGTCCAAAGATATAGATGCAAATATCTTTACTCCTATCAATGTGATAGGATTCTGCCTCATCATACCTTGTCCAGGAGGTCCAAACGTACAAGATTTGTGCGGTAGCACTTGTCCATAGCGACCCTCTTTGGCCTCCGGGCGAATCATATGCCGGAGCATCCAGAATTGCCAATGTCGTCCAAAGATATAGATGCAAATATCTTCACTCCTATCAATGTGATAGGATTCTGCCTCATCATACCTTGTCCAGGAGGTCCAAATGTACAAGATTCGTGCGGTAGCACTTGTCCATAGCGACTCTGTTTGGCCTCCGGTCGAATCATAAGCCGGTGCATCTAAAATTGCCAATGTCGTCCAATGATATAGATGCAAATGTCTTCACTCGGATCAATTTTTGACACGATTCTGCCTCATCGTATCTTGTCCAAGGGGTGCGAATGTACCAGATTTGTGCGGTAGCACTTGACAAAAGCGAATCTCTTTGGCCTCCGGTCGAATCATAAGCCGGAGCATCTAACATTGCCAATGTCGTCCAAAGATATAGATGCAAATATCTTCACTCCTATCAATGTGATAGGATTCTGCCTCATCATACCTTGTCAAGGAGGTCCAAATGTACCAGATTTGTGCGGTAGCACTTGACAAAAGCGAATCTCTTTGGACTCAGTTCGGATCATAAGCCGAAGCATCCAGAATTGCCAATGACGTCCAATTAAATAGATGCAAATATCTTTACTCCTATCAATGTGATAGGATTCTGCCTCATCGTATCTTGTCCAGGGGGTCCAAATGTACAAAATTTGTGCGGTAGCACTTGTCCAGACCGACTCTCTTTGGACTCAGGTCGAATCATATGTCGGATTCCCAGGATTGCCAAGGTCGTCCAAAGATATAGATGCAAATATCTTTACTCCTATCAATGTGATAGGATTCTGCCTCATCATACCTTGTCCAGGAGGTTCAAATGTACAAGAGTTGTGGGGTAGCACTTGACAAAAGCGAATCTCTTTGGACTCAGGTCGATCCATAAGCCGAAGTATCCAGAATTGCCAATGTTGTCCAATGATATAGATGCAAATATCTTTACTCCTATCAATTGTACAGGATTCTGCCTCATCGTATATTGTCCAGGGGGTCCAAATGTACAAAATTTGTGCGGTAGCACTTGTCCAGACCGACTCTCTTTGGACCCAGTTCGAATCATATGTCGCATTCCCAGGATTGCCAAGGTCGTCCAAAGATATAGATGCAGATATCTTTACTCCTATCAATGTGATAGGATTCTGCCTCATCATACCTTGTCCAGGAGGTCCAAATGTACAAGATTTGTGAGGTAGCACTTGTCCATAGCGACCCTCATTGGCCTCCGGGCGAATCATATGCCGGAGCATCCAGAATTGCCATTGTCGTCCAAAGATATAGATGCAAATATCTTCACTCCTATCAATGTGATAGGATTCTGCCTCATCATACCTTGTCTAGGAGGTCCAAATGTACAAGATTCGTACGGTAGCACTTGTCCATAGCGACTCTGTTTGGCCTCCGGTCAAATCATAATCCGGAGCATCTAAAATTGGCAATGTCGTCCAATGATATAGATGCAAATGTCTTCACTCGGATCAATTTTTGACACGATTCTGCCTCATCGTATCTTGTCCAAGGGGTGCGAATGTACCAGATTTGTGCGGTAGCACTTGACAAAAGCGATTCTCTTTGGCCTCCGGTCGAATCATAAGCCGGAGCATCTAACATTGCCAATGTCGTCCAAAGATATAGATGCAAATATCTTCACTCCTATCAATGTGATAGGATTCTGCCTCACCATACCTTGTCCAGGAGGTCCAAATGTACAAGATTTGTGCGGTAGGACTTGTCCAAAGCGACTCTCTTTGGCCTCCGGTCGAATCATATGGGGCAGCATCCAGAATTGCCAATGTCGTCCAAAGATATATATGCAAATATCTTCACTCCTATGAATTTGACCAGATTCTGCCTCATCATATCTTGTCCAGGAGGTTCAAATGTACAAGATTTCTGGGGTAGAACTTGACAAAAGTGAATCTCTTTGAACTCAGGTCGATCCATAAGCCGAAGTAACCAGAATAGCCAATGTCGTCCAATGATATAGATGCAAATATCTTTACTCCCATCAATGTGATAGGATTCTGCCTCATCATACCTTGTCAAGGAGATCCAAATGTACCAGATTTGTGCGGTAGCACTTGTCCAAAGCGACTCTCTTTGGCCTCCGGTCGAATCTTAAGCCGGAGCATCTAAAATTGCCAATGTCGTCCAATGATATAGATGCAAATATCTTTACTCCTATCAATGTGACAGGATTCTGCCTCATCATACCTTTTCCAGGAGGTCCAAATGCACAAGTTTTGGGCGGCAGCATTTGTCCAAAACCGACCCTCTTTGGTCTCAGGTCGAATCATAAGCCGGAGCATCCAGAATTGCCAATGTGGTCTAATGATACAGATGCAAGTATCTTTACTCCTATGAATTGTACAGGATTCTGCCTCAACGTATCTTGTCCAGGGGGTCCAAATGTACAAGATTTTTGCGGTAGCACTTGACAAAAGCGAATCTCTTTGGACTCAGGTCGAATCATAAGCCGAAGCATCCAGAATTGCCAATGACGTCCAATTAAATAGATGCAAATATCTTTACTCCTATCAATGTGATAGGATTCTGCCTCATCGTATCTTGTCCAGGGGGTCCAAATGTACAAAATTTGTGCGGTAGCACTTGTCCAGACCGACTCTCTTTGGACTCAGGTCGAATCATATGTCGGATTCCCAGGATTGCCAAGGTCGTCCAAAGATATAGATGCAAATATCTTTACTCCTATCAATGTGATAGGATTCTGCCTCATAATACCTTGTCCAGGAGGTTCAAATGTACAAGAGTTGTGGGGTAGCACTTGACAAAAGCGAATCTCTTTGGACTCAGGTCGATCCATAAGCCGAAGTATCCAGAATTGCCAATGTTGTCCAATGATATAGATGCAAATATCTTTACTCCTATCAATTGTACAGGATTCTGCCTCATCGTATATTGTCCAGGGGGTCCAAATGTACAAAATTTGTGCGGTAGCACTTGTCCAGACCGACTCTCTTTGGACCCAGGTCGAATCATATGTCGCATTCCCAGGATTGCCAAGGTCGTCCAAAGATATAGATGCAGATATCTTTACTCCTATCAATGTGATAGGATTCTGCCTCATCATACCTTGTCCAGGAGGTCCAAATGTACAAGATTTGTGAGGTAGCACTTGTCCATAGCGACCCTCTTTGGCCTCCGGGCGAATCATATGCCGGAGCATCCAGAATTGCCATTGTCGTCCAAAGATATAGATGCAAATATCTTCACTCCTATCAATGTGATAGGATTCTGCCTCATCATACCTTGTCTAGGAGGTCCAAATGTACAAGATTCGTACGGTAGCACTTGTCCATAGCGACTCTGTTTGGCCTCCGGTCGAATCATAATCCGGAGCATCTAAAATTGGCAATGTCGTCCAATGATATAGATGCAAATGTCTTCACTCGGATCAATTTTTGACACGATTCTGCCTCATCGTATCTTGTCCAAGGGGTGCGAATGTACCAGATTTGTGCGGTAGCACTTGACAAAAGCGATTCTCTTTGGCCTCCGGTCGAATCATAAGCCGGAGCATCTAACATTGCCAATGTCGTCCAAAGATATAGATGCAAATATCTTCACTCCTATCAATGTGATAGGATTCTGCCTCATCATACCTTGTCTAGGAGGTCCAAATGTACAAGATTCGTACGGTAGCACTTGTCCATAGCGACCCTCTTTGGCCTCCGGGCGAATCATATGCCGGAGCATCCAGAATTGCCATTGTCGTCCAAAGATATAGATGCAAATATCTTCACTCCTATCAATGTGATAGGATTCTGCCTCATCATACCTTGTCCAGGAGGTCCAAATGTACAAGATTTGTGAGGTAGCACTTGTCCATAGCGACCCTCTTTGGCCTCCGGGCGAATCATATGCCGGAGCATCCAGAATTGCCATTGTCGTCCAAAGATATAGATGCAAATATCTTCACTCCTATCAATGTGATAGGATTCTGCCTCATCATACCTTGTCTAGGAGGTCCAAATGTACAAGATTCGTACGGTAGCACTTGTCCATAGCGACTCTGTTTGGCCTCCGGTCGAATCATAATCCGGAGCATCTAAAATTGCCAATGTCGCCCAATGATATAGATGCAAATATCTTCACTCCTATCAATTTGACAGGATTCTGCCTCATCATATCTTGTCCAGGGGGTGCGAATGTACCAGATTTGTGCGGTAGCACTTGACAAAAGCGAATCTCTTTGGACTCAGGTCGAATCATAAGGCGAGCAGCCAGAATTGCCAATGTCGTCCAAAGATATATATGCAAATATCTTCACTCCTATGAATTTGACCGGATTCTGCCTCATCATATCTTGTCCAGGAGGTTCAAATGTACAAGATTTCTGGGGTAGAACTTGACAAAAGTGAATCTCTTTGAACTCAGGTCGATCCATAAGCCGAAGTGTCCAGAATAGCCAATGTCGTCCAATGATATAGATGCAAATATCTTTACTCCTATCAATGTGATAGGATTCTGCCTCATCATACCTTGTCAAGGAGATCCAAATGTACCAGATTTGTGCGGTAGCACTTGTCCAAAGCGACTCTCTTTGGCCTCCGGTCGAATCATAAGCCGGAGCATCTAAAATTGCCAATGTCGTCCAATGATATAGATGCAAATATCTTCACTCCTATCAATTTGACAGGATTCTGCCTCATCATATCTTGTCCAGGGGGTGCAAATGTACCAGATTTGTGCGGTAGCACTTGACAAAAGTGAATCTCTTTGGACTCAGGTCGAATCATAAGCCGAGCATCCAGAATTGCCAATGTTGTCCAATGATATAGATGCAAATATCTTTACTCCTATCAATTGTACAGGATTCTGCCTCATCGTATATTGTCCAGGGGGTCCAAATGTACAAAATTTGTGCGGTAGCACTTGTCCAGACCGACTCTCTTTGGACCCAGGTCGAATCATATGTCGCATTCCCAGGATTGCCAAGGTCGTCCAAAGATATAGATGCAAATATCTTTACTCCTATCAATGTGATAGGATTCTGCCTCATCATACCTTGTCCAGGAGGTCCAAATGTACAAGATTTGTGAGGTAGCACTTGTCCATAGCGACCCTCTTTGGCCTCCTGGCGAATCATATGCCGGAGCATCCAGAATTGCCATTGTCGTCCAAAGATATAGATGCAAATATCTTCACTCCTATCAATGTGATAGGATTCTGCCTCATCATACCTTGTCTAGGAGGTCCAAATGTACAAGATTCGTACGGTAGCACTTGTCCATAGCGACTCTGTTTGGCCTCCGGTCGAATCATAATCCGGAGCATCTAAAATTGGCAATGTCGCCCAATGATATAGATGCAAATATCTTCACTCCTATCAATTTGACAGGATTCTGCCTCATCATATCTTGTCCAGGGGGTGCGAATGTACCAGATTTGTGCGGTAGCACTTGACAAAAGCGAATCTCTTTGGACTCAGGTCGAATCATAAGGCGAGCAGCCAGAATTGCCAATGTCGTCCAAAGATATATATGCAAATATCTTCACTCCTATGAATTTGACCGGATTCTGCCTCATCATATCTTGTCCAGGAGGTTCAAATGTACAAGATTTCTGGGGTAGAACTTGACAAAAGTGAATCTCTTTGAACTCAGGTCGAACCATAAGCCGAAGTGTCCAGAATAGCCAATGTCGTCCAATGATATAGATGCAAATATCTTTACTCCTATCAATGTGATAGGATTCTGCCTCATCATACCTTGTCAAGGAGATCCAAATGTACCAGATTTGTGCGGTAGCACTTGTCCAAAGCGACTCTCTTTGGCCTACGGTCGAATCATAAGCCGGAGCATCTAAAATTGCCAATGTCGTCCAATGATATAGATGCAAATATCTTCACTCCTATCAATTTGACAGGATTCTGCCTCATCATATCTTGTCCAGGGGGTGCGAATGTACCAGATTTGTGCGGTAGCACTTGACAAAAGTGAATCTCTTTGGACTCAGGTCGAATCATAAGCCGAGCATCCAGAATTGCCAATGACGTCCAATGATTTAGATACAAATATCTTTACTCCTATCAATTTGACAGGATTCTGCCTCATCGTATCTTGTCCAGGGGGTCCAAATGTACAAGATTTGTGTGGTAGCACTTGTCCAAAGCGACTCTCTTTGGACTCATGTCGCATCATATGCCCGAGCATCCAGAATTGCCAATGTCGTCCAATGATGTAGATGCAAATATTTTCACTCCTATCAATGTGATAGGATTCTGCCTCATCGTATCTTGTCCAGGGGGTTAAAATGTACCCGATTTGTGCGGTAGCACTTGACAAAAGCGAATCTCTTTGGATTCAGGTCGAATCATAAGCCGAGCATCCAGAATTGCCAATGTCGTCCAAAGATATAGATGCAAATATCATTACTCCTATCAATGTGACAGGATTCTGCCTCATCATAACTTTTCCAGGAGGTCCAAATGCACAAGTTTTGGGCGGCAGCATTTGTCCAAAACCGACCCTCTTTGGACTCAGGTCGCATCGTAAGCCGGAGCATCCAGAATTGCCAGTGTGGTCTAATGATACAGATGCAAGTATCTTTACTCCTATCAATGTGATAGGATTCTGCCTCACCATACCTTGTCCAGGAGGTCCAAATGTACAAGATTTGTGCGGTAGCACTTGTCTATAGCGACACTGTTTGGCCTCCGGTCGAATCATAAGCCGGTGCATCTAAAATTGCCAATGTCGTCCAAAGATATAAATGCAAATATCTTCACTCCTTTCAATTTTACAGGATTCAGCCTCATCATATCTTGTCCAGGAGGTTCAAATGTACATGATTGCTGGGGTAGAACTTGACAAAAGCGAATCTCTTTTGACTCCGGTCGATCCATAAGCCTAAGCATCCAGAATTGCCAATGACGTCCAATTAAATAGATGCAAATATCTTTACTCCTATCAATGTGATAGGATTCCGCCTAATCGTATCTTGTCCAGGGGGTCCAAATGTACAAAATTTGTGCGGTAGCACTTGTCCAAAGCGACTCTCTTTGGCCTCCGGTCGAATCATAAGCCGGAGCATCTAAAATTGCCAACGTCGTCCAATGATATAGATGCAAATGTCTTCACTCCTATCAATTTTACAGGATTCTGCCTCATCGTATCTTATCCAGGGGGTCAAAATGTACAAGATTTGAGCGGTAGCACTTGTCCAAACCGACTCCCTTTGATCTCAAGTCGATCTATATGCCCGATCATCCAGAATTGCCAATGTCGTCCAATGATTTAGATACAAATATCTTTACTCCTATCAATTTTACAGGATTCTGCCTCATCATATCTTGTCCAGGAGGTTCAAATGTACATGATTTCTGGGGTAGAACTTGACAAAAGCGAATCTCTTTTGACTCAGGTCGATCCATATGCCGAAGTGTGCAGAATAGCCAATGTCGTCCAATGATATAGATGCAAATATCTTTACTCCTATCAATTTGCCAGGATTCTGCCTCATCGTATCTTATCCAGGGGGTCAAAATGTACAAGATTTGAGCGGTAGCACTTGTCCAAACCGACTCCCTTTGATCTCAAGTCGATCTATATGCCCGATCATCCAGAATTGCCAATGTCGTCCAATGATTTAGATACAAATATCTTTACTCCTATCAATTTGACAGGATTCTGCCTCATCGTATCTTGTCCATGGGGTCCAAATGTACTAGATTTGTGTGGTAGCACTTGTCCAAAGCGACTCTCTTTGGACTCATGTCGCATCATATGCCCGAGAATCCAGAATTGCCAATGTCGTCCAATGATGTAGATGCAAATATTTTCACACCTATCAATGTGATAGGATTCTGCCTCATCATACCTTGTCCAAGAGGTTTAAATGTACCAGATTTGTGCGGTAGCACTTGTCCAAAGCGACTCTCTTTGGCCTCCGGTCGAATCATATGCCGCAGCATCCAGAATTGCCAATGTCGTCCAAAGATATAAATGCAAATATCTTCACTCCTATCAATGTGATAGGATTCTGCCTCATCATACCTTGTCCAGGAGGTCCAAATGTACAAGATTCGTGCGGTAGCACTTGTCCATAGCGACTCTGTTTGGCCTCCGGTCGAATCATAAGCCGGTGCATCTAAAATTGCCAATGTCGTCCAATGATATAGATGCAAATGTCTTCACTCCTATCAATTTTTGACCCGATTCTGCCTCATCGTATCTTGTCCAAGGGGTGCGAATGTACCAGATTTGTGCGGTAGCACTTGACAAAAGCGAATTTCTTTGGCCTCCGGTCGAATCATAAGCCGGAGCATCTAAAATTGCCAATGTCGTCCAATGATATAGATGCAAATATCTTCACTCCTATCAATTTGACAGGATTCTGCCTCATCGTATCTTGTCCAGGGGGTGCGAATGTACCAGATTTGTGCGGTAGCACTTGACAAAAGGGAATCTCTTTGGACTCAGGTCGAATCATAAGGCGAGCATCCAGAATTGCCAATGTCGTCCAATTATATAGATGCAAATATCTTTACTCCTATCAATGTGGTAGGATTCTGCCTCATCATACCTTGTCCAGGAAGTGCAAATTTACAAGATTTGTGCGGTAGCACTTGACAACAGCGAATCTCTTTGGACTCAGGTCGAATCATAAGCCGAAGCATCCAGAATTGCCAATGACGTCCAATTATATAGATGCAAATATCTTTACTCCTATCAATGTGATAGGATTCTGCCTCATCGTATCTTGTCCAGGGGGTCCAAATGTACAAGATTTGTGCGGTAGCACTTGTCCATAGCGACCCTCTTTGGCCTCCGGGCGAATCATATGCCGGAGCATCCAGAATTGACAATGTCGTCCAAAGATATAAATGCAAATATCTTCACTCCTATCAATTTTACAGGATTCTGCCTCATCATATTTTGTCCAGGAGGTCCAAATGTACATGATTTCTGGGATAGAACTTGACAAAAGCGAATCTCTTTTGACTCAGGTCGATCCATATGCCGAAGTATGCAGAATAGCCAATGTCGTCCAATGATATAGATGCAAATATCTTTACTCCTATCAATTTGCCAGGATTCTGCCTCATCGTATCTTATCCAGGGGGTCAAAATGTACAAGATTTGTGCGGTAGCACTTGACAAAAGGGAATCTCTTTGGACTCAGGTCGAATCATAAGGCGAGCATCCAGAATTGCCAATGTCGTCCAATTATATAGATGCAAATATCTTTACTCCTATCAATGTGGTAGGATTCTGCCTCATCATACCTTGTCCAGGAAGTGCAAATTTACAAGATTTGTGCGGTAGCACTTGTCCAAAGCGACTCTCTTTGGCCTCCGGTCGAATCATAAGCCGCAGCATCCAGAATTGCCAATGTCGTCCAAAGATATAAATGCAAATATCTTCACTCCTATCAATTTGACAGGATTCTGCCTCATCGTATCTTGTCCAGGGGGTGCGAATGTACCAGATTTGTGCGGTAGCACTTGACAAAAGCGAATTTCTTTGGCCTCCGGTCGAATCATAAGCCGGAGCATCTAAAATTGCCAATTTCGTCCAATGATATAGATGCAAATATCTTTACTCCTATCAATGTGATAGGATTCTGCCTCATCGTACCTTGTCAACGAGATCCAAATGTACCAGATTTGTGCGGTAGCACTTGTCCAAAGCGACTCTCTTTGGCCTCCGGTCGAATCATATGCCGCAGCATCCAGAATAGCCAATGTCGTCCAAAGATATAAATGCAAATATCTTCACTCCTATCAATTTTACAGGATTCTGCCTCATCATATTTTGTCCAGGAGGTCCAAATGTACATGATTTCTGGGGTAGAACTTGACAAAAGCGAATCTCTTTTGACTCAGGTCGATCCATATGCCGAAGTATGCAGAATAGCCAATGTCGTCCAATGATATAGATGCAAATATCTTTACTCCTATCAATTTGCCAGGATTCTGCCTCATCGTATCTTATCCAGGGGGTCAAAATGTACAAGATTTGAGCGGTAGCACTTGTCCAAAGCGACTCTCTTTGGACTCATGTCGAATCATATGCCCGAGCATCCAGAATTGCCAATGTCGTCCAATGATATAGATACAAATATCTTTACTCTTATCAATGTGATATGATTCTGCCTCATCATACCTTGTCAAGGAGGTCCAAATGTACCAGATTTGTGCGGTAGCACTTGACAAAAGCGAATCTCTTTGGACTCAGGTCGAATCATAAGCCGAAGCATCCAGAATTGCCAATGACGTCCAAAGATACAGATGCAAATATCTTCACTCCTATCAATGTGATAGGATTCTGCCTCATCATACCTTGTCCAGGAGGTCCGAATGTACAAGATTTGTGCGGTAGCACTTGTCCATAGCGACCCTCTTTGGCCTCCGGGCGAATCATATGCCGGAGCATCCAGATTTGCCAATGTCGTCCGAAGATATAGATGCAAATATCTTCACTCCCATCAATGTGATAGGATTCTGCCTCATCGTATCTTGCCAAGGAGGTCCAAATGTGCAAGATTTGTGCTGTAGCACTTGTCCATAGCAACCCTCTTTGGCCTCCGGGCGAATCATATGCCGGAGCATCCAGAATTGCCAATGTCGTCCAAGGATATAGATACAAATATCTTTACTCTTATCAATGTGATATGATTCTGCCTCATCATACCTTGTCAAGGAGGTCCAAATGTACCAGATTTGTGCGGTAGCACTTGACAAAAGCGAATCTCTTTGGACTCAGGTCGAATCATAAGCCGAAGCATCCAGAATTGCCAATGACGTCCAATTATATAGATGCAAATATCTTTACTCCTATCAATGTGATAGGATTCTGCCTCATCGTATCTTGTCCAGGGGGTCCAAATGTACAAGATTTGTGCGGTAGCACTTGTCCATAGCGACCCTCTTTGGCCTCCGGGCGAATCATATGCCGGAGCATCCAGAATTGCCAATGTCGTCCAAAGATATAGATGCAAATATCTTCACTCCTATCAATGTGATAGGATTCTGCCTCATCGTATCTTGCCAAGGAGGTCCAAATGTACAAGATTTCTGCGGTAGCACTTGTCCAAAGCGACTCTCTTTGGCCTCCGGTCGAATCATAAGCCGGAGCATCTAAAATTGCCAATGTCGTCCAATGATATAGATGCAAATGTCTTCACTCCTATCAATTTTTGACAGGATTCCGCCTCATCGTATCTTGTCCAGGAGGTCCAAATGTGCAAGATTTGTGCGGTAGCACTTGTCCATAGCGACCCTCTTTGGCCTCCGGGCGAATCATATGCCGGAGCATCCAGAATTGCCAATGTCGTCCAAAGATATAGATGCAAATATCTTCACTCCTATCAATGTGATAGGATTCTGCCTCATCATACCTTGTCCAGGAGGTCCGAATGTACAAGATTTGTGCGGTAGCACTTGTCCATAGCGACCCTCTTTGGCCTCCGGGCGAATCATATGCCGGAGCATCCAGAATTGCCAATGTCGTCCAATGATGTAGATGCAAATATCTTACTCCTATCAATGTGATAGGATTCTGCCTCACCATACCTTGTCCAGGAGGTCCAAATGTACAAGATTTGTGCGGTAGCACTTGTCTATAGCGACACTGTTTGGCCTCCGGTCGAATCATAAGCCGGTGCATCTAAAATTGCCAATGTCGTCCAATGATATAGATGCAAATATCTTCACTCCTATCAATTTGACAGGATTCTGCCTCATCGTATCTTGTCCAGGGGGTGCGAATGTACCAGATTTGTGCGGTAGCACTTGACAAAAGGGAATCTCTTTGGACTCAGGTCGAATCATAAGGCGAGCATCCAGAATTGCCAATGTCGTCCAATTATATAGATGCAAATATCTTTACTCCTATCAATGTGGTAGGATTCTGCCTCATCATACCTTGTCCAGGAAGTGCAAATTTACAAGATTTGTGCGGTAGCACTTGACAAAAGCGAATCTCTTTGGACTCAGGTCGAATCATAAGCCGAAGCATCCAGAATTGCCAATGACGTCCAATTATATAGATGCAAATATCTTTACTCCTATCAATGTGATAGGATTCTGCCTCATCGTATCTTGTCCAGGGGGTCCAAATGTACAAGATTTGTGCGGTAGCACTTGTCCATAGCGACCCTCTTTGGCCTCCGGGCGAATCATATGCCGGAGCATCCAGAATTGCCAATGTCGTCCAAAGATATAAATGCAAATATCTTCACTCCTATCAATTTTACAGGATTCTGCCTCATCATATTTTGTCCAGGAGGTCCAAATGTACATGATTTCTGGGATAGAACTTGACAAAAGCGAATCTCTTTTGACTCAGGTCGATCCATATGCCGAAGTATGCAGAATAGCCAATGTCGTCCAATGATATAGATGCAAATATCTTTACTCCTATCAATTTGCCAGGATTCTGCCTCATCGTATCTTATCCAGGGGGTCAAAATGTACAAGATTTGTGCGGTAGCACTTGACAAAAGGGAATCTCTTTGGACTCAGGTCGAATCATAAGGCGAGCATCCAGAATTGCCAATGTCGTCCAATTATATAGATGCAAATATCTTTACTCCTATCAATGTGGTAGGATTCTGCCTCATCATACCTTGTCCAGGAAGTGCAAATTTACAAGATTTGTGCGGTAGCACTTGTCCAAAGCGACTCTCTTTGGCCTCCGGTCGAATCATAAGCCGCAGCATCCAGAATTGCCAATGTCGTCCAAAGATATAAATGCAAATATCTTCACTCCTATCAATTTGACAGGATTCTGCCTCATCGTATCTTGTCCAGGGGGTGCGAATGTACCAGATTTGTGCGGTAGCACTTGACAAAAGCGAATTTCTTTGGCCTCCGGTCGAATCATAAGCCGGAGCATCTAAAATTGCCAATTTCGTCCAATGATATAGATGCAAATATCTTTACTCCTATCAATGTGATAGGATTCTGCCTCATCGTACCTTGTCAACGAGATCCAAATGTACCAGATTTGTGCGGTAGCACTTGTCCAAAGCGACTCTCTTTGGCCTCCGGTCGAATCATATGCCGCAGCATCCAGAATTGCCAATGTCGTCCAAAGATATAAATGCAAATATCTTCACTCCTATCAATTTTACAGGATTCTGCCTCATCATATTTTGTCCAGGAGGTCCAAATGTACATGATTTCTGGGGTAGAACTTGACAAAAGCGAATCTCTTTTGACTCAGGTCGATCCATATGCCGAAGTATGCAGAATAGCCAATGTCGTCCAATGATATAGATGCAAATATCTTTACTCCTATCAATTTGCCAGGATTCTGCCTCATCGTATCTTATCCAGGGGGTCAAAATGTACAAGATTTGAGCGGTAGCACTTGTCCAAAGCGACTCTCTTTGGACTCATGTCGAATCATATGCCCGAGCATCCAGAATTGCCAATGTCGTCCAATGATATAGATACAAATATCTTTACTCTTATCAATGTGATATGATTCTGCCTCATCATACCTTGTCAAGGAGGTCCAAATGTACCAGATTTGTGCGGTAGCACTTGACAAAAGCGAATCTCTTTGGACTCAGGTCGAATCATAAGCCGAAGCATCCAGAATTGCCAATGACGTCCAAAGATACAGATGCAAATATCTTCACTCCTATCAATGTGATAGGATTCTGCCTCATCATACCTTGTCCAGGAGGTCCGAATGTACAAGATTTGTGCGGTAGCACTTGTCCATAGCGACCCTCTTTGGCCTCCGGGCGAATCATATGCCGGAGCATCCAGATTTGCCAATGTCGTCCGAAGATATAGATGCAAATATCTTCACTCCCATCAATGTGATAGGATTCTGCCTCATCGTATCTTGCCAAGGAGGTCCAAATGTGCAAGATTTGTGCGGTAGCACTTGTCCATAGCGACCCTCTTTGGCCTCCGGTCGAATCATAAGCCGGAGCATCTAAAATTGCCAATGTCGTCCAATGATATAGATGCAAATGTCTTCACTCCTATCAATTTGTGACAGGATTCCGCCTCATCGTATCTTGTCCAGGAGGTCCAAATGTGCAAGATTTGTGCGGTAGCACTTGTCCATAGCGACCCTCTTTGGCCTCCGGGCGAATCATATGCCGGAGCATCCAGAATTGCCAATGTCGTCCAAAGATATAGATGCAAATATCTTCACTCCTATCAATTTGACAGGATTCTGCCTCATCATATCTTGTCCAGGGGGTGCGAATGTACCCGATTTGTGCGGTAGCACTTGACAAAAGTGAATCTCTTTGGACTCAGGTCGAATCATAAGCCGAGCATCCAGAATTGCCAATGACGTCCAATGATTTAGATACAAATATCTTTACTCCTATCAATTTGACAGGATTCTGCCTCATCGTATCTTGTCCAGGGGGCCCAAATATACAAGATTTGTGTGGTAGCACTTGTCCAAAGCGAATCTCTTTGGACTCAGGTCGAATCATAAGCCGAGCATCCAGAATTGCCAATGTCGTCCAATTATATAGATGCAAATATCTTACTCCTATCAATGTGATAGGATTCTGCCTCACCATACCTTGTCCAGGAGGTCCAAATGTACCAGATTTGTGCGGTAGCACTTGACAAAAGCGAATCTCTTTGGACTCAGGTCGAATCATAAGCCGAAGCATCCAGAATTGCCAATGACGTCCAATTATATAGATGCAAATATCTTTACTCCTATCAATGTGATAGGATTCTGCCTCATCGTATCTTGTCCAGGGGATCCAAATGTACAAGATTTGTGCTGTAGCACTTGTCCATAGCAACCCTCTTTGGCCTCCGGGCGAATCATATGCCGGAGCGTCCAGAATTGCCAATGTCGTCCAAGGATATAGATACAAATATCTTTACTCTTATCAATGTGATATGATTCTGCCTCATCATACCTTGTCAAGGAGGTCCAAATGTACCAGATTTGTGCGGTAGCACTTGACAAAAGCGAATCTCTTTGGACTCAGGTCGAATCATAAGCCGAAGCATCCAGAATTGCCAATGACGTCCAATTATATAGATGCAAATATCTTTACTCCTATCAATGTGATAGGATTCTGCCTCATCGTATCTTGTCCAGGGGGTCCAAATGTACAAGATTTGTGCGGTAGCACTTGTCCATAGCGACCCTCTTTGGCCTCCGGGCGAATCATATGCCGGAGCATCCAGAATTGCCAATGTCGTCCAAAGATATAGATGCAAATATCTTCACTCCTATCAATGTGATAGGATTCTGCCTCATCGTATCTTGCCAAGGAGGTCCAAATGTACAAGATTTCTGCGGTAGCACTTGTCCAAAGCGACTCTCTTTGGCCTCCGGTCGAATCATAAGCCGGAGCATCTAAAATTGCCAATGTCGTCCAATGATATAGATGCAAATGTCTTCACTCCTATCAATTTTTGACAGGATTCCGCCTCATCGTATCTTGTCCAGGAGGTCCAAATGTGCAAGATTTGTGCGGTAGCACTTGTCCATAGCGACCCTCTTTGGCCTCCGGGCGAATCATATGCCGGAGCATCCAGAATTGCCAATGTCGTCCAAAGATATAGATGCAAATATCTTCACTCCTATCAATGTGATAGGATTCTGCCTCATCATACCTTGTCCAGGAGGTCCGAATGTACAAGATTTGTGCGGTAGCGCTTGTCCATAGCGACCCTCTTTGGCCTCCGGGCGAATCATATGCCGGAGCATCCAGATTTGCCAATGTCGTCCAAAGATATAGATGCAAATATCTTCACTCCTATCAATGTGATAGGATTCTGCCTCATCGTATCTTGCCAAGGAGGTCCAAATGTACAAGATTTGTGCGGTAGCACTTGTCCAAAGCGACTCTCTTTGGCCTCCGGTCGAATCATAAGCCGGAGCATCTAAAATTGCCAATGTCGTCCAATGATATAGATGCAAATGTCTTCACTCCTATCAATTTTTGACAGGATTCCGCCTCATCGTATCTTGTCCAGGAGGTCCAAATGTACAAGATTTGTGCGGTAGCGCTTGTCCATAGCGACCCTCTTTGGCCTCCGGGCGAATCATATGCCGGAGCATCCAGAATTGCCAATGTCGTCCAATGATGTAGATGCAAATATCTTACTCCTATCAATGTGATAGGATTCTGCCTCACCATACCTTGTCCAGGAGGTCCAAATGTACAAGATTTGTGCGGTAGCACTTGTCTATAGCGACACTGTTTGGCCTCCGGTCGAATCATAAGCCGGTGCATCTAAAATTGCCAATGTCGTCCAATGATATAGATGCAAATATCTTCACTCCTATCAATTTGACAGGATTCTGCCTCATCGTATCTTGTCCAGGGGGTGCGAATGTACCAGATTTGTGCGGTAGCACTTGACAAAAGGGAATCTCTTTGGACTCAGGTCGAATCATAAGGCGAGCATCCAGAATTGCCAATGTCGTCCAATTATATAGATGCAAATATCTTTACTCCTATCAATGTGGTAGGATTCTGCCTCATCATACCTTGTCCAGGAAGTGCAAATTTACAAGATTTGTGCGGTAGCACTTGACAAAAGCGAATCTCTTTGGACTCAGGTCGAATCATAAGCCGAAGCATCCAGAATTGCCAATGACGTCCAATTATATAGATGCAAATATCTTTACTCCTATCAATGTGATAGGATTCTGCCTCATCGTATCTTGTCCAGGGGGTCCAAATGTACAAGATTTGTGCGGTAGCACTTGTCCATAGCGACCCTCTTTGGCCTCCGGGCGAATCATATGCCGGAGCATCCAGAATTGCCAATGTCGTCCAAAGATATAAATGCAAATATCTTCACTCCTATCAATTTTACAGGATTCTGCCTCATCATATTTTGTCCAGGAGGTCCAAATGTACATGATTTCTGGGATAGAACTTGACAAAAGCGAATCTCTTTTGACTCAGGTCGATCCATATGCCGAAGTATGCAGAATAGCCAATGTCGTCCAATGATATAGATGCAAATATCTTTACTCCTATCAATTTGCCAGGATTCTGCCTCATCGTATCTTATCCAGGGGGTCAAAATGTACAAGATTTGTGCGGTAGCACTTGACAAAAGGGAATCTCTTTGGACTCAGGTCGAATCTTAAGGCGAGCATCCAGAATTGCCAATGTCGTCCAATTATATAGATGCATATATCTTTACTCCTATCAATGTGGTAGGATTCTGCCTCATCATACCTTGTCCAGGAAGTGCAAATTTACAAGATTTGTGCGGTAGCACTTGTCCAAAGCGACTCTCTTTGGCCTCCGGTCGAATCATAAGCCGCAGCATCCAGAATTGCCAATGTCGTCCAAAGATATAAATGCAAATATCTTCACTCCTATCAATTTGACAGGATTCTGCCTCATCGTATCTTGTCCAGGGGGTGCGAATGTACCAGATTTGTGCGGTAGCACTTGACAAAAGCGAATTTCTTTGGCCTCCGGTCGAATCATAAGCCGGAGCATCTAAAATTGCCAATTTCGTCCAATGATATAGATGCAAATATCTTTACTCCTATCAATGTGATAGGATTCTGCCTCATCGTATCTTGCCAAGGAGGTCCAAATGTACAAGATTTCTGCGGTAGCACTTGTCCAAAGCGACTCTCTTTGGCCTCCGGTCGAATCATAAGCCGGAGCATCTAAAATTGCCAATGTCGTCCAATGATATAGATGCAAATGTCTTCACTCCTATCAATTTTACAGGATTCTGCCTCATCATATTTTGTCCAGGAGGTCCAAATGTACATGATTTCTGGGATAGAACTTGACAAAAGCGAATCTCTTTTGACTCAGGTCGATCCATATGCCGAAGTATGCAGAATAGCCAATGTCGTCCAATGATATAGATGCAAATATCTTTACTCCTATCAATTTGCCAGGATTCTGCCTCATCGTATCTTATCCAGGGGGTCAAAATGTACAAGATTTGTGCGGTAGCACTTGACAAAAGGGAATCTCTTTGGACTCAGGTCGAATCATAAGGCGAGCATCCAGAATTGCCAATGTCGTCCAATTATATAGATGCAAATATCTTTACTCCTATCAATGTGGTAGGATTCTGCCTCATCATACCTTGTCCAGGAAGTGCAAATTTACAAGATTTGTGCGGTAGCACTTGTCCAAAGCGACTCTCTTTGGCCTCCGGTCGAATCATAAGCCGCAGCATCCAGAATTGCCAATGTCGTCCAAAGATATAAATGCAAATATCTTCACTCCTATCAATTTGACAGGATTCTGCCTCATCGTATCTTGTCCAGGGGGTGCGAATGTACCAGATTTGTGCGGTAGCACTTGACAAAAGCGAATTTCTTTGGCCTCCGGTCGAATCATAAGCCGGAGCATCTAAAATTGCCAATTTCGTCCAATGATATAGATGCAAATATCTTTACTCCTATCAATGTGATAGGATTCTGCCTCATCGTACCTTGTCAACGAGATCCAAATGTACCAGATTTGTGCGGTAGCACTTGTCCAAAGCGACTCTCTTTGGCCTCCGGTCGAATCATATGCCGCAGCATCCAGAATTGCCAATGTCGTCCAAAGATATAAATGCAAATATCTTCACTCCTATCAATTTTACAGGATTCTGCCTCATCATATTTTGTCCAGGAGGTCCAAATGTACATGATTTCTGGGGTAGAACTTGACAAAAGCGAATCTCTTTTGACTCAGGTCGATCCATATGCCGAAGTATGCAGAATAGCCAATGTCGTCCAATGATATAGATGCAAATATCTTTACTCCTATCAATTTGCCAGGATTCTGCCTCATCGTATCTTATCCAGGGGGTCAAAATGTACAAGATTTGAGCGGTAGCACTTGTCCAAAGCGACTCTCTTTGGACTCATGTCGAATCATATGCCCGAGCATCCAGAATTGCCAATGTCGTCCAATGATATAGATACAAATATCTTTACTCTTATCAATGTGATATGATTCTGCCTCATCATACCTTGTCAAGGAGGTCCAAATGTACCAGATTTGTGCGGTAGCACTTGACAAAAGCGAATCTCTTTGGACTCAGGTCGAATCATAAGCCGAAGCATCCAGAATTGCCAATGACGTCCAATTATATAGATGCAAATATCTTTACTCCTATCAATGTGATAGGATTCTGCCTCATCGTATCTTGTCCAGGGGGTCCAAATGTACAAGATTTGTGCGGTAGCACTTGTCCATAGCGACCCTCTTTGGCCTCCGGGCGAATCATATGCCGGAGCATCCAGAATTGCCAATGTCGTCCAAAGATATAGATGCAAATATCTTCACTCCTATCAATGTGATAGGATTCTGCCTCATCGTATCTTGCCAAGGAGGTCCAAATGTACAAGATTTCTGCGGTAGCACTTGTCCAAAGCGACTCTCTTTGGCCTCCGGTCGAATCATAAGCCGGAGCATCTAAAATTGCCAATGTCGTCCAATGATATAGATGCAAATGTCTTCACTCCTATCAATTTTTGACAGGATTCCGCCTCATCGTATCTTGTCCAGGAGGTCCAAATGTGCAAGATTTGTGCGGTAGCACTTGTCCATAGCGACCCTCTTTGGCCTCCGGGCGAATCATATGCCGGAGCATCCAGAATTGCCAATGTCGTCCAAAGATATAGATGCAAATATCTTCACTCCTATCAATGTGATAGGATTCTGCCTCATCATACCTTGTCCAGGAGGTCCGAATGTACAAGATTTGTGCGGTAGCACTTGTCCATAGCGACCCTCTTTGGCCTCCGGGCGAATCATATGCCGGAGCAACCAGATTTGCCAATGTCGTCCAAAGATATAGATGCAAATATCTTCACTCCTATCAATGTGATAGGATTCTGCCTCATCGTATCTTGCCAAGGAGGTCCAAATGTACAAGATTTGTGCGGTAGCACTTGTCCAAAGCGACTCTCTTTGGCCTCCGGTCGAATCATAAGCCGGAGCATCTAAAATTGCCAATGTCGTCCAATGATATAGATGCAAATGTCTTCACTCCTATCAATTTTTGACAGGATTCCGCCTCATCGTATCTTGTCCAGGAGGTCCAAATGTACAAGATTTGTGCGGTAGCACTTGTCCATAGCGACCCTCTTTGGCCTCCGGGCGAATCATATGCCGGAGCATCCAGAATTGCCAATGTCGTCCAATGATGTAGATGCAAATATCTTACTCCTATCAATGTGATAGGATTCTGCCTCACCATACCTTGTCCAGGAGGTCCAAATGTACAAGATTTGTGCGGTAGCACTTGTCTATAGCGACTCTGTTTGGCCTCCGGTCGAATCATAAGCCGGTGCATCTAAAATTGCCAATGTCGTCCAATGATATAGATGCAAATATCTTCACTCCTATCAATTTGACAGGATTCTGCCTCATCGTATCTTGTCCAGGGGGTGCGAATGTACCAGATTTGTGCGGTAGCACTTGACAAAAGGGAATCTCTTTGGACTCAGGTCGAATCATAAGGCGAGCATCCAGAATTGCCAATGTCGTCCAATTATATAGATGCAAATATCTTTACTCCTATCAATGTGATAGGATTCTGCCTCATCATACCTTGTCCAGGAAGTGCAAATTTACAAGATTTGTGCGGTAGCACTTTACAAAAGCGAATCTCTTTGGACTCAGGTCGATCCATAAGCCGAAGCATCCAAAATTGCCAATTTCGTCCAATGATATAGATGCAAATATATTTACTCCTATCAATGTGATAGGATTCTGCCTCATCGTACCTTGTCAACGAGATCCAAATGTACCAGATTTGTGCGGTAGCACTTGTCCAAAGCGACTCTCTTTGGCCTCCGGTCGAATCATATGCCGCAGCATCCAGAATTGCCAATGTCGTCCAAAGATATAAATGCAAATATCTTCACTCCTATCAATTTTACAGGATTCTGCCTCATCATATTTTGTCCAGGAGGTCCAAATGTACATGATTTCTGGGGTAGAACTTGACAAAAGCGAATCTCTTTTGACTCAGGTCGATCCATATGCCGAAGTATGCAGAATAGCCAATGTCGTCCAATGATATAGATGCAAATATCTTTACTCCTATCAATTTGCCAGGATTCTGCCTCAGCGTATCTTATCCAGGGGGTCAAAATGTACAAGATTTGAGCGGTAGCACTTGTCCAAAGCGACTCTCTTTGGACTCATGTCGAATCATATGCCCGAGCATCCAGAATTGCCAATGTCGTCCAATGATATAGATACAAATATCTTTACTCTTATCAATGTGATATGATTCTGCCTCATCATACCTTGTCAAGGAGGTCCAAATGTACCAGATTTGTGCGGTAGCACTTGACAAAAGCGAATCTCTTTGGACTCAGGTCGAATCATAAGCCGAAGCATCCAGAATTGCCAATGACGTCCAAAGATACAGATGCAAATATCTTCACTCCTATCAATGTGATAGGATTCTGCCTCATCATACCTTGTCCAGGAGGTCCGAATGTACAAGATTTGTGCGGTAGCACTTGTCCATAGCGACCCTCTTTGGCCTCCGGGCGAATCATATGCCGGAGCATCCAGATTTGCCAATGTCGTCCGAAGATATAGATGCAAATATCTTCACTCCCATCAATGTGATAGGATTCTGCCTCATCGTATCTTGCCAAGGAGGTCCAAATGTGCAAGATTTGTGCGGTAGCACTTGTCCATAGCGACCCTCTTTGGCCTCCGGTCGAATCATAAGCCGGAGCATCTAAAATTGCCAATGTCGTCCAATGATATAGATGCAAATGTCTTCACTCCTATCAATTTGTGACAGGATTCCGCCTCATCGTATCTTGTCCAGGAGGTCCAAATGTGCAAGATTTGTGCGGTAGCACTTGTCCATAGCGACCCTCTTTGGCCTCCGGGCGAATCATATGCCGGAGCATCCAGAATTGCCAATGTCGTCCAAAGATATAGATGCAAATATCTTCACTCCTATCAATTTGACAGGATTCTGCCTCATCATATCTTGTCCAGGGGGTGCGAATGTACCCGATTTGTGCGGTAGCACTTGACAAAAGTGAATCTCTTTGGACTCAGGTCGAATCATAAGCCGAGCATCCAGAATTGCCAATGACGTCCAATGATTTAGATACAAATATCTTTACTCCTATCAATTTGACAGGATTCTGCCTCATCGTATCTTGTCCAGGGGGCCCAAATATACAAGATTTGTGTGGTAGCACTTGTCCAAAGCGAATCTCTTTGGACTCAGGTCGAATCATAAGCCGAGCATCCAGAATTGCCAATGTCGTCCAATTATATAGATGCAAATATCTTACTCCTATCAATGTGATAGGATTCTGCCTCACCATACCTTGTCCAGGAGGTCCAAATGTACCAGATTTGTGCGGTAGCACTTGACAAAAGCGAATCTCTTTGGACTCAGGTCGAATCATAAGCCGAAGCATCCAGAATTGCCAATGACGTCCAATTATATAGATGCAAATATCTTTACTCCTATCAATGTGATAGGATTCTGCCTCATCGTATCTTGTCCAGGGGGTCCAAATGTACAAGATTTGTGCTGTAGCACTTGTCCATAGCAACCCTCTTTGGCCTCCGGGCGAATCATATGCCGGAGCATCCAGAATTGCCAATGTCGTCCAAGGATATAGATACAAATATCTTTACTCTTATCAATGTGATATGATTCTGCCTCATCATACCTTGTCAAGGAGGTCCAAATGTACCAGATTTGTGCGGTAGCACTTGACAAAAGCGAATCTCTTTGGACTCAGGTCGAATCATAAGCCGAAGCATCCAGAATTGCCAATGACGTCCAATTATATAGATGCAAATATCTTTACTCCTATCAATGTGATAGGATTCTGCCTCATCGTATCTTGTCCAGGGGGTCCAAATGTACAAGATTTGTGCGGTAGCACTTGTCCATAGCGACCCTCTTTGGCCTCCGGGCGAATCATATGCCGGAGCATCCAGAATTGCCAATGTCGTCCAAAGATATAGATGCAAATATCTTCACTCCTATCAATGTGATAGGATTCTGCCTCATCGTATCTTGCCAAGGAGGTCCAAATGTACAAGATTTCTGCGGTAGCACTTGTCCAAAGCGACTCTCTTTGGCCTCCGGTCGAATCATAAGCCGGAGCATCTAAAATTGCCAATGTCGTCCAATGATATAGATGCAAATGTCTTCACTCCTATCAATTTTTGACAGGATTCCGCCTCATCGTATCTTGTCCAGGAGGTCCAAATGTGCAAGATTTGTGCGGTAGCACTTGTCCATAGCGACCCTCTTTGGCCTCCGGGCGAATCATATGCCGGAGCATCCAGAATTGCCAATGTCGTCCAAAGATATAGATGCAAATATCTTCACTCCTATCAATGTGATAGGATTCTGCCTCATCATACCTTGTCCAGGAGGTCCGAATGTACAAGATTTGTGCGGTAGCACTTGTCCATAGCGACCCTCTTTGGCCTCCGGGCGAATCATATGCCGGAGCATCCAGATTTGCCAATGTCGTCCAAAGATATAGATGCAAATATCTTCACTCCTATCAATGTGATAGGATTCTGCCTCATCGTATCTTGTCCAGGGGGTGCGAATGTACCAGATTTGTGCGGTAGCACTTGACAAAAGCGAATCTCTTTGGACTCAGGTCGAATCATAAGGCGAGCATCCAGAATTGCCAATGTCGTCCAATTATATAGATGCAAATATCTTTACTCCTATCAATGTGATAGGATTCTGCCTCATCATACCTTGTCAAGGAGGTCCAAATGTACCAGATTTGTGCGGTAGCACTTGACAAAAGCGAATCTCTTTGGACTCAGGTCGAATCATAAGCCGAAACATCCAGAATTGCCAATGACGTCCAATTAAATAGATGCAAATATCTTTACTCCTATCAATGTGATAGGATTCTGCCTCATCGTATCTTGTCCAGGGGGTCCAAATGTACAAAATTTGTGCGGTAGCACTTGTCCAGACCGACTCTCTTTGGACTCAGGTCGAATCATATGTCGGATTCCCAGGATTGCCAAGGTCGTCCAAAGATATAGATGCAAATATCTTTACTCCTATCAATGTGATAGGATTCTGCCTCATCATACCTTGTCCAGGAGGTTCAAATGTACAAGAGTTGTGGGGTAGCACTTGACAAAAGCGAATCTCTTTGGACTCAGGTCGATCCATAAGCCGAAGTATCAAGAATTGCCAATGTCGTCCAATGATATAGATGCAAATATCTTTACTCCTATCAATGTGATAGGATTCTGCCTCATCGTATCTTGTCCAGGGGGTCCAAATGTACAAAATTTGTGCGGTAGCACTTGTCCAGACCGACTCTCTTTGGATTCAGGTGGAATCATATGTCGGATTCCCAGGATTGCCAAGGTCGTCCAAAGATATAGATGTAAATATCTTTATTCCTATCAATGTGATAGGATTCTGCCTCATCATACCTTGTCCAGGAGGTCCAAATGTACAAGATTTGTGCGGTAGCACTTGTGCATAGCGACCCTCTTTGGCCTCCGGGCGAATCATATGCCGGAGCATCCAGAATTGCCAATGTCGGCAG
Source organism: Priocnemis perturbator (assembly GCA_963942575.1). Lineage (NCBI taxonomy): Eukaryota > Metazoa > Arthropoda > Insecta > Hymenoptera > Pompilidae > Priocnemis > Priocnemis perturbator. Next base: position 5,192,634 of record CAWWDK010000042.1, read on the forward strand.
AATGCTGTCAAATTGATAGGAGTAAAGATATTTGCATCTATATCATTGGACGACATTGGCAATTCTGGATGCTTCGGCTTATGGATCGACCTGAATCCAAAGAGAGTCCGCCTGGATATGTGCTACCGCACAAATCTTGTACATTTGAACCTCCGGGACAAGTTACGATGAGGCAGGATCCTGTCAAATTGATAGCAGTAAAGATATTTGCATGTATATCATTGGACGACATTGGCAATTCTGGATGCTCCGGCTCATGATTCGACCTGAATCCAAAGACAGTCGCTTTGGACAAGTAATACCGCACAAATCTTGTACATTTGAACCTCCGGAACAAGGTATGATGAGGCAGACTCCTATCACATTGATAGGAGTGAAGATGTTTGCATCTATATCATTGGACGACATTGGCAATTCTGGATGCTCCGGCTTATGATTCGACCAGAGTCCAAAGAGAGTCGCTTTGGACAAGCAGTACCGCACAAATCTTGTACATGTGAACCTCCGGAACAAGGTATGATGACGCAAAATCCTATCACATTGATAGGAGTGAAGATGTTTGCATCTATATCATTGGACGACATTGCCAATTCTGGATACTCCGTCTTATGATTCGACCTGAGTCCAAAGAGAGTCGCTTTGGACAAGGGCTACCGCATAACTTTGTACATTTGAACCTCCGGGACAAGTTACGATGAGGCAGAAGCCTGTCAAATTGATAGGTGCGAAGATGTTTGCATCTATATCATTGGACGACATTGGCAATTCTGGATGCTTCGGCTTATGGATCGACCTGAGTCCAGAGAGAGTCGCTTTGGACAAGTAATACCGCACAAATCTTGTACATTTGAACCTCCTGAACAAGGTATGATGAGGCAGAATCCTGTCAAATTGATAGGAGTGAAGATGTTTGCATCTATATCATTGAACGACATTGCCAATTCTAGATGCTCCGGCTTATGATTCGACCTGAATCCAAAGAGAGTCGGTTTGGACAAATGCTGGCGCCCAAAACATGTGCATTTGGACCTCCTGGAAAAGGTATGATGAGGCAGAATCCTGTCACATTGATAGGAGTGAAGATATTTGCATCTACATCATTGGACGACATTGGCAATTCTGGATGCTTCGGCTTATGGATCGACCTGAGTCCAAAGAGTTACGCTTTTTTCTAGTGCTACCGCACAAATCTTGTACATTTGGACCCCCTGGACAAATACGATGAGGCAGAATCCTGTCAAATTGATAGCAGTAAAGATATTTGCATCTATATCATTGGACGACATTGGCAATTCTGGATGCTTCGGCTTATGGATCGACCTGAGTCTAAAGTGAGTCGCTTTGGACAAGGGCTGCCGCACAAAGCTTGTACATTTGGACCCCCTGGACAATATACGATGAGGCAGAATCCTTTCAAATTGATAGGAGTAAACATATTTGCATCTATATCATTGGACGACATTGGCAATTCTGGATGCTTCGGCATATGGATCGACCTTAGTCCAAAGAGTTTCGCTTTTGTCTGGTGCTACCGCACAAATCTTGTACATTTGGACCTCCTGTACAAGGTATGATGAGGCAGAGGAAGATATTTGCATCTATATCACTGGGCGACATTGGCAATTCTGGATGCTCCGGCATATGATTCGACCGGAGTCCAAAGAGAGTCGCTTTGGACAAGTGCTACCTCACAAATCGTGTACATTTGAACCTCCTGGACAAGATATGATGAGGTAGAATCCTGTCAAATTGATAGGAGTAAAGATATTTGCATCTATATCATTGGACGACATTGGCAATCATGGGGATCCGGCTAATGATTCGACCTGAATCCAAAGAGAGTCGGTCTGGGCAAGTGCTACCGCCCAAATCTTGTACACTTGAACCTCCTGGACAAGATAAGGTGAGGCAGAATCCTGTCACATTGATGGGAGTAAAGATATTTGCATCTATATCATTGGACGACATTGGCAATTCTGGATGCTGCGACATATGATTCGACCGGAGGCCAAAGAGAGTCGCTTTGGACAAGTGCTACCGGTCAAATCTCGTACATATGGACCCCCTGGAAAAGATACGATGAGGCAGAATCCTGTACAATTGGTAGGATTTAAGATATTTGCATCTATATCATTGGACGACATTGGCAATTCTGGATACTTCAGCATAAGGATCGACCGGTGTCCAAAGAGATTCGCTTTTGTCAAGTGCTACCCCACAAATATTGTACATTTGGACCTCCTGGACAAGATATGAAGAGGCAGAATCTTGTCAAATTGATAGGAGTGAACATATTTGCACTGATTGGTGCCAATACCAATTAGTGGCATAAATCTATGTGCGCCGACAAAGTTTATATAAGGGGGTCAGGTGGAACGGTCGGGTTCCACGTTTTTGAAATAGCGAGCCTACGACGAGAGTACGACGGGACGAATTGAGTGTGCGAAATTGTTGAAAGTGTAGCTAGCTGTGTAGATAGTGCGCTTATATTGTTTGTTGGATCTACCCCGCGGATTTGGTCTCGTCGAGATTAGAAAGAATTGTTGCCGAGCCCACCCTCGTATCCTTCCTTCCCGGACTATGGCGGCGAATCCCATCGCGCGCCTGTAAGTAGCTCTCTCGGTCCCGACGCTCCTCCGACTCTCTGAGTTGTCCTGAGTTTCTCCCGTCGAAGGCAAGTTGCACGTTGGTGCCCTCCTTCCTTTCCATTTTCCGGGTCGCCGCGACGTCAGTAGGACGTGTGTAGCGTTGACCCTGCCCTCCTTCCTTCCTCTCGCGTGTGACTTTATTAAAAGGACGACGGTTAGTGGTAAGCGCGATACTACCGCCTAATAAAGTGTTGTTAAAAAGAAATTTGGTTCTCCTCTCTCCACGAAATTTGGTTCTCCCTCTCTATCCGCGAAAATCTTAATCTTGTTCACCGCTTACCCGACTAGCGACCACCTTAGGTAGTATAATTTTTCTACCTGGTCTAGGTCCGTTTGCGAGCCTACCATGTTATGAAACGCGTTTTTGAAGGAAAGCCAATTCTCATATTTTCCATCAAACGTTGGCAACGGGGCCTTCGGCAATTTAATACGACGTTTCTGCACGGGGGCGGTCGTCCGATCGTCGTCGCATCGCGCGTTCTCGGTTAATGGGTCGGTATCCAATTCCGATACGCCTGCCTGTGGTTGCTGCCTGTGCTTGCCGCCTGTGCTTGCTGCCTGTGCTTGCTGCCTGTGCTGCCTGTGCTGCCTGTGCTTGCTGTGCTCGGTGCTGTACTTGCTACCCGTGCTTGCTGCCTGTGCTTGCCGCCTGTGCTTGCTGTCTGTGCTTGCTGTCTGTGCTTGTTGCCTGTGCTGCCTGTGCTGCCTGTGCTGCCTGTGCTTGCTGTCTGTGCTTGCTGTCTGTGCTTGTTGCCTGTGCTGCTTGTGCTTGCTGCCTGTGCTTGCTGCCTGTGCTTGTTGCCTGTGCTGCCTGTGCTTGCTGCCTGTGCTGCCTGTGCTGCCTGTGCTTCCTGCCTGTGCTTGCTGCCTGTGCTGCCTGTGCTGCCTATGATGCCTGTGCTGCCTGTGCTTGCTGCCTGTGCTTGCTGTGCTCGCTGCCTGTGCTGCCTGTGCTGCCTGTGCTTCCTGCCAGTTCTTGCTGCCTGTGCTGCCTGTGCTGCCTGTGCTTGCTGCCTGTGCTTGCTGCCTGTGCTGCCTGTGCTTGCTGCCTCTGCTTGCTGCCTGTGTTTGCTGTCTGTGCTTGCTGTGTTTGCTGCCTGTGCTGCCTGTGCTTGCTGCCTGTGCTGCCTGTGGTGCCTGCGCTTGCTGTCTGTGCTTGCTGTCTGTGCTTGTTGCCTGTGCTTGCTGCCTGTGCTTGCTGCCTGTGCTGCCTGTGCTTGCTGCCTGTGCTTGCTGCCTGTGCTTGCTGCCTGTGGTTGCTGCCTGTGCTTCCTGTCTGTGCTTCCTGTCTGTGCTTGCTGCCTGTGCTTGCTGCCAGTGCTTGCTGCCTGTGCTTGCTGCCTGTGCTCTCTGTGCTTCCTGTCTGTGCGTGCTGCCTGTGCTTGCTGCCTGTGCTTCCTGTCTGTGATTGCTGCCTGTGCTTGCTGCCTATGCTGCCTGTGCTTGCTGCCTGTGCTTCCTGTCTGTGCTTGCTGCCTGTGCTTGCTGCCAGTGCTTGCTGCCAGTGCTTGCTGCCTGTGCTTGCTGCCTGTGCTTGCTGCCTGTGCTGCCTGTGCTTGCTGCCTGTGCTTCCTGTCTGTGTTTGCTGCCTGTGCTTGCTGCCTGTGGTTGCTGCCTGTGCTTCCTGTCTGTGCTGGCTGCCTGTGCTTACTGCCAGTGCTTGCTGCCTGTGCTTGCTGCCTGTGCTGCCTGTGCTTGCTGCCTGTGCTTGCTGCCTGTGCTTCCTGTCTGTGCTTGCTGCCTGTGCTTGCTGCCTGTGCTTGCTGCCTGTGCTTCCTGTCTGTCCTTGCTGCCTGTGCTTGCTGCCTGTCCTTGCTGCCTGTGCTGCCTAATGCTGCCTGTGCTTTCTGTCTGTGCTTCCTGTCTGTGCTTGCTGCCTGTGCTTGCTGCCTGTCCTTGCTGCCTGTGCTGCCTGTGCTGCCTGTGCTGCCTGTGCTTGCTGCCTGTGCTTCCTGTCTGTGCTTCCTGTCTGTGCTTCCTGTCTGTGCTTGCTGCCTGTCCTTGCTGCCTGTGCTTGCTGCCTGTGGTTGCTGCCGGTGCTTCCTGTCTGTGCTTCCTGTCTGTGCTTCCTGTCTGTGCTTCCTGTCTGTGCTTGCTGCCTGTGCTTGCTGCCAGTGCTTGCTGCCTGTGCTTGCTGCCTGTGCTGCCTGTGCTTGCTGCCTGTGCTTCCTGTCTGTGCTTGCTGCCTATGCTTGCTGCCTGTGCTTGCTGCCTGTCCTTGCTGCCTGTGCTGCCTGTGCTTGCTGCCTGTGCTTCCTGTGCTGCCTGTGCTTGCTGCCTGTGCTTGCTGCCTGTGCTTCCTGTCTGTGCTTCGTGTCTGTGCTTGCTGCCTGTGCTGCCTGTGCTAGCTGCCTGTGCTTGCTGCCTGTCCTTGCTGCCTGTGCTGCCTGTGCTTGCTGCCTGTGCTTCCTGTCTGTGCTTCCTGTCTGTGCTTGCTGCCTGTGCTGCCTGTGCTTGCTGCCTGTGCTTGCTGCCAGTGCTTGCTGCCTGTGCTTGCTGCCTGTGCTGTCTGTGCTTCTTGTCTGTGCGTGCTGCCTGTGCTTGCTGCCTGTGCTTCCTGTCTGTGATTGCTGCCTGTGCTTGCTGCCTATGCTGCCTGTGCTTGCTGCCTGTGCTTCCTGTCTGTGCTTGCTGCCTGTGCTTGCTGCCTGTGCTTGCTGCCAGTGCTTGCTGCCTGTGCTTGCTGCCTGTGCTGCCTGTGCTTGCTGCCTGTGCTTCCTGTCTGTGTTTGCTGCCTGTGCTTGCTGCCTGTGCTTCCTGTCTGTGCTTCCTGTCTGTGCTGGCTGCCTGTGCTTACTGCCAGTGCTTGCTGCCTGTGCTTGCTGCCTGTGCTGCCTGTGCTTGCTGCCTGTGCTTGCTGCCTGTGCTTCCTGTCTGTGCTTGCTGCCTGTGCTTGCTGCCTGTGCTTCCTGTCTGTCCTTGCTGCCTGTGCTTGCTGCCTGTCCTTGCTGCCTGTGCTGCCTGTGCTGCCTGTGCTTTCTGTCTGTGCTTCCTGTCTGTGCTTGCTGCCTGTGCTTGCTGCCTGTGCTTCCTGTCTGTGCTTGCTGCCTGTGCTGCCTGTGCTTGCTGCCTGTCCTTGCTGCCTGTGCTTGCTGTCTGTGCTTCCTGTCTGTGCTTGCTGCCTGTGCTTGCTGCCTGTGCTTCCTGTCTGTGATTGCTGCCTGTGCTTGCTGCCTATGCTGCCTGTGCTTGCTGCCTGTGCTTCCTGTCTGTGATTGCTGCCTGCGCTTTCTGTCTGTGCTTCCTGTCTGTGCTTGCTGCCTGTGCTTGCTGCCTGTGCTTCCTGCCTGTGGTTGCTGCCTGTGGTTGCTGCCTGTGCTTGCTGCCTGTCCTTGCTGCCTGTGCTGCCTGTTCTGCCTGTGCTGCCTGTGCTTGCTGCCTGTGCTTCCTGTCTGTGATTGCTGCCTGTGTTTGCTGCCTGTGCTGCCTGTGCTTGCTGCCTGTGCTTGCTGGCTGTGCTTGCTGCCTGTGGTTGCTGCCTGTGCCGCCTGTGCTTGCTGCCTGTGCTTGCTGCCTGTCCTTGCTGCCTGTGCTGCCTGTGCTTGCTGCCTGTGCTGCCTGTGCTTCCTGTGCTTGCTGCCTGTGCTTCCTGTCTGTGCTTGCTGCCTGTGCTGCCTGTGCTTGCTGCCTGTGCTTCCTGCCTGTGCTTCCTGTCTGTGATTGCTGCCTGTGCTTGCTGCCTGTGCTTCCTGTCTGTGATTGCTACCTGTGCTTGCTGCCTGTGCTGCCTGTGCTTGCTGCCAGTGCTTCCTGTGCTGCCTGAACTTGCTGTCTGTGCTTCCTGTCTGTGCTTGCTCCCTGTGCTTGCTGCCTGCGCTTGCTGACTGTGCTTGCTGCCTGTGCTTGCTGTCTGTGCTCGCTGCCTGTGCTGCCTGTGCTTGCTGTCTTTGCTTGCTGCCTGTGCTTCCTGTCTGTGCTTGCTGCCTGTGCTTGCTGCCTGTGCTTGCTGCCTGTGCTGCCTGTGCTTGCTGCCTGTGCTTCCTGTCTGTGCTTACTGCCTGTGCTGCCTGTGCTGCCTGTACTTGCTGTCTGTGCTTCCTGTTTGTGCTTGCTCCCTGTGCTTGTTGCCTGTGCTTGCTCCCTGTGCTTCCTGCCTGTGCTTGCTGCCTGTGCTTGCTGCCTGTGCTTGCTGCCTGTGCTTGCTGCCTGTGCTTCCTGTCTGTGCTTGCTGCCTGTGCTTCCTGCCTGTGCTTCCTGTCTGTGCTTGCTGCCTGTGCTTCCTGTCTGTGATTGCTGCCTGTGCTTGCTGCCTGTTCTTGCTGCCTGTGCTTGCTGCCTCTCCTTGCTGCCTATGCTGCCTGTGCTGCCTGTGCTGCCTGTGCTTTCTGTCTGTGCTTCCTGTCTGTGCTTGCTGCCTGTGCTTGCTGCCTGTGCTTCCTGTCTGTGCTTGCTGCCTGTCCTTGCTGCCTGTGCTTGCTGCCTGTCCTTACTGCCTGTGCTGCCTGTGCTGCCTGTGCTTTCTGTCTGTGCTTCCTGTCTGTGCTTGCTGCCTATGCTTGCTGCCTGTGCTTCCTGTCTGTGCTTGCTGCCTGTCCTTGCTGCCTGTGCTTGCTGCCTGTGCTTGCTGCCTGTGCTTGCTGCCTGTGCTTGCTGCCTGTGCTGCCTGTGCTTGCTGTCTTTGCTTGCTGCCTGTGCTTCCTGTCTGTGCTTGCTGCCTGTACTTGCTGCCTGTGCTTGCTGCCTGTGCTGCCTGTGCTTGCTGCCTGTGCTTCCTGTCTGTGCTTGCTGCCTGTGCTGCCTGTGCTGCCTGTACTTGCTGTCTGTGCTTCCTGTTTGTGCTTGCTCCCTGTGCTTGCTGCCTGTGCTTGCTGCCTGTGCTTCCTGCCTGTGCTTGCTGCCTGTGCTTGCTGCCTCTCCTTGCTGCCTATGCTGCCTGTGCTGCCTGTGCTGCCTGTGCTTTCTGTCTGTTCTTCCTGTCTGTGCTTGCTGCCTGTGCTTGCTGCCTGTGCTTCCTGTCTGTGCTTGCTGCCTGTGCTGCCTGTGCTGCCTGTACTTGCTGTCTGTGCTTCCTGTTTGTGCTTGCTCCCTGTGCTTGCTGCCTGTGCTTGCTGCCTGTGCTTGCTGCCTGTGCTTGCTGCCTGTGCTTCCTGTCTGTGCTTGCTGCCTGTGCTGCCTGTGCTTGCTGCCTGTGCTTCCTGTCTGTGCTTACTGCCTGTGCTGCCTGTGCTGCCTGTACTTGCTGCCTGTGCTTCCTGTTTGTGCTTGCTCCCTGTGCTTGCTGCCTGTGCTTGCTCCCTGTGCTTCCTGCCTGTGCTTGCTGCCTGTGCTTGCTGCCTGTGCTTGCTGCCTGTGCTTGCTGCCTGTGCTTCCTGTCTGTGCTTGCTGCCTGTGCTTCCTGCCTGTGCTTCCTGTCTGTGCTTGCTGCCTGTGCTTCATGTCTGTGATTGCTGCCTGTGCTTGCTGCCTGTTCTTGCTGCCTGTGCTTGCTGCCTCTCCTTGCTGCCTATGCTGCCTGTGCTGCCTGTGCTGCCTGTGCTTTCTGTCTGTGCTTCCTGTCTGTGCTTGCTGCCTGTGCTTGCTGCCTGTGCTTCCTGTCTGTGCTTGCTGCCTGTCCTTGCTGCCTGTGCTGCCTGTGCTGCCTGTGCTTTCTGTCTGTGCTTCCTGTCTGTGCTTGCTGCCTATGCTTGCTGCCTGTGCTTCCTGTCTGTGCTTGCTGCCTGTCCTTGCTGCCTGTGCTTGCTGCCTGTGCTTGCTGCCTGTGCTTGCTGCCTGTGCTTCCTGTCTGTGCTTGCTGCCTGTGCTTGCTGCCTGTGCTTCCTGTCTGTGCTTGCTGCCTGTGCTTGCTGCCTGTGCTTGCTGCCTGTGCTTCCTGTCTGTGATTGCTGCCTGTGCTTGCTGCCTGTGCTGCCTGTGCTTGCTACCAGTGCTTCCTGTGCTGCCTGTGCTTGCTGCCTGTGCTTCCTGTCTGTGCTTGCTGCCTGTGCTGCCTGTGCTGCCTGTACTTGCTGTCTGTGCTTCCTGTCTGTGCTTGCTCCCTGTGCTTGCTGCCTGCGCTTGCTGACTGTGCTTGCTGTCTGTGCTTGCTGTCTGTGCTCGCTGCCTGTGCTGCCTGTGCTTGCTGTCTTTGCTTGCTGCCTGTGCTTCCTGTCTGTGCTTGCTGCCTGTGCTTGCTGCCTGTGCTTGCTGCCTGTGCTGCCTGTGCTTGCTGCCTGTGCTTCCTGTCTGTGCTTGCTGCCTGTGCTGCCTGTGCTGCCTGTACTTGCTGTCTGTGCTTCCTGTTTGTGCTTGCTCCCTGTGCTTGCTGCCTGTGCTTGCTGCCTGTGCTTCCTGCCTGTGCTTGTTGCCTGTGCTTGCTGCCTCTCCTTGCTGCCTATGCTGCCTGTGCTGCCTGTGCTGCCTGTGCTTTCTGTCTGTTCTTCCTGTCTGTGCTTGCTGCCTGTGCTTGCTGCCTGTGCTTCCTGTCTGTGCTTGCTGCCTGTGCTGCCTGTGCTGCCTGTACTTGCTGTCTGTGCTTCCTGTTTGTGCTTGCTCCCTGTGCTTGCTGCCTGTGCTTGCTGCCTGTGCTTGCTGCCTGTGCTTGCTGCCTGTGCTTCCTGTCTGTGCTTGCTGCCTGTCCTTGCTGCCTGTGCTGCCTGTGCTGCCTGTGCTGCCTGTGCTTGCTGCCTGTGCTTCCTGTCTGTGATTGCTGCCTGTGTTTGCTGCCTGTGCTGCCTGTGCTTGCTGCCTGTGCTTGCTGGCTGTGCTTGCTGCCTGTGGTTGCTGCCTGTGCCGCCTGTGCTTGCTGCCTGTGCTTGCTGCCTGTCCTTGCTGCCTGTGCTGCCTGTGCTTGCTGCCTGTGCTGCCTGTGCTTCCTGTGCTTGCTGCCTGTGCTTCCTGTCTGTGCTTGCTGCCTGTGCTGCCTGTGCTTGCTGCCTGTGCTTCCTGCCTGTGCTTCCTGTCTGTGATTGCTGCCTGTGCTTGCTGCCTGTGCTTCCTGTCTGTGATTGCTACCTGTGCTTGCTGCCTGTGCTGCCTGTGCTTGCTGCCAGTGCTTCCTGTGCTGCCTGTACTTGCTGTCTGTGCTTCCTGTCTGTGCTTGCTCCCTGTGCTTGCTGCCTGCGCTTGCTGACTGTGCTTGCTGCCTGTGCTTGCTGTCTGTGCTCGCTGCCTGTGCTGCCTGTGCTTGCTGTCTTTGCTTGCTGCCTGTGCTTCCTGTCTGTGCTTGCTGCCTGTGCTTGCTGCCTGTGCTTGCTGCCTGTGCTGCCTGTGCTTGCTGCCTGTGCTTCCTGTCTGTGCTTACTGCCTGTGCTGCCTGTGCTGCCTGTACTTGCTGTCTGTGCTTCCTGTTTGTGCTTGCTCCCTGTGCTTGTTGCCTGTGCTTGCTCCCTGTGCTTCCTGCCTGTGCTTGCTGCCTGTGCTTGCTGCCTGTGCTTGCTGCCTGTGCTTGCTGCCTGTGCTTCCTGTCTGTGCTTGCTGCCTGTGCTTCCTGCCTGTGCTTCCTGTCTGTGCTTGCTGCCTGTGCTTCCTGTCTGTGATTGCTGCCTGTGCTTGCTGCCTGTTCTTGCTGCCTGTGCTTGCTGCCTCTCCTTGCTGCCTATGCTGCCTGTGCTGCCTGTGCTGCCTGTGCTTTCTGTCTGTGCTTCCTGTCTGTGCTTGCTGCCTGTGCTTGCTGCCTGTGCTTCCTGTCTGTGCTTGCTGCCTGTCCTTGCTGCCTGTGCTTGCTGCCTGTCCTTACTGCCTGTGCTGCCTGTGCTGCCTGTGCTTTCTGTCTGTGCTTCCTGTCTGTGCTTGCTGCCTATGCTTGCTGCCTGTGCTTCCTGTCTGTGCTTGCTGCCTGTCCTTGCTGCCTGTGCTTGCTGCCTGTGCTTGCTGCCTGTGCTTGCTGCCTGTGCTTGCTGCCTGTGCTTCCTGTCTGTGCTTGCTGCCTGTGCTTGCTGCCTGTGCTTCCTGTCTGTGCTTGCTGCCTGTGCTTGCTGCCTGTGCTTGCTGCCTGTGCTTCCTGTCTGTGATTGCTGCCTGTGCTTGCTGCCTGTGCTGCCTGTGCTTGCTGCCAGTGCTTCCTGTGCTGCCTGTGCTTGCTGCCTGTGCTTCCTGTCTGTGCTTGCTGCCTGTGCTGCCTGTGCTGCCTGTACTTGCTGTCTGTGCTTCCTGTCTGTGCTTGCTCCCTGTGCTTGCTGCCTGCGCTTGCTGACTGTGCTTGCTGTCTGTGCTTGCTGTCTGTGCTCGCTGCCTGTGCTGCCTGTGCTTGCTGTCTTTGCTTGCTGCCTGTGCTTCCTGTCTGTGCTTGCTGCCTGTACTTGCTGCCTGTGCTTGCTGCCTGTGCTGCCTGTGCTTGCTGCCTGTGCTTCCTGTCTGTGCTTGCTGCCTGTGCTGCCTGTGCTGCCTGTACTTGCTGTCTGTGCTTCCTGTTTGTGCTTGCTCCCTGTGCTTGCTGCCTGTGCTTGCTGCCTGTGCTTCCTGCCTGTGCTTGCTGCCTGTGCTTGCTGCCTCTCCTTGCTGCCTATGCTGCCTGTGCTGCCTGTGCTGCCTGTGCTTTCTGTCTGTTCTTCCTGTCTGTGCTTGCTGCCTGTGCTTGCTGCCTGTGCTTCCTGTCTGTGCTTGCTGCCTGTGCTGCCTGTGCTGCCTGTACTTGCTGTCTGTGCTTCCTGTTTGTGCTTGCTCCCTGTGCTTGCTGCCTGTGCTTGCTGCCTGTGCTTGCTGCCTGTGCTTGCTGCCTGTGCTTCCTGTCTGTGCTTGCTGCCTGTGCTGCCTGTGCTTGCTGCCTGTGCTTCCTGTCTGTGCTTACTGCCTGTGCTGCCTGTGCTGCCTGTACTTGCTGTCTGTGCTTCCTGTTTGTGCTTGCTCCCTGTGCTTGCTGCCTGTGCTTGCTCCCTGTGCTTCCTGCCTGTGCTTGCTGCCTGTGCTTGCTGCCTGTGCTTGCTGCCTGTGCTTGCTGCATGTGCTTCCTGTCTGTGCTTGCTGCCTGTGCTTCCTGCCTGTGCTTCCTGTCTGTGCTTGCTGCCTGTGCTTCATGTCTGTGATTGCTGCCTGTGCTTGCTGCCTGTTCTTGCTGCCTGTGCTTGCTGCCTCTCCTTGCTGCCTATGCTGCCTGTGCTGCCTGTGCTGCCTGTGCTTTCTGTCTGTGCTTCCTGTCTGTGCTTGCTGCCTGTGCTTGCTGCCTGTGCTTCCTGTCTGTGCTTGCTGCCTGTCCTTGCTGCCTGTGCTGCCTGTGCTGCCTGTGCTTTCTGTCTGTGCTTCCTGTCTGTGCTTGCTGCCTATGCTTACTGCCTGTGCTTCCTGTCTGTGCTTGCTGCCTGTCCTTGCTGCCTGTGCTTGCTGCCTGTGCTTGCTGCCTGTGCTTGCTGCCTGTGCTTCCTGTCTGTGCTTGCTGCCTGTGCTTGCTGCCTGTGCTTCCTGTCTGTGCTTGCTGCCTGTGCTTGCTGCCTGTGCTTGCTGCCTGTGCTTCCTGTCTGTGATTGCTGCCTGTGCTTGCTGCCTGTGCTGCCTGTGCTTGCTACCAGTGCTTCCTGTGCTGCCTGTGCTTGCTGCCTGTGCTTCCTGTCTGTGCTTGCTGCCTGTGCTGCCTGTGCTGCCTGTACTTGCTGTCTGTGCTTCCTGTCTGTGCTTGCTCCCTGTGCTTGCTGCCTGCGCTTGCTGACTGTGCTTGCTGTCTGTGCTTGCTGTCTGTGCTCGCTGCCTGTGCTGCCTGTGCTTGCTGTCTTTGCTTGCTGCCTGTGCTTCCTGTCTGTGCTTGCTGCCTGTGCTTGCTGCCTGTGCTTGCTGCCTGTGCTGCCTGTGCTTGCTGCCTGTGCTTCCTGTCTGTGCTTGCTGCCTGTGCTGCCTGTGCTGCCTGTACTTGCTGTCTGTGCTTCCTGTTTGTGCTTGCTCCCTGTGCTTGCTGCCTGTGCTTGCTGCCTGTGCTTCCTGCCTGTGCTTGCTGCCTGTGCTTGCTGCCTCTCCTTGCTGCCTATGCTGCCTGTGCTGCCTGTGCTGCCTGTGCTTTCTGTCTGTTCTTCCTGTCTGTGCTTGCTGCCTGTGCTTGCTGCCTGTGCTTCCTGTCTGTGCTTGCTGCCTGTGCTGCCTGTGCTGCCTGTACTTGCTGTCTGTGCTTCCTGTTTGTGCTTGCTCCCTGTGCTTGCTGCCTGTGCTTGCTGCCTGTGCTTGCTGCCTGTGCTTGCTGCCTGTGCTTCCTGTCTGTGCTTGCTGCCTGTGCTTCCTGTCTGTGCTTGCTGCCTGTGCTTCCTGCCTGTGCTTCCTGCCTGTGCTTGCTGCCTGTGCTTGCTGCCTGTGCTTGCTGTCTGTGCTTGCTGCCTGTGCTTGCTGCCAGTGCTTGCTGCCTGTGCTTGCTGCCTGTGCTTGCTGCCTGTGCTTGCTGCCTGTGCTTGCTGCCTGTGCTTGCTGCCTGTGCTTGCTGCCTGTCCTTGCTGCCTGTGCTTGCTGTCTGTGCTTGCTGTCTGTGCTTCCCGCCTGTCCTTGCTGCCTGTCCTTGCTGCCTGTGCTGCCTGTGCTGCCTGTGCTTGCTGCCTGAGGTTGCTGCCTGTGCTTGCTGCCTGTGCTTCCTGTCTGTGCTTGCTGCCTGTGCTGCCTGTGCTGCCTGTGCTGTCTGTGCTTGCTGCCTGTGCTTGCTGCCTGTGCTTCCTGTCTGTGCTTGCTGCCTGTGCTTGCTGCCTGTGCTTCCTGTCTGTGCTTGCTGCCTGTGCTTGCTGCCTGTGCTTCCTGTCTGTGATTGCTGCCTGTGCTTGCTGCCTGTGCTTGCTGCCTGTGCTTCCTGTCTGTGCTTGCTGCCTGTGCTTCCTGCCTGTGCTTCCTGTCTGTGCTTGCTGCCTGTGCTGCCTGTGCTGCCTGTACTTGCTGTCTGTGCTTCCTGTCTGTGCTTGCTCCCTGTGCTTGCTGCCTGCGCTTGCTGACTGTGCTTGCTGTCTGTGCTTGCTGTCTGTGCTCGCTGCCTGTGCTGCCTGTGCTTGCTGTCTTTGCTTGCTGCCTGTGCTTCCTGTCTGTGCTTGCTGCCTGTGCTTGCTGCCTGTGCTTGCTGCCTGTGCTGCCTGTGCTTGCTGCCTGTGCTTCCTGTCTGTGCTTCCTGTCTGTGCTTGCTGCCTGTGCTTGCTGCCAGTGCTTGCTGCCTGTGCTTGCTGCCTGTGCTCTCTGTGCTTCCTGTCTGTGCGTGCTGCCTGTGCTTGCTGCCTGTGCTTCCTGTCTGTGATTGCTGCCTGTGCTTGCTGCCTATGCTGCCTGTGCTTGCTGCCTGTGCTTCCTGTCTGTGCTTGCTGCCTGTGCTTGCTGCCAGTGCTTGCTGCCAGTGCTTGCTGCCTGTGCTTGCTGCCTGTGCTTGCTGCCTGTGCTGCCTGTGCTTGCTGCCTGTGCTTCCTGTCTGTGTTTGCTGCCTGTGCTTGCTGCCTGTGGTTGCTGCCTGTGCTTCCTGTCTGTGCTGGCTGCCTGTGCTTACTGCCAGTGCTTGCTGCCTGTGCTTGCTGCCTGTGCTGCCTGTGCTTGCTGCCTGTGCTTGCTGCCTGTGCTTCCTGTCTGTGCTTGCTGCCTGTGCTTGCTGCCTGTGCTTGCTGCCTGTGCTTCCTGTCTGTCCTTGCTGCCTGTGCTTGCTGCCTGTCCTTGCTGCCTGTGCTGCCTAATGCTGCCTGTGCTTTCTGTCTGTGCTTCCTGTCTGTGCTTGCTGCCTGTGCTTGCTGCCTGTCCTTGCTGCCTGTGCTGCCTGTGCTGCCTGTGCTGCCTGTGCTTGCTGCCTGTGCTTCCTGTCTGTGCTTCCTGTCTGTGCTTCCTGTCTGTGCTTGCTGCCTGTCCTTGCTGCCTGTGCTTGCTGCCTGTGGTTGCTGCCGGTGCTTCCTGTCTGTGCTTCCTGTCTGTGCTTCCTGTCTGTGCTTCCTGTCTGTGCTTGCTGCCTGTGCTTGCTGCCAGTGCTTGCTGCCTGTGCTTGCTGCCTGTGCTGCCTGTGCTTGCTGCCTGTGCTTCCTGTCTGTGCTTGCTGCCTATGCTTGCTGCCTGTGCTTGCTGCCTGTCCTTGCTGCCTGTGCTGCCTGTGCTTGCTGCCTGTGCTTCCTGTGCTGCCTGTGCTTGCTGCCTGTGCTTGCTGCCTGTGCTTCCTGTCTGTGCTTCGTGTCTGTGCTTGCTGCCTGTGCTGCCTGTGCTAGCTGCCTGTGCTTGCTGCCTGTCCTTGCTGCCTGTGCTGCCTGTGCTTGCTGCCTGTGCTTCCTGTCTGTGCTTCCTGTCTGTGCTTGCTGCCTGTGCTGCCTGTGCTTGCTGTCTGTGCTTGCTGCCTGTGCTTGCTGCCAGTGCTTGCTGCCTGTGCTTGCTGCCTGTGCTGTCTGTGCTTCTTGTCTGTGCGTGCTGCCTGTGCTTGCTGCCTGTGCTTCCTGTCTGTGATTGCTGCCTGTGCTTGCTGCCTATGCTGCCTGTGCTTGCTGCCTGTGCTTCCTGTCTGTGCTTGCTGCCTGTGCTTGCTGCCTGTGCTTGCTGCCAGTGCTTGCTGCCTGTGCTTGCTGCCTGTGCTGCCTGTGCTTGCTGCCTGTGCTTCCTGTCTGTGTTTGCTGCCTGTGCTTGCTGCCTGTGCTTCCTGTCTGTGCTTCCTGTCTGTGCTGGCTGCCTGTGCTTACTGCCAGTGCTTGCTGCCTGTGCTTGCTGCCTGTGCTGCCTGTGCTTGCTGCCTGTGCTTGCTGCCTGTGCTTCCTGTCTGTGCTTGCTGCCTGTGCTTGCTGCCTGTGCTTCCTGTCTGTCCTTGCTGCCTGTGCTTGCTGCCTGTCCTTGCTGCCTGTGCTGCCTGTGCTGCCTGTGCTTTCTGTCTGTGCTTCCTGTCTGTGCTTGCTGCCTGTGCTTGCTGCCTGTGCTTCCTGTCTGTGCTTGCTGCCTGTGCTGCCTGTGCTTGCTGCCTGTCCTTGCTGCCTGTGCTTGCTGTCTGTGCTTCCTGTCTGTGCTTGCTGCCTGTGCTTCCTGTCTGTGATTGCTGCCTGTGCTTGCTGCCTATGCTGCCTGTGCTTGCTGCCTGTGCTTCCTGTCTGTGATTGCTGCCTGCGCTTTCTGTCTGTGCTTCCTGTCTGTGCTTGCTGCCTGTGCTTGCTGCCTGTGCTTCCTGCCTGTGGTTGCTGCCTGTGGTTGCTGCCTGTGCTTGCTGCCTGTCCTTGCTGCCTGTGCTGCCTGTTCTGCCTGTGCTGCCTGTGCTTGCTGCCTGTGCTTCCTGTCTGTGATTGCTGCCTGTGTTTGCTGCCTGTGCTGCCTGTGCTTGCTGCCTGTGCTTGCTGGCTGTGCTTGCTGCCTGTGGTTGCTGCCTGTGCCGCCTGTGCTTGCTGCCTGTGCTTGCTGCCTGTCCTTGCTGCCTGTGCTGCCTGTGCTTGCTGCCTGTGCTGCCTGTGCTTCCTGTGCTTGCTGCCTGTGCTTCCTGTCTGTGCTTGCTGCCTGTGCTGCCTGTGCTTGCTGCCTGTGCTTCCTGCCTGTGCTTCCTGTCTGTGATTGCTGCCTGTGCTTGCTGCCTGTGCTTCCTGTCTGTGATTGCTACCTGTGCTTGCTGCCTGTGCTGCCTGTGCTTGCTGCCAGTGCTTCCTGTGCTGCCTGTACTTGCTGTCTGTGCTTCCTGTGTGTGCTTGCTCCCTGTGCTTGCTGCCTGCGCTTGCTGACTGTGCTTGCTGCCTGTGCTTGCTGTCTGTGCTCGCTGCCTGTGCTGCCTGTGCTTGCTGTCTTTGCTTGCTGCCTGTGCTTCCTGTCTGTGCTTGCTGCCTGTGCTTGCTGCCTGTGCTTGCTGCCTGTGCTGCCTGTGCTTGCTGCCTGTGCTTCCTGTCTGTGCTTACTGCCTGTGCTGCCTGTGCTGCCTGTACTTGCTGTCTGTGCTTCCTGTTTGTGCTTGCTCCCTGTGCTTGTTGCCTGTGCTTGCTCCCTGTGCTTCCTGCCTGTGCTTGCTGCCTGTGCTTGCTGCCTGTGCTTGCTGCCTGTGCTTGCTGCCTGTGCTTCCTGTCTGTGCTTGCTGCCTGTGCTTCCTGCCTGTGCTTCCTGTCTGTGCTTGCTGCCTGTGCTTCCTGTCTGTGATTGCTGCCTGTGCTTGCTGCCTGTTCTTGCTGCCTGTGCTTGCTGCCTCTCCTTGCTGCCTATGCTGCCTGTGCTGCCTGTGCTGCCTGTGCTTTCTGTCTGTGCTTCCTGTCTGTGCTTGCTGCCTGTGCTTGCTGCCTGTGCTTCCTGTCTGTGCTTGCTGCCTGTCCTTGCTGCCTGTGCTTGCTGCCTGTCCTTACTGCCTGTGCTGCCTGTGCTGCCTGTGCTTTCTGTCTGTGCTTCCTGTCTGTGCTTGCTGCCTATGCTTGCTGCCTGTGCTTCCTGTCTGTGCTTGCTGCCTGTCCTTGCTGCCTGTGCTTGCTGCCTGTGCTTGCTGCCTGTGCTTGCTGCCTGTGCTTGCTGCCTGTGCTTCCTGTCTGTGCTTGCTGCCTGTGCTTGCTGCCTGTGCTTCCTGTCTGTGCTTGCTGCCTGTGCTTGCTGCCTGTGCTTGCTGCCTGTGCTTCCTGTCTGTGATTGCTGCCTGTGCTTGCTGCCTGTGCTGCCTGTGCTTGCTGCCAGTGCTTCCTGTGCTGCCTGTGCTTGCTGCCTGTGCTTCCTGTCTGTGCTTGCTGCCTGTGCTGCCTGTGCTGCCTGTACTTGCTGTCTGTGCTTCCTGTCTGTGCTTGCTCCCTGTGCTTGCTGCCTGCGCTTGCTGACTGTGCTTGCTGTCTGTGCTTGCTGTCTGTGCTCGCTGCCTGTGCTGCCTGTGCTTGCTGTCTTTGCTTGCTGCCTGTGCTTCCTGTCTGTGCTTGCTGCCTGTACTTGCTGCCTGTGCTTGCTGCCTGTGCTGCCTGTGCTTGCTGCCTGTGCTTCCTGTCTGTGCTTGCTGCCTGTGCTGCCTGTGCTGCCTGTACTTGCTGTCTGTGCTTCCTGTTTGTGCTTGCTCCCTGTGCTTGCTGCCTGTGCTTGCTGCCTGTGCTTCCTGCCTGTGCTTGCTGCCTGTGCTTGCTGCCTCTCCTTGCTGCCTATGCTGCCTGTGCTGCCTGTGCTGCCTGTGCTTTCTGTCTGTTCTTCCTGTCTGTGCTTGCTGCCTGTGCTTGCTGCCTGTGCTTCCTGTCTGTGCTTGCTGCCTGTGCTGCCTGTGCTGCCTGTACTTGCTGTCTGTGCTTCCTGTTTGTGCTTGCTCCCTGTGCTTGCTGCCTGTGCTTGCTGCCTGTGCTTGCTGCCTGTGCTTGCTGCCTGTGCTTCCTGTCTGTGCTTGCTGCCTGTGCTGCCTGTGCTTGCTGCCTGTGCTTCCTGTCTGTGCTTACTGCCTGTGCTGCCTGTGCTGCCTGTACTTGCTGCCTGTGCTTCCTGTTTGTGCTTGCTCCCTGTGCTTGCTGCCTGTGCTTGCTCCCTGTGCTTCCTGCCTGTGCTTGCTGCCTGTGCTTGCTGCCTGTGCTTGCTGCCTGTGCTTGCTGCCTGTGCTTCCTGTCTGTGCTTGCTGCCTGTGCTTCCTGCCTGTGCTTCCTGTCTGTGCTTGCTGCCTGTGCTTCATGTCTGTGATTGCTGCCTGTGCTTGCTGCCTGTTCTTGCTGCCTGTGCTTGCTGCCTCTCCTTGCTGCCTATGCTGCCTGTGCTGCCTGTGCTGCCTGTGCTTTCTGTCTGTGCTTCCTGTCTGTGCTTGCTGCCTGTGCTTGCTGCCTGTGCTTCCTGTCTGTGCTTGCTGCCTGTCCTTGCTGCCTGTGCTGCCTGTGCTGCCTGTGCTTTCTGTCTGTGCTTCCTGTCTGTGCTTGCTGCCTATGCTTGCTGCCTGTGCTTCCTGTCTGTGCTTGCTGCCTGTCCTTGCTGCCTGTGCTTGCTGCCTGTGCTTGCTGCCTGTGCTTGCTGCCTGTGCTTCCTGTCTGTGCTTGCTGCCTGTGCTTGCTGCCTGTGCTTCCTGTCTGTGCTTGCTGCCTGTGCTTGCTGCCTGTGCTTGCTGCCTGTGCTTCCTGTCTGTGATTGCTGCCTGTGCTTGCTGCCTGTGCTGCCTGTGCTTGCTACCAGTGCTTCCTGTGCTGCCTGTGCTTGCTGCCTGTGCTTCCTGTCTGTGCTTGCTGCCTGTGCTGCCTGTGCTGCCTGTACTTGCTGTCTGTGCTTCCTGTCTGTGCTTGCTCCCTGTGCTTGCTGCCTGCGCTTGCTGACTGTGCTTGCTGTCTGTGCTTGCTGTCTGTGCTCGCTGCCTGTGCTGCCTGTGCTTGCTGTCTTTGCTTGCTGCCTGTGCTTCCTGTCTGTGCTTGCTGCCTGTGCTTGCTGCCTGTGCTTGCTGCCTGTGCTGCCTGTGCTTGCTGCCTGTGCTTCCTGTCTGTGCTTGCTGCCTGTGCTGCCTGTGCTGCCTGTACTTGCTGTCTGTGCTTCCTGTTTGTGCTTGCTCCCTGTGCTTGCTGCCTGTGCTTGCTGCCTGTGCTTCCTGCCTGTGCTTGCTGCCTGTGCTTGCTGCCTCTCCTTGCTGCCTATGCTGCCTGTGCTGCCTGTGCTGCCTGTGCTTTCTGTCTGTTCTTCCTGTCTGTGCTTGCTGCCTGTGCTTGCTGCCTGTGCTTCCTGTCTGTGCTTGCTGCCTGTGCTGCCTGTGCTGCCTGTACTTGCTGTCTGTGCTTCCTGTTTGTGCTTGCTCCCTGTGCTTGCTGCCTGTGCTTGCTGCCTGTGCTTGCTGCCTGTGCTTGCTGCCTGTGCTTCCTGTCTGTGCTTGCTGCCTGTCCTTGCTGCCTGTGCTGCCTGTGCTGCCTGTGCTGCCTGTGCTTGCTGCCTGTGCTTCCTGTCTGTGATTGCTGCCTGTGTTTGCTGCCTGTGCTGCCTGTGCTTGCTGCCTGTGCTTGCTGGCTGTGCTTGCTGCCTGTGGTTGCTGCCTGTGCCGCCTGTGCTTGCTGCCTGTGCTTGCTGCCTGTCCTTGCTGCCTGTGCTGCCTGTGCTTGCTGCCTGTGCTGCCTGTGCTTCCTGTGCTTGCTGCCTGTGCTTCCTGTCTGTGCTTGCTGCCTGTGCTGCCTGTGCTTGCTGCCTGTGCTTCCTGCCTGTGCTTCCTGTCTGTGATTGCTGCCTGTGCTTGCTGCCTGTGCTTCCTGTCTGTGATTGCTACCTGTGCTTGCTGCCTGTGCTGCCTGTGCTTGCTGCCAGTGCTTCCTGTGCTGCCTGTACTTGCTGTCTGTGCTTCCTGTCTGTGCTTGCTCCCTGTGCTTGCTGCCTGCGCTTGCTGACTGTGCTTGCTGCCTGTGCTTGCTGTCTGTGCTCGCTGCCTGTGCTGCCTGTGCTTGCTGTCTTTGCTTGCTGCCTGTGCTTCCTGTCTGTGCTTGCTGCCTGTGCTTGCTGCCTGTGCTTGCTGCCTGTGCTGCCTGTGCTTGCTGCCTGTGCTTCCTGTCTGTGCTTACTGCCTGTGCTGCCTGTGCTGCCTGTACTTGCTGTCTGTGCTTCCTGTTTGTGCTTGCTCCCTGTGCTTGTTGCCTGTGCTTGCTCCCTGTGCTTCCTGCCTGTGCTTGCTGCCTGTGCTTGCTGCCTGTGCTTGCTGCCTGTGCTTGCTGCCTGTGCTTCCTGTCTGTGCTTGCTGCCTGTGCTTCCTGCCTGTGCTTCCTGTCTGTGCTTGCTGCCTGTGCTTCCTGTCTGTGATTGCTGCCTGTGCTTGCTGCCTGTTCTTGCTGCCTGTGCTTGCTGCCTCTCCTTGCTGCCTATGCTGCCTGTGCTGCCTGTGCTGCCTGTGCTTTCTGTCTGTGCTTCCTGTCTGTGCTTGCTGCCTGTGCTTGCTGCCTGTGCTTCCTGTCTGTGCTTGCTGCCTGTCCTTGCTGCCTGTGCTTGCTGCCTGTCCTTACTGCCTGTGCTGCCTGTGCTGCCTGTGCTTTCTGTCTGTGCTTCCTGTCTGTGCTTGCTGCCTATGCTTGCTGCCTGTGCTTCCTGTCTGTGCTTGCTGCCTGTCCTTGCTGCCTGTGCTTGCTGCCTGTGCTTGCTGCCTGTGCTTGCTGCCTGTGCTTGCTGCCTGTGCTTCCTGTCTGTGCTTGCTGCCTGTGCTTGCTGCCTGTGCTTCCTGTCTGTGCTTGCTGCCTGTGCTTGCTGCCTGTGCTTGCTGCCTGTGCTTCCTGTCTGTGATTGCTGCCTGTGCTTGCTGCCTGTGCTGCCTGTGCTTGCTGCCAGTGCTTCCTGTGCTGCCTGTGCTTGCTGCCTGTGCTTCCTGTCTGTGCTTGCTGCCTGTGCTGCCTGTGCTGCCTGTACTTGCTGTCTGTGCTTCCTGTCTGTGCTTGCTCCCTGTGCTTGCTGCCTGCGCTTGCTGACTGTGCTTGCTGTCTGTGCTTGCTGTCTGTGCTCGCTGCCTGTGCTGCCTGTGCTTGCTGTCTTTGCTTGCTGCCTGTGCTTCCTGTCTGTGCTTGCTGCCTGTACTTGCTGCCTGTGCTTGCTGCCTGTGCTGCCTGTGCTTGCTGCCTGTGCTTCCTGTCTGTGCTTGCTGCCTGTGCTGCCTGTGCTGCCTGTACTTGCTGTCTGTGCTTCCTGTTTGTGCTTGCTCCCTGTGCTTGCTGCCTGTGCTTGCTGCCTGTGCTTCCTGCCTGTGCTTGCTGCCTGTGCTTGCTGCCTCTCCTTGCTGCCTATGCTGCCTGTGCTGCCTGTGCTGCCTGTGCTTTCTGTCTGTTCTTCCTGTCTGTGCTTGCTGCCTGTGCTTGCTGCCTGTGCTTCCTGTCTGTGCTTGCTGCCTGTGCTGCCTGTGCTGCCTGTACTTGCTGTCTGTGCTTCCTGTTTGTGCTTGCTCCCTGTGCTTGCTGCCTGTGCTTGCTGCCTGTGCTTGCTGCCTGTGCTTGCTGCCTGTGCTTCCTGTCTGTGCTTGCTGCCTGTGCTGCCTGTGCTTGCTGCCTGTGCTTCCTGTCTGTGCTTACTGCCTGTGCTGCCTGTGCTGCCTGTACTTGCTGTCTGTGCTTCCTGTTTGTGCTTGCTCCCTGTGCTTGCTGCCTGTGCTTGCTCCCTGTGCTTCCTGCCTGTGCTTGCTGCCTGTGCTTGCTGCCTGTGCTTGCTGCCTGTGCTTGCTGCCTGTGCTTCCTGTCTGTGCTTGCTGCCTGTGCTTCCTGCCTGTGCTTCCTGTCTGTGCTTGCTGCCTGTGCTTCATGTCTGTGATTGCTGCCTGTGCTTGCTGCCTGTTCTTGCTGCCTGTGCTTGCTGCCTCTCCTTGCTGCCTATGCTGCCTGTGCTGCCTGTGCTGCCTGTGCTTTCTGTCTGTGCTTCCTGTCTGTGCTTGCTGCCTGTGCTTGCTGCCTGTGCTTCCTGTCTGTGCTTGCTGCCTGTCCTTGCTGCCTGTGCTGCCTGTGCTGCCTGTGCTTTCTGTCTGTGCTTCCTGTCTGTGCTTGCTGCCTATGCTTACTGCCTGTGCTTCCTGTCTGTGCTTGCTGCCTGTCCTTGCTGCCTGTGCTTGCTGCCTGTGCTTGCTGCCTGTGCTTGCTGCCTGTGCTTCCTGTCTGTGCTTGCTGCCTGTGCTTGCTGCCTGTGCTTCCTGTCTGTGCTTGCTGCCTGTGCTTGCTGCCTGTGCTTGCTGCCTGTGCTTCCTGTCTGTGATTGCTGCCTGTGCTTGCTGCCTGTGCTGCCTGTGCTTGCTACCAGTGCTTCCTGTGCTGCCTGTGCTTGCTGCCTGTGCTTCCTGTCTGTGCTTGCTGCCTGTGCTGCCTGTGCTGCCTGTACTTGCTGTCTGTGCTTCCTGTCTGTGCTTGCTCCCTGTGCTTGCTGCCTGCGCTTGCTGACTGTGCTTGCTGTCTGTGCTTGCTGTCTGTGCTCGCTGCCTGTGCTGCCTGTGCTTGCTGTCTTTGCTTGCTGCCTGTGCTTCCTGTCTGTGCTTGCTGCCTGTGCTTGCTGCCTGTGCTTGCTGCCTGTGCTGCCTGTGCTTGCTGCCTGTGCTTCCTGTCTGTGCTTGCTGCCTGTGCTGCCTGTGCTGCCTGTACTTGCTGTCTGTGCTTCCTGTTTGTGCTTGCTCCCTGTGCTTGCTGCCTGTGCTTGCTGCCTGTGCTTCCTGCCTGTGCTTGCTGCCTGTGCTTGCTGCCTCTCCTTGCTGCCTATGCTGCCTGTGCTGCCTGTGCTGCCTGTGCTTTCTGTCTGTTCTTCCTGTCTGTGCTTGCTGCCTGTGCTTGCTGCCTGTGCTTCCTGTCTGTGCTTGCTGCCTGTGCTGCCTGTGCTGCCTGTACTTGCTGTCTGTGCTTCCTGTTTGTGCTTGCTCCCTGTGCTTGCTGCCTGTGCTTGCTGCCTGTGCTTGCTGCCTGTGCTTGCTGCCTGTGCTTCCTGTCTGTGCTTGCTGCCTGTGCTTGCTGCCTGTGCTTCCTGTCTGTGCTTGCTGCCTGTGCTTCCTGCCTGTGCTTCCTGCCTGTGCTTGCTGCCTGTGCTTGCTGCCTGTGCTTGCTGTCTGTGCTTGCTGCCTGTGCTTGCTGCCAGTGCTTGCTGCCTGTGCTTGCTGCCTGTGCTTGCTGCCTGTGCTTGCTGCCTGTGCTTGCTGCCTGTGCTTGCTGCCTGTGCTTGCTGCCTGTCCTTGCTGCCTGTGCTTGCTGTCTGTGCTTGCTGTCTGTGCTTCC
Organism: Priocnemis perturbator; assembly: GCA_963942575.1. Classification (NCBI taxonomy): domain Eukaryota; kingdom Metazoa; phylum Arthropoda; class Insecta; order Hymenoptera; family Pompilidae; genus Priocnemis; species Priocnemis perturbator. The sequence goes on from CAWWDK010000042.1 coordinate 5,215,678, forward strand.
CGCCTGTCCTTGCTGCCTGTCCTTGCTGCCTGTGCTGCCTGTGCTGCCTGTGCTTGCTGCCTGAGGTTGCTGCCTGTGCTTGCTGCCTGTGCTTCCTGTCTGTGCTTGCTGCCTGTGCTGCCTGTGCTGCCTGTGCTGTCTGTGCTTGCTGCCTGTGCTTGCTGCCTGTGCTTCCTGTCTGTGCTTGCTGCCTGTGCTTGCTGCCTGTGCTTCCTGTCTGTGCTTGCTGCCTGTGCTTGCTGCCTGTGCTTCCTGTCTGTGATTGCTGCCTGTGCTTGCTGCCTGTGCTTGCTGCCTGTGCTTCCTGTCTGTGCTTGCTGCCTGTGCTTCCTGCCTGTGCTTCCTGTCTGTGCTTGCTGCCTGTGCTGCCTGTGCTGCCTGTACTTGCTGTCTGTGCTTCCTGTCTGTGCTTGCTCCCTGTGCTTGCTGCCTGCGCTTGCTGACTGTGCTTGCTGTCTGTGCTTGCTGTCTGTGCTCGCTGCCTGTGCTGCCTGTGCTTGCTGTCTTTGCTTGCTGCCTGTGCTTCCTGTCTGTGCTTGCTGCCTGTGCTTGCTGCCTGTGCTTGCTGCCTGTGCTGCCTGTGCTTGCTGCCTGTGCTTCCTGTCTGTGCTTGCTGCCTGTGCTGCCTGTGCTGCCTGTACTTGCTGTCTGTGCTTCCTGTTTGTGCTTGCTCCCTGTGCTTGCTGCCTGTGCTTGCTGCCTGTGCTTGCTGCCTGTGCTTGCTGCCTGTGCTTGCTGCCTCTCCTTGCTGCCTATGCTGCCTGTGCTGCCTGTGCTGCCTGTGCTTTCTGTCTGTTCTTCCTGTCTGTGCTTGCTGCCTGTGCTTGCTGCCTGTGCTTCCTGTCTGTGCTTGCTGCCTGTGCTGCCTGTGCTGCCTGTACTTGCTGTCTGTGCTTCCTGTTTGTGCTTGCTCCCTGTGCTTGCTGCCTGTGCTTGCTGCCTGTGCTTGCTGCCTGTGCTTGCTGCCTGTGCTTCCTGTCTGTGCTTGCTGCCTGTGCTTGCTGCCTGTGCTTCCTGTCTGTGCTTGCTGCCTGTGCTTCCTGCCTGTGCTTCCTGCCTGTGCTTGCTGCCTGTGCTTGCAACCTGTGCTTGCTGTCTGTGCTTGCTGCCTGTGCTTGCTGCCAGTGCTTGCTGCCTGTGCTTGCTGCCTGTGCTTGCTGCCTGTGCTTGCTGCCTGTGCTTGCTGCCTGTGCTTGCTGCCTGTGCTTGCTGCCTGTGCTTGCTGCCTGTCCTTGCTGCCTGTGCTTGCTGTCTGTGCTTGCTGTCTGTGCTTCCCGCCTGTCCTTGCTGCCTGTCCTTGCTGCCTGTGCTGCCTGTGCTGCCTGTGCTGCCTGTGCTTGCTGCCTGTGCTTTCTGTCTGTTCTTCCTGTCTGTGCTTGCTGCCTGTGCTTGCTGCCTGTGCTTCCTGTCTGTGCTTGCTGCCTGTGCTGCCTGTGCTGCCTGTACTTGCTGTCTGTGCTTCCTGTCTGTGCTTGCTCCCTGTGCTTGCTGCCTGCGCTTGCTGACTGTGCTTGCTGTCTGTGCTTGCTGTCTGTGCTCGCTGCCTGTGCTGCCTGTGCTTGCAACCTGTGCTTGCTGTCTGTGCTTGCTGCCTGTGCTTGCTGCCAGTGCTTGCTGCCTGTGCTTGCTGCCTGTGCTTCCTGTCTGTGATTGCTGCCTGTGCTTGCTGCCTGTGCTGCCTGTGCTTGCTGCCTGTGCTTGCTGCCTGTGCTTGCTGCCTGTGCTTGCTGCCTCTCCTTGCTGCCTATGCTGCCTGTGCTGCCTGTGCTGCCTGTGCTTGCTGCCTGTGCTTCCTGTCTGTGATTGCTGCCTGTGCTTGCCGCCTGTCCTTGCTGTCTGTGCTTGTTTCCTGTGCTTGTTTCCTGTGCTGCCTGTGCTGCCTGTGCTTGCTGCCTGTGCTTGCTGTCTGTGCTTGCTGTCTGTGCTTGCTGTCTGTGCTTCCCGCCTGTCCTTGCTGCCTGTCCTTGCTGCCTGTGCTGCCTGTGCTGCCTGTGCTGCCTGTGCTTGCTGCCTGAGGTTGCTGCCTGTGCTTGCTGCCTGTGCTTCCTGTCTGTGCTTGCTGCCTGTGCTGCCTGTGCTGCCTGTGCTTGCTGCCTGTGCTGCCTGTGCTTCCTGTCTGTGCTTGCTGCCTGTGCTTGCTGCCTGTGCTTGCTGCCTGTGCTTCCTGTCTGTGATTGGTGCCTGTGCTTGCTGCCTGTGCTTGCTGCCTGTGCTTGCTGCCTGTGCTTGCTGCCTGTGCTTCCTGTCTGTGCTTGCTGCCTGTGCTTGCTGCCTGTGCTTGCTGCCTGTGCTTGCTGTCTGTGCTTCCTGTCTGTGCTTGCTGCCTGTGCTGCCTGTGCTTGCTGTCTGTGCTTCCTGTCTGTGCTTTCTGCCTGTGCTGCCTGTGCTTGCTGCCTGTGCTTGCTGCCTGTGCTTTCTGGCTGTGCTTGCTGCCTGTGGTTGCTGCCTGTGCTTCCTGTCTGTGCTTCCTGTCTGTGCCTGCTGCCTGTGCTGCCTGTGCTTGCTGCCTGTGCTTGCTGCCTGTGCTTGCTGCCTGTGCTTGCTGTCTGTGCTTGTTGCCTGTGCTTGCTGCCTGTGCTTGCTGCCTGTGGTTGCTGCCTGTGCTTCCTGTCTGTGCTTCCTGTCTGTGCTTGCTGCCTGTGCTGCCTGTGCTTGCTGCCTGTGCTTGCTGCCTGAGGTTGCTGCCTGTGCTTGCTGAAGGTGCTTCCTGCCTGTGCTTCCTGTCTGTGATTGGTGCCTGTGCTTGCTGCCTGTGCTGCCTGTGCTTGCTGCCTGTGCTTGCTGTATGTGCTTGCTGCCTGTGCTTCCTGTCTGTGCTTGCTGCCTGTGCTGCCTGTGCTGCCTGTGCTTGCTGCCTGTGCTGCCTGTGCTTGCTGCCTGTGCTTGCTGCCTGTGCTTGCTGCCTGTCCTTGCTGCCTGTGCTTGCTGTCTGTGCTTGCTGTCTGTGCTTCCTGTCTGTTCTTGCTGCCTGTGCTTGCTGCCTGTGCTTGCTGCCTGTGCTGCCTGTGCTTGCTGCCTGTGCTTGCTGCCTGTGCTTGCTGCCTGTGCTTGCTGTCTGTGCTTGTTGCCTGTGCTTGCTGCCTGTGCTTGCTGCCTGTGCTTCCTGTCTGTGATTGCTGCCTGTGCTTGCCGCCTGTCCTTGCTGTCTGTGCTTGTTTCCTGTGCTTGTTTCCTGTGCTGCCTGTGCTGCCTGTGCTTGCTGCCTGTGCTTGCTGTCTGTGCTTGCTGTCTGTGCTTCCCGCCTGTCCTTGCTGCCTGTCCTTGCTGCCTGTGCTGCCTGTGCTGCCTGTGCTGCCTGTGCTTGCTGCCTGAGGTTGCTGCCTGTGCTTGCTGCCTGTGCTTCCTGTCTGTGCTTGCTGCCTGTGCTGCCTGTGCTGCCTGTGCTTGCTGCCTGTGCTGCCTGTGCTTCCTGTCTGTGCTTGCTGCCTGTGCTTGCTGCCTGTGCTTGCTGCCTGTGCTTCCTGTCTGTGATTGGTGCCTGTGCTTGCTGCCTGTGCTTGCTGCCTGTGCTTGCTGCCTGTGCTTCCTGTCTGTGCTTGCTGCCTGTGCTTGCTGCCTGTGCTTGCTGTCTGTGCTTCCTGTCTGTGCTTGCTGCCTGTGCTGCCTGTGCTTGCTGTCTGTGCTTCCTGTCTGTGCTTTCTGCCTGTGCTGCCTGTGCTTGCTGCCTGTGCTTGCTGCCTGTGCTTTCTGGCTGTGCTTGCTGCCTGTGGTTGCTGCCTGTGCTTCCTGTGTGTGCTTCCTGTCTGTGCCTGCTGCCTGTGCTGCCTGTGCTTGCTGCCTGTGCTTGCTGCCTGTGCTTGCTGCCTGTGCTTGCTGCCTGTGCTTGCTGTCTGTGCTTGTTGCCTGTGCTTGCTGCCTGTGCTTGCTGCCTGTGCTTGCTGGCTGTGCTTGCTGCCTGTGGTTGCTGCCTGTGCTTCCTGTCTGTGCTTCCTGTCTGTGCTTGCTGCCTGTGCTGCCTGTGCTTGCTGCCTGTGCTTGCTGCCTGAGGTTGCTGCCTGTGCTTGCTGCCTGTGCTTCCTGTCTGTGCTTGCTGCCTGTGCTGCCTGTGCTGCCTGTGCTTGCTGCCCGTGCTGCCTGTGCTTCCTGCCTGTGCTTGCTGCCTGTGCTTCCTGCCTGTGCTTCCTGTCTGTGATTGGTGCCTGTGCTTGCTGCCTGTGCTGCCTGTGCTTGCTGTATGTGCTTCCTGCCTGTGCTTGCTGCCTGTGCTTCCTGTCTGTGCTTGCTGCCTGTGCTTGCTGCCTGTGCTTGCTGTCTGTGCCTCCTGTCTGTGCTTGCTGCCTGTGCTGCCTGTGCTTGCTGCCACTGCTTGCTGCCTGTGCTTGCTGCCTGTGCTGCCTGTGCTTGCTGCCTGTGCTTCCTGTCTGTGCTTGCTGCCTGTCCTTGCTGCCTGTGCTGCCTGTGCTTGCTGCCTGTGCCTGCTGCCTGAGGTTGCTGCCTGTGCTTGCTGCCTGTGCTTCCTGTCTGTGCTTGCTGCCTGTGCTGCCTGTGCTGCCTGTGCTTGCTGCCTGTGCTGCCTGTGCTTCCTGCCTGTGCTTGCTGCCTGTGCTTGCTGCCACTGCTTGCTGCCTGTGCGGACGGATCTTGACCCCTCTGCACTTCCCCGAGAATCGCTAAAACGAACACATCTCGTCGAGCTATTTTGCGGGTTTCTAACATGCCTGTGCTTGCTGCCTGTACTTGCTGTGCTGCCTGTGCTTGCTGCCTGTGCTTGCTGTGCTGCCTGTGCTTGCTGCCTGTGCTTGCTGCCTGTGCTTTCTGCCTGCGCTTGCTGCATGTGCTTGCTGCCTGTGCTTGCTGTGCTGCCTGTGCTTGCTGTGCTGCATGTGCTTGCTGCCTGTGCTTGCTGTGCTGCCTGTGCTTGCTGCCTGTGCTTGCTGTGCTGCCTGTGCTTGCTGCCTGTGCTTGCTGTGCTGCCTGTTAGCGATGCATTTGATTTCGCCCATAACACGCGGTAATTCGACAGTGGCACACGACAGTGCGTTGCTGTGTCACCTGTTTTTGGAGGCGCCGAGAGTCGCGGATCATATGTTTACCTCGGCGGCCGGTGCATTGACCTGAGTCTCAGTAAGAGTAAGCATTGTAAACAAATGCGAGAGTGTATCTCGCCGAAGATCGGAGCAGGCTTTGCCTGTTGGAAAGAGGACGGAGCTTGACCCCTCTGCACTTCCCCCAGAATCGCTAAAACGAACCCATCTCGTCGAGCTATTTTGCGGGTTTCTAACATGCCTGTGCTTGCTGCCTGTGCTTGCTGTGCTGCCTGTGCTTCCTGCCTGTGCTTGCTGCATGTGCTTGCTGCCTGTGCTTGCTGCCTGTCCTTGCTGCCTGTGCTTGCTGCCTGTGCTTGCTGTCTGTGCTTCCCGCCTGTCCTTGCTGCCTGTCCTTGCTGCCTGTGCTGCCTGTGCTGCCTGTGCTTGCTGCCTGAGGTTGCTGCCTGTGCTTGCTGCCTGTGCTGCCTGTGCTTGCTGCCTGTGCTTGCTGCCTGTGCTTCCTGTCTGTGCTTGCTGCCTGTCCTTGCTGCCTGTGCTTGCTGCCTGTGCTGCCTGTGCTTGCTGCCTGTGCCTGCTGCCTGCGCTTGCTGCATGTGCTTGCTGCCTGTGCTTGCTGTGCTGCCTGTGCTTGCTGTGCTGCATGTGCTTGCTGCCTGTGCTTGCTGTGCTGCCTGTGCTTGCTGCCTGTGCTTGCTGTGCTGCCTGTGCTTGCTGCCTGTGCTTGCTGTGCTGCCTGTTAGCGATGCATTTGATTTCGCCCATAACACGCGGTAATTCGACAGTGGCACACGACAGTGCGTTGCTGTGTCACCTGTTTTTGGAGGCGCCGAGAGTCGCGGATCATATGTTTACCTCGGCGGCCGGTGCATTGACCTGAGTCTCAGTAAGAGTAAGCATTGTAAACAAATGCGAGAGTGTATCTCGCCGAAGATCGGAGCAGGCTTTGCCTGTTGGAAAGAGGACGGAGCTTGACCCCTCTGCACTTCCCCCAGAATCGCTAAAACGAACCCATCTCGTCGAGCTATTTTGCGGGTTTCTAACATGCCTGTGCTTGCTGCCTGTGCTTGCTGTGCTGCCTGTGCTTCCTGCCTGTGCTTGCTGCATGTGCTTGCTGCCTGTGCTTGCTGCCTGTCCTTGCTGCCTGTGCTTGCTGCCTGTGCTTGCTGTCTGTGCTTCCCGCCTGTCCTTGCTGCCTGTCCTTGCTGCCTGTGCTGCCTGTGCTGCCTGTGCTTGCTGCCTGAGGTTGCTGCCTGTGCTTGCTGCCTGTGCATCCTGTCTGTGCTTGCTGCCTGTGCTGCCTGTGCTGCCTGTGCTTGCTGCCTGTGCTGCCTGTGCTTGCTGCCTGTACTTGCTGCCTGTGCTTGCTGCCTGTCCTTGCTGCCTGTGCTTGCTGTCTGTGCTTGCTGTCTGTGCTTCCTGTCTGTGCTTGCTGCCTGTGCTTGCTGCCAGTGCTTGCTGCCTGTGCTTGCTGCCTGTGCTGCCTGTGCTTGCTGCCTGTGCTTGCTGCCTGTGCTTCCTGTCTGTGCTTGCTGCCTGTGCTTGCTGCCTGTGCTTCCTGTCTGTGCTTGCTGCCTGTGCTTGCTGCCTGTGCTGCCTGTGCTTGCTGCCTGTGCTTGCTGCCTGTGGTTGCTGCCTGTGCTTCCTGTCTGTGCTTCCTGTCTGTGCTTGCTGCCTGTGCTTGCTGCCAGTGCTTGCTGCCTGTGCTTGCTGCCTGTGCTTCCTGTCTGTGCTTGCTGCCTGTGCTGCCTGTGCTTGCTGCCTGTGCTTGCTGCCTGTGCTTGCTGCCTGTGCTTGCTGTCTGTGCTTGTTGCCTGTGCTTGCTGCCTGTGCTTGCTGCCTGTGCTTGCTGGCTGTGCTTGCTGCCTGTGGTTGCTGCCTGTGCTTCCTGTCTGTGCTTCCTGTCTGTGCTTGCTGCCTGTGCTGCCTGTGCTTGCTGCCTGTGCTTGCTGCCTAAGGTTGCTGCCTGTGCTTGCTGCCTGTGCTTCCTGTCTGTGCTTGCTGCCTGTGCTGCCTGTGCTGCCTGTGCTTGCTGCCCGTGCTGCCTGTGCTTCCTGCCTGTGCTTGCTGCCTGTGCTTCCTGCCTGTGCTTCCTGTCTGTGATTGGTGCCTGTGCTTGCTGCCTGTGCTGCCTGTGCTTGCTGCCTGTGCTTGCTGCCTGTGCTTGCTGCCTGTGCTTGCTGCCTGTGCTTCCTGTCTGTGCTTGCTGCCTGTGCTTGCTGCCTGTGCTTGCTGTCTGTGCCTCCTGTCTGTGCTTGCTGCCTGTGCTGCCTGTGCTTGCTGCCACTGCTTGCTGCCTGTGCTTGCTGCCTGTGCTGCCTGTGCTTGCTGCCTGTGCTTGCTGCCTGTGCTTCCTGTCTGTGCTTGCTGCCTGTCCTTGCTGCCTGTGCTTGCTGCCTGTGCTGCCTGTGCTTGCTGCCTGTGCCTGCTGCCTGCGCTTGCTGCATGTGCTTGCTGCCTGTGCTTGCTGTGCTGCCTGTGCTTGCTGTGCTGCATGTGCTTGCTGCCTGTGCTTGCTGTGCTGCCTGTGCTTGCTGCCTGTGCTTGCTGTGCTGCCTGTGCTTGCTGCCTGTGCTTGCTGTGCTGCCTGTTAGCGATGCATTTGATTTCGCCCATAACACGCGGTAATTCGACAGTGGCACACGACAGTGCGTTGCTGTGTCACCTGTTTTTGGAGGCGCCGAGAGTCGCGGATCATATGTTTACCTCGGCGGCCGGTGCATTGACCTGAGTCTCAGTAAGAGTAAGCATTGTAAACAAATGCGAGAGTGTATCTCGCCGAAGATCGGAGCAGGCTTTGCCTGTTGGAAAGAGGACGGAGCTTGACCCCTCTGCACTTCCCCCAGAATCGCTAAAACGAACCCATCTCGTCGAGCTATTTTGCGGGTTTCTAACATGCCTGTGCTTGCTGCCTGTGCTTGCTGTGCTGCCTGTGCTTCCTGCCTGTGCTTGCTGCATGTGCTTGCTGCCTGTGCTTGCTGCCTGTCCTTGCTGCCTGTGCTTGCTGCCTGTGCTTGCTGTCTGTGCTTCCCGCCTGTCCTTGCTGCCTGTCCTTGCTGCCTGTGCTGCCTGTGCTGCCTGTGCTTGCTGCCTGAGGTTGCTGCCTGTGCTTGCTGCCTGTGCTTCCTGTCTGTGCTTGCTGCCTGTGCTGCCTGTGCTGCCTGTGCTTGCTGCCTGTGCTGCCTGTGCTTGCTGCCTGTACTTGCTGCCTGTGCTTGCTGCCTGTCCTTGCTGCCTGTGCTTGCTGTCTGTGCTTGCTGTCTGTGCTTCCTGTCTGTGCTTGCTGCCTGTGCTTGCTGCCTGTGCTTGCTGCCTGTGCTTGCTGCCTGTGCTTGCTGCCTGTGCTTGCTGTCTGTGCTTGTTGCCTGTGCTTGCTGCCTGTGCTTCCTGTCTGTGCTTCCTGTCTGTGATTGCTGCCTGTGCTTGCCGCCTGTCCTTGCTGTCTGTGCTTGTTTCCTGTGCTTGTTTCCTGTGCTGCCTGTGCTGCCTGTGCTTGCTGCCTGTGCTTGCTGCCTGTGCTTGCTGCCTGTGCTTCCTGTCTGTGAATGGTGCCTGTGCTTCCTGTCTGTGCTTGCTGCCTGTGCTTGCTGCCAGTGCTTGCTGCCTGTGCTTGCTGCCTGTGCTGCCTGTGCTTGCTGCCTGTGCTTGCTGCCTGTGCTTCCTGTCTGTGCTTGCTGCCTGTGCTTGCTGCCTGTGCTTCCTGTCTGTGCTTGCTGCCTGTGCTTGCTGCCTGTGCTGCCTGTGCTTGCTGCCTGTGCTTGCTGCCTGTGGTTGCTGCCTGTGCTTCCTGTCTGTGCTTCCTGTCTGTGCTTGCTGCCTGTGCTTGCTGCCAGTGCTTGCTGCCTGTGCTTGCTGCCTGTGCTTGCTGCCTGTGCTGCCTGTGCTTGCTGCCTGTGCTTGCTGCCTGTGCTTGCTGCCTCTCCTTGCTGCCTATGCTGCCTGTGCTGCCTGTGCTGCCTGTGCTTTCTGTCTGTGCTTCCTGCCTGTCCTTGCTGCCTGTGCTTGCTGCCTGTCCTTGCTGCCTGTGCTGCCTGTGCTGCCTGTGCTGCCTGCGCTTCCTGTCTGTAATTGCTGCCTGTGCTGCCCGTGCTGCCTGTGCTTACTGTCTCTGCTTCCTGTCTGTACTTGCTGCCTGTGCTTCCTGTCTGTGCTTGCTGCCTGTGCTGCCTGTGCTTCCTATCTGTGCTTGCTGCCTGTGCTTGCTGCCTGTGCTTGCTGTCTGTGCTTGCTGCCTGTGCTTGCTGCCTGTGCTTGCTGCCTGTGCTTCCTGTCTGTGATTGCTGCCTGTGCTTGCTGCCTGTGCTTGCTGCCTGTCCTTGCTGCCTGTGCTTGCTGTCTGTGCTTGCTGTCTGTGCTTCCCGCCTGTCCTTGCTGCCTGTCCTTGCTGCCTGTGCTGCCTGTGCTTGCTGCCTGTGCTGCCTGTGCTTGCTGCCTGTGCTTGCTGCCTGTGCTTGCTGCCTGTCCTTGCTGCCTGTGCTTGCTGTCTGTGCTTGCTGTCTGTGCTTCCTGTCTGTGCTTGCTGCCTGTGCTTGCTGCCTGTGCTTGCTGCCTGTGCTACCTGTGCTTGCTGCCTGTGCTTGCTGCCTGTGCTTGCTGCCTGTGCTTGCTGCCTGTGCTTGCTGTCTGTGCTTGTTGCCTGTGCTTGCTGCCTGTGCTTGCTGCCTGTGCTTCCTGTCTGTGATTGCTGCCTGTGCTTGCCGCCTGTCCTTGCTGTCTGTGCTTGTATCCTGTGCTTGTTTCCTGTGCTGCCTGTGCTGCCTGTGCTTGCTGCCTGTGCTTGCTGTCTGTGCTTGTTGCCTGTGCTTCCTGTCTGTGCTTGCTGCCTGTGCTTGCTGCCTGTGCTTGCTGTCTGTGCTTGCTGCCTGTGCTTGCTGCCTGTGCTTGCTGCCTGTGCATCCTGCCTGTGATTGCTGCCTGTGCTTGCTGCCTGTGCTTGCTGCCTGTGCTTGCTGCCTGTATTTGCTGCCTGTCCTTGCTGCCTGTGCTTGCTGTCTGTGCTTGCTGCCTGTGCTTGCTGCCTGTCCTTGCTGCCTGTCCTTGCTGCCTGTGCTGCCTGTGCTGCCTGTGCTTGCTGCCCGTGCTGCCTGTGCTTCCTGCCTGTGCTTGCTGCCTGTGCTTCCTGCCTGTGCTTCCTGTCTGTGATTGGTGCCTGTGCTTGCTGCCTGTGCTGCCTGTGCTTGCTGCCTGTGCTTGCTGTATGTGCTTGCTGCCTGTGCTTGCTGCCTGTGCTTCCTGTCTGTGCTTGCTGCCTGTGCTTGCTGCCTGTGCTTGCTGTCTGTGCCTCCTGTCTGTGCTTGCTGCCTGTGCTGCCTGTGCTTGCTGCCACTGCTTGCTGCCTGTGCTTGCTGCCTGTGCTGCCTGTGCTTGCTGCCTGTGCTTCCTGTCTGTGCTTGCTGCCTGTCCTTGCTGCCTGTGCTGCCTGTGCTTGCTGCCTGTGCCTGCTGCCTGAGGTTGCTGCCTGTGCTTGCTGCCTGTGCTTCCTGTCTGTGCTTGCTGCCTGTGCTGCCTGTGCTGCCTGTGCTTGCTGCCTGTGCTGCCTGTGCTTCCTGCCTGTGCTTGCTGCCTGTGCTTGCTGCCACTGCTTGCTGCCTGTGCGGACGGATCTTGACCCCTCTGCACTTCCCCGAGAATCGCTAAAACGAACACATCTCGTCGAGCTATTTTGCGGGTTTCTAACATGCCTGTGCTTGCTGCCTGTACTTGCTGTGCTGCCTGTGCTTGCTGCCTGTGCTTGCTGTGCTGCCTGTGCTTGCTGCCTGTGCTTGCTGCCTGTGCTTTCTGCCTGCGCTTGCTGCATGTGCTTGCTGCCTGTGCTTGCTGTGCTGCCTGTGCTTGCTGTGCTGCATGTGCTTGCTGCCTGTGCTTGCTGTGCTGCCTGTGCTTGCTGCCTGTGCTTGCTGTGCTGCCTGTGCTTGCTGCCTGTGCTTGCTGTGCTGCCTGTTAGCGATGCATTTGATTTCGCCCATAACACGCGGTAATTCGACAGTGGCACACGACAGTGCGTTGCTGTGTCACCTGTTTTTGGAGGCGCCGAGAGTCGCGGATCATATGTTTACCTCGGCGGCCGGTGCATTGACCTGAGTCTCAGTAAGAGTAAGCATTGTAAACAAATGCGAGAGTGTATCTCGCCGAAGATCGGAGCAGGCTTTGCCTGTTGGAAAGAGGACGGAGCTTGACCCCTCTGCACTTCCCCCAGAATCGCTAAAACGAACCCATCTCGTCGAGCTATTTTGCGGGTTTCTAACATGCCTGTGCTTGCTGCCTGTGCTTGCTGTGCTGCCTGTGCTTCCTGCCTGTGCTTGCTACATGTGCTTGCTGCCTGTGCTTGCTGCCTGTCCTTGCTGCCTGTGCTTGCTGCCTGTGCTTGCTGTCTGTGCTTCCCGCCTGTCCTTGCTGCCTGTCCTTGCTGCCTGTGCTGCCTGTGCTGCCTGTGCTTGCTGCCTGAGGTTGCTGCCTGTGCTTGCTGCCTGTGCTTCCTGTCTGTGCTTGCTGCCTGTGCTGCCTGTGCTGCCTGTGCTTGCTGCCTGTGCTGCCTGTGCTTGCTGCCTGTACTTGCTGCCTGTGCTTGCTGCCTGTCCTTGCTGCCTGTGCTTGCTGTCTGTGCTTGCTGTCTGTGCTTCCTGTCTGTGCTTGCTGCCTGTGCTTGCTGCCTGTGCTGCCTGTGCTTGCTGCCTGTGCTTGCTGCCTGTGCTTGCTGTCTGTGCTTGTTGCCTGTGCTTGCTGCCTGTGCTTGCTGCCTGTGCTTCCTGTCTGTGATTGCTGCCTGTGCTTGCCGCCTGTCCTTGCTGTCTGTGCTTGTTTCCTGTGCTTGTTTCCTGTGCTGCCTGTGCTGCCTGTGCTTGCTGCCTGTGCTTGCTGCCTGTGCTTCCTGTCTGTGAATGGTGCCTGTGCTTCCTGTCTGTGCTTGCTGCCTGTGCTTGCTGCCAGTGCTTGCTGCCTGTGCTTGCTGCCTGTGCTGCCTGTGCTTGCTGCCTGTGCTTGCTGCCTGTGCTTCCTGTCTGTGCTTGCTGCCTGTGCTTGCTGCCTGTGCTTCCTGTCTGTGCTTGCTGCCTGTGCTTGCTGCCTGTGCTGCCTGTGCTTGCTGCCTGTGCTTGCTGCCTGTGGTTGCTGCCTGTGCTTCCTGTCTGTGCTTCCTGTCTGTGCTTGCTGCCTGTGCTTGCTGCCAGTGCTTGCTGCCTGTGCTTGCTGCCTGTGCTTGCTGCCTGTGCTGCCTGTGCTTGCTGCCTGTGCTTGCTGCCTGTGCTTGCTGCCTCTCCTTGCTGCCTATGCTGCCTGTGCTGCCTGTGCTGCCTGTGCTTTCTGTCTGTGCTTCCTGCCTGTCCTTGCTGCCTGTGCTTGCTGCCTGTCCTTGCTGCCTGTGCTGCCTGTGCTGCCTGTGCTGCCTGCGCTTCCTGTCTGTAATTGCTGCCTGTGCTGCCCGTGCTGCCTGTGCTTACTGTCTCTGCTTCCTGTCTGTACTTGCTGCCTGTGCTTCCTGTCTGTGCTTGCTGCCTGTGCTGCCTGTGCTTCCTATCTGTGCTTGCTGCCTGTGCTTGCTGCCTGTGCTTGCTGTCTGTGCTTGCTGCCTGTGCTTGCTGCCTGTGCTTGCTGCCTGTGCTTCCTGTCTGTGATTGCTGCCTGTGCTTGCTGCCTGTGCTTGCTGCCTGTCCTTGCTGCCTGTGCTTGCTGTCTGTGCTTGCTGTCTGTGCTTCCCGCCTGTCCTTGCTGCCTGTCCTTGCTGCCTGTGCTGCCTGTGCTTGCTGCCTGTGCTGCCTGTGCTTGCTGCCTGTGCTTGCTGCCTGTGCTTGCTGCCTGTCCTTGCTGCCTGTGCTTGCTGTCTGTGCTTGCTGTCTGTGCTTCCTGTCTGTGCTTGCTGCCTGTGCTTGCTGCCTGTGCTTGCTGCCTGTGCTACCTGTGCTTGCTGCCTGTGCTTGCTGCCTGTGCTTGCTGCCTGTGCTTGCTGTCTGTGCTTGTTGCCTGTGCTTGCTGCCTGTGCTTGCTGCCTGTGCTTCCTGTCTGTGATTGCTGCCTGTGCTTGCCGCCTGTCCTTGCTGTCTGTGCTTGTTTCCTGTGCTTGTTTCCTGTGCTGCCTGTGCTGCCTGTGCTTGCTGCCTGTGCTTGCTGTCTGTGCTTGTTGCCTGTGCTTCCTGTCTGTGCTTGCTGCCTGTGCTTGCTGCCTGTGCTTGCTGTCTGTGCTTGCTGCCTGTGCTTGCTGCCTGTGCTTGCTGCCTGTGCATCCTGCCTGTGCTTGCTGCCTGTGCTTGCTGCCTGTGCTTGCTGCCTGTGCTTGCTGTCTGTGCTTGTTGCCTGTGCTTGCTGCCTGTGCTTGCTGCCTGTGCTTCCTGTCTGTGATTGCTGCCTGTGCTTGCCGCCTGTCCTTGCTGTCTGTGCTTGTTTCCTGTGCTTGTTTCCTGTGCTGCCTGTGCTGCCTGTGCTTGCTGCCTGTGCTTGCTGTCTGTGCTTGTTGCCTGTGCTTCCTGTCTGTGCTTGCTGCCTGTGCTTGCTGCCTGTGCTTGCTGTCTGTGTTTGCTGCCTGTGCTTGCTGCCTGTGCTTGCTGCCTGTGCATCCTGCCTGTGATTGCTGCCTGTGCTTGCTGCCTGTGCTTGCTGTCTGTGCTTGTTGCCTGTGCTTGCTGCCTGTGCTTGCTGCCTGTGCTTCCTGTCTGTGATTGGTGCCTGTGCTTGCTGCCTGTGCTTGCTGCCTGTGCTTGCTGCCTGTGCTTCCTGTCTGTCCTTGCTGCCTGTGCTTGCTGCCTGTCCTTGCTGCCTGTGCTGCCTGTGCTGCCTGTGCTGCCTGCGCTTCCTGTCTGTAATTGCTGCCTGTGCTGCCCGTGCTGCCTGTGCTTACTGTCTCTGCTTCCTGTCTGTACTTGCTGCCTGTGCTTCCTGTCTGTGCTTGCTGCCTGTGCTGCCTGTGCTTCCTATCTGTGCTTGCTGCCTGTGCTTGCTGCCTGTGCTTGCTGTCTGTGCTTGCTGCCTGTGCTTGCTGCCTGTGCTTGCTGCCTGTGCTTCCTGTCTGTGATTGCTGCCTGTGCTTGCTGCCTGTGCTTGCTGCCTGTCCTTGCTGCCTGTGCTTGCTGTCTGTGCTTGCTGTCTGTGCTTCCCGCCTGTCCTTGCTGCCTGTCCTTGCTGCCTGTGCTGCCTGTGCTTGCTGCCTGTGCTGCCTGTGCTTGCTGCCTGTGCTTGCTGCCTGTGCTTGCTGCCTGTCCTTGCTGCCTGTGCTTGCTGTCTGTGCTTGCTGTCTGTGCTTCCTGTCTGTGCTTGCTGCCTGTGCTTGCTGCCTGTGCTTGCTGCCTGTGCTACCTGTGCTTGCTGCCTGTGCTTGCTGCCTGTGCTTGCTGCCTGTGCTTGCTGTCTGTGCTTGTTGCCTGTGCTTGCTGCCTGTGCTTGCTGCCTGTGCTTCCTGTCTGTGATTGCTGCCTGTGCTTGCCGCCTGTCCTTGCTGTCTGTGCTTGTTTCCTGTGCTTGTTTCCTGTGCTGCCTGTGCTGCCTGTGCTTGCTGCCTGTGCTTGCTGTCTGTGCTTGTTGCCTGTGCTTCCTGTCTGTGCTTGCTGCCTGTGCTTGCTGCCTGTGCTTGCTGTCTGTGCTTGCTGCCTGTGCTTGCTGCCTGTGCTTGCTGCCTGTGCATCCTGCCTGTGATTGCTGCCTGTGCTTGCTGCCTGTGCTTGCTGCCTGTGCTTGCTGCCTGTATTTGCTGCCTGTGCTTGCTGCCTGAGGTTGCTGCCTGTGCTTGCTGCCTGTGCTTCCTGTCTGTGCTTGCTGCCTGTGCTGCCTGTGCTGCCTGTGCTTGCTGCCTGTGCTGCCTGTGCTTCCTGTCTGTGCTTGCTGCCTGTGCTTGCTGCCTGTGCTTCCTGTCTGTGATTGGTGCCTGTGCTTGCTGCCTGTGCTTGCTGCCTGTGCTTGCTGCCTGTGCTTCCTGTCTGTGCTTGCTGTCTGTGCTTCCTGTCTGTGCTTGCTGCCTGTGCTGCCTGTGCTTGCTGTCTGTGCTTCCTGTCTGTGCTTTCTGCCTGTGCTGCCTGTGCTTGCTGCCTGTGCTTGCTGCCTGTGCTTGCTGCCTGTGCTTTCTGGCTGTGCTTGCTGCCTGTGGTTGCTGCCTGTGCTTCCTGTCTGTGCTTCCTGTCTGTGCTTGCTGCCTGTGCTGCCTGTGCTTGCTGCCTGTGCTTGCTGCCTGTGCTTGCTGCCTGTGCTTGCTGCCTGTGCTTGCTGTCTGTGCTTGTTGCCTGTGCTTGCTGCCTGTGCTTGCTGCCTGTGCTTGCTGGCTGTGCTTGCTGCCTGTGGTTGCTGCCTGTGCTTCCTGTCTGTGCTTCCTGTCTGTGCTTGCTGCCTGTGCTGCCTGTGCTTGCTGCCTGTGCTTGCTGCCTAAGGTTGCTGCCTGTGCTTGCTGCCTGTGCTTCCTGTCTGTGCTTGCTGCCTGTGCTGCCTGTGCTGCCTGTGCTTGCTGCCCGTGCTGCCTGTGCTTCCTGCCTGTGCTTGCTGCCTGTGCTTCCTGCCTGTGCTTCCTGTCTGTGATTGGTGCCTGTGCTTGCTGCCTGTGCTGCCTGTGCTTGCTGCCTGTGCTTGCTGCCTGTGCTTGCTGCCTGTGCTTGCTGCCTGTGCTTCCTGTCTGTGCTTGCTGCCTGTGCTTGCTGCCTGTGCTTGCTGTCTGTGCCTCCTGTCTGTGCTTGCTGCCTGTGCTGCCTGTGCTTGCTGCCACTGCTTGCTGCCTGTGCTTGCTGCCTGTGCTGCCTGTGCTTGCTGCCTGTGCTTGCTGCCTGTGCTTCCTGTCTGTGCTTGCTGCCTGTCCTTGCTGCCTGTGCTTGCTGCCTGTGCTGCCTGTGCTTGCTGCCTGTGCCTGCTGCCTGCGCTTGCTGCATGTGCTTGCTGCCTGTGCTTGCTGTGCTGCCTGTGCTTGCTGTGCTGCATGTGCTTGCTGCCTGTGCTTGCTGTGCTGCCTGTGCTTGCTGCCTGTGCTTGCTGTGCTGCCTGTGCTTGCTGCCTGTGCTTGCTGTGCTGCCTGTTAGCGATGCATTTGATTTCGCCCATAACACGCGGTAATTCGACAGTGGCACACGACAGTGCGTTGCTGTGTCACCTGTTTTTGGAGGCGCCGAGAGTCGCGGATCATATGTTTACCTCGGCGGCCGGTGCATTGACCTGAGTCTCAGTAAGAGTAAGCATTGTAAACAAATGCGAGAGTGTATCTCGCCGAAGATCGGAGCAGGCTTTGCCTGTTGGAAAGAGGACGGAGCTTGACCCCTCTGCACTTCCCCCAGAATCGCTAAAACGAACCCATCTCGTCGAGCTATTTTGCGGGTTTCTAACATGCCTGTGCTTGCTGCCTGTGCTTGCTGTGCTGCCTGTGCTTCCTGCCTGTGCTTGCTGCATGTGCTTGCTGCCTGTGCTTGCTGCCTGTCCTTGCTGCCTGTGCTTGCTGCCTGTGCTTGCTGTCTGTGCTTCCCGCCTGTCCTTGCTGCCTGTCCTTGCTGCCTGTGCTGCCTGTGCTGCCTGTGCTTGCTGCCTGAGGTTGCTGCCTGTGCTTGCTGCCTGTGCTTCCTGTCTGTGATTGCTGCCTGTGCTTGCCGCCTGTCCTTGCTGTCTGTGCTTGTTTCCTGTGCTTGTTTCCTGTGCTGCCTGTGCTGCCTGTGCTTGCTGCCTGTGCTTGCTGCCTGTGCTTGCTGCCTGTGCTTCCTGTCTGTGAATGGTGCCTGTGCTTCCTGTCTGTGCTTGCTGCCTGTGCTTGCTGCCAGTGCTTGGTGCCTGTGCTTGCTGCCTGTGCTGCCTGTGCTTGCTGCCTGTGCTTGCTGCCTGTGCTTCCTGTCTGTGCTTGCTGCCTGTGCTTGCTGCCTGTGCTTCCTGTCTGTGCTTGCTGCCTGTGCTTGCTGCCTGTGCTGCCTGTGCTTGCTGCCTGTGCTTGCTGCCTGTGGTTGCTGCCTGTGCTTCCTGTCTGTGCTTCCTGTCTGTGCTTGCTGCCTGTGCTTGCTGCCAGTGCTTGCTGCCTGTGCTTGCTGCCTGTGCTTGCTGCCTGTGCTGCCTGTGCTTGCTGCCTGTGCTTGCTGCCTGTGCTTGCTGCCTCTCCTTGCTGCCTATGCTGCCTGTGCTGCCTGTGCTGCCTGTGCTTTCTGTCTGTGCTTCCTGCCTCTCCTTGCTGCCTGTGCTTGCTGCCTGTCCTTGCTGCCTGTGCTGCCTGTGCTGCCTGCGCTTCCTGTCTGTAATTGCTGCCTGTGCTGCCCGTGCTGCCTGTGCTTACTGTCTCTGCTTCCTGTCTGTACTTGCTGCCTGTGCTTCCTGTCTGTGCTTGCTGCCTGTGCTGCCTGTGCTTCCTATCTGTGCTTGCTGCCTGTGCTTGCTGCCTGTGCTTGCTGTCTGTGCTTGCTGCCTGTGCTTGCTGCCTGTGCTTGCTGCCTGTGCTTCCTGTCTGTGATTGCTGCCTGTGCTTGCTGCCTGTGCTTGCTGCCTGTCCTTGCTGCCTGTGCTTGCTGTCTGTGCTTGCTGTCTGTGCTTCCCGCCTGTCCTTGCTGCCTGTCCTTGCTGCCTGTGCTGCCTGTGCTTGCTGCCTGTGCTGCCTGTGCTTGCTGCCTGTGCTTGCTGCCTGTGCTTGCTGCCTGTCCTTGCTGCCTGTGCTTGCTGTCTGTGCTTGCTGTCTGTGCTTCCTGTCTGTGCTTGCTGCCTGTGCTTGCTGCCTGTGCTTGCTGCCTGTGCTACCTGTGCTTGCTGCCTGTGCTTGCTGCCTGTGCTTGCTGCCTGTGCTTGCTGTCTGTGCTTGTTGCCTGTGCTTGCTGCCTGTGCTTGCTGCCTGTGCTTCCTGTCTGTGATTGCTGCCTGTGCTTGCCGCCTGTCCTTGCTGTCTGTGCTTGTTTCCTGTGCTTGTTTCCTGTGCTGCCTGTGCTGCCTGTGCTTGCTGCCTGTGCTTGCTGTCTGTGCTTGTTGCCTGTGCTTCCTGTCTGTGCTTGCTGCCTGTGCTTGCTGCCTGTGCTTGCTGCCTGTGCTTGCTGTCTGTGCTTGCTGCCTGTGCTTGCTGCCTGTGCTTGCTGCCTGTGCTTGCTGCCTGTGCTTGCTGTCTGTGCTTGTTGCCTGTGCTTGCTGCCTGTGCTTGCTGCCTGTGCTTGCTGGCTGTGCTTGCTGCCTGTGGTTGCTGCCTGTGCTTCCTGTCTGTGCTTCCTGTCTGTGCTTGCTGCCTGTGCTGCCTGTGCTTGCTGCCTGTGCTTGCTGCCTAAGGTTGCTGCCTGTGCTTGCTGCCTGTGCTTCCTGTCTGTGCTTGCTGCCTGTGCTGCCTGTGCTGCCTGTGCTTGCTGCCCGTGCTGCCTGTGCTTCCTGCCTGTGCTTGCTGCCTGTGCTTCCTGCCTGTGCTTCCTGTCTGTGATTGGTGCCTGTGCTTGCTGCCTGTGCTGCCTGTGCTTGCTGCCTGTGCTTGCTGCCTGTGCTTGCTGCCTGTGCTTCCTGTCTGTGCTTGCTGCCTGTGCTTGCTGCCTGTGCTTGCTGCCTGTGCTTGCTGTCTGTGCCTCCTGTCTGTGCTTGCTGCCTGTGCTGCCTGTGCTTGCTGCCACTGCTTGCTGCCTGTGCTTGCTGCCTGTGCTGCCTGTGCTTGCTGCCTGTGCTTGCTGCCTGTGCTTCCTGTCTGTGCTTGCTGCCTGTCCTTGCTGCCTGTGCTTGCTGCCTGTGCTGCCTGTGCTTGCTGCCTGTGCCTGCTGCCTGCGCTTGCTGCATGTGCTTGCTGCCTGTGCTTGCTGTGCTGCCTGTGCTTGCTGTGCTGCATGTGCTTGCTGCCTGTGCTTGCTGTGCTGCCTGTGCTTGCTGCCTGTGCTTGCTGTGCTGCCTGTGCTTGCTGCCTGTGCTTGCTGTGCTGCCTGTTAGCGATGCATTTGATTTCGCCCATAACACGCGGTAATTCGACAGTGGCACACGACAGTGCGTTGCTGTGTCACCTGTTTTTGGAGGCGCCGAGAGTCGCGGATCATATGTTTACCTCGGCGGCCGGTGCATTGACCTGAGTCTCAGTAAGAGTAAGCATTGTAAACAAATGCGAGAGTGTATCTCGCCGAAGATCGGAGCAGGCTTTGCCTGTTGGAAAGAGGACGGAGCTTGACCCCTCTGCACTTCCCCCAGAATCGCTAAAACGAACCCATCTCGTCGAGCTATTTTGCGGGTTTCTAACATGCCTGTGCTTGCTGCCTGTGCTTGCTGTGCTGCCTGTGCTTCCTGCCTGTGCTTGCTGCATGTGCTTGCTGCCTGTGCTTGCTGCCTGTCCTTGCTGCCTGTGCTTGCTGCCTGTGCTTGCTGTCTGTGCTTCCCGCCTGTCCTTGCTGCCTGTCCTTGCTGCCTGTGCTGCCTGTGCTGCCTGTGCTTGCTGCCTGAGGTTGCTGCCTGTGCTTGCTGCCTGTGCTTCCTGTCTGTGCTTGCTGCCTGTGCTGCCTGTGCTGCCTGTGCTTGCTGCCTGTGCTGCCTGTGCTTGCTGCCTGTACTTGCTGCCTGTGCTTGCTGCCTGTCCTTGCTGCCTGTGCTTGCTGTCTGTGCTTGCTGTCTGTGCTTCCTGTCTGTGCTTGCTGCCTGTGCTTGCTGCCTGTGCTTGCTGCCTGTGCTGCCTGTGCTTGCTGCCTGTGCTTGCTGCCTGTGCTTGCTGCCTGTGCTTGCTGTCTGTGCTTGTTGCCTGTGCTTGCTGCCTGTGCTTGCTGCCTGTGCTTCCTGTCTGTGATTGCTGCCTGTGCTTGCCGCCTGTCCTTGCTGTCTGTGCTTGTTTCCTGTGCTTGTTTCCTGTGCTGCCTGTGCTGCCTGTGCTTGCTGCCTGTGCTTGCTGCCTGTGCTTGCTGCCTGTGCTTCCTGTCTGTGAATGGTGCCTGTGCTTCCTGTCTGTGCTTGCTGCCTGTGCTTGCTGCCAGTGCTTGCTGCCTGTGCTTGCTGCCTGTGCTGCCTGTGCTTGCTGCCTGTGCTTGCTGCCTGTGCTTCCTGTCTGTGCTTGCTGCCTGTGCTTGCTGCCTGTGCTTCCTGTCTGTGCTTGCTGCCTGTGCTTGCTGCCTGTGCTGCCTGTGCTTGCTGCCTGTGCTTGCTGCCTGTGGTTGCTGCCTGTGCTTCCTGTCTGTGCTTCCTGTCTGTGCTTGCTGCCTGTGCTTGCTGCCAGTGCTTGCTGCCTGTGCTTGCTGCCTGTGCTTGCTGCCTGTGCTGCCTGTGCTTGCTGCCTGTGCTTGCTGCCTGTGCTTGCTGCCTCTCCTTGCTGCCTATGCTGCCTGTGCTGCCTGTGCTGCCTGTGCTTTCTGTCTGTGCTTCCTGCCTGTCCTTGCTGCCTGTGCTTGCTGCCTGTCCTTGCTGCCTGTGCTGCCTGTGCTGCCTGTGCTGCCTGCGCTTCCTGTCTGTAATTGCTGCCTGTGCTGCCCGTGCTGCCTGTGCTTACTGTCTCTGCTTCCTGTCTGTACTTGCTGCCTGTGCTTCCTGTCTGTGCTTGCTGCCTGTGCTGCCTGTGCTTCCTATCTGTGCTTGCTGCCTGTGCTTGCTGCCTGTGCTTGCTGTCTGTGCTTGCTGCCTGTGCTTGCTGCCTGTGCTTGCTGCCTGTGCTTCCTGTCTGTGATTGCTGCCTGTGCTTGCTGCCTGTGCTTGCTGCCTGTCCTTGCTGCCTGTGCTTGCTGTCTGTGCTTGCTGTCTGTGCTTCCCGTCTGTCCTTGCTGCCTGTCCTTGCTGCCTGTGCTGCCTGTGCTTGCTGCCTGTGCTGCCTGTGCTTGCTGCCTGTGCTTGCTGCCTGTGCTTGCTGCCTGTCCTTGCTGCCTGTGCTTGCTGTCTGTGCTTGCTGTCTGTGCTTCCTGTCTGTGCTTGCTGCCTGTGCTTGCTGCCTGTGCTTGCTGCCTGTGCTACCTGTGCTTGCTGCCTGTGCTTGCTGCCTGTGCTTGCTGCCTGTGCTTGCTGCCTGTGCTTGCTGTCTGTGCTTGTTGCCTGTGCTTGCTGCCTGTGCTTGCTGCCTGTGCTTCCTGTCTGTGATTGCTGCCTGTGCTTGCCGCCTGTCCTTGCTGTCTGTGCTTGTTTCCTGTGCTTGTTTCCTGTGCTGCCTGTGCTGCCTGTGCTTGCTGCCTGTGCTTGCTGTCTGTGCTTGTTGCCTGTGCTTCCTGTCTGTGCTTGCTGCCTGTGCTTGCTGCCTGTGCTTGCTGTCTGTGCTTGCTGCCTGTGCTTGCTGCCTGTGCTTGCTGCCTGTGCATCCTGCCTGTGATTGCTGCCTGTGCTTGCTGCCTGTGCTTGCTGCCTGTGCTTGCTGCCTGTATTTGCTGCCTGTCCTTGCTGCCTGTGCTTGCTGTCTGTGCTTGCTGCCTGTGCTTGCTGCCTGTCCTTGCTGCCTGTCCTTGCTGCCTGTGCTGCCTGTGCTGCCTGTGCTTGCTGCCCGTGCTGCCTGTGCTTCCTGCCTGTGCTTGCTGCCTGTGCTTCCTGCCTGTGCTTCCTGTCTGTGATTGGTGCCTGTGCTTGCTGCCTGTGCTGCCTGTGCTTGCTGCCTGTGCTTGCTGTATGTGCTTGCTGCCTGTGCTTGCTGCCTGTGCTTCCTGTCTGTGCTTGCTGCCTGTGCTTGCTGCCTGTGCTTGCTGTCTGTGCCTCCTGTCTGTGCTTGCTGCCTGTGCTGCCTGTGCTTGCTGCCACTGCTTGCTGCCTGTGCTTGCTGCCTGTGCTGCCTGTGCTTGCTGCCTGTGCTTCCTGTCTGTGCTTGCTGCCTGTCCTTGCTGCCTGTGCTGCCTGTGCTTGCTGCCTGTGCCTGCTGCCTGAGGTTGCTGCCTGTGCTTGCTGCCTGTGCTTCCTGTCTGTGCTTGCTGCCTGTGCTGCCTGTGCTGCCTGTGCTTGCTGCCTGTGCTGCCTGTGCTTCCTGCCTGTGCTTGCTGCCTGTGCTTGCTGCCACTGCTTGCTGCCTGTGCGGACGGATCTTGACCCCTCTGCACTTCCCCGAGAATCGCTAAAACGAACACATCTCGTCGAGCTATTTTGCGGGTTTCTAACATGCCTGTGCTTGCTGCCTGTACTTGCTGTGCTGCCTGTGCTTGCTGCCTGTGCTTGCTGTGCTGCCTGTGCTTGCTGCCTGTGCTTGCTGCCTGTGCTTTCTGCCTGCGCTTGCTGCATGTGCTTGCTGCCTGTGCTTGCTGTGCTGCCTGTGCTTGCTGTGCTGCATGTGCTTGCTGCCTGTGCTTGCTGTGCTGCCTGTGCTTGCTGCCTGTGCTTGCTGTGCTGCCTGTGCTTGCTGCCTGTGCTTGCTGTGCTGCCTGTTAGCGATGCATTTGATTTCGCCCATAACACGCGGTAATTCGACAGTGGCACACGACAGTGCGTTGCTGTGTCACCTGTTTTTGGAGGCGCCGAGAGTCGCGGATCATATGTTTACCTCGGCGGCCGGTGCATTGACCTGAGTCTCAGTAAGAGTAAGCATTGTAAACAAATGCGAGAGTGTATCTCGCCGAAGATCGGAGCAGGCTTTGCCTGTTGGAAAGAGGACGGAGCTTGACCCCTCTGCACTTCCCCCAGAATCGCTAAAACGAACCCATCTCGTCGAGCTATTTTGCGGGTTTCTAACATGCCTGTGCTTGCTGCCTGTGCTTGCTGTGCTGCCTGTGCTTCCTGCCTGTGCTTGCTACATGTGCTTGCTGCCTGTCCTTGCTGCCTGTGCTTGCTGCCTGTGCTTGCTGTCTGTGCTTCCCGCCTGTCCTTGCTGCCTGTCCTTGCTGCCTGTGCTGCCTGTGCTGCCTGTGCTTGCTGCCTGAGGTTGCTGCCTGTGCTTGCTGCCTGTGCTTCCTGTCTGTGCTTGCTGCCTGTGCTGCCTGTGCTGCCTGTGCTTGCTGCCTGTGCTGCCTGTGCTTGCTGCCTGTACTTGCTGCCTGTGCTTGCTGCCTGTCCTTGCTGCCTGTGCTTGCTGTCTGTGCTTGCTGTCTGTGCTTCCTGTCTGTGCTTGCTGCCTGTGCTTGCTGCCTGTGCTTGCTGCCTGTGCTGCCTGTGCTTGCTGCCTGTGCTTGCTGCCTGTGCTTGCTGCCTGTGCTTGCTGTCTGTGCTTGTTGCCTGTGCTTGCTGCCTGTGCTTGCTGCCTGTGCTTCCTGTCTGTGATTGCTGCCTGTGCTTGCCGCCTGTCCTTGCTGTCTGTGCTTGTTTCCTGTGCTTGTTTCCTGTGCTGCCTGTGCTGCCTGTGCTTGCTGCCTGTGCTTGCTGCCTGTGCTTGCTGCCTGTGCTTCCTGTCTGTGAATGGTGCCTGTGCTTCCTGTCTGTGCTTGCTGCCTGTGCTTGCTGCCAGTGCTTGCTGCC
Source organism: Priocnemis perturbator (assembly GCA_963942575.1). Lineage (NCBI taxonomy): Eukaryota > Metazoa > Arthropoda > Insecta > Hymenoptera > Pompilidae > Priocnemis > Priocnemis perturbator. The sequence goes on from CAWWDK010000042.1 coordinate 5,238,864, forward strand.
TGTGCTTGCTGCCTGTGCTGCCTGTGCTTCCTGTCTGTGCTTGCTGCCTGTGCTTGCTGCCTGTGCTTCCTGTCTGTGCTTGCTGCCTGTGCTTGCTGCCTGTGCTGCCTGTGCTTGCTGCCTGTGCTTGCTGCCTGTGGTTGCTGCCTGTGCTTCCTGTCTGTGCTTCCTGTCTGTGCTTGCTGCCTGTGCTTGCTGCCAGTGCTTGCTGCCTGTGCTTGCTGCCTGTGCTTGCTGCCTGTGCTGCCTGTGCTTGCTGCCTGTGCTTGCTGCCTGTGCTTGCTGCCTCTCCTTGCTGCCTATGCTGCCTGTGCTGCCTGTGCTGCCTGTGCTTTCTGTCTGTGCTTCCTGCCTGTCCTTGCTGCCTGTGCTTGCTGCCTGTCCTTGCTGCCTGTGCTGCCTGTGCTGCCTGTGCTGCCTGCGCTTCCTGTCTGTAATTGCTGCCTGTGCTGCCCGTGCTGCCTGTGCTTACTGTCTCTGCTTCCTGTCTGTACTTGCTGCCTGTGCTTCCTGTCTGTGCTTGCTGCCTGTGCTGCCTGTGCTTCCTATCTGTGCTTGCTGCCTGTGCTTGCTGCCTGTGCTTGCTGTCTGTGCTTGCTGCCTGTGCTTGCTGCCTGTGCTTGCTGCCTGTGCTTCCTGTCTGTGATTGCTGCCTGTGCTTGCTGCCTGTGCTTGCTGCCTGTCCTTGCTGCCTGTGCTTGCTGTCTGTGCTTGCTGTCTGTGCTTCCCGCCTGTCCTTGCTGCCTGTCCTTGCTGCCTGTGCTGCCTGTGCTTGCTGCCTGTGCTGCCTGTGCTTGCTGCCTGTGCTTGCTGCCTGTGCTTGCTGCCTGTGCTTGCTGCCTGTGCTTGCTGTCTGTGCTTGCTGTCTGTGCTTCCTGTCTGTGCTTGCTGCCTGTGCTTGCTGCCTGTGCTTGCTGCCTGTGCTACCTGTGCTTGCTGCCTGTGCTTGCTGCCTGTGCTTGCTGCCTGTGCTTGCTGTCTGTGCTTGTTGCCTGTGCTTGCTGCCTGTGCTTGCTGCCTGTGCTTCCTGTCTGTGATTGCTGCCTGTGCTTGCCGCCTGTCCTTGCTGTCTGTGCTTGTTTCCTGTGCTTGTTTCCTGTGCTGCCTGTGCTGCCTGTGCTTGCTGCCTGTGCTTGCTGTCTGTGCTTGTTGCCTGTGCTTCCTGTCTGTGCTTGCTGCCTGTGCTTGCTGCCTGTGCTTGCTGTCTGTGCTTGCTGCCTGTGCTTGCTGCCTGTGCTTGCTGCCTGTGCATCCTGCCTGTGATTGCTGCCTGTGCTTGCTGCCTGTGCTTGCTGCCTGTGCTTGCTGCCTGTATTTGCTGCCTGTCCTTGCTGCCTGTGCTTGCTGTCTGTGCTTGCTGTCTGTGCTTCCCGCCTGTCCTTGCTGCCTGTCCTTGCTGCCTGTGCTGCCTGTGCTGCCTGTGCTGCCTGTGCTTGCTGCCTGAGGTTGCTGCCTGTGCTTGCTGCCTGTGCTTCCTGTCTGTGCTTGCTGCCTGTGCTGCCTGTGCTGCCTGTGCTTGCTGCCTGTGCTGCCTGTGCTTCCTGTCTGTGCTTGCTGTCTGTGCTTGCTGCCTGTGCTTCCTGTCTGTGATTGGTGCCTGTGCTTGCTGCCTGTGCTTGCTGCCTGTGCTTGCTGCCTGTGCTTCCTGTCTGTCCTTGCTGCCTGTGCTTGCTGCCTGTCCTTGCTGCCTGTGCTGCCTGTGCTGCCTGTGCTGCCTGCGCTTCCTGTCTGTAATTGCTGCCTGTGCTGCCCGTGCTGCCTGTGCTTACTGTCTCTGCTTCCTGTCTGTACTTGCTGCCTGTGCTTCCTGTCTGTGCTTGCTGCCTGTGCTGCCTGTGCTTCCTATCTGTGCTTGCTGCCTGTGCTTGCTGCCTGTGCTTGCTGTCTGTGCTTGCTGCCTGTGCTTGCTGCCTGTGCTTGCTGCCTGTGCTTGCTGCCTGTGCTTCCTGTCTGTGATTGCTGCCTGTGCTTGCTGCCTGTCCTTGCTGCCTGTGCTTGCTGTCTGTGCTTGCTGTCTGTGCTTCCCGCCTGTCCTTGCTGCCTGTCCTTGCTGCCTGTGCTGCCTGTGCTTGCTGCCTGTGCTGCCTGTGCTTGCTGCCTGTGCTTGCTGCCTGTGCTTGCTGCCTGTCCTTGCTGCCTGTGCTTGCTGTCTGTGCTTGCTGTCTGTGCTTCCTGTCTGTGCTTGCTGCCTGTGCTTGCTGCCTGTGCTTGCTGCCTGTGCTACCTGTGCTTGCTGCCTGTGCTTGCTGCCTGTGCTTGCTGCCTGTGCTTGCTGTCTGTGCTTGTTGCCTGTGCTTGCTGCCTGTGCTTGCTGCCTGTGCTTCCTGTCTGTGATTGCTGCCTGTGCTTGCCGCCTGTCCTTGCTGTCTGTGCTTGTTTCCTGTGCTTGTTTCCTGTGCTGCCTGTGCTGCCTGTGCTTGCTGCCTGTGCTTGCTGTCTGTGCTTGTTGCCTGTGCTTCCTGTCTGTGCTTGCTGCCTGTGCTTGCTGCCTGTGCTTGCTGTCTGTGCTTGCTGCCTGTGCTTGCTGCCTGTGCTTGCTGCCTGTGCATCCTGCCTGTGATTGCTGCCTGTGCTTGCTGCCTGTGCTTGCTGCCTGTGCTTGCTGCCTGTATTTGCTGCCTGTCCTTGCTGCCTGTGCTTGCTGTCTGTGCTTGCTGTCTGTGCTTCCCGCCTGTCCTTGCTGCCTGTCCTTGCTGCCTGTGCTGCCTGTGCTGCCTGTGCTGCCTGTGCTTGCTGCCTGAGGTTGCTGCCTGTGCTTGCTGCCTGTGCTTCCTGTCTGTGCTTGCTGCCTGTGCTGCCTGTGCTGCCTGTGCTTGCTGCCTGTGCTGCCTGTGCTTCCTGTCTGTGCTTGCTGCCTGTGCTTGCTGCCTGTGCTTCCTGTCTGTGATTGGTGCCTGTGCTTGCTGCCTGTGCTTCCTGTCTGTGCTTGCTGTCTGTGCTTCCTGTCTGTGCTTGCTGCCTGTGCTGCCTGTGCTTGCTGTCTGTGCTTCCTGTCTGTGCTTTCTGCCTGTGCTGCCTGTGCTTGCTGCCTGTGCTTGCTGCCTGTGCTTGCTGCCTGTGCTTTCTGGCTGTGCTTGCTGCCTGTGGTTGCTGCCTGTGCTTCCTGTCTGTGCTTCCTGTCTGTGCTTGCTGCCTGTGCTGCCTGTGCTTGCTGCCTGTGCTTGCTGCCTGTGCTTGCTGCCTGTGCTTGCTGCCTGTGCTTGCTGTCTGTGCTTGTTGCCTGTGCTTGCTGCCTGTGCTTGCTGCCTGTGCTTGCTGGCTGTGCTTGCTGCCTGTGGTTGCTGCCTGTGCTTCCTGTCTGTGCTTCCTGTCTGTGCTTGCTGCCTGTGCTGCCTGTGCTTGCTGCCTGTGCTTGCTGCCTAAGGTTGCTGCCTGTGCTTGCTGCCTGTGCTTCCTGTCTGTGCTTGCTGCCTGTGCTGCCTGTGCTGCCTGTGCTTGCTGCCCGTGCTGCCTGTGCTTCCTGCCTGTGCTTGCTGCCTGTGCTTCCTGCCTGTGCTTCCTGTCTGTGATTGGTGCCTGTGCTTGCTGCCTGTGCTGCCTGTGCTTGCTGCCTGTGCTTGCTGCCTGTGCTTGCTGCCTGTGCTTGCTGCCTGTGCTTCCTGTCTGTGCTTGCTGCCTGTGCTTGCTGCCTGTGCTTGCTGTCTGTGCCTCCTGTCTGTGCTTGCTGCCTGTGCTGCCTGTGCTTGCTGCCACTGCTTGCTGCCTGTGCTTGCTGCCTGTGCTGCCTGTGCTTGCTGCCTGTGCTTGCTGCCTGTGCTTCCTGTCTGTGCTTGCTGCCTGTCCTTGCTGCCTGTGCTTGCTGCCTGTGCTGCCTGTGCTTGCTGCCTGTGCCTGCTGCCTGCGCTTGCTGCATGTGCTTGCTGCCTGTGCTTGCTGTGCTTCCTGTGCTTGCTGTGCTGCATGTGCTTGCTGCCTGTGCTTGCTGTGCTGCCTGTGCTTGCTGCCTGTGCTTGCTGTGCTGCCTGTGCTTGCTGCCTGTGCTTGCTGTGCTGCCTGTTAGCGATGCATTTGATTTCGCCCATAACACGCGGTAATTCGACAGTGGCACACGACAGTGCGTTGCTGTGTCACCTGTTTTTGGAGGCGCCGAGAGTCGCGGATCATATGTTTACCTCGGCGGCCGGTGCATTGACCTGAGTCTCAGTAAGAGTAAGCATTGTAAACAAATGCGAGAGTGTATCTCGCCGAAGATCGGAGCAGGCTTTGCCTGTTGGAAAGAGGACGGAGCTTGACCCCTCTGCACTTCCCCCAGAATCGCTAAAACGAACCCATCTCGTCGAGCTATTTTGCGGGTTTCTAACATGCCTGTGCTTGCTGCCTGTGCTTGCTGTGCTGCCTGTGCTTCCTGCCTGTGCTTGCTGCATGTGCTTGCTGCCTGTGCTTGCTGCCTGTCCTTGCTGCCTGTGCTTGCTGCCTGTGCTTGCTGTCTGTGCTTCCCGCCTGTCCTTGCTGCCTGTCCTTGCTGCCTGTGCTGCCTGTGCTGCCTGTGCTTGCTGCCTGAGGTTGCTGCCTGTGCTTGCTGCCTGTGCTTCCTGTCTGTGATTGCTGCCTGTGCTTGCCGCCTGTCCTTGCTGTCTGTGCTTGTTTCCTGTGCTTGTTTCCTGTGCTGCCTGTGCTGCCTGTGCTTGCTGCCTGTGCTTGCTGCCTGTGCTTGCTGCCTGTGCTTCCTGTCTGTGAATGGTGCCTGTGCTTCCTGTCTGTGCTTGCTGCCTGTGCTTGCTGCCAGTGCTTGCTGCCTGTGCTTGCTGCCTGTGCTGCCTGTGCTTGCTGCCTGTGCTTGCTGCCTGTGCTTCCTGTCTGTGCTTGCTGCCTGTGCTTGCTGCCAGTGCTTGCTGCCTGTGCTTGCTGCCTGTGCTGCCTGTGCTTGCTGCCTGTGCTTGCTGCCTGTGGTTGCTGCCTGTGCTTCCTGTCTGTGCTTCCTGTCTGTGCTTGCTGCCTGTGCTTGCTGCCAGTGCTTGCTGCCTGTGCTTGCTGCCTGTGCTTGCTGCCTGTGGTTGCTGCCTGTGCTTCCTGTCTGTGCTTCCTGTCTGTGCTTGCTGCCTGTGCTTGCTGCCAGTGCTTGCTGCCTGTGCTTGCTGCCTGTGCTTGCTGCCTGTGCTGCCTGTGCTTGCTGCCTGTGCTTGCTGCCTGTGCTTGCTGCCTCTCCTTGCTGCCTATGCTGCCTGTGCTGCCTGTGCTGCCTGTGCTTTCTGTCTGTGCTTCCTGCCTGTCCTTGCTGCCTGTGCTTGCTGCCTGTCCTTGCTGCCTGTGCTGCCTGTGCTGCCTGTGCTGCCTGCGCTTCCTGTCTGTAATTGCTGCCTGTGCTGCCCGTGCTGCCTGTGCTTACTGTCTCTGCTTCCTGTCTGTACTTGCTGCCTGTGCTTCCTGTCTGTGCTTGCTGCCTGTGCTGCCTGTGCTTCCTATCTGTGCTTGCTGCCTGTGCTTGCTGCCTGTGCTTGCTGTCTGTGCTTGCTGCCTGTGCTTGCTGCCTGTGCTTGCTGCCTGTGCTTCCTGTCTGTGATTGCTGCCTGTGCTTGCTGCCTGTGCTTGCTGCCTGTCCTTGCTGCCTGTGCTTGCTGTCTGTGCTTGCTGTCTGTGCTTCCCGCCTGTCCTTGCTGCCTGTCCTTGCTGCCTGTGCTGCCTGTGCTTGCTGCCTGTGCTGCCTGTGCTTGCTGCCTGTGCTTGCTGCCTGTGCTTGCTGCCTGTCCTTGCTGCCTGTGCTTGCTGTCTGTGCTTGCTGTCTGTGCTTCCTGTCTGTGCTTGCTGCCTGTGCTTGCTGCCTGTGCTTGCTGCCTGTGCTACCTGTGCTTGCTGCCTGTGCTTGCTGCCTGTGCTTGCTGTCTGTGCTTGTTGCCTGTGCTTGCTGCCTGTGCTTGCTGCCTGTGCTTCCTGTCTGTGATTGCTGCCTGTGCTTGCCGCCTGTCCTTGCTGTCTGTGCTTGTTTCCTGTGCTTGTTTCCTGTGCTGCCTGTGCTGCCTGTGCTTGCTGCCTGTGCTTGCTGTCTGTGCTTGTTGCCTGTGCTTCCTGTCTGTGCTTGCTGCCTGTGCTTGCTGCCTGTGCTTGCTGTCTGTGCTTGCTGCCTGTGCTTGCTGCCTGTGCTTGCTGCCTGTGCATCCTGCCTGTGATTGCTGCCTGTGCTTGCTGCCTGTGCTTGCTGCCTGTCCTTGCTGCCTGTCCTTGCTGCCTGTGCTTGCTGTCTGTGCTTGCTGTCTGTGCTTCCCGCCTGTCCTTGCTGCCTGTCCTTGCTGCCTGTGCTGCCTGTGCTGCCTGTGCTGCCTGTGCTTGCTGCCTGAGGTTGCTGCCTGTGCTTGCTGCCTGTGCTTCCTGTCTGTGCTTGCTGCCTGTGCTGCCTGTGCTGCCTGTGCTTGCTGCCTGTGCTGCCTGTGCTTCCTGTCTGTGCTTGCTGCCTGTGCTTGCTGCCTGTGCTTCCTGTCTGTGATTGGTGCCTGTGCTTGCTGCCTGTGCTTGCTGCCTGTGCTTGCTGCCTGTGCTTCCTGTCTGTCCTTGCTGCCTGTGCTTGCTGCCTGTCCTTGCTGCCTGTGCTGCCTGTGCTGCCTGTGCTGCCTGCGCTTCCTGTCTGTAATTGCTGCCTGTGCTGCCCGTGCTGCCTGTGCTTACTGTCTCTGCTTCCTGTCTGTACTTGCTGCCTGTGCTTCCTGTCTGTGCTTGCTGCCTGTGCTGCCTGTGCTTCCTATCTGTGCTTGCTGCCTGTGCTTGCTGCCTGTGCTTGCTGTCTGTGCTTGCTGCCTGTGCTTGCTGCCTGTGCTTGCTGCCTGTGCTTCCTGTCTGTGATTGCTGCCTGTGCTTGCTGCCTGTGCTTGCTGCCTGTCCTTGCTGCCTGTGCTTGCTGTCTGTGCTTGCTGTCTGTGCTTCCCGCCTGTCCTTGCTGCCTGTCCTTGCTGCCTGTGCTGCCTGTGCTTGCTGCCTGTGCTGCCTGTGCTTGCTGCCTGTGCTTGCTGCCTGTGCTTGCTGCCTGTCCTTGCTGCCTGTGCTTGCTGTCTGTGCTTGCTGTCTGTGCTTCCTGTCTGTGCTTGCTGCCTGTGCTTGCTGCCTGTGCTTGCTGCCTGTGCTACCTGTGCTTGCTGCCTGTGCTTGCTGCCTGTGCTTGCTGCCTGTGCTTGCTGTCTGTGCTTGTTGCCTGTGCTTGCTGCCTGTGCTTGCTGCCTGTGCTTCCTGTCTGTGATTGCTGCCTGTGCTTGCCGCCTGTCCTTGCTGTCTGTGCTTGTTTCCTGTGCTTGTTTCCTGTGCTGCCTGTGCTGCCTGTGCTTGCTGCCTGTGCTTGCTGTCTGTGCTTGTTGCCTGTGCTTCCTGTCTGTGCTTGCTGCCTGTGCTTGCTGCCTGTGCTTGCTGTCTGTGCTTGCTGCCTGTGCTTGCTGCCTGTGCTTGCTGCCTGTGCATCCTGCCTGTGATTGCTGCCTGTGCTTGCTGCCTGTGCTTGCTGCCTGTGCTTGCTGCCTGTATTTGCTGCCTGTCCTTGCTGCCTGTGCTTGCTGTCTGTGCTTGCTGTCTGTGCTTCCCGCCTGTCCTTGCTGCCTGTCCTTGCTGCCTGTGCTGCCTGTGCTGCCTGTGCTGCCTGTGCTTGCTGCCTGAGGTTGCTGCCTGTGCTTGCTGCCTGTGCTTCCTGTCTGTGCTTGCTGCCTGTGCTGCCTGTGCTGCCTGTGCTTGCTGCCTGTGCTGCCTGTGCTTCCTGTCTGTGCTTGCTGCCTGTGCTTGCTGCCTGTGCTTCCTGTCTGTGATTGGTGCCTGTGCTTGCTGCCTGTGCTTGCTGCCTGTGCTTGCTGCCTGTGCTTCCTGTCTGTGCTTGCTGTCTGTGCTTCCTGTCTGTGCTTGCTGCCTGTGCTGCCTGTGCTTGCTGTCTGTGCTTCCTGTCTGTGCTTTCTGCCTGTGCTGCCTGTGCTTGCTGCCTGTGCTTGCTGCCTGTGCTTGCTGCCTGTGCTTTCTGGCTGTGCTTGCTGCCTGTGGTTGCTGCCTGTGCTTCCTGTCTGTGCTTCCTGTCTGTGCTTGCTGCCTGTGCTGCCTGTGCTTGCTGCCTGTGCTTGCTGCCTGTGCTTGCTGCCTGTGCTTGCTGCCTGTGCTTGCTGTCTGTGCTTGTTGCCTGTGCTTGCTGCCTGTGCTTGCTGCCTGTGCTTGCTGGCTGTGCTTGCTGCCTGTGGTTGCTGCCTGTGCTTCCTGTCTGTGCTTCCTGTCTGTGCTTGCTGCCTGTGCTGCCTGTGCTTGCTGCCTGTGCTTGCTGCCTAAGGTTGCTGCCTGTGCTTGCTGCCTGTGCTTCCTGTCTGTGCTTGCTGCCTGTGCTGCCTGTGCTGCCTGTGCTTGCTGCCCGTGCTGCCTGTGCTTCCTGCCTGTGCTTGCTGCCTGTGCTTCCTGCCTGTGCTTCCTGTCTGTGATTGGTGCCTGTGCTTGCTGCCTGTGCTGCCTGTGCTTGCTGCCTGTGCTTGCTGCCTGTGCTTGCTGCCTGTGCTTGCTGCCTGTGCTTCCTGTCTGTGCTTGCTGCCTGTGCTTGCTGCCTGTGCTTGCTGTCTGTGCCTCCTGTCTGTGCTTGCTGCCTGTGCTGCCTGTGCTTGCTGCCACTGCTTGCTGCCTGTGCTTGCTGCCTGTGCTGCCTGTGCTTGCTGCCTGTGCTTGCTGCCTGTGCTTCCTGTCTGTGCTTGCTGCCTGTCCTTGCTGCCTGTGCTTGCTGCCTGTGCTGCCTGTGCTTGCTGCCTGTGCCTGCTGCCTGCGCTTGCTGCATGTGCTTGCTGCCTGTGCTTGCTGTGCTGCCTGTGCTTGCTGTGCTGCATGTGCTTGCTGCCTGTGCTTGCTGTGCTGCCTGTGCTTGCTGCCTGTGCTTGCTGTGCTGCCTGTGCTTGCTGCCTGTGCTTGCTGTGCTGCCTGTTAGCGATGCATTTGATTTCGCCCATAACACGCGGTAATTCGACAGTGGCACACGACAGTGCGTTGCTGTGTCACCTGTTTTTGGAGGCGCCGAGAGTCGCGGATCATATGTTTACCTCGGCGGCCGGTGCATTGACCTGAGTCTCAGTAAGAGTAAGCATTGTAAACAAATGCGAGAGTGTATCTCGCCGAAGATCGGAGCAGGCTTTGCCTGTTGGAAAGAGGACGGAGCTTGACCCCTCTGCACTTCCCCCAGAATCGCTAAAACGAACCCATCTCGTCGAGCTATTTTGCGGGTTTCTAACATGCCTGTGCTTGCTGCCTGTGCTTGCTGTGCTGCCTGTGCTTCCTGCCTGTGCTTGCTGCATGTGCTTGCTGCCTGTGCTTGCTGCCTGTCCTTGCTGCCTGTGCTTGCTGCCTGTGCTTGCTGTCTGTGCTTCCCGCCTGTCCTTGCTGCCTGTCCTTGCTGCCTGTGCTGCCTGTGCTGCCTGTGCTTGCTGCCTGAGGTTGCTGCCTGTGCTTGCTGCCTGTGCTTCCTGTCTGTGATTGCTGCCTGTGCTTGCCGCCTGTCCTTGCTGTCTGTGCTTGTTTCCTGTGCTTGTTTCCTGTGCTGCCTGTGCTGCCTGTGCTTGCTGCCTGTGCTTGCTGCCTGTGCTTGCTGCCTGTGCTTCCTGTCTGTGAATGGTGCCTGTGCTTCCTGTCTGTGCTTGCTGCCTGTGCTTGCTGCCAGTGCTTGCTGCCTGTGCTTGCTGCCTGTGCTGCCTGTGCTTGCTGCCTGTGCTTGCTGCCTGTGCTTCCTGTCTGTGCTTGCTGCCTGTGCTTGCTGCCTGTGCTTCCTGTCTGTGCTTGCTGCCTGTGCTTGCTGCCTGTGCTGCCTGTGCTTGCTGCCTGTGCTTGCTGCCTGTGGTTGCTGCCTGTGCTTCCTGTCTGTGCTTCCTGTCTGTGCTTGCTGCCTGTGCTTGCTGCCAGTGCTTGCTGCCTGTGCTTGCTGCCTGTGCTTGCTGCCTGTGCTGCCTGTGCTTGCTGCCTGTGCTTGCTGCCTGTGCTTGCTGCCTCTCCTTGCTGCCTATGCTGCCTGTGCTGCCTGTGCTGCCTGTGCTTTCTGTCTGTGCTTCCTGCCTCTCCTTGCTGCCTGTGCTTGCTGCCTGTCCTTGCTGCCTGTGCTGCCTGTGCTGCCTGTGCTGCCTGCGCTTCCTGTCTGTAATTGCTGCCTGTGCTGCCCGTGCTGCCTGTGCTTACTGTCTCTGCTTCCTGTCTGTACTTGCTGCCTGTGCTTCCTGTCTGTGCTTGCTGCCTGTGCTGCCTGTGCTTCCTATCTGTGCTTGCTGCCTGTGCTTGCTGCCTGTGCTTGCTGTCTGTGCTTGCTGCCTGTGCTTGCTGCCTGTGCTTGCTGCCTGTGCTTCCTGTCTGTGATTGCTGCCTGTGCTTGCTGCCTGTGCTTGCTGCCTGTCCTTGCTGCCTGTGCTTGCTGTCTGTGCTTGCTGTCTGTGCTTCCCGCCTGTCCTTGCTGCCTGTCCTTGCTGCCTGTGCTGCCTGTGCTTGCTGCCTGTGCTGCCTGTGCTTGCTGCCTGTGCTTGCTGCCTGTGCTTGCTGCCTGTCCTTGCTGCCTGTGCTTGCTGTCTGTGCTTGCTGTCTGTGCTTCCTGTCTGTGCTTGCTGCCTGTGCTTGCTGCCTGTGCTTGCTGCCTGTGCTACCTGTGCTTGCTGCCTGTGCTTGCTGCCTGTGCTTGCTGCCTGTGCTTGCTGTCTGTGCTTGTTGCCTGTGCTTGCTGCCTGTGCTTGCTGCCTGTGCTTCCTGTCTGTGATTGCTGCCTGTGCTTGCCGCCTGTCCTTGCTGTCTGTGCTTGTTTCCTGTGCTTGTTTCCTGTGCTGCCTGTGCTGCCTGTGCTTGCTGCCTGTGCTTGCTGTCTGTGCTTGTTGCCTGTGCTTCCTGTCTGTGCTTGCTGCCTGTGCTTGCTGCCTGTGCTTGCTGTCTGTGCTTGCTGCCTGTGCTTGCTGCCTGTGCTTGCTGCCTGTGCATCCTGCCTGTGATTGCTGCCTGTGCTTGCTGCCTGTGCTTGCTGCCTGTGCTTGCTGCCTGTATTTGCTGCCTGTCCTTGCTGCCTGTGCTTGCTGTCTGTGCTTGCTGTCTGTGCTTCCCGCCTGTCCTTGCTGCCTGTCCTTGCTGCCTGTGCTGCCTGTGCTGCCTGTGCTGCCTGTGCTTGCTGCCTGAGGTTGCTGCCTGTGCTTGCTGCCTGTGCTTCCTGTCTGTGCTTGCTGCCTGTGCTGCCTGTGCTGCCTGTGCTTGCTGCCTGTGCTGCCTGTGCTTCCTGTCTGTGCTTGCTGCCTGTGCTTGCTGCCTGTGCTTCCTGTCTGTGATTGGTGCCTGTGCTTGCTGCCTGTGCTTGCTGCCTGTGCTTGCTGCCTGTGCTTCCTGTCTGTGCTTGCTGTCTGTGCTTCCTGTCTGTGCTTGCTGCCTGTGCTGCCTGTGCTTGCTGTCTGTGCTTCCTGTCTGTGCTTTCTGCCTGTGCTGCCTGTGCTTGCTGCCTGTGCTTGCTGCCTGTGCTTGCTGCCTGTGCTTTCTGGCTGTGCTTGCTGCCTGTGGTTGCTGCCTGTGCTTCCTGTCTGTGCTTCCTGTCTGTGCTTGCTGCCTGTGCTGCCTGTGCTTGCTGCCTGTGCTTGCTGCCTGTGCTTGCTGCCTGTGCTTGCTGCCTGTGCTTGCTGTCTGTGCTTGTTGCCTGTGCTTGCTGCCTGTGCTTGCTGCCTGTGCTTGCTGGCTGTGCTTGCTGCCTGTGGTTGCTGCCTGTGCTTCCTGTCTGTGCTTCCTGTCTGTGCTTGCTGCCTGTGCTGCCTGTGCTTGCTGCCTGTGCTTGCTGCCTAAGGTTGCTGCCTGTGCTTGCTGCCTGTGCTTCCTGTCTGTGCTTGCTGCCTGTGCTGCCTGTGCTGCCTGTGCTTGCTGCCCGTGCTGCCTGTGCTTCCTGCCTGTGCTTGCTGCCTGTGCTTCCTGCCTGTGCTTCCTGTCTGTGATTGGTGCCTGTGCTTGCTGCCTGTGCTGCCTGTGCTTGCTGCCTGTGCTTGCTGCCTGTGCTTGCTGCCTGTGCTTGCTGCCTGTGCTTCCTGTCTGTGCTTGCTGCCTGTGCTTGCTGCCTGTGCTTGCTGTCTGTGCCTCCTGTCTGTGCTTGCTGCCTGTGCTGCCTGTGCTTGCTGCCACTGCTTGCTGCCTGTGCTTGCTGCCTGTGCTGCCTGTGCTTGCTGCCTGTGCTTGCTGCCTGTGCTTCCTGTCTGTGCTTGCTGCCTGTCCTTGCTGCCTGTGCTTGCTGCCTGTGCTGCCTGTGCTTGCTGCCTGTGCCTGCTGCCTGAGGTTGCTGCCTGTGCTTGCTGCCTGTGCTTCCTGTCTGTGCTTGCTGCCTGTGCTGCCTGTGCTGCCTGTGCTTGCTGCCTGTGCTGCCTGTGCTTCCTGCCTGTGCTTGCTGCCTGTGCTTGCTGCCACTGCTTGCTGCCTGTGCGGACGGAGCTTGACCCCTCTGCACTTTCCCCAGAATCGCTAAAACGAACACATCTCGTCGAGCTATTTTGCGGGTTTCTAACATACCTGTGCTTGCTGCATGTACTTGCTGTGCTGCCTGTGCTCGCTACCTGTGCTTGCTGTGCTGCCTGTGCTTGCTGCCTGTGCTTGCTGTGCTGCCTGTGCTTGCTGCCTGTGCTTGCTGCCTGTGCTTGCTGTGCTGCGTGTGCTTGCTGTGCTGCGTGTGCTTGCTGTGCTGCCTGTGCTTGCTGCCTGTGCTTGCTGTGCTGCCTGTGCTTGGTGTGCTGCCTGTGCTTGCTGTGCTTGCTGTGCTTGCTGTGCTGCCTGTGGTTGCTGCCTGTGCTTGCTGTGCTGCCTGTGCTTGCTGTGCTACCTGTGCTTGCTGCCTGTGCTTGCTGCCTGTGCTTGCTGTGCTGCCTGTGCTTGCTGTGCTGCTTTTTAGCGATGCATTTGATTTCACCCATAACACGCGGTAATTCGACAGTGGCACACGTCAGTGCGTTGCTGTGTCACCTGTTTTTGGAGGCGCCGAGAGTCGCGGATCATATGTTTACCTCGGCGGCCGGTGCATTGACCTGCGTCTCAGTAAGAGTAAGCATTGTAAACAAATGCGTGAGTGAATCTCGCCGAAGATCGGAGCAGGCTTTGCCTGTTGGAAAGAGGACGGAGCTTGACCCCTCTGCACTTCCCCCAGAATCGCTAAAACGAACACATCTCGTCGAGCTATTTTGCGGGTTTCTAAAATGCCTGTGCTTGCTGCCTGTACTTGCTGTGCTGCCTGTGCTTGCTGCCTGTGCTTGCTGCATGTGCTTGCTGCCTGTGCTTGCTGTGCTGCCTGTGCTTGCTGCCTGTGCTTGCTGCATGTGCTTGCTGCCTGTGCTTGCTGTGCTGCCTGTGCTTGCTGCCTGTGCTTGCTGTGCTGCCTGTGCTTTCTGCCTGCGCTTGCTGCATGTGCTTGCTGCCTGTGCTTGCTGTGCTGCCTGTGCTTGCTGTGCTGCATGTGCTTGCTGCCTGTGCTTGCTGTGCTGCCTGTGCTTGCTGCCCGTGCTTGCTGTGCTGCCTGTGCTTGCTGCCTGTGCTTGCTGTGCTGCCTGTTAGCGATGCATTTGATTTCGCCCATAACACGCGGTAATTCGACAGTGGCACACGACAGTGCGTTGCTGTGTCACCTGTTTTTGGAGGCGCCGAGAGTCGCGGATCATATGTTTACCTCGGCGGCCGGTGCATTGACCTGAGTCTCAGTAAGAGTAAGCATTGTAAACAAATGCGAGAGTGTATCTCGCCGAAGATCGGAGCAGGCTTTGCCTGTTGGAAAGAGGACGGAGCTTGACCCCTCTGCACTTCCCCCAGAATCGCTAAAACGAACCCATCTCGTCGAGCTATTTTGCGGGTTTCTAACATGCCTGTGCTTGCTGCCTGTGCTTGCTGTGCTGCCTGTGCTTCCTGCCTGTGCTTGCTGCATGTGCTTGCTGCCTGTGCTTGCTGCATGTGCTTGCTGCCTGTGCTTGCTGTGCTGCCTGTGCTTGCTGCCTGTGCTTGCTGCCTGTGCTTGCTCTGCCGCCTGTGCTTGCTGTGCTGCCTGTGCTTGCTGCCTGTGCTTGCTCTGCTGCCTGTGCTTGCTGTGCTGCCTGTGCTTGCTGTGCTTGCTATGCTGCCTGTGCAAGCTGCCTGTGCTTGCTGTGCTGCCTGTCCTTGCTGCCTGTGCTTGCTGTGCTGCCTGTGTTTGCTGCCTGTGCTTGCTGTGCTGCCTGTTAGCGATGCATTTGATTTCGCCCATAACACGCGGTAATTCGACAGTGGCACATGACAGTGCGTTGCTGTGTCACCTGTTTTTGGAGGCGCCGAGAGTCGCTGATCATATGTTTACCTCGGCGGCCGGTGCATTGACCTGCGTCTCAGTAAGAGTAAGCATTGTAAACAAATGCGAGAGTGAATCTGGCCGAAGATCGGAGCAGGCTTTGCCTGTTGGAAAGAGAACGGAGCTTGACCCCTCTGCACTTCCCCCAGTATCGCTAAAACGAACACATCTCGTCGAGCTATTTTGCGGGTTTCTAACATCAGAAGTGGGATATAGTGAATTTTACGCGCCTTAGCTGCAAAGCTAATTCTTGATTCATTTTCGTTGGTTTTATTGTGCTGTGGATTGTGGCGTGTTGTGTTTCTTTGTGTGCTTTTGTTGGTTTCCTCGTTTTATTTTTTTTTTCCTTTCGTTTTGTTCGGAACGTGATTGGGACACGAAAAAAATGAGAACTCGCGTGCTCCCCCGTCCTTGGAGGACATCATCCGCCAAGTAGTAGCCGAAATTGCAAGAGGCGTAATGCCGGCTACCCTGACGATTATTAATGCAACGACACCTCCTCTTTTGGATATGGTGCCGCAATTCCGTGGTACCGAACTGAATGACGACGCTAATGCTTGATGCAACGAAGTGGAACATATCACTCGTGATACGACCCCGCAACAGCGGTTGAGTGCCGCCACCCATGCGCTTGCGGGTTCTGCTAAAGCATGGTACCAAGAATGGAAAGGGAGACCCCGAACGTGGGAAAAATTCAAGGAGGACTTGTGCGCCATTTTCGGTCCGCAGAAGAAACTCCACGAATGCTTGCTACGGGCGCTGACCTATAACAGCGACGACGCGACCACGTACGTGGGAGTGTAGCCCATTTGCGCACAAGACCGATGCGCACAAGAACGTGCCGATTGCACACGTTCCAATTGCGCACGTCCCGATTGCACACGTCCCGCTTGCACACGTTCCGTTTGCACACAAGACCTATTGCGCACGTTCCTTTTGCGCACAAGACTGATTGCTCACGATCCGATTGCACACGAGCCGTTTGCACACGTCCTGAAGCCGATGTCCCGTTTGCACACAAGCACCATTGCGCACGTCCCTTTTGCGCACAAGGCCGATTGCTCACGTTGCGATTGCACACGGACTGTTTGCGCACAAGACTCATTGCACACGACGATTGCATACGGGCCGGCTGCAACCCGGATCAATTGCACACGGGCGAGTTGCATAGTAAACTGCCAATAAAATAGTGGATGAACAGTGCGTATTTACATTGCGGGCTACGTGTCAACGGCGTGACGTTCATGGACGTTAAATGTAACATAAATAGTGCAGAGTTACAGTGCGGGGCGCGTAGAATATCTGCAGAATCGTTCCCGCGCCAGTCTGAACCATTCATATAGAGATTCACTCGTGAAATCGACTTGTAAAGTTTGAAAATACATGTGACACGTGGGAGCATAACCTGATCCAAGGTGGCCTAAATCGTCCGTCGTTCGGAACAAGGCACAATTTCTTCGAAAATCATCTTTGACATGGTTCTAACTCATTCAAAAGAAACTAAGGAGCACGATTGAAAGGTATGTATGGATCGAATTAGTTTGTTTTCCGGTTATTTTATGAAATGGCTATGTTATTTTTATAAGTAAAGAGACTCGTCATTAATGAATATAAATCTTTTTATTTCAGATATCATACTGTATCAACACTGCATTAGCTAATAGTTACTTTAAGGTTTTATGCAAGTGAACTTGAAGACTGGACTATAGAGATGGTTACAGAAGCTATAACGTCTTTGAGTCTACAGGACGCAAAAGAACGCAGTATAGTTCTAAGGACATTCAAGATTAATGCGGTGGTGAATGGCAGGGGCCAAATTTAGGGTGACAAATTGCTCTGAATACATCATGAGTAAGCAACTAATAAGAATAGACTTAAAGGGTGTGTATGCAATAACATATGAAATGAAATGTATAATTTCAACTTTATTTTTTTTATTTTACTTATAATAGAATTATGTCTCAAAATATATATCCTGTTATGGATTATAGAAACGACCATTCACTGCCGGTTGAAGCCAAGACACCTTCTGATCAGAATGAAGTCCTGGACGAGGATAGAGATGTTTGAAGCAATTCCGATTCCGCACTACAAATTTGGAAAATAGTAACATAAAGATATTAATAATAAGATTACAGAGAAGACTGCTATCAGAGAATACATTAATATTTTACAAAGTAATAACGTATTTACGTCCTCAATATATCCATTGCCCCAATGGAAATCTGAATTTACAGGACACAAAAGAATGCTGTATCCCGGACTAAGCGAATGCAAGATGGTTGCGTTGGGGAACAGCAGGAGCCAATTGTTTCTTTTAAAAGAATGAATCCGAGTGGATCGTGACACAAAAGATTAATTGTTTCACGTTAAATGTCGAGGATTTCTCGGATATCCATTTAAATCAGTCCTTTTCAGGGCTATAACGTGAATCCAAACGTTGACAACTCTCGTTCAATAAAATTTCCTATGTACACACGTATAATTATTTCAATGGCTTGTATGAAAGTACTGTTGTGCCGGCCTATTGGCATCGACTAGTTTACTTTAAGATACGCGAAATGTAATAGGTGGTAACGAAATCGAGTTCGAAAGTCTTTCAGTTCAAGAGTTTTACTTTAGGACTAACTGACAGAGTGACGGTGTCTGTGCCAGGACTGGAGATGGTCTTTTGCAGTCCTGGGTACCTATATATGTTTCTAAAAGGAGCTTGGAGGTGGAATTTGAAAAAGGACAGAATGTTTTAGAAAGGAAGTATTTTTGGAGTTTGCTCAGGTGTTGATACGTAATCAAAGTGAAATTGTATCATTATGTCGAGCTCAACAATTGAAGGGAATTTTTATGGGTTTATGTTCCTGTTGAAGGTTTGCTTACTTTGGCGGAACCTTTGGCAACGGAAAGGTTTATCGGTAGGTTTGTTCAGGAAGGAATTTGTGGAAGTCCGACTAATGTGACGATTGGATTGGAAAATGTGATAGGAAGGCATAACAGTACGTTATTTCCAGAGTTAGATGACTACAATCGGAATGACCGTCTAGGTTTCCATGTAGAAGGGAGACCGTGCGAAATGACAAAATGGGCAAATGACGTAGAAATGTGCAGGATATATGATAGTTGTGTCGGGCTAAAATCCAAACAATTTGAGATCTCAGATTGAATCAAATGTTGTATGGGGATGTTCGATTGTCTTCAAGAATCGCTTTTATAAGGTAAACAATAGATTCGTCGAAAAGTCGTGGATAATAATTGTTATGTTGGTTGGTTGCTACGCGCCGTAGAATCGATTTTGTAAGTTAAGTAATCGTTAATAATAAATAGAATGATTGGTTGGTTATTACGTCGAAGATTCTATTTTTTAGAATTATAACATACCTACAAACATTTAATGAAATTTGAAACCTGAAATTGGTTAGTTTTTGAACTTTCACAACTTTCATAAATACCTGCATATTTATACATTCTTTGCCCATTTTCTCAAATTTCTGGGTCCCTCTAGTATATTGAAACCAAGTATGTCATTCCGCTTGTAGCCATCTAACGCTGACAACAACATACTTCCATATGGCTTCCATACAAGCCATAGAAATAATCAGGAATATTTTATTGAACTAGAGTTGTCAACATTTGGAATCACTTTGAGGCCCTGAAAAGGGCTGTTTTGAATGGATATCAAGGAAATCCTTGAAACTTGACATCAGAAAACCAGTCGCTTGTCTCCTGCGGCACACAGATTGATTCTCTTGAAACCAAGATTTAGCTCCAGCTGTTCCCTACCACTTCCACTCTGCGTTTGCTTAGGCCTGCATACAGCTTTCTTTTGTGACCAGTAGACTCCGGTTTCAATTAGGACAGTGGATATTTTGTGGATGAAAAGATGTTATTGCTTGTGTAATCTTCTTTATAATCCAGCCGACGATAGGATTGCAAATAGCACAAAAATCAGCAATCAGAAGTCCACAGAATCTAGTTGCATAGAACCTTAAAGTAACTATATCCACGCAAGTAAAACTCTACAAGAATTCAACATATCCTCGACTATATCAACATGTATACATACATATATACTGACTTAGAATTGCTCGAGAAGCACGCGGGTCTCTCTTTTATAGGGATTTTTGTAAATTACACGTTTTTGTATCATTTTAATTGATTCGAACCCACGCCCTTTCGGACTGGTGCCTAAAGAACGAAAAGGATACTTGGAGGAACAGGCGAGGACGGAAACAGAAACGTGCAATCTCTCTCTCCCGGGTTTTTGCACAGTTTTCCCTGGGAGCGACGGGTGAATGCCGGAGACGAGTGCTTCCGACGGCCGTGCAAGCTATCTTGGAATCCACATGCACCGAGAAATCATCATTTCCTCCTAATAATTCGGAAGATACCGTACAAACGATTTCGTCCGGAAGAAGGAGCTGGGAGCTGCCTGGAGGTCCATCGCTACCTGAAGATATAGCCATAAAGTATTGTTAAATTAATAGGATAAGAACGTTCAGTCATTTATTCAAAATGAGTCGGAGAAAGAGAAATGCAAAGCGAGCTAGGTAGGTTGGTAAATTATACGTCAGGATCGGAAATTTCAAATGGGTTAGAGGTCGAGGATGTGGCCGTTGAAAATTGTCCCGTACAACCTTTGCCTAAAACAAGGGGATTTGAAATAGTAAGTATGGCGCCAGCAGAAGGAAATTCTATTGTGGAAAATCTGCTAAATGAAGGATCTGACGGGGAAATTGATAGTGCCAGTACTGTTATTGACCCCGCTAAAAACAATCGGAGTTTTATGTCTTTTAAATTCGCAGCGGAATCAATACACAAATTCGATGGAAATTCATGTTCAGTACAAAAATTTATTAGTCAGAGTGAGTTGGCGAATTCGGTCATCAATCCCAGGGAACGAAAAAACCTTTTCCTTTTAATTAAAAATCGGATTGGGGGTCGAGCTGAGCGGCTAATAGCAAACCGTCAACAGCCCAGGAATCTAGAAGAACTTTTAGACTTATTAAGATCTATTTATTTGCGATCTTTTAATTTAGACCAAATACAAGATAAAATGAAAGAAATTAAGCAGGGTTGAAATGAAAATTTAAAGGATTATGGGTTGAGAATTGAAGATATTCTTAATCAGGGAATAGAAGTCGCAAAAGGAAAATTTTCGAAGGAACAATGCCAGGGAATAACAATGCTCTTGAATAAGACAGCCGTTCGGAATTTTCGTTTAGGTCTTCAAAATAATCTTTTAAGTAATATGCTGATAGATCAAAGTCAAAATTTGTTACAGATCATGGACGAAGCACTATTTTGCGAACAGGAAATTACTTAAAATCTGTGGACTCACACGTTATACTCTACAAAACACAAAAATCTATCAAACAATTACAGATTATCGTAAATGCTATCAATGTGGAAAATTATGCCATATACGAAGGAATTGTTCTCAAAATTGAGTGAGTCAGCCTCACTCACAGAATTTCAATTGTACCCGTTGCAATATTTGCGGAGACCCGAATCACACGGGGAACGAGTGCTTTAGAAGGCCGAAAGGAAATTATTGGCCTGTACAGAGAGCGCAGGAACCTGGAGTATGTAATTCTTTCCAAAAGTCCGATAATTTAAACTGCCACACTGCTCCATCAAATGGCGGACCAGGGAGCAGAAAATTCATTGCACGCCGGAACGCAGCAACTGATTTAAAATAAATGTGAACATCAGCCATATACCCACAATAACCCTTCATGACAAATTATTTAGAGGAGGAATTTCGAAATTTCTAATGGACACAGGCTCTCAATATAATAAAAAGGGGGGAATTAATTAACAATGTGAATATGAATACAGATGTTTGTTATAAGCTTACCGGTATTGGTCCTGAGATAGTCTGCACAAATGGGGAAACATCCATTCATATTTGTGGTGTGAAAGTGAAATTCCAATTTGTTGCAGATGAGTTTCTGAAAAGGAAATTCTGCAGCACGGTAAGTACGCTTAACCTGAACTATAACTAATATGTACAATGGTACTGCAATGCAGTTCTTAAAGTTTACAGGCGGAATTTACAGCTTGGTAACGTACGCTTCACGCTTTAGATGAATCTAACACAAATTAACAATGCAGGAATATCGAAAAGTACTTCAGAGAATAAGCAAAGGTTTAATAGCGAAGAATTGAATGAAATTATGTGAGAAATGATATAATAGAATCGTAACAGTGTCTGTCTTGCTAGATTATGTCGGTGTGAGCTGCCAGGCCCTCGGAAAATTCTCGGAAATGGTACTAACCGTCCTATTATCATGCCGGAACTCGGAAAAAACTGAACGTGCGGAAAGCCGGGGTGTTAGCAGGCAGTACCGTCTAGTACGTTGGAATGCGGATAATCCGCTGCTTACTCTCTAACACTTTCCCATTGCAGTAGCGGGTATCCTGGGAATACGGTTTCTGTAAAATCAGAATGCAATAGTTAAATTGAATAATTCTAGTCCAAATTCTATTCAGATCGGGGACAAAGAAATTTTGCTCGAGGATAGTTCTACATTCCATTTGCCAGCGCGTAGTAACGTATTGGTCACAATTCCTGTAAAGAATAAAGGAATCAAATCGGGTTATGTAAGAAATTTTAATGTTAATCCAGAAGCTTACGTAGGTGAAGATTTGGTTACACACATAAATGGCTTTGCAAAATTATTTGCCATAAATACCACTTCAGATCAAATTAAGTTTTCCTTACCTCCGGTAGAACCAGAAGAGTTTGAGGTTATGCCTCCAGCACCATGATCAGCAAGTTGGAAATTTTAATAATGCTCAGGCCAAAGCATATGCGCAGAGTTTTTCTAAAATTGTTGAATCATTACATTTACGTCTTAATAATTTGGAGGTAACAAGCCTTCTCAAACTAATATATATGAATTTTCATATCAATTTCATCTTCCAAATGACAATTTACAGGCAACAAAGCTCGCAAAACATTCAATAATTACCACTGATGAAGTCCCAAGAAGTGCAAAACAATATCGCTTTCCATGTATACATAAGCAGGAGATAAAAGAGCAAGTAGATTCTTTGCTTGAGAATGATATTATTCAACCATCCTCATCTGCGTTCAATTCTCCCTTATGGATTGTTTCAAAAAAACCTGATGCTACTGGAAAGCCTCAATGACAGATGGTTATTGATTATCGGAAGTTGAACGAGAAAACCATCAGCGACTCATATCCTATTCCAAACATAGTGGACATTTTAGATGATCTTGGTGGTGCCAAGTATTTTAGTATTGTTGATTTGGCTTCAGGGTTCCATCAAACACCCATGGACCCCGAATCCAAGTCAACGACAGCGTTCTCAACTATCAATGGACACTACAACATTTCAACAGTGCATGGACTTATTATTATCTGGGTTACAGGGAATTGAAATGTTTATTTATATGGATGATATTGTTATTTATGCAAGCTCATTGGCAGAACATTCCCAGAGATTAAAACATATTTTAGCACGTTGACAAAACGCTGGACTCACCTTATAACCTGGAAAGTGCCAATTCCTTCGTCGTGAAATAACATATTTGGGGCATCTTATAACATTGAAGGGTGTAAAACCTGATCCAGGCAAAGTCAAGGCTGTCAAGAATTTCCCAATAACTAAAAATAAGAAAAGTTTAAAACAATTCTAAGGCCTTGTTGATTATTACAGGAGATTTATGGATGGAATGGCCAAAATAGCAAAGCTACAGTAAATTCTGTCACATTGTCACTACTGGAGCTCCAGTCACATTGTCAATGGGCTGCGTCTGCGCCCATGTATGCGTCATTCCTACGCCTATGTTACCTCGAGCGGAGTCAGTCAAGCGTGTGATGTTTATGAGGCGTGAAGCGACGCGGCTCCTTTGTCGAGAGTTCGCGGTTTGGTTTTTTTATAATACAATCACATAACTTTTCACATTTTGCTTTTTTTTTATCTAAAATAGTGATTAATATATTGATGAGATTTTTCCGCGTAAAATGAAATCAAGCATGATATTAATCGGACCATATTTACATATGTTACGTCCTACGTCCTCCACCCGCTTTTTTTACGACTATATTCTCGCAACGAGCTCATCGCACCGCGTATCTATTTAACTAGATGTAAGTCGTACAGAAACTGAAATGCGAGCCGCGGCACCGTGCCACCGAAATTCCTTCGCGTAACGCTGACTCCCATCCGGGACATAATCCGCGCCACGCGAAGGAATTACATAACGACCGCGCACAATAGTAATGTAAGTAGAAACGTAAGAATGCTGACACCGAGTCAGCATAGGCTAACCCCAACGATCGACTAGCGATCCGCGGGAATACATAATTCCGAGAACGCAAACTCCCAAAACGGAAGCTAGGGTGCCAGTTCCGCGAAG
This sequence comes from Priocnemis perturbator, assembly GCA_963942575.1. Taxonomy (NCBI): domain Eukaryota; kingdom Metazoa; phylum Arthropoda; class Insecta; order Hymenoptera; family Pompilidae; genus Priocnemis; species Priocnemis perturbator. The sequence goes on from CAWWDK010000042.1 coordinate 5,261,459, forward strand.
GACCTGGCGACCCTCAGCAAAATCCACTACTTAAATAGAGCCACAAAAGCGAGCGATCAAGTCAATTACGATCCTCCGTTCTACAGTCAACGTCACGCTCGAGTCGGGCATTAGTTCACGTCAATTTACTTTCGTCAAAGACATTCGTCTAAGCTATCAGGCTCACTACAGTTAAGCGCAAGTATATTAACACGGTTGTGAACCTCAAGCAAGTGTATCAAAAGAAAATACAACTCCACTTCAGCCAAGGTAATTGTCGCACTATCAATCTTCTGCCCACGCAACCACCTCCTTAGGAACGTCCGACCTTCCTCTGAGACCCCCTAACCAAACGACCATCGCGACGTCATCAAATCACCGCGATACTCATTAGCTACGGGTCGACGTCTACATTTCCGGTCCTACCCAGGGCCCCCTGAGAACTACCTACAGCCGTGGACGCCCTCACAGGCATCCACCGTGGTATAACTCCCGGTGATCGTCACCCACAGCCGTGGACGCCCTCCCAGGCATCCACCGTGGTCGACTCCCGGTAATTGCCGAGTCATCCCTAGCGCGGACGCCCTCCCCGGCATCCACCTTGGTGAGCTCACGCACTATGGGAAAACCCAGGGGTAAGTGAACGGAACCAGCCGAATCCTCCGCAGTTTCGTGGTCTACAGGCCGCCATAAAGCGTCAAACATTGCATAGCTTGCCACCAAAATCCGCACCGGAAAAGGCCCCGCGCCGGACGACGAGTACGGAGACGAAAGGAAGGAGCCCGACTCCGCGAGTATCTGGTCGCCCAGCTCGAACCCGAGGTCTCAGCTTTCCTAACCAACCCCTCTCTTTCCGACGGCACCAGCGCGGCCCGTCCTTCCTCCCCCAGTCCCCACAATTCCCCTATTCACACCACCGAACCAAATCCTCCCCCTGAACCTGCCCCTACGGAATCCTTCGCCGACCCCTACATATTCGACAACGAACTCGGCAGGCACTACCTGTACCCATCCGCCGCATATCTGCGAGATCTAGTTGAGGGAGTCCCGTCCACGGTTACGGTGACAGAACTCTACGAAGACTCGGATATCGAGATATTAAACTAAGTCTAACGGCGACTCCACAATAAAACCCGACTAAAGACCCTCAAACGTTGACGTAGTTCTCTTTCCTCCCCCCCCTTTTTGCGTACTCATAAACATTAAGGTAACTAGTAGGCCGGTTAAAACCCCGCTGAGCTATAAACAATAGAGCCGTAACCATTCGGACGCATCCCTCTTATAATCACGCAATACGTCAGTGCGCCGCTCTACTGACGGATAAGCCCCCTCTTTCGGTGCGATCGCTCCTCCCGTCTGTCCTCGATCCCTGGTATACCCGGTGAACGCAGGGTGCCGAAAACGAGGACGTAACACTTATTTATTACTCTGACGTTCTATTTTCATATACGCTGCATATATACATTATTAAATTTGTACGAATAATAAATAAAAAAGAATCGAATAAAAAGACATAAATCGATGACGAGGACGAGTTAAAAATAATAAAAAACAACAAATAAAATAAATAAATCTACGAACATTTCCTAATTTATTTACCGGGCTTGTCTGCTTATCTTCCTAATAATATAAATCCTGGACGATAGGACCAGTCACAATTTAAAATACATATCTAAAATCTCAGTTTCACATGTTCCGCGTCACACTTATTTATAATATTCTATCCCGGTCGTGGAGATATAACATTAATACATTTAAAATATAGGGCTTAGTTCTTATCGCTACTCGGCTCTACTCTTACTCGCATACTCTTTTACATTGCCAGTGAGCTGAGATCCGTAGTACGACAACGTGAGAGAGAAGGACGCGAGGCGCGAAAACCATGTCCTTCTCTGTCACATTGTCATACTACGGGTTTCAGCTCACTGACAATGTGAGAGAGTATACTACGATCAGTAAATGTGATCTCAATTACATCATGTTTGATCTCATTTTTATCCCAATAATTTCATGATTACGTTATACAATTTTTCATACAGGAAAATTTAATAATAAAAAGCGATAAGAATCGTCTTTAATATAGCATTTGGTACGCTGAGTTTTAAATGGCTCAGTTGCCTCGACTGTGCTTTTTTACTCTCTTTTGTTCGCTGTCCTTTTCTTCGTTCGGCGAACTACAAAGGCGGGTCGCGAGGCTCGAAAACCGTGTCTACTATCTCCAAGTGGTCCGAACCATTGAACTATATACACCTGGAATGAGAACATTGTTACGGGACCGTCGGTGGTAAAGGTCTTCCTTGAGTATAAATAACTCTACGTTTGGTTGTTTTAAGAAAAACAGGTTTTTATTGTTGCTTATTCGTGGATAATTTTACACTTTGTTAAACGCACTTGGTAACTCCAGACTCGGTGGTTTCTGGCTAACTGACTTTTGGGTGAAAAGGGCCTTTCTTAAGTACTACGGGCGCGGACCCTAACCCTCAGACCTAAGGGGTGGGGGTAGGTCTAGCGTTGGATTCGTCTTGCTCCTGGAAGACGTGGTTCGAGCCGCCTGGTTGTTTCAACCAGTGGTCCAGTTGTGGCTAATTTACTCAACGGTGTCAGTCGAAGCTCCCCTTGTGACGTCTGTATTACCGTTGCCAGTAGGAACACTATTAATATTGTCGTCATCTATAACAGATTGGTAATAAGGTTTAGTTCTATCAATGTGCACTCTAATGTGTTTGTTGTTTTGAAGTATGGTGAGATTGTTATTGTCGTGGGCTTCTGTCACGGCGTATGGTCCAAGCCATTCACTGTCAAGTTTTTTGAGTCTGCGCTCATTATGGAGTAATATTAAGTCTCCAACTTCATAAAGTGGATGTTTCCTGGTAATTTTGGAATCTTGGTATTTCCTTGATCGTTCCTTTGCTTGTTGGATTCTTTGTCTGGCAAGGTTAATGCCAGACTCGTGCCTCTGTCGCCATTTTTCCACCAGTTGATTGTAGGAGACACTTGATGTTGTGACCGTATCGAATCGTGTGCGTCGGAATGGGTCCGCCGTCGACTGGCAGATTCCACGTGTCGCCGGTCTTATGTGGTTCAAGATCGTTGCTCACTTCGGGTGCGTGCACTGGACACCAAGAGATTTTACGCGCCGATTATAATTATTTATTCTTTTTTATTTTACAAATGGTTAGACCCGTTCCGCTCGCAGGATTGCCTCCGCGTTTTACTTCCGACGCAGGCCGTTTCGCCTGATATCCTCTATGGATCGACCACTAGTTGCCGTTCGCTAATCACACTTTTTCCTGTAAGATGCTTAGCGCGAAACGATTATTCGTGGGTCGGTCGGAGCCGCAGTAGGGCACTCTCCGGAGGTCGGACACACAGTAGTCCTCGCCGCGCGACCTAACCGTTTCGATCCCTTCCCAGCCGATCCAGCCACGGATGCTCTACTTATGACAAGTCGGTCTGCCTACTTAGAGTTTCGGGTACGTCTGGTGAGATATCGACTCTCCGATGATGTGCCCTCTCGTGTCCGTGTATGTATTTCTTTCATTACTAGGGCCACCTCGGTCGACAGTACCCACTCTACCTACTATACCGCTCGTAGTCAGCCACAGTAGAGACCATCCTTGGTCCCCAGACCGACTGTACGGTCATAATGTTCTGGCTAGTGCTGATGGTATGGTTGCCTTTCCACCGAAGGTTAATTCGAAAGGTGTAAATTCGTGGCTTTCGTGGACTGAGGTATTATACGCAAACGCGATTGACTGTAGAGTCTCGTCCCAATACTGGTTTCTTTGCGCACTTTCGAGACTGGTTTTAATTAAATCCCGTATTACTGCATGTGCGCGTTCTAAACTTCCATTTCCTTGTGGATGGTAAGCGGTGGTTTTAATGTGGTCGATTTGGAATACTCGTTCGAATTCCTTCATCGTGTCGGATATGAAATTCGAACCTTGGTCGGTTAGAATGTTTTTTGGTGTAGAGAACGTATAAATGTAATGTTCCAGCAGGGAGGTGAATACTTCTTCGGATGTTATTCCTTTTAGTGGACACAGTAAGATATATTTCGTCAGAACGTCTTGTATGGTGAGAACGTATCGATTCCTCTTTTGGGAGAGAGGTAGTGGGCCGAATATATCAAGTGCGATTTTGTCATTCGGTGCAGTAGGTGTATCAGGTATTATCGCAGGCGCCTTTTGCCTGATTCGCACCAATTTTTCCTTCTGGCATTGTTGGCATTTCCTGATGTATTCTACCATGTCTTGGTCCATATTGACCCAATCGTGTTGTTCCTTGATTCTTTTAATCGAACGGTTCTCTCCAAAATGTTGCGTGGCGGTTTTTCCAGGGCATTCTGCTAGTAACTGTTGTTTTTGTTCGTGTGTCAGTTTGTTCTGTGAAGTGAAGCAAATCTTAATGACGCTCTGCAGTTTGTTACCCAGGAAGTTAAACATATCTTTGAAGACTTCTCTTTCCCAAGTGGTGATGGTTGGGTCGGTAATTCGGAACTGGTACATCTTAATGTTGCCCTTTTTGAGGAAGCCGATTGCCAACCCGAGTTCCTCTATCCATTTGGCCTCGTTATACGGTCCTAGTGACGCGATGTCCTCGTCTTCGGTGGTGTCCTTGGAAACTTTCATCCAATGTCCTTTGTTGGTTGACTGGAGTATTCTTATTTTGTCTTCCGGATGTACGCTCTGGTTCCATAAAGTGTATTCGTTATACCAATTAGTTGTTTGTAATGCGTCAATTTCATCGTTGCCTTCGTCTTCTCCCTGGTCGATTCTTGTCGGTGGTTCGTCAGCTTCAGGTACATCTCGTGTGGGTAAAACTCTCGAAAGAGCATCTGCGGCTGGATTCTCCTTTCCTTTGACGTATTCGATGGTGTAGTCATATTCCTCAAGTTTTAGTCTCCAATGAAGTAGTCGTGATGACGGGTCCTTTACATTGAATAGCCATACTAAGGCTCGATGGTCTGTCTGAATTTTAAACTTTCTGCCTAGTAGGTATTGTCTGAGTCTTTTGACACTCCAAACTATACTAAGCAGTTCCTTTTCAGTTGTGCTGTAATTTCTTTCAGGTGCGTTTAGTACTCGTGATATGTAGCAACACGGGTGCCCGTTTTGTGATAGCACTGCTCCGAGTCCTACGTTTGATGCGTCAGTCGCCAATGTAAATTCCTGCCCGTAGTCTGGATACTTCAAAACCGGGGACATACAGAGTTTTGCTTTTAACGCCTCAAAACTGGCTTGGCATTCACTCGTCCACTTGAAGTCTACGTCTTTTTTTGTGAGTTCCGTAAGAGGCTTTCCAATAGTCGAAAAATTCTTGATGAATTTACGGTAATAACCTGCAAGTCCCAGGAAGGATTTTATTTCCTTCAGTGTTCGTGGCTGCTTAAATTCGTTCACTGCATCAAGTTTTACAGGATTTGGCTTTACTCCGTCCTTGGTTATGATGTGGCCTAAATACTCGAGTTCTGGTCTGAGGTACTCACATTTGTCAGGCTGAAGTTTCAGCCCTGCTTGTCGAAGTCGATCCAGTAGTATTATCAGGTTCTCGTTATGCTCTTGCATCGTTGAGCCAAATACTACTATATCGTCTAGGTAGGCGAAACATATTTTGCCAATTAGTCCTTTCAACGCCATGTCCATCATGCGTTGGAATGTGGCTGGGGCATTTTTTAATCCGAAGGGCATACGGTTGTATTCGAAGTGCCCTCCAGGACTGGAGAATGCCGTGAATTTTTTCGATTCTTCCTCCATAGGAATCTGGTGGAACCCTGAGCTAAAGTCAAAGGCCGAAAAGAACTTTGCCTTTCCTAAGTGGTCGAGTATGTCGTCGATCACGGGTAAAGGGTAAGCGTCTTGTTCTGTTTTCTCGTTTAGCTTCCTGAAGTCGATCACTATTCTCCACTTTTTTTCACCTGATGCATCGGTTTTCTTCGGTAAAACCCATATGGGTGAGTTGTACGGAGATGTCGAATGCGCGACGAATCGTTTGTTCAACATATCCCTTATTTGTTTGGATATCTCCTGTCTATGGCACTCTGGTGGTCTGTACGAGGCGTTGTTGATCGGCTTATTGTCTGTAAGTTTGATGGTATGTTCAGCTACTTTAGAAGAGGGTAGCGGGTCACCTGGTAGTGTAAACACGTCATGGTAGTTGGAGATAATCTTCCATATGTTGTTCCGATCTGAATCTTCGGCGTGGTCGAGTCGGGTGTTTTCCAGTAGCAGTTGTACTCTGCTACTAATTTCCATTGGTGAAATCTGATTTACTCTATTTCTCTGAATTCGGATAGGCTGCATGTTTATTTCCTGGTGTTTGATATTAATATCATTTGTGGTGTTGTTGTAGATGGGTACGCGTACCCTATGGTTATTTACTGTGTATACCGAATCTGGTATTTCCGGATGGTCAAAAATGCTTACATGCCCTTTCTTGAGTCCGCATTGCACGTTAAGAACGCGTGTTGTTTGTGCGGGGACATAATAGCCATCGTCATAAAGACGGTGACTAATGTCGTCGAGCGTCAGCGTGTTGTTGTTAAGATTATACCTGAATGATTGTAGCAAGGGTTGTCCTATAATCCCGTCCTCAGGTATTGGGAATTCTGACGGTACTGCATGAAATGTGTGTTTCTTTCTATGTAGCATGAGGGTCACGGAATATGGTGATATGTACTTGTCGTTGCCCATCAAAAACTCTTTTTTTGTTGGTTCTCGGTCGGTTGTTGGGGGAATCAGAGTTTCTTTCACAATGTTTATTGAGGATCCGGAGTCGATGAGGTATCGTCCTGTTCTGCCGGTTCGTCCCAATTTCCATTGGCATGACTGTAGTCGGGCGGAGATAGCACTGACTCGGTCAAGTACTGCTCCTGAAGCTGGTCTATCAGTTCGTCGCTTATCTCGTCGTCCCAATTGTCGTGCATTCGGTTCACTTGTTGAGGCGGGCGCCTTAGACCTGGGTCTCCCCGAAAATTTTTGCGGAAGCACTGAGCCTCGGTGTGCCCAAGTTTCTTGCAAAAATTGCAGGTCAACTTTGCACATTCTTCGAAGGGCCTGCTGTAGGTTGGTGGATTAGTAGAGAGAGGTCGATTCTGGGAAGGTGGCCTTTGTTCATTTGTCCGTCGGTACTGGAAATGGTTGGTACCTGCAGGACGTGGGGGTGGTGCCGAGGGTCGAATACGGTTTGCCTTTTCCCGGATCCATACCTCGGTTTCCATTGCATCTGTTTGTGCTGCGTTCCGGTCAGTGGGTCTTAGGCTCCGAACTTGGGTACCTATGTCGTCGCGTAGACCCATTATGTATGATTTTACCGCGTTCCTCTCCTCTGTTTTTATGGCTATGCGTCGCTCGGTCGCATTTGTCTCATTTTGTATAGCGTATTTTAGTTCGTTTAATTTTTCACGGAATCGTTGACTGTATGACTGTACGCTTTCACTGTGCAGCTGTCTTGTTTGTAAGAGCTTGGAGCGGGCGAGTTCATAGGACGTCGTGCCGCTTAGATTTTGCCGAAGGGCCAGGTAAAGCTCTTCGTATGTGTACAGGAATGAATGTATATAGGCACTGGTGTGACTGGGTGCAATCACCGGGAGCGAATACCTATCTCTTAGGTTTTAGGTGCGCGGATTAAAGCGGTGAAACAATTACGGTTCAACAAAGCCGTTTACTGTATAACGATAATCTGTACACTATTTACACTTGTATTCTCTATCGTAACAGTGGTCGAGCTTGCGCGCTCGAGGAAAACTATAATTTGGTGGTTGAGAAACACTTCTCTTGGAAAACGTAACAGATATATGTATAGCGGTGATTCTTGGAAAACGGATATGTACTAGACGCTGTGGTAAATGCGAGTGAGCGCGGGCGCACGCGGTGTTCGATGCGTGATCCTGGCGGTCTCATGCGTGAGGGGCTCTCCATGTAGTAGCGCCAATCACCGGGTGACATGTGGCGTGACGTAGTCAGCGTCTACTACAAGGAGGGCGGCGTATGTAGGTGAGCGACCCACGTGGTGCCGGCTGCCGTGCAGCGCATGAGCGATGGTCGCGCGATGAGCACGAGTCCAGCGCCTGCGCGGGCGGTACACTGCCCTGCGTCGACGCAGGAGGCAGGGCAGTCGCGGGTATGCGTAGACGTAATCGCGCGCTTCTTAAATATTACGTGGTTTCTCTAACAGTATGTATTCGTTTGGGTAAAACGAATAGCACGTTCGGCATTGCCGATTATTTTCTCGTTGAGGATGAAGTCGAGCAGGCGGTCGGGCTCTTTGCACCGTATTCGAGCTTTCCTCACGGATTGTATGAAATCCTCGACCCCTGCGTCATCATGTCCTTTTATAGTGCGCACAGTGCGGATTATTTCGCTGGCTGGCGCGAGTTCTCTGTTGCGATCGCCCTGGGAAACGGTATGTCTGGGCGGACTATTTTCTGGGGAACTCCCGTGATCGTGGCGTCCCGTGGGTTGCTCCTTTCGTGAGTTCGTCGATGGTCCGCTGGCCTCATCTTCGGTGAAATCTGTTCCCAGGTGTCTCCAAATATCCTTATTTTCTTTATATCGCTTTACGTTTTCTTCTCCCAGTGTACGTATAGCTGCAGTGGACACGTCCAATTTCGTTTCTAGTTGCTCCAATTTTTGGAGCAGAAGTGCCATGGGGTTCGTCTCCTGAGGCGTTGTTGTCGGGGACTGTGCCTTCGACATCCTCGAGTTTGAGTTAAGCGGGTTCTGGATACGTTCAATCACGTCATTGTCCGAACTGCTGGGGCTTTCCGTGGAATAGCCTCGTTTAGTGCGGTATTTCATGAACGCCAGAGTTCAGTAATAAGTGAACTTTCTTTCCCCTTTCTCTTCTTTTTTATTTATGGTCACGTGGTATTAATACCGTGCAATCCTCGCAAGTTGCTACAAACTTGTCTGGATGTACAGGTAAATTTTTTATTTTTGTTAACGAGAGATATGGGCTCGCAGGCTCAGTCTCACGGAGTTAGGTTACCTTTATTTCCTTTTCTGGATGTTCCAAGCTCCTCCTTGAAATGGCTCAGCGATGATTTCCTCACTTTTAAATTTTCAAACACGTTCCAATGGTTCGTGGACAAGGATTGTTCCCGTTGATCGTTCAGTGTCTGTGTTGATCTTCGTATAACGCAACGCGTTCTTATTGTTTTTATGTCTATAGGTTTTTATTGTTGCTTATTCGTGGATAATTTTACACTTTGTTAAACGCACTTGGTAACTCCAGACTCGGTGGTTTCTGGCTAACTGACTTTTGGGTGAAACGGGCCTTTCTTAAGTACTACGGGCGCGGACCCTAACCCTCAGACCTAAGGGGTGGGGGTAGGTCTAGCGTTACAAACATCCATATGTAAAGTCGCCGAAAAGCGGGACAGAGAGAGAGAGAGAGTATGATTCCAGGGATACCTGTCCTTTGTTAACTGTACGATCCGTTTCAAAAATATCGGTGTAGCGGACGAGAGCCCAGTCAAGAAATTAAACCGCGTAAATCGGTGGATTACAAACAAGTGCAAACGTGCAAACCAGTTGAATCAAGGCACTTTATCCAAGCGGCAGAAACTAGGTTATGTCGTGTTGTATTAAAAATTGCAAAAGCGTGTGGACGAAAATTGGGGATATTACTTTTCACAGGTAATTAGAAATAAAAGTAAAATTGCGTAGCATATATGAGGAATAGTGTCAGCATATGGAGTTCTGAACACTATTCGTGTCGGCCCTGATTGGACCTAAGCTGTGCGCATCGCACACAGACTGACAGACGCGCACGTACACTGCGACACAAATGGTGTTCAGAGCTCCATATGCTGACACTGATGAGGAAAAGCATTTTTTATTCCCAATTAATTATATCCAAATTGTCTTTATTTACAGCTTTCCCAAGGATCCGGCATCATTTGCAGAATTTGTAACGGCAATACCGCCGACATTCGTAAAAAAAATTACGAAGTACACCACCATTTGCAGTAAACATTTTATATATGATTCATTTCAGGTAACACCATCTGGACAGAACCGCCTAAAGCAGAGAGCAATACCCACATTGTTTGACTACGATGTGGATTATTCAATAGCAAGTAGATCAACAAATGTGGTATGTAAATATCTATATCGTGCATATTACTTAAACATTCTAGTGAAACTTATCGCCTCGGATACCCACTATGGGTCAATTTGACCCGAAGCCTGAAGATCGTCAACCCATTTTTTGAGCAAAATAAAAATGTTCGTGTTACGTCCTGCGTCCTCCACCCAACGCATATTTTTTGCTTTTCTAAATTATTCAAGAATAACTAATCGATCGTTCTCACCGCAGTCTCCCGTTCGCTCGATAGTTCTAAGATTTGCTCTAATCTAACTTTAGGAATGCAGCACGGTTCTCACAGACCCTTATTTAAGATAAGACACGTACGATTAAGTCCTGGGAAAGGCACCTGTCGCGCCGTTCCCAGGATATAACGCTGATGCAGTGTCAGCATGCGAATGCCGCTCAGCGGAGCACGGCGTCTATATAGGGCAGTACGAGACCCTCTTCGGACACTCTTGGTTACGGCAAATACCTGTACGCGCACTCTTGGTCACCACTTACCCTCGACCGCGACTTACTGTTCGGGACTTGTGACTTACTCGTTGAACGTTTTACTTCAATTCACTTCTTTGTGTGCAGTGCTCCGAACTGCACCGTTGTTCGCGTATAGAGAATTCAAGTGCGGGTGCGAAGCGTAACACCCGACTTACTATTTACCTTCGGTATCTTTCAAGTGAATCAAGTGTAACGAATATAATCAAGTCAAGTCGAGTCGAGTCAATAGAACCAAGTTAAGTCCAAGTGAATAACCACCGCGGTAGAATCAGTGCCATTGTTCCTGTATCTCGTCAGGCAACACCAGGTTTGTGTAACCAAGCAGTCTTTGCAATTCGGACCATTCTAGGCAACCAGCGTGGTGAAGCCTTTGAAATTCAGCTAATTATAAGTAACCCGCGTGATCGAGACACTGCGTCTAGTCTCGATCTTCGATTCTCCGGTCGCGATAACGAAGTGGAGCCGTTCTACTCCAAATTGTAGGGTTCGATCAATTAATAAACACCATGTACACAATCTCGTGAATCACCTATTGCACACCCATCCTCGCAACACTACACGTACACCCGCGTAAAACTTGGTTATCGGAGTGTTCTCTGAGTGTAATTAGACAGGGGATTTCACCCCTTTTCTTCCCGCGATACCGAAACCCCCGGGCGCATAAGTCGAGTGGTCCTTGCTGCCACCTTCGAGGCTGTCCCTGAGTCGTCACACGGGCAATTCCGTGGGCACCGTCGAACCTCTGAGTTCCGGTCACCCCTCAGCAAATCTTTTGCTGCGACTTCAGCTCACAGGTTTCGTTGGCTCGTGGCCGGACCCCCTCGCTACGACCGTGGCTCCTCAACCACTTTCGGCGCACCACGGTTCGGGGCCGAGGTCAGTGGTCATATCCACGGATCGCAACTATTCTCCCGCTCAAACCCATAACCAGAGAGCACCCCGGCGACCCCTGCCGCGTAAGGATTATAGAGGATATCGACGGGCCGGAGTAAAGATCAGGGCACGTCGCGCCGCTGCTCGCTTGTATCGGTCGCAGCTACCCCGACAAACAGCGAGCGAATCCGCGAATTCCCTTCCGCCTACCTACCCGCACCCCGAACAGCACGCGCCACCGGCCTGGACCTCTCCAGAACAGCTTTGTCCGTTCGAGCTACCCCCAGGGCAAGATCAGTTCACGGTCTACTTCGAACCTCTAGAACTGGAAATCGTACCGTCTACCATCGTGGTAACTGAGATCTGCGAAGATTCGGATGTCGAAATCATAGATTAAGTAACCCGCACGAACGCGAGTAGATTCTTGGGTTGGTGTAATTCCGAGTCACCAGCTACGCCAACATTGCCTGTGCCGTAACCATTCGGACGCGAATAGATTCTTGGGTTGGTGTAATTCCGAGTCACCAGGTACGCCCACATTGCCTGTGCCGTAACCATTCGGACGCGAATAGATTCTTGGGTTGGTGTAATTCCGAGTCACCAGCTACGCCGACATTGCCTGTGCCGTAACCATTCGGACGCGAGTAGATTCTTGGGTTGGTGTAATTCCGAGTCACCAGCTACGCCGACATTGCCTGTGCTGTAACCATTCGGACGCGAGTAGACTCTTGGGTTGGTGTAATTCCGAGTCACCAGCTACGCCCACATTGCCTGTGCCGTAACCATTCGGACGCGAATAGATTCTTGGGTTGGTGTAATTCCGAGTCACCACCAGCTACGCCGACATCGCCTGTGCCGTAACCATTCGGACGCGAGAATACACGTAGGTTTAGTGTCAAACCAGGACACCGAGTATATTTAGGCGCGTGCGACGTCTCAGCGTCCGCTCCGCTGACACGTCAAATCTCTTAACGGTCCGGTCACTTCGTCTGTCTTCCGATCCCCAGTATAACCGGTGTACGCAGGGTGCCGAAAAACGGAGGACGTAACATTCGCCTACGTACATTTTCGCGACATTGCAATATATTTTAGACGTTGACAATTTGTTTATAAATTGTTTATAAAAGTTTTTAGAAAATTAAAATTTTTGCTTCCGTGCATTATAGCGACGTTGCAATGTATTTTACGATTGTTGATAATTTGTTTATAAATTGTTCACAACTTCTTTCGAGCAAAATTTATAAAATTTTCTGCGACATGGTCGTTAGTACTTTATAACGCGTTGAATTTACTTTGCGGTTCTCGTCTCACATAAATTTATACAAATAAAATGTCGGGTTGCCGTCCTGCAGGATTGGTCAGAATGACGTGGGATTGCGTGTCTCCTTTTTTCAGTCGGGTGTCCGAGAGTTAAAGTGTTTCAAATATGTTAACGACGTAAGTACAATTGTATTATTACTTTAATCACAAGGCACCATGATTGATTTCGGTTCAACCTTCAACGAGTACAGGGATCATACAAAATTTGCATGCAGGACCCAGCAAATATTCAACAAATATTGAGGAAACCGATAACGAAATGGTAGGTTGTATGACATACTAAATAGGACCGCGCCAGTAATATAAGGCATGTGTGTTTATAAGTGTAAATTGAGAAACTGTTATAAATTTATATTATATTATAGATAATAGAAGCTGCAAATACCAGCTGTGATACAAATGTCACACTTCACCAGAACTGCTCTTCTAATGATGATGTGTTGCATGCTGAAAAGTTACATGTATGTTATTATGTTTTGTTTTATGATCTTTAATTCATATTTTGTAAAATGTTAATAGTATCAAGTGTGTCATATTCAAGGTAGAATTTATCTTTACAGTCAGGACCTGCAATCAACAGAAGATCACAGGACATTGGCACACAAACATCATCCTGGATTTTAAGCAGACAGGATAAAATGGTAAATTTGCGTAAAAAAGTAAGAGTGCTACATAAGCGGTTGCAGCGACGCAACAATAGATTAAAAACGATGGAAGACTTGGTTCGGCATTTAATACTATTCTGTCCTTTGTTACCTGTACTACCATTTCAATAATGTTGTGTACGCCGTTAAAATATACGGAACTGAACTATCTTTGCTGTACTACCCTTTTGTTGCTTCTATGACAAAAGGGTTTATGGTAAGTCGTAATAAAAACAGAATGTGTTTGAAGAAAAACTGTTCCCATACAAGAAATATAGACTACATATGTTTTATAATTTGCAATTTGTATACAGAGAGATAATTCCAACTGTGTATAATCAATCAGGCATCTATTACAATTTCTGACTGTGGCAATAGCATGTGAAACTTGTTAATTACAAGTATAAATATTATTTTATTCCTAAATAAATGTTAATGGGTGAACCTGAACGAGGAAACACTACCGCATGGCACGCCTTGGCCACGCCCATTATCCAATGACTGCCAGGACCTCCCTTCCACGCGACGTCTAAACCGCGTTTGTGAATACACGAAAAATCTGAACCCGGATTACGCATCTGAGCCAGGTTTACGTAATCCCGACTCAAGCCGAGGCCTAAGCGCAGTATTTGAAGACGGGCCTATGACTTCTGCCGTTCGCATACGCAGAGGGCGCTCCAACTTGCCTCGTTTTCTGCTCCGTCGGTATTTCTAGACGTGTGACGCGAAGGTCCATAAGATGCGGTGTCTATTCTATACCTCGTCTGTGTCAGAACTCAGAACGGTTGAGAATGGTCGAGACAAACTGACGTTGTATAGGATAAAGTTGGATAGAGATTAACCCGGTTCACAGGAGGCTGGCGACGCAACTTTGTCGCGCCGACCGATTGCCGCCACGTGTTGCGGATATGGACATAGGAATAAGGGGACGGAGCACTGATCTCTATACAATGGTTGCGAGATCAGGATCTGGGGAATGAAGCCAATATGAACGGTGGAGTCGCAAGCGGTCTTGCAGGGTACTACGTATAGTGAAGGGCCTATTATTCGGCAAAGTGGGTACCTTATAGGGTGCCGCGCTCTGAAAATTGTTCTGCAACATTTTTTTTTCTTCGGTGCGCCCCCGTTTCCTTTAGAAAAATTGCTATCTGTGGGGTTGAAACGTTTAATGCCGGCCCTTCACTCTGCTAAAGGTAAACATACCGACACCACAAACACTTCTTGGGAGACATCGAGTCATATACTTTAACATAAATATATTCATCCGTAAGTATGTGTTGTATTAGAAAGCATCCAAAATATTGTTCAAACGTGAAACGAAACGATCCTAATCCAATCAGCGATTGGCGCAGACAGGTGAGATTAGTTAATATTACAAAATTAAAATGCAGAAATGTGTCAAATCTTGGAGAGTTAAAATTTTACAATGTGAGAAATGTTGAAAATTATGTAAGCTTTGCATATTTCTGGCCATGGTTTCTTCAACGCACTGATTTGCTTTCAGACACTGTGCAATGTGAAAAAATTGAATGAGTCACATAGGAAAAATTGGTTAAATTTTCAAACATACCATCTCAATACTGCATCCTATATCAATTTACGTGAGTACCACCACAATAAGATACATCCGCTAGATCTACAACTAAAATGTAATAGACATTTACATTAGTTCACTTTTGTATGTAATGGACTCCTGATGAGGAAACTAATTGTTTTGAAACATGTAAGGGTTGAAATATATTGATTCATTCCATTCTCAACCCAGAAGAGGGCAATCCTACATTATACATTATGTATACGATTCTTTTCCTGATTCCGCTGTTCAACTTGGTGTTGGAAACAAATGTAAAATTTTGTTGCTGCTATGGTGGGTTGGTCCCTGTTCAGGGCATTGGATTTGGTATGAAGTTTCAATGTAATAAATGTCTTCATTTTACAGGTTCATTGCCTATATTATATTATCAAGAATGACCTGAGCACTAAATTGTTCTGGCCCCATATTGGTGACTGGAAGTAACATGGACTGCAAAAGTCATGTACATTATGAGACAATTGATCTGAGGTACGTGTACATTTATATTTTTAGCTATTGACTGTCAATATAAATTTCATCAGTTCTTCACATTATTAAAACAATTTTGTATGAACCCACTTAGCATGATGACATCTTCGGAAAATCGTAAGGACAATCAATACCGACATAACGAATATCCGGGGGAAATACACATATGCTATTCCGACATGTGGCCTGGATATCGTGAGGAAGAGGAATTCAGAGGTGAATACTACTTCGCCATACATACAGGCGAGATCACGTTAGGCAGCTTTTGAATGTCTGTCAGATTATATGGATACGATACGTTTTATTGATTTGACGACGCGAATAAATACCATTGTTTGTAAACCAAAATGTACTTCACATATGTCACTGATATTTGATGTATATTTAGGTGAATTATAATAGGATTAATAAATTGATTACAGTGTTATTATGAATTTACTTTAATGTAACCCTTCAAATATAATAAAAATATCGTATTACATATACTATTACTTATATATATATACACTATTTTATGTTACACTATTACTTTAATTTCATATAAATAATTCATTTTAAACCTGCGTTATTGTGTATAATGGCACGTAAATTTAATAAAAATTACCGTATTATATATACTATTACTTGTATATATATACACACTATTTTATGTTACACTATTACTTCAATTTCATATAAATAATTTATTTTAAACGTGCGTTATTGTGTATAATGTGCACGTCGCGAGTCTAATGATTTGGAAACCAACGTATATATATTCCCAGTAACTTTTGTAGTTCCCTGCAAGACCGCTTGCGACTCCACCATTCAATTGGCTACATTGAACTATAGAATACCTGGAATGTGCACGGGTGCAGGAACAGCCGCGCCTCGCTGTTAGAGAGAGAAGAAAGATATTTTGGTATTCTGTCTCACTCTTACCACTGGACCTTTGGGACATACAGTCGATTTGCGCCGTTCGACGTAAGTTCCACAGAGATTTGACTAGATATGACCGGTTCGAAAAGAGTTGCTCTCTTCTATTTAGATATTTCAGTAGGTGATGTCAGTATGTCACAGAAATTAATGTATATGATTGTCACGTCCCGATCGGCGATTTCGCGGATTTGAGGGATTTCCACGAAACGATTGCAGTCGGGAAGCGACTTTTAAATTCCTCCTTTAGTCGAGAGGCCACGGAGCGCGATCTCAGCGACTTGGGGATCCTGGCGGTGCGGTTTTATTGGTCGAGCACTATGAGTTCCGGATAGAGGCGTTCGCGCCTCTTTTGAATGTACGTTTCAAAACGCGGATCGAATCTCGGCACGGTCGCGGAATATATCGGCGCTTCTAAATTGAGCGGAATGAGTTCCCACTTCGAGGATTTATGTGTTTTTACCGAGCTCGCGGATGATTTTATAATCAACGTGGTTTTAGCGGACGGCTGTACCTTCTTTACACTGCTTACAGACGGTTGATTTTCCCTTACGTTACTCGCTGAAGGCTGTACTACCCGTATATTGGGTCTAACGGCACGACACTCGACTATACGCGGTTTTGGGGTTGGTGGCGGAGGCCTGTTAGTTTCTGAAGGAATAGCGTAGAAGTTCCTGATCAATTTACGTAGTTGGTTCTTCCGGCCGGCTCTCTTTTGTTTAGGCATTCAGGATAGTGGTGACTTTTGGTCTTATGGTGGATGTATATGCCGTCAAGCGGATCGTCCTCTTGTTGGCGGGTAAATGGACAGTATGAGGTGTGGGTAAGTATGGGTTTAAGGAAATATTTGTCGTCGAGCTATCGCCCTCTCGTTGACGGAATAAAGGTAAGTATGGAGTTGAAGGAATATTTGTCGTCGAGCTATCGTCCTCTCGTTGACGGAATAATGGAAACGTAAGGTAAAGGTATATGTGAGATTGTAGGCTTTTATGTCGTCGAGCTATCGTCCTCTCGTTGACTGCCTGGATATGTGTGGTGAGGGAATGCTTAGACGTAGAGCGTTATGGAAGGCTTAATATACTTTAAGAACGCAAGGATAGAATGAATGAAAGTAATTTGTATAACAAAGGTCTATATATAGACTTTGACTATATGATTCTTACAATATTGACTATACGATTGAACAATTTAAGGAACTAGATTCTACCTTAATAATTAGTACAATGTTATGCGAGTGTCGAACCGGCAAGTCAGTTTGCTTACCGTGAGTTGGTTTTTGTCGAGTCTTCAGTTATTGCTTCAGCACTTATTCTTTGATAAAATGATTTGAGCTTTTGAGTTTGTGATTTAGATTTATGAATTTGGGATTTGATTGGATTGAACTGAACTGAGCTTTCACTATAGATTTCGAACAAAGGATTTTAGTACACTGTTCTTCAATTTGATGTAACTGCTTGTCTTCAAGACGACTTAATTAATCTTCAAGAAGGAATTAAGTAGACGATTGTAAGTAGAATGCACTTAAGAAAAGTAATTAACTGCTTGGCAAGTATAATAGCACTGTGATATTAAGTATAATGCATAATGCACTGATTTTCGGTTCGACCCGGCCTTAAATCTAATTACTAGGGCCCGCCGCTAAGGAAGGGGTACGGCCCTTAGAGTGGGGCTCGGCGCTCGACGCAGGCGCGTTGGTGGTGGAGCGCTGTCCACTTGGAGCGCCGCGTGCGTTTTTACTTAGAACTAATGCGCTAACGCTCGATGGGTATAGACGCAAAGATATATCTACTTATGATTCGATTCTATGTTATCATGGCTTAAACTAGGTGAGTGTGAACGAGTGAGGGAGAAGTTCCGTCGCTCGTCCACTTAGGCGACCTCTGAGAGTGCCCTCAAGATACTAGCCGGCTTATGGTTAAAGGCGGGTCGAGAATGGTGTCGGTAACGGCTGGCCGTCACAATGATCACAAAATAAAGCACCGACGAGATATTCCTAAAGACTGCCAGCCTTATGGGACTTTGTGTCTCCAGCCAAATTCGCTGTTCTCGGGCGCCCTCTAGAATATATTGCGGCCAGAGTAAAAAACTGATGTCGAATCACTACCGTACTGAACTATTATCATGAGATGTCACCTGTGTGTGGGCAAGTGAAGCTCTCTTTACAGACGATTTCAAGTGGAATTTTAAGTTTCAAAATAATAGAAGCAAAATTACTATTAACGGCAGAAAAGGGTGTACGAAACATAAAATGAAAGATAAAAAGTTCACTAAAATTTTAATAAATGTTCAACTATTCAACGTTAACCGTAAAAATATATGTACAACATTGGACGCGGAAATTTTTGATATACAAACCTGACCATGTCTTGTTGGTCTGAATTTGGGATATATATTATTGTATGTTCAAGTGAAGTTCACGTATAATTTCAATGCAATTTGCTCATTGGTTCCACCATTCGAAGCTGTGTGAGATACATGAAACTGACGATTGGAGAACAGGTGCCCGGAAAAATCTGCCGTATAGGTCATGATCGCTATAGGTGAGATTGAAAATAAGTAAGGCCGCCGTTACAATGGTCGCGGTTTTGGTCGATCTTCTGTAGTCCGAAACAATTTGTCAGTAGTGGCACTTAGCTACATCGACAAATACGTCGTATAGCAACAACGGTATCGCTGCGAGAGTAGGCATAGTCCATGCGTGCATCTACACATGCATATCCACTCTCAAGGTCATGCTTTCGTTTGTTTAGCGATCGACGAAAACGCACGCAACGCAACCACGCCGAAGACAGCTACAATGAGTTTTACAAAATCAGCACTAGAATCACCGAGAGAATCAACTTCCCTCGTTTGGCTTTTATTTATATATAGTGATCAAATCTTTTCAAGACGTTTTATTTATTAGCGCAGCTGCGAATTTTGACCAATGACACGGGTTAATTGAAGAGTGCCATGCGTTGACGCATTGCTATGCGACTTGTTTGAGAGGTATCAAGGGGCTGACGGCTGACGAGCATATGCTCACCTCGGGGCATTGAACCGTATAGAAAGAGTGGACATAAAAACAAATGCGAGAATGGATCTGGCCGAAAATCGGAGCAAGAGTTACCTGTCGGGAAAAGAACGGAGATTGACCCATCCGCGCTTACCACAGAACTGTCATGAAACTTCATTTCATATAGACATATACCGTTCTTTTCTAAGATCTAAGATATTATTTTAAAGAACATTTTGTGTTTCATTAATATATAATGACTCTATTACAAAGTGCCAGAGAAGAGATTTTCACCCCCTTGATACTTCTAGTGTTTAGTCTTCCAAATTTAATATAGTTGTTGGACGAAAAAGCGAAACATGTTTGAAACACCAGCTCTTGACCACATCGTAACTGCTCTCACCGTGCCACTGTTGCTTGTTTGTGTGCGTTTTCGTCGGTTGTCACACAAATGAAGCATCGTCTTGTGAGTGAGTATGCATGTGTAGGTGCACGCACGGACTATGGCCACTCTCAAAACGATGCTGCTTTTAACGATGAGTGAACCCGATGTACGAGCTGTCTATGAATATTTAATTCAGACTATACAAGGATACTCTACTTGTCGCCAATTTGGTGCTAACCGTGTTATCTAAACCACCGGAGTGTACGAGTAAATCTCTACCGCAATTAAATAATAATATAAAATACCCTTTCAAACTTTACAAAATCATATTTGGCCTATGGCCCCTAACAGTCACAGTGGCTACTCGATTCGTTGCCAAAGATGTGTTAAGGAGCTTCGTTGCGAATTGTCCCGTCGCGTCGTCCTCCCGACTCGACCCAATGTCGTGACGGACAAGGAGAACAGCGACTGTCTGTCTGAGCGGGTAAACGAGAAGTCATTGGTGTGTTGGAGATTCCTTCTAGTATGGGAGAATCGGTGTAGCTTGCTTGGCCCGATCCGCGACTGTCCAGAAGTGGCTCTTTTACACCATCGGTGCCCGCGGGAGTGGGGATACGTGCAAGTGTGCGTGCCCTATCTGTGAGAGCTGCGCGCACCGTTTCTCGCCGAATCGCGCTCGGCGTGGAGAGAAGGACGGAACTATGTTCCGCACACAGGCCCGTGACAGTGGTGCCAGATTTCATATAAGGCATCGCACGTACCATTGCGTTCTTTCAGCCGGAAGGCAAATCGGGCACCACCGCCCTGAGCAGAGCGCGATCCAGAGGAAAGTCAATCGAGGACAGTTTGGGTTTGGGATTGATTCGTCGTACTCATCGTCGCTCGTCAACACGTTGGTTTTTTTTCGTAGGTTCGCGCCCAGTCATGGTTCAATTTTTTTTCACAGAATAATTTTCTTCTTAATAATTTATCACACGGCGACAAATGAAATTAATTTACAAATATTTTAGTACTTACTACGGATAGTTTTTAATATTTTGTCAGCGGAATAGATGTGTCGCATTGATTTATAATAGTGTTTGAGAAACCCGCTCGACAACGCATCCTGTCGCCGATGACCACCTGACGGCAGCACCTCCCGAGCTCGATTCGCGAGCGCCGGTTCGCGTACCGGTGAAAAGCTGGAATGCGTGGAATGCGCGAAACGCGGGCGGCGCCATGCGCCGTTCCGCTAATTTGACCACTTCTACCACGTCCCTTGTAGCGCGAGTCAGATTTCGAGTTCGATCACCGAATTATCAGTTTCACCGCATCCCAGCTTCTCACCTTTATTGCTTTTCCGACCGATCAACACGAGATACGCTGCCGTGAACAGTAAGCGATACGCCGACAACCGAAGCGTCAATATTTAAGGTACATCACCAAGTTTCCGATCAGGCACTGCACGTGGCCGTACTTTTACCACGTGCATCCGCGACCGCGCATTTACACAAGACACTGGGGGGCATTAATTATAGCAATTGTGTCCGAATCAAAACACAAAGACTTTGTATAACACTGACGAGCTGCACCGGTTTACCTACAATAAATCGGCACTAGCGAACGCAACACGCGAACACGTGTCTTTTATAACCTCACCACCAGATGATCCACTCATTTCCTTACCCTTCCCCTCTCCATTCCTAAATTTTCCTTCCCACTCACTTTCCCACTCATTTCCCCAACAAATAGATATGGGCAAAATATATATTTCATAAAGCTTCTGGCACTAGACGTTCTGAGGGATCGTACGTAACACGCGATTTGAACATACGACAGCGTACGTCAGGAAGAATTTGCCTGACACGACTGCATGTCGAACAAAGACGCAACGCGCGATATTGGTTGAAAGGGGACGGAGCATAGTTCTGTCCTTATGTGTCGTCACGATATCTGACGTCACATACGACGTTGGTGGAAGGGAGACGCAGCATAGTTCCGTCCTTCTCTCCACGCCGAGCGCGATTCGGCGAGAAACGGTGTGCGCAGCTCTCACAGACAGGACACGCACACTTGCGCGTATCCCCACTCCCGCGGGCACCGATGGTGTAAAAGAGCCACTTCTGGCCACACTGGGTGAACGAGAAATCATTGGTGTGTTGGAGATTCATTCTAGTATTGGATAATCTGTGTTGCTTGCTCGGGCCGATCCGAGACTGTCGGATCGGGCTGTGAGCAAATGTCGGCATCGGAAGAGTGGCAATATTTTAATGAATTATAATCGTTTTTATACTTTTTAAATATCACAAAGTTAGAGATGTTTTTCCTCAGTCTGATTTGCTTTTGAAAAAGAGCAAGCTACACCGATTCTCCAAGTATAGAATGAATCTCCAACCACCAATGATTTCTCGTTCACCCGTTCAGACAGACAGTCGCGGATCGGCCCGAGCAAGCTACACCGATTCTCCAACATTAGAATAAGTCTCCAACACACTACATTTTTTTTCGTACGGCGGCGAACCGATCAATCGATGAGGGCAATGTGAAACCATTGAATCGGTTTGCCCCGGCTTGCCTACGCGCCCCTGGTGGCGTAATGCTGAGGCCGAACATGTATTTTATTACATAAGAGCATCTGTTGGTTAATTTTTGGACTTTGAGGCGCTGAAACCAAATCTAAAATCCGTTTATCTCCGTAATCCTCAGTTTTTAGAAAGGAAAAAATTAATATTTTTTGTACGTTGAATAACATTCTGTGGGAAGTGACACACACGCCACACCAGTCCCTTGCCGTGTATCGCCGGCCCGGGCCCGAGCCTCGGCGCGCGTCCGGCGAAACACATAAGCGTCGCGATGAGTGAAGGGGGGAGAGAGGTGACGACGCACGACTCACGAGGCAGTCAGCCACGGATGCATGTACATTGTACAAATGTATATGATTGTAGGACACACGTGCGTAAAAATAAAAAAGCGAATTTGATTTCCGATTACAAGCTTTACCCGATACCCACACATTCAGATCGTCAATTTAAAATTTAGACTATAAAAAAGAATCTAGCAACTTTTCTGAATAACATCATTGCGCACACCTATTTTTCCGAATCCTTTCCAATTTTTAGTAAGAATGACTAATCTGCCATAAATTCTAGTGTCTAATTTTACTGCGTCATACAACAGGTATATTTCTTCTGAAACGATAAATAAAATAGTTGTGGAAGTCACGCACTGACAGCAGAAATTCTCCGACCGTTTTAATATATAGCGTCCTGCGCTGTGAATGTAAACTTTATTTTATATTCTTATAAAAACGACTAATGAGCAATTACATAAAAAAATCGGGTAGGCTCAAGTTCGATTGAGTTGTCAGTTGAGTAGGAGTGTAGGACTAAGACTTGCAGATAGGAGAGTAAAGTTGAGCTAGTCAAGTATGGTTTCTAAGCGATTATTTCATGCGGGTGTGCTGCCGTGTTTAACTCATTGTCAGTCTATCTCGGCAACTGTGAGTGCAACACAACGAATTTGGTAAAGAATGTTTAAAATGTTTAGCTTAAAACAATGCAAAATGTTCTTCGTATATTCGAACAGATCTTGTCGAGAGCTTCACAGCGATACCTTGCACGGTTGTGTTCTATTGACCGTTTCCGAGACAAGCCAAGATAAACGAAGTCAAACGTGACCGAACATCCATAAATATTGCACCGTTTCCCCGGGCACTCGATATTTTCCGCAATACACTAATCGATTCTTACGCTTTCATTGGTCTATTTAAACAAGTTTTTCGTTTTGTTGCAAAACATGCAGCCGCGTACCAATTTGAATTTGGATGCACATGAGGGCAGCCCGAGGCCGCATGAAAAGTTGATCCGAGGCGCAACGAACTGTTTTGATATATTAAACAGATATTGCAAAGTAGCGAAAGAAATTGATGTTATTTTTAAATCACGTGCTAATTACTCTTTAATTATGTATGCATCTGTGAAGTGTCGATTACAAAGGTGAGGGTGAAATAAAATTATAAAATAAAATTTCATTACGTTTTAAGCAGTTACACAATGGGTAATATCAACGTTCTATGTTTGTCTATTACCTACGGTACTAGCTCCAATTACCGACGCCAACCGACGCCGCCAAGAGACCTCAGCGCCCCCTCAGACCCCATCCAGCCCCCATTTGCGGGCCGCTGTTTAACACAGGCGCTGGCAGTCTTTAAGAATATCTCGTCGGTGAATAAGGTAAAAAATATTATCAAACGCATTCAAATTACACATGATTTTTTGTTTTAGAGGTAGTGAAGGTTAATTGTTAATACATATCGAAATTGCTTTCCTTTGGGAATTGTTCATGCTGGATGTAAAAATATAATACTTGCTCATTTTTTGTTTCTTCCAAATAGACATATGTTGTTCATGGGTTATGCATGGGTTGTTCCATCATATTTTATCCTCTTGGTAGTTATCCAGACCTTTTGACGACTTGTCTAGTCACCAGATGGCACATATACACTATTCTGCGTTAACCCGCATGATTTGAAAACAAAAACTTAAACCAGTGTACGATAAACGTAATGGCCCGGACAGCAAAAAATATTGCAGGAATATTGCATGAATATTATTTCGCATTGCCTAAGCCTTGCAGTGAGATTGCCGGAGTATTGCAGGAAAATTGCAGGAATATTCCTATATCCGCTTCTTTGCAACGTTGCGGAATATTACAGAAATCTTGCGTGAAATATTGCAGGAATCTTACCTGCAATATTGAGTCAAGGTCCCTATAATATTCCTTCAACATTGCATGCTGCATATGATTATGGTTTCACTTTATGGAAATAATTGAGGGAAATTTTATATATTTTAAAATACAAATACTATTTTTATTATACTATGAATTAAAACATACAACAAGAAATAATAATAAAAACCTAACCTATCCTTAAATTACATTTTATTTTTATTTTCACTTTGCGCGGTGTATTCTTGTTTTCGCTTGCGTCAAACACTTCGCAATTCCGTCCTTGACATCAGCTTCCCTCCATTTATTTTGGCCGACGCGACCATACAGACTTCTATAAAATAATGAATGATTATTAGGGAAAAGATTATTAATAATGTATTTATATAATATTTCAGCAATATTTGTCGGTTTCCGGGTATATATGTAAGAAACGTACATGGAGCAAATTCGCCGTCCTTAATTTATGAAAGCATTGCTCCTGCAGGCGTCCCTTCCAGCTAAAATCGACAGCGACTTCGTCTGCAATCAGTCGGACCGTGATTGCGGATATACATGTGGACAACTTGCACGGTCCCGTGACATTTACAAGTCGACGAGTCTGAAAAATGTCATTTAATAAGTTACAATGTACATATGTCACTGCAACATTATTGCAATATTGCATATTTTACCCTGACATTGCAATATTACTGCAATATCGGTGCAACGTTAGCAATATTGCGCAAGGTTGTAATTTTCAGGCAATATTCCCGCAATATTCCTTGCTGTCTGGGGGGGGGGGGGGAGGGCCGTCTTATTGATGGTATTCGTTATAATTCTGCCTAATAAAATATTTTTGTTAAATAAAGAAATTATTTAAAATTATTTGTGAAGATATCGTAGACAGCATTTTGTAAACACATTTTCGAAATCCTAAAATATGTATTTCTGAGGTGTAAGGATGATGCTCCCAGTTTCCACAGGCACTGCCTTGAGCTGCAATAGTTTCAGTAGCTAAGGGATATTGGAAAAAGATGAGAGACATTTGCAATAATCATGATTATTATGAATACACTCCAATAATATGAAGCTTACCTCCATGGCTATGTAAACAGCGGTAGGGGGTTCATTCTCATCATATGCAATGAACGTCAAACCCCCAGGTGTTGATGAATCGAATAAGGGTCAAGCATTACAGGTGTAATTAGTAGATTGGTTAATGTACTCTCCGCTCGTCTGTGAATGTGTCGTCATATGTTGATTTTTTCTTGGGTTTTTAGATATGGACTCCATACTCTCATCTTCCGAGGATATGACCCTTTTAACCTTAGCCCTCCTTCGGTTTTATAAGGCCGCAGCTAACTCATATTCCAAGAGCTCATCCGAATAGAAAACATCAGATGTGTCCTGTGCCTCATTTAATTTTTCTTGGGCCCATACTCAATCATCTACAAAGTATATAATTGTTTATTATTATGACATCGACAGGTCTTCTAGGTATAAAAAATATAGACATCTATATTATATATAAACACATACACACATTATTAATAATATCCACTATACATACCTGTCGACCCAAAGCAACGCTAATAACTGCACACTCCTCTGACAAGGTTTGGAGTAAAGCCTCAGAAATTATTAATTTCTCCAATTAGTTCAGCAACTTGACGTGGCCTGGCCATTTGCTTACACTTTTGTTGGCATCTAACCAACAGGTTGGAATGACTTGCAACCCATCCCTCAATTCCACGATACAATATTTTTCTTCTACTACTTGTCGATGGATGACGTGAGATACGTCAAAAGTAAAAACTACTTGGTCAGGGTATACATCTGGTCAGCTTCTCCCTTCGGCCAACGGCGGCGCTTGCGAGCAAATCAACACTGCACGATAGCCGATTCTGAAATTATTAATTACGGGCAAATTACGATTTCGTAAACTCCGAAATCGATACAGTAGCTTGCGAAAACTATTCGTAAACGATTGAGACCGTTAGACATGAGATACGTCAAAGTTATTTCGCCACTTTCTGCATCTCCTTTCGCCAACGGCGGCGCTTGCGAGAAAATCAACGCTGCACGATAGCCGATTATGAAATTGCTAATTACAGGCAAACTACGATTTCGTAGGGCCGTATTCACGTACTGCGGTTAGGCCTCCGCGGACGCTTAGTCCTAAGCGCAGTACGTGAATACGGCCCGTAAACTCTGAAATCGTTACAGTGCCTTGCGTAAACTATTCGTAAACAATTGAGACCGTTAGAGATGAGATACGTCAAAATTATTTCGTTACTCTATGTCCGCAGACCGATTCTCGTCTCTGCCAACGGCGGCGCTTGCGAGTTGCACGTTAGCCGATCCTGAAATTGTTAATAACGAGCAAAATACGATTTCGTAAACTCCGAAATCGATACAGCAGCTTGCGAAAACTATTCGTAAACGATTGAAACCGTTGCACACGAGATACGTCAAAATTATTTCGCCAGAGATTGCATCTGGTCAGCTTCTCCTTTCGGCCACTAGAGGCGCTTGCAAGATCTACATTACCCGATTCTCGAAATTGTTAATTACGGCCAAAATACGATTTCGTAAACTCTGAAATTGATACAGCAGCTTGCGAAAACTATTCGTAAACGATTGAGACCGTTGCACACGAGATACGTCAAAATTATTTCGCCAGAGTTTGCATCTGGTCAGCTTCTCCTTTCGGCCACTAGAGGCGCTTGCAAGATCTACATTACCCGATTCTCGAAATTGTTAATTACGGCCAAAATACGATTTCGTAAACTCTGAAATTGATACAGCAGCTTCCGAAAACTATTCGTAAACGATTGAGACCGTTGCACACGAGATACGTCAAAATTATTTCGCCAGAGTTTTCATCTGGTCAGCTTCTCCTTTCGGCCACTAGAGGCGCTTGCAAGATCTACATTACCCGATTCTCGAAATTGTTAATTACGGCCAAAATACGATTTCGTAAACTCCGAAATCGATACAGCAGCTTGCGAAAACTATTCGTAAACGATTGAGACCATTACACACGAGATACGTCAAAATTATTTCGTCAGAGTTTGCATCTGGTCAGCTTCTCCTTTCGGCCACTGGAGGCGCTTGCAAGATCTACATTACCCCATTCTCGAAATTGTTAATTACGGCCAAAATACAGCTCCGTATAGTTAGCACCCCCAACTCAACCGATTTGAGTTTTAATAGTTGCAATCGTTTGAAGGTCGTTTGATAGTGTTTGATAGTCCAAAATAAACGTTTGATAGTCAATCGCTTATTTTTAATTAAAGAAACAAATTTCTAGGGGAATTTTTCATATAGTTAGCACCCCCATGGTCGCAAATTTGATTTTAAACTATACCAGTTGATGTAAAATCGTTTGATAGCGTTTGATAGTCCAATACAAACGTTTGATAGTTAGCGGTTTGCTTGTAATCAAAGAAATAAGTGTCTAGGGGAAATTTTGTCGTAGGCATTTCATTATTAATCTACGAAAACAGATGTAAAAACGTTTGATAGTGATTGATAGTCGGGTATAAACGTTTGATAGTCCGGTGCAGACGTTTGATAGTTCTTTGTTTATTCATAAATAAGGCCGTGTTCAGAAATTGGCTGACAGTACTGTCAGTACTGACGCCAGTGATCCCAGAAGTGGCATCCTGCCGCACACAGAGACGTAGTATGCGTGCCAATCGAGTGGCGCGTAGCTCTCACGGACACGACGCATACTACTTCTCTCCCTTCCCCCACCACGCGTGCCGCATGCGGCAGGATACCACTTCTGAGATCACTGACTGACGCTGGTTTTACTGAAAAATAGTCGTTCTGTTTTACTGACAGTGCTGCCGAACGCGTTTTCCAGTAGATGTCCGTCAAAATGGTAGTACGTTACAGTCTCGTCAGCCATACTGAAAAGCATTTTTGAACGGAAATCTAGTACTGACAGTACTGTCAGCCAATTTCTGAACACGGCCTAAAGAAACAAGTTTCTGGGGGAATTGTTGCCAGCAAACTGACGATGCCAGCAAACGCAGAACTATCAAACGTCTGCATCGGACTATCAAACGTTTGTACCCGACTATCAATCACTATCAAACAATTTCACATCTATTTCCGCAGATTAATAATGAAATGTGAGAGTATGCCTACGACAAAATTTCCCCTAGAAATTTGTTTCTTTAATTATAAATAAACGACTAACTATCAAACTTTTGTATTGAATATCACTCACTATCAAACGATTTTACATCTACTGGCGGAGATAGAAATTTAATTTTTCACCAAAATTTCGACAAACATTCCCCTAGAAACTTGTTTCTTTAATTATAAATAAGCGACTAACTATCAAACGTTTGTATTGAATATCATTCACTATCAAACGATTTTACATCTATTGGTATAGATAATAATTAAATTTTTCATAAACATTTCGACAAAAATTCCCCCAGAAATTTGTTTCTTTAATTATAAATAAACGACTAAGGCCGGGCTGTTCCACCTCTCGGTAAAGTGTCAGGTAGCGAAGTTACCAGATAAAACTAGACAAAAGTAAATCTTGCGTTGTTCCAGCTTTCAGTAAAATTTAGCACCGTATAGTTAGCACCCCCAACTCAACCGATTTGAGTTTTAATAGTTGCAATCGTTTGAAGGTCGTTTGATAGTGTTTGATAGTCCAATACAAACGTTTGATATTTAGCCGTTTGCTTGTAATCAAAGCAATAAGTGTCTAGGGGAAATTGTTGTCGAAATTTTTGTGAAAAATTTAATGTTTATCTGCGCCAATAGATGTAAAATCGTTTGATAGTGAATGATATTCAATACCAACGTTTGATAGTTAGTCGTTTATTTATAATTAAAGAAACAAGTTTCTGGGGGAATTGTTGTCGAAATTTTTGTGAAAAATTTAATGTTTATCTGCTCCAATAGATGTAAAATCGTTTGATAGTGATCTCATTTCTTTTCTAATCCTTACTTCCACAGCGTGGGGCAGTAACTCTGTCCACCTTCAATATCTCCGTCGTTCAAAGTGGACAGAGGTATTGCCGCACGCTGTATGATTATTATCATAAAATGTGGTACAATAGGGCTATAGGCGACGGTCCACGTTAAAAAACCGATCGCGCTAGACGTGGCACCTCATGGGTGGCGTGGAACTCCACGTATCTGAAATTATATAAACTACAACCTTACATACGCATTTGCATTTGTCGGGTGCAGCGTTGCACTTTTCAATAGAATGAAGGCTCGTAGAAGATAGATATTATGATCCCATTGAACCCTTTCCTTTATAATTTTGTCTAATACTTACCGTTTACAGGAAAAAAGCTGACTAGCGCAACCTGTGGACCCTGTACAGGTGCATTTCAAAGTAATACATATCGTACAATTGGTTGCAAAATAATGACGAATAAATGACATTGGAAAAGTCAGTTAAAGTCCCGGGGAAATAATTTGCAGTAGGTACGTAAAATACGCGCTCAGAATGGTTTGACTTTTCAGATATTTCAATTAGTCGGGAGCGGCACAAAGTGAGTTTCGGTTTTCCATTGACAGAGTTTTTGCTATTATTGTCGTCTTTTATCATGCCTTCTTCGACAATACGCACGTTGCGACATTTCGTGGGCAGAATGCGACAATGGACGTACATATGGATTACAGTATGCATGGTGCATTGCCAAAGAAGGAACACCTTCTTCTTTCTCGAAATGGGGATAGCGTTGTTAAACTAAGCGTGCGTAGTAAGAAAAAGGTTTCAAATCAATGTGATGGGACTTGATGAGAACTGTTAGAATACATGCACAATTTGGTCACCTTCTATTTAGAAAACAAATCATAAAGAACAACTCATAGAAACATTCGAACCGTCGGCGTCGTCGCGTCGGGTCAAGCAAATTCTTCCTGACGTACGCTGACGTGTGTTAAAATCGCGTGTTAGTACGATCCCTCAGAACGTTCTAGTGCAAGAAGCTCCTGTTACTTCTTTCACGGTTAATGCATAATACGCAATAATTTAGATTTATTATATACTTTCTTATTTATTACTACCATAGAAAGATTAATGTTACTGAAACCAAAATTTATGAAATATATATTTTGCCCATATCTATTATAAACCAATACGACACATCTATTCCGTTGACAAAATATTAAAAACTATCCGTAGTAAGTACTAAAATATTTGTAAATGAATGTCGTTTGTTGTCGTGTGATAAATAATTAAAAGAAAAAATTGTTCTGTGAAAAAAATTGAAAAATGACTGGGCGCGAACGTACGAAAAAAACCAACGCGTCGACGCGCGACGATGAGTACGACGAATCAATCCCTAACTCTCCTCGATTCACTTTTCTCTGCATCGCGCTCTGCTCAGCGCGGTGGTGCCCGATTTGCCTTCCGGCTGAAAGAACGCAATGGTACGGGCGATGCCTTATGCGAAATCTGGCACCACTGTCACCGGCCTGTGTGCGGAACGAAGACGCGACGCCGCGGCTGCATGTCGAACAAAGACGCAACGCGCGTTGCTGGTTGAAAGGGGACGCAGCATAGTTCCGTCCTTCTCTCAAAGCCGAGCGCGATTCGGCGAGAAACGGCGCGCGCAGCTCTCACGGACAAGCACGCACACTTGCCGAGGTTTCCCCCACCCAAAAAACTCCAATGGAGTTTTCGTGCCAGATCTGCTATCACTGGATCCCGTGCTGGCTATGTGAAGCCAATTGTATGGTGGAGTCACAGTCGGTCCTGCAGGGAACTACAAAAGTTACTAGGATTATATATATGTTGGTTTCCAAATCATTGTACTCGCAACGTGCCCAATACACACATTAATGCACGTTTTAATATGAATTATTTATGATATTAAAGTAATAGTGTAATATAAAATAGTATATATATATATATAAGTAATAGTATATCTAATACGGTACTTTTTATTATGTTTGAAGGATTATATTAAAGTAAATTCATAATAACACTGTAATAAATTTATTAATCCTATTATAATTCACCTAAATATACATCAAATATCAGTGACATATGTGAAGTACATTTTAGTTTACAAACAATGGTATTTATTCGCGTCGTCAAATCAATAAAACGTATCCTATCCATATAAACTGACAGAATATTCAAAAGCTGCCTAACGCGATCTCGCTTGTATGTATGGCGAAGTAGTATTCACCTCTGAATTCCTCTTCCTCACGATATCCAGGCCACATGTCGGAATAGCATATGTGTATTTCCCCCGGATATTCGTTATGTGGGTATTGATTGTCCTTGCGATTTTTCGAAGATGTCATCATGCTAAGTGGGTTCATACAAAATTGTTTTAATGATATGAAGAACTGATGAAAATTATATTGACAGTCAATAGCTAAAAATATAAATATACACGTACCTCAGATCAATTGTTTCATAACATACATGACTTTTGCCGTCCATGTTACTTCCAGTCACCAATATGGGGCCAGAACAATTTAGTGCTCAGGTCATTCTTGATAATATAATATAGGCAATGAACCTGTAAAATGAAGCCATTTATTACATTGAAACTTCATACCAAATCCAATGCCCTGAACAGGGACCAACCCACCATAGCAGCAACAAAATTTTACATTTGTTTCCAACACCAAGTTGAACAGCGGAATCAGGAAAAGAATTGTATACATAATGTATAATGTAGGATTGCCCTCTTCTGGGTTGAGAATGGAATGAATCAATATATTTCATCCCTTACATGTTTCAAAACAATTAGTTTCCTCATCAGGATTCTATAACATACAAAAGTGAACTAATGTAAATGTCTATTACATTTTAGTTGTAGATCTAGTGGATGTATCCTATTGTGGTGGTACTCACGTAAATTGATATAGGATGCGGTATTGAGATGGTAAGTTCCAAAGTTTAGCCAATTTTTCCCATTTGATTCTTTCAATTTTTTCACATTGCACAGTGTCTGAAAGCAAATCAGTACGTTGAAGAAACCATGGCCAGAAATATGCGAAGCTTACATAATTTTTAACATTTCTTACATTGTAAAATTTTAACTCTCCAAGATTTGACACATTTCTGCATTTTAATTTTTTAATATTAACTAATCTCACCTGTCTTCGCCAATCGCTGATTGGGTTAGGATCGTTTCGTTTCACGTTTGAACAATATTTTGGAAGCTTTCTAATACAACACATACTTACGGATGAATATATTTATGTCAAAGTATATGATTCGATGTCTTCCAAAAAGTGTTTGTGGTGTCGGTATGTTTACCTTTAGCAGAGTGAAGGGCCGGCATTAAACGTTTCAACCCCACAGATAGCAATTTTTCTAATGAAAACGGGGGCGCACCGAAGAAAAAAAATGTTTCAGAACAATTTTCAGAGCGCGGTACCCTACAAGGTACCCACTTCGCCGAATAATAGGCCCGGCACTATACGTAGTACCCTGCAGGACCGTCTGTGACTCCACCGTTCATATTGGCTTCATTCCCCAGATCTTGATCTCGCATCCATTGTATAGAGATCAGTGCATAGCATGCATAGCCAGCACGGTGTTACGGTCGCCCCGAGAAGCCTCTACTAGAGCAACACCATGGGCATGTGGTGAGGCGTTCGCCCAGAACTCCGGCTCACCCCCCGGACCGACTCCAAGTCGGGACCCGCAGGGCTCAGCGACGTCGCTGAAGCCACCGACGTGGAAGCCGGCACGGCCCTAGAAACAACGGCAGGCGAAGCGGCGGACACGAGATACGGCGTTAGAAGGAAAAACGGGCGCACCACCCGTAACAAGGCAAGGAGGAAGTAAAGAAAGTCAAATGGGCACAGCCCACGAACCAATCAACCGACGCAACTGCGGAGTGAACGAAAGGAGGGGGCCTGTTCGAAGCTCCAATCAAAGTGTTTCCTAATCTGAGTTATTGCTGCGACCGTGACCCTCCGTGTACCTCAGCTGTTTTTAAAATGACGTTTGTGTACCTATCGAGATCCCGTCATCGTTTACCCACATGCATCCGTGCAAATACCTATTGTACCGACAGCGATAAGAGTATGGGCTTGTTTGTCTGTAATTTCTCTATAAGGGAGCCTGCGTGCTTCAAGATGCCCTCGCGAATTATCCATGAAGAACATATTATCCTCGGCAATAGAACGGAAAGCTTTTATGGGCTTGTTTATTCCTTAAAACTAGTATAAAAGGGAGCCTGCGTTGCTCCACAAAGTCAGTTCTTCTACATCTTTCGCCGTGCGTAAAAGTTCAGTTTCTCTACATTTTTCGCTGCCCATAGAGTCAGTTCAGTTCTTCTACAATTTTCGCCGTGCGTCAAGTCTCTGCGTTGGTCGTTCGTACGTCTAGCTTGTTCGGAACAGTTAAAAGTCGCTACTCGAGCACCAACCTGTGAGGTACAGAGGTAACATAATTTACCACGATACCTGCTTGCACCACCGTATGCACATTTTTGTATTGTTAGCCTAAGGAAATATACATATATATATTTTTTTAATATATATATATACTTGTACCACCCCATCATTCTCCAATGGCTACGCACCTATCCTCAAAACAGGTATAAGACCTCTTATTCTCAAAAGATAGAGCGAGTCGGGTGGAATTCCCTTTTTTAAACTTGCCGCTCATTTTATCATCATTGCAACACGTTCAAGAGTCGACCACCACAGCATCGATTATTCTCGATTCTTCTACGAGCTTCAGCTCTTCACCTCCAACAGGCGAATCCACAGGAATACGACAAAAACCGGTGACCAAGGGGTCAGAAATTCCGTAAGAAGGGAATTCATCCAAATTCCCCACGGGACTCCACGCCGGGTCGTAACATAATTTTGGTGGCAGCGGTGGGATTCTGCCTGTTACCGGAAGCATAGAAAAATCTTGCATATTTTCCGGAAAGGGGAAGAAAGAGAGAATAAAAAATGCCGATTACACCAAAAGAAGGAATTGATGTCGCTGGATCAGAAAGCTCGCAAGTGCAGACAAGGCAACAGGCGAAAAGTGCAACCAACAGGGGAAATGCCCATTACACCACCACCACAAGAACCCCCGGTATCAGAACAATTCGAAACATTCATAGTTCCAAAAGTTACACTGAAAGATGCGGTGGAAGCAGTCCCGTATTATGGTGGAAGGGCAGACACCTTCCGATCCTTCGCTGAAGGATGCAGGAACGCCAAGGATATGGTAGCACCGCGGATGGAGGCAAACTTAGTAAAACTGATTCGCATGAAATTACGGGGAGCACCAAAAGACAATATAGAGGGAAATCCTTTTCGCACTGTAGAGGAACTCATTTCATATTTGGAAAAAATATTCTCGCCCCCGCAATCCGTACCCAGGCTGTACGGACAATTGAGTCGATTACTGCAAGACTCTGCAGAGAACGTCGCTACCTACGGCACTCACACCATGCGACTGGTAAAATTAATAAACGAAACACAGAAGAAAACGTCACGTTCAGGCAACGCCGCAGATGGAGGAGACTTGGAATTTGAAGCCATCAGATGCTTTGCGCGCGGGTTAAAGAAAGGCATACACATTAACCCAAACGCCTATGCCAACCTCGCCTTAGCCATACGTGGAGCAATAGAAGCGGAATCAGAGAAACAACAGTATGACGAGCTCCATGGCACCTATCCGTTGGAAAGGAGCATCACCTTTCATCACCAAAGGTCACGATTTCAGCAAAACGATCCGAAAGAGGATCTTCGACGACCTCCACCGCCTCGCCGCAATATCAACCGAGTAGAATGGCAATCACAGCCGTGCTCCCACTGCAGAAAGCCAGGGCATTCTAAGGAAAAATGCTGGGCGAAATACGGAAAACCGGCAGATTGGGAAGAAGAACAATCAGTAGTATGCCAATACTGCCGCAACAGAGGACATACCATCGGGGAATGTCAAAAGAAGATGTACGCCGAGAGAACAGGCCGTCCCTTTCGAATACGGGCGCCAATCGGGAGGCACCAAGGAGGAGCGTCGCCAGAATGAGGACAAACCCGACGACTCCAGGATCCGAATAGACAATAAAACAAACATTGACTCCCCGTCTGTGAGAATCAACCACCCAGACGGGATACAATTATAATTATTATTAGATACGGGATCCGAAATTAACATCGTGAAGGAGCAATTGATAGCGCCAGAGTCAGAGATAAACACCTCTGAAGCATGCCAAATTTCGGGCATTACAAATGGAAATACCCGAACATTGGGTACTGTGAACATCGAAATTCTAGATCACATAATACCTTTCCATGTAGTTGGAAACGATTTCCCGAGAGCTCACGACGGAATTTTAGGATCTCCGTATTTTATGGAAACACTCGCGACAATCAACTACAAAAGGCATTGTCTAACAATTCACCAAAGAGAAATACCATTCTTTGGACAGAATTTAATTAATCTACCACCGCGCTTCAAGCTTCAAATATGCATCTTGTTAACAGAAGACTCGCCCCCAGAAAGATACATGAAAAGGCTAGACATCGGAGGGCCAAAACGGTTACCTGCAGGCTATCAATACCATGGAAAAGTCCGTGCTGCTCACCTTCCCATCTGTGAAATTAGAAGAGATCGATATCGTAACGTCGCAACCTGCATGCCAAGAATTTCAAAAAGATGCCGTAAGCACGGGGACAGAATTGCCTCGCCAGGATCTACTACAATTAGAGGATGCCGTAAGCACGAGGACGGAATTGCCTCGCCAGGATCCAATACAATTACAGAAGGATTTCGTAAGCACGAGGACGGAATTGCCTCGCCAGGATCCAATGCAATTACAAAAGGATTTCGTAAGCATGAGGACGAAATTGCCTCGCCAGGGTCCCGTACAATTTCAAGATTCCGTAAGCACGAGGACGGAAGTGCCTCGCCAGGATCAAAATAAACTTCGCAATCTTACAGGCATGCAGATAGACGTATTACCTCATCAAGAGCAGGAACAGGAAGAGGAAATTTCGCCAATAGCGAGATGCGACTGCGACGAATCATGACTCAATGAGTCCGTTACTATTACGAAGAACGCGCAGGAAAGCGCCATATCAACGAGAGAGGATACGATAAAGAAATTGAACATGATAAAGAACAATCGCGCCAAGTATCCAGCAGGGAAGCAGGATGAATTGATCCCTTTGCTACGCCTCGAGCATCTGAATCAAGAAAAAAGAGGAAACTGCTTCAGTTAATATCAGAATTCACTGACTGTTTCCATTTACCTGGCAAACCACTACGTTCAACGAACAAGGCGCAGCATAAAATCCACACAACGGATGAAATTCCGATCAACACCAAGCAATATCGGTTCCCACCCATACACAGGGAAGAAATTCACAAACAGGTAACCGAAATGCTGGAAATGGGAGTAGTCCAACCGTCCGTTTCACCTTATAATTCACCCCTTTGGATTGTACCAAAGAAGGCAGATTCCAAAGGAAATAAACGTTGGCGTTTAGTAATCGACTTTCGTTCATTAAACGAAAAGACCACGGAAGACGCTTATCCACTGCCAAATATAACGGAAATTTTAGACCAATTAGGAGGCGCCTAGTATTTTTCAGTTTTCGATTTGGCCTCGGGCTTTCATCAGATTCCAATGGGCGCGGAAGATAAACAAAAGACGGCGTTCTCAACTCCACATGGGCACTACGAATTTAATCGCATGCCATTCGGTCTAAAAAACGCACCTGCAACGTTCCAGAGACTGATGGATCAAACGCTTACAGGATTACAAGGAACAGAGATGTTTGTCTATTTAGACGACATCGTAATCTACGCTAAATCTCTGGAGGAACACGAAATCAAATTCAGGAAATTAGCTCAGCGGTTGAGACAGGCAAATCTCCAGCTACAACCCGACAAATGCGAATTCTTACGAAAGGAAGTTACATATTTAGGACATATAATAACTGAAGAAGGCGTATTGCCAGATTCAAGAAAAACGGAATCAGTACGAAACTTTCCATTACCTATAAATGCAAAGAACATCAAACAATTTTTGGGACTCACCGGGTATTACAGGAGATTTATAAAAGATTTTGCAAAAATAGCCAAACCATTAACACAGTTACTGAAGGACAAGGTTCCGTTCCTTTGGGAACCTCAGCAGCAATCAGCCTTCGAAACACTCAGGAACCAGCTGTGTGAAAAACCAATACTACAATACCCGGACTTCTCTAAGACGTTCAACGTAACAACAGACGCATCAGGTTACGCGATCGGCGCTGTGCTTAGCCAAGGAGAAATAAGCAATGACCTACCCATCTCATACGCGTCACGAACACTACAGGGAGCCGAATTGAACTACTCGACCATAGAAAAGGAATTACTCGCTATAGTTTACGCAGTAAATTATTTTCGACTATTCATATATGGCAGAAAATTCACGCTTATCACCGACCATAAACCTTTAATGTGGCTTCATCGCGTAAAGGATCCTACGTCGCGACTACTTCGATGGCGATTCAAACTCGCGGAATACGAGTACGACATAATTTACAAGGAGGGAACAGCTAATAGCAATGCCGACGCACTGTCTAGAAACCCGCCGGAGAGCAAGGTGTTACCACTTAAATATCTCCCGTCATCAGCCAACGAGGAGAAGGAAACTGCTGCGATTGCAGACCCTCAGCCATCCACTTCCCGCGCAAACCCGCATTTAATAATTTATGACGAAGAAATCTCATCCGACACGGAAAGGGAGGAAGCAGAGAACCGTCCGCTGGACACGATACGGGAAGACACTGATGAGGATTCCCAGGAGGACCAACCCGCAAAACTAATTATATCAAAACATAATATTTGAATGCAAAAAGGAGCAATATTATGCTTCACCGACACAAGAGGCAGCCCAATAGACGAGGGAACTCGCATGATATTCAAAGATCGCTCGATCAATCTCATCGGCAATCAAGATTTGAACAGACTAGGAGATAGAAGCAATCTCTTCATAATTGTGATCCAAAATCGGAACGACTTGGAAAGATCGCTTAAAACTGTGAAAGCACAATTGGATCAAGGGGGACACACACTAGTCTCCATGTATCAATCCCGTGAGGGATTATTAACAATTAATTGGCAGACCGTAGAGACATTGCTTAAGGAATACCTCAAGGGAATTACCGTCTTACTTTGCACCAACGAGATTACAATACCGGAGCGAGATCAAATACCGGATATCCTTCTCGAAAATCACGCATCACTTACAGGAAGTCACAAGGGAATAGCGAAAACATACGTCCGAATTAAACAAAATTTGTATTGGGAAGGAATGAAGAAGGATGTGTCAGATTTCGTACGTCTATGCATTAGCTGCCAGAAGAAGAAATTAACTCGTGCAAAAACAAGGCAGCCGATGCTCATCACAGATACATCACCGGAACCATTCTACAAAATATCATTGGACATTGTTGGACCTTTCAGAATTACCAGGAAAGGGAATAAATATTTGCTAACAATGCAGGACAACCTGACCAAATTTTCCGTGGCCGTACCTTTGACTGACGCAACCGCACGATGCATAGCCGAAGCCTTCGTAAGAAACTTTATCTGCCAACACGGGACCCCTCGATACGTGCTGACCGACCAGGGGACCGCCTTCATCGTTTCATTCATGAAAGCGCTAACGAAGGTGTTGGGTATTAAACAGCTACAAACAACAGCCTTCCACCCGCAATCGAATGGATCGCTCGATAGAAGCCACCACGTGCTCGTCGAGTATCTAAAGCACTTCATAAATAGTCACAGGGAGTGGGACGATATCATGGACCATTGTATGTTCTCTTATAATACCAGCGTGCATGAGGCAACGCGTTTTACACCCTACGAGCTAGTGTATGGAAAAGAAGCACGACTCCCAATATGCCAACCGAACGCCAAGTCTGAAACATATCCGGAGTACGTAAACAGTTTAATTGATACCATGCATAACGTACAGGAGATGGCAAAAACTAACCTACAGCATGCCAAAGAAAGATCCAAAAATTATTACGACCGGCGACAAAATGCTCGCAGCTTCAAAATCGGAGATTGGGTGTATCTACAGAAGAATCAGAAGAAGAGTAAATTTGATGATCAGTACGAAGGCCCTTATGAAATTATAAGAGTATTTAATAACGGAAACATTAAAATTCAAATAAGACATACTGAAAGAATTGTCCACCCGAATCGACTCAAACTCGCTCATGGGCACTATAGACAATAACTGATCCCTCCAATCATTTCAGGCTCTCTGGCATGTTCAGCTCTTGAACATGATAACCACGATAACCGCGCTTATAGCTTATGACTGCGGATCACCCAACATGAATATCACTACCCTCTCGCTTCTCTCGATAGGAGATTGTAACATTCCCAATGTTGAACCAACAGTGACGGAAACATACGTACAGCTACTACAGTTATCTGAATTCTCGAATACACATGTAAAGCAATGTCGAATCGAAGTTGACAGGACCATTTTCCACTGCGGAATGCACTCCCACATCTCACTCGTCAGCAATGGACGAACTGAGTATGTGATGGAAATGAGCGCTGAAGCATGCCTCAAGCTACATATTACGGGAGTATTGAATCTTGGATCCCATACTACCATCACCGGAATAAAATCGAATGAGACGGTCACCAGATCAGCTACTATCGCCGGGAGAATTTCTATGAACGGCGATTCCAAAGGAGTGGAATACTCCGACCCTTACGGTGCATGGAGTGATGTGGTCGTTCAGGCCATAATTCGCATCACGCTGAGAGATTACACCGCGACAACTCGGCCAGACATAAACAAAATCATATTGAACTCCGGCACGCAGTGCTCGCTATCGGACGGAAATTGCATGGACATGGAAGGGGGAAACACCTTCTGGGCCCCCATCCCCTTGGATCACTGCAGATTTAATAGCTATGACGTGTTATACGAAGGAAAGGCGAATAAGATTTATGACACTGGCACAACCTCGCGTATCTCACAGGAAGTATACGCAATAACAACCGACGACAACACCTTTGCATTAGCCAAGAAGAGCCAACTAACGCTGTGTAATTTTATGCTCAGCAGAACTGAACACCCAAAACTTTTTATTCTGGGAACAAGAAAAGGCGAGTCCTTCGCAGCGCACCGACCAACAGCAGTCAAAAATTTGGACATTTTCACATATGTAAACAGTAAATTTGTCTATTAAGAAAAACATATGGGAGGTCAAATGAAAGCCCTGTATACAGATGTACTTATGCAACAATGTAATTTGGCAAAACAGATGCTGGAAAACGCATTGACTGTAGCTAAAGTAATGCCAGAGGATTTCGCACTCCATATTATGAAGGGCCCTGGCCATATGGCGGTGGTAACAGGAGAGGTGATCCATGTAGTGAAATGCGTGCCTACAATGGTGAAAAGATGAGAAACTACCGTGTGTTATCTACAACTTCCAGTATATAAAGGGAACATGTCTCTGTTCATGGCTCTGTTACGTCCCAGCGTAACTTTTAACTTATTTGCCTAGTATTTTCCTTGTTCTTGCTACTCCGATCTCCGGTTGCGCCTATACTTGTATATTACGGCGTATGCCTATCGCAGCCGGCGTACCGTTAGAGTATTAGAGTTAAAATCATGTCATTTTCCTTTTACTCCGGGCTTCGTATGCGCCTATACTTGTATATTGCGGCGTATGCCTAGAGCATGCGTGGTACCGTCGAGCGGTAACTTCAAGTAGAATATTCCTCGCCTTGGAATCACCGTCGTCCCCACCCAATATACCGACTCATGACAATATATATATATATATGTAGCATAAGGAACGAATGCGTGTACGCGGTATGCAAGTGTGAGTGTATAGACTTAAGGTTAGCGACGAGTTTCCGCTTAAGAATATTGTTTATCCTTTTCTCTCTCTTTTCATTTACTAATTGCGCCACTGTTAGGCATCGCTGCGGAGCAAGACTATTTTTCGTTATCTTTAATTCCACCGAAGCGTGCGCTTGACAGTTACTAAGTTCCTGCGTGCCAAGATCGACTTGCACTCATAATAAAATCTGTTAGTTAGAGAAAGAGACTAACGAACAAAACCAGCGTCTCACTGTACATAGCCAGCCGAATGTTTGTATATATCGTCGACCGCTATGTGGCCGATTCTGTGAGAGGAGCCTAAAAACTTCCTCTGAGCCAGCCTAGGAACCACCTCGAGACGCGATCATCGTCGCAGTTGGCTGTATAGTCGCGAGGTGCGTAGTCCTCTGTCCGAGGATATCTTAGTTTATTCTTTGTGAGCTAATCTGTGCAAATTCTTACAGTTTAATCAGAGACTCATTGATCCTCGTTAAATCGTAGTGTTAAAATCTAGCTATTAATAAGAGCAAGGACTCATATTTCTTTTGTTTTTCTTTTTGGTTTCGAATTCTAATCTAGAGTGCGAATAGTGCAATCCGCGTTATTTCCGTGGTCGGCGAATTGCGCCGAGCCCGTTAGCATATAAGTTTCATTTATAAAGAATATTATATTAATATCCTAAGTAACACATCCGCACAAGTCTTCTCTCGGTGAGGAATTGGTATTGTATTTAGACTGATTTAAACATCTAGACCGGTCTGAGGAGTCTCTTCGCGAGTAACATCTACAGCTCCGATAACACGAGAGCTTAGGCCATCTCAAGCCTAATCGTATATTAATACCGTTTTACGATCCGAAGGTACTCATCGTAATAGCGCATACGAATTTCCACCGACATACAAATGAACTAAGAGCGAGAGCGAGAGAGAGAGAGCGAGAGAGAGAGAGAGAGAGAGGTCAAAGATTGTCTGAGCGTTTCCAGCAGCACGGTAAGAATATTCCAATTAACCAGCTAGATCATGATTTCTGGCCCGACTCTTGCCCCCAGTACATGTATCACGGGAAACCTAGGGCAATAGTTGTAGAGGCGATCTCGTGTCGTGTGCTCTGAGCGCTGGGCGATCGAAAACTGTTTTATTCTACGAGAATACTCTGTATCAATTATATGACGAATATCAGTAGTAAGAGTAAGCCGCTTCTGGACCCGAGCTGAGAGTAAGCCGATTCTGGACCAGTAATTCTGGACCAGTAGCCGATTCTGGACCACAGTAGCGCAGTCATTTTCGGTCTTGCGTGTTTGCGTGTATTTGTTTTTTTTTTTTAATTTTTTTATCGAAGTTTGCGGTTAGGTCTTAATCACAGGTTGAAGTTTGCGGTTTGTCTTATCGGAGAGGTGAAGTTTGCGGTTTGTCTTTTAATGAGAGGGGAAGTAGTTTGCGGTTTGTCCTAATCAGGTGGAAGTTTGCGCGGTCGGCGGTTAAAAAATCGGAAGAACGTTCGCGAGGTGAAGAAGGCGAGCCGTTGTCGATTCTGCACAGCGGTAGCGGTCAAGGTTAAAAGTCGGCGGTTGGGCGATACGTAGTCGGCCGCTGCTGATAGCCGGGGAGGCCTTGCCCGTATTTTTTCTGTTGTTAGGTCGAAAGTTTGTGTGGTTTACACACGGAAGTTAGAGAGTAGGAGGAGGAGGAGGAGAAGGGGTTGGACAGGAACAATACGAACGATAAGCGATTGACGCCGACGATACTCGAGCGGCGGCGCGTGGGCAACGATATCGAGAGCGGAGGAGGACGACGATAAGCGTCTAATCGACACGCGGCGTCGTACTACGAAATGTAGACAGAGGTAGTAGTAGGCGTTGTACTACGAAATGCCGTGCGGGGGGTTGGAAGTAGACCGGTAGGAGAAGGTTGCAGAGGAATGATACGATAAGCGATT
Source organism: Priocnemis perturbator (assembly GCA_963942575.1). Lineage (NCBI taxonomy): Eukaryota > Metazoa > Arthropoda > Insecta > Hymenoptera > Pompilidae > Priocnemis > Priocnemis perturbator. The sequence continues at coordinate 5,304,666 of CAWWDK010000042.1, forward strand.
ACGCGGTACTCGACGAGCGTGTGTGGGCAACAACGATATCGAGAGCGGCGGAGGACGATTGTACTACGGAGGAGGAGGTTGGGTGGGAGCAAGGTGTACGGGCAGTGAGGAGGGGGTCCGGCGGCGTCATCTTGGAGCAGCGGACGCGTTGCAGGTCGGGTGGGAGGGGGAGGGGGATGGGGGGAGGATCCCGGGGAAAGGGCGCTAGGCGCTAGCTAATATTCGCACGTTAAACGTAACACAGTAAATGATCGTAATAATGTAAATATCAATGTCAGTATTATTTATTTATATCTATTGTTTTTAAAATAAAGTTAAAAATACAATTTAAATATGTTCTTACGATACAAAGAATTAATATGAGAAATGTTAAATATAATCTTGCGTTTCTTGTTCCGATTGCAAATCTGAAATGGATTCCTGCCAGTCTTGTTCCGATGGCAAATCCGGTATGGATTCTACGGGCGATGGTGAGGAAGAAGAGGCATAAGTAGCTCCTTTTTCACTGTTGTCGTTCTCTGTATCGCTTTCCTCGTTACCGTCCGAACTAAAACTCGCGCAATATGACATTGGCGAACAATCCTCAGAGTCCTGATGCAACATCGGTGCGCTGCAAAGACTCAAATTAAATATTTTTGCTAAAGCGAATAAAGTCTGTGTGAAGCTGTGTACTTACGTCAAATGTAATTGCAAGATTTTCCTGTGTTCTTTGTCATACATATAAATATCATTATTTAACTTAATAGCTAACATTTCCTCAAATCCGTAGTCGTCTATAAACGATAGAATATCTTCAATGGTCTCTAATATTTCCATATAAAGCTATGTAGACGGCGATTTTATAAATTTGTCGTTTATCTCCATCATGAACTCGAATTTTGAAACACTGAAAAAGAATAAAACTGAGTAGTATACGTGGAAAGTTGTAAATATGAAAAGAAGAATAAGAGTATTTATTATTTACTTACCATTTTGACGCTATCGTATCGGTCTCCTCCATCACCGGTATCATTATTTTAAATAATTTGTTGAATATATAAAAAGTTGTATTTACTTTTATCATTAGAAACTTATGTAAATCTCTTTCAATAATAAATTTTAAAATATCTTTAATCTTATCGATTGTATCATTATTTATAAATTTCCAATGATTTGGACACTCAATCTCACAGTCTTCACTAATTGATAGGAGATATTTGAAATTACAATTCTCCATGATTAATTTCACTATGACATTGAGACCACCGATCGTCCTTTGTTCACGTCTGAGTGTGCTATAAGGTACTGTTTATGATAGCGGGTGTAGTTTATATGCATTGGGTGTTAGATATTAATGTACAATAAGAGGGGATAATTCTGTCGTAGTAGAGGTGTCACATTTATATTAGCTTACGCACAATACTAGATAATGGGTTATATTCTACTATGCGATCATGTAAAATAAGACAATAAGCACATGTATTGGGGGGGATATTATTAGCACATTCAAATTCAATTTTTACATCTACCGTACCTGTTTTGACCGTTTCGTTTTGGTGCGAACAATCAATTACTACTATTGGACCTATTGTATCAATGAAAGAGTCCATGCTCAGTAATGGCGCACATTCAGATAAATCTGATAAGTTATAATATGATTTTTTAAATCTAGCGTACATATCATAGGGATAAAAGTCGGAGTTTAAGTGAAGCTTAATATCCCGTAGAAAGCAATGATCGAATTTCGTACAGGCTTTCTTGAAATCATTTTTTCTACTATTTTGAAACGCAAATATGATGTAGCGAGGCTTTTCTAGCTGAGTCGAGGCTTTAACAGCCCACGTATGATTTCGTGTTTCGGGTAATAAGGGATATTCGTGTAACTCCCAAGAACGAAAGCTCATTGAAATTGGCCTATCATGTTGTAGAAGGCGTAAAAATTGTAATTTAGTACTTTCGTCTAACGTAATGTGTTTCATCATCCATTGTATTTTTGTTAATTCAATTTTTGGTTCCACGACAAATTCATGTTCGGATACTATTGCATTTTTATCATCTTTTGCTCTAATTAAAATTAATTCATGCCTTCCATATGTAATTACGCGTTTATAATCTTCAAAGAATCCTAAAATTATATTCAACGGTACGCAAAAACTAAACGAATTGACAGATTCGTTTAGCGGTTTCCATTTTCCATAGTTCCAACCGGCTTTAGCCAGTTCCCTACTTTTAGAATCTCCGAGTGAAATATAATTCTTTAATGTAGTAGTAATGCCCACATTTTTGCAACGGTCTATCTCAATTCCATTAAGCTCATATCGTATTTCATTAAATAGGAAAGCAATTGCATTGTTTTCTAAGCGGCTAGTTTTATTTGTATCGTTATTATATTTTATGCTACACCGTCCCTCGATTAATAAGTAACTTTCACATGGTAATACAATTAAATCTTGCTGCTGTATCGGAATTCTTATTTCATCGTTATAACTTAGAGAAGAATTAACGTAGGTATTATAAGCATGAAACTCGTAGCCATTAATTCGATTATCAATAACAGGAGAATCATGAATATTAAGCGGGTCGCTCATATTATTTAGATATTACCGTAAAGCCTAACGATTCTAAAAATTTCTTATTCGCCGAACTTAACCTCTTTATTTTCGACGTTGACGGCGATGTAAGACTCTTTCGCGAATGAGATGGGTTTCGGTGGAAGTGTATCGCTCTACTGACACGTTTCTTAATCGGTGCTCTTAATTTACATACTTTTTCCACGCTATTAGCCCTCCTATCATTATTGTTATAAATTATCATTTTTTCTAATATGTAATCTTATTGTCACTTCTTCGTCTCCGAAATCAACTAAATCTCCGCTTTGATCTACTACTCGTAAATTTATGCGGTCTATAACTCTTACGATGATTGGAAGATAAATGGCGTTTGACGGCGTTTCCGATATTTTATATCCTGGCTCAACGTTTGGGAAAAATTCATGAATCGTGTGCACAATTTTCCCGTTACTGTATGCACCGGCAGTGATACTACACTCAATACGAATTATATTCACTTTAATAATTTTCACTGTAATATCCGATTCATACCATTTTTCAGGTTCAAGTATTCTCTTGTTTGAAAATCCTAATATACTTCCAATACTGTTTGGTTTACTGAAGTCTATAGAATACTTACATTTGATTTCACTTTTTAACGTACTATTATTTGCACGTAATATGAAGATATTATCTGGATCCTCGCTTACCTCTTTACGAATATTGTCTTGAATATAGGTATTAATACTTGATAGCTCGTAGGAACCTTTTGGTATAACGATTTCCTTATTACCGTCGTAATAAAATTTATTATTTGATTCATCGATATTAGGAATAGCGTGAAATGTTTGAAAATCTACTAAACCTAATTCATATTTTCCATTACTCAAATCTAACGGCGGGAAAAAATCGGCCATCAAGTCTGAAGACGTGCCACTTAAAGTTACGGTAAACGACATTTTTAGATGTTACGTTTAAGAAATTCAAAGCATAACTGACCACAATTAGTCATGTCGTACGATTGATAAGTGCTGTAATTATAAGAAACTGCTGCTAGTTTTTTTTTATTAAAATTATTTATTAGTTCTAACGGTGGTCTTAAATTACCGCACGAATCAAAATATTTAACATTGTTTCCTTTTTTAATATATGCCACCCAGTGTGTTCCTTTTCCTTCATTATTATCCAAATTCACTATTCCACATTCGTTTCTTCTTATCGTTATAGGTAGTTTATTTCGCATAAAAACCCCTCTAAAATATGGAATATTTTTGCATGCTTTTTCTAATTGTATATTAGTGGTTACTCCAGTTGCGACTAATGTATTCGAATTATTATTTTTTTTTTTTCACCCTTTCTTCGTTTTCTAATACCGCGACCGCTTATACGTTTATACGGAGATAAATAGAGTCCGCGACCCTCTAAAGTTGCATTGTGTCTTTTCAATTCTTCTAACTGCTTTTGCTGGGCTTTAGACCTATTTATTGCGGATGCAATGTTAGCAGCACCTCCCGCTAGCGAACCCAAGACACCGAGAAGCGGCAATAGCGGTATAAATCCGCCTCGTTTAGCAATACGTATCTTTCTTTTTCTATTTTTCTTTTTATTCATGCCCATACCCATTTTTCTTTTTGCATTCATAAGACCCCAAGTAACGGTAGCGGCAATACGATGGCCAAGTTTAGTATCTCTCGCTGTAGCAATTTGTTTAGCAGCCGCTGCTAAAGATTTATCTGCCTTATGTCGCTCCTCGATATCTTTACTATTAGAATAGGCGATGTCGTGTTCGCGACAAGCTGAATCTAATTGGTTTATACCTTTTTGTCCTAATGATAATCTTTTGTTTAAATGCGTACCAGGTCCGCAAAACTGGTACCCCGGAATATGTAATTCGAAAGGAAGTGCATTGATTGCAGAGTTTAATATACCACTCCCCTTAGTACGACTGCTATTCACTCTTTTTTTTCTATTTGCATACGCTATCATTACACTTACACTTCACCATCTTCTGAGATAATAAAGCTAATAAATCATTACTCGCCTATTTATATGCTTTTGCTGTAAGCGAATATTCGTAGTTATTCTTTTAGTCTCTACGAGTAATATTATCATGCGTTTCGTTAAGCAGCCGTTGTCAATTTGTAATAATTTTGTGTGTGAAAAAATGTTACTTGAAGAAAATCGTAATGATAATTATCGACGTCATAGTAAGATACTCCCCAATACTATTCGCTGTATAATATGCGGACCATCTAATTGTGGAAAAACCAATATAATAGTTAATTTAATTGAAAGCCCTAATGGAGTGCGGTTTGAAAATATTTATGTGTATTCGAAATCACTACAACAAGTAAAATATGGTTATCTCGAAAGAATTATATCAGCAGTACCAGACATCGGCTATTATAAATTTTCAAATAATAGCGAGATTATTCCGATTTCTGAAGCTTTGCCTAATTCTATCTTTATATTCGACGATGTAGCCTGTGATAAACAGCAAACTATAAGGGAGTATTTTTCAATGGGCAGACATTCTAATATCGATAGTTTTTATTTATGTCAAACTTATGCAAAAATACCTAAGCATCTTATAAGAGATAATACGAATTTATTAGTAATTTTTCAGCAAGATAATACAAATTTACACCATATTTATAATGAACATATTAATACGGATATGAACTATGAAGATTTTCTAGCATTATGTAGAAATTGCTGGGAGAAAAAGTATGGTTTTTTAGTAATTGATAAGGATAGTAATATTCAAAATGGAAGGTATCCAAAAGAATTTGACCAGTTTGCTATTATATAAATCAGTATACTGCTAATATTCAGTCATTATACATCCGCAGAAGGAGTGAGAAGTGAGATGGGTGGTGGTACGCGAGAAAATAAGAAACGCCGGCAAATTTTAAAACATATCGCGAAAACAAGTGATATAATACGAAAAAAATATAAAGATTTGAAACTTGGTAAAATAGAGTCTGAGTAATATTTAAAAGAAACATATAAACCGATAACTAAACCTCTACAAAAATTACTAGAGAAAAATATAATTACGAATAACAATAATGAAAATGAAAAGAAGAAATTTGAAATTGAAAAAGATATTGAAAGTGATATTGAAGATATTGAAGATAATGAAGATGATGTTTTTGAAGATGAAGATAGTGGAGGAGTCGAAGACTTGAGTAAGAAAAAAACAAAGGAAATGGTTAATCCGTCATTGAGTGAAACGCATTATAGTTATTCGCCGTCTAGTGCCGTTATTAGGAGTACTAAAACTAAAAATGATAATATAAAATTTAAGACAACGCCACAAATAGGTAGGAGAAGGACATTTGCTGAAGCGTCAACTCCTATATCTCCTATACCATTATCGATGATAGAAAGACCAAATGTTGAAGAACCTTCACCGTTAGAAAGATCACAAGCGGAATCCTCTATTAGCGAAATATTCCAAAATCCGCCTGAAGATGTTAGAAATTTAATGCAGGAGAACTTAGGCCCATTATCACGAAAATATATTAGCTTATTTTTCAGTACAGATTTTGAGAAAGAAATTGATCATGTTTACGGCATATATTTTAAAGATGACAATTTAATGTTAGGTGACAGCATATTTGAGGTGGATGAAAATGATAATATTATTATTAAGAAAACTAGATACGGCGGAACCCCTGGAATTTTCGAATTAATTTTCAAGAAAATTCCCAATTCAAAATTATACAATAATACAAATTTAATTAAGTATAAAACTATTTTATTAAAAACAAATGCCTTCCGTAGAGATTACCAATCATCACAACAGATTATGGGCAGTAAAGGATTTAAATATAAAAAAATAATTGCCCCATTACTAGCACCACATTTAGCTATAGCTACAGCCGCGGAAAGAGCTAAAACAAAATCTAATAAATTTAAAGTTGGAGCAGGAAATAAATTTGCAAAATATATACCGAATAATATGTTAGTTACGAATGAACCGGTGAATTATGTTCACTGGGACAATCCTAATGAGCTTATTGACCGTTTACGGCTTTTATATCATCAAAAAAAGTTGGACATACAGGACATGATAATGAAATTATGTCAATAGTGGAGGAACTTTGCGAAGCCAATATTATTATATAATATTTGTGTATGTCTAAATTATATTTAGTCTTATAATGTTCATTAACAAGTTTGGTGGTAAGGGCATAGAAGATGCTAAAGATCGGTTACAAAATTCTAATATGAAAAGGAAAGGTATTTTTCTTCATTTCAACGTTAATGAGGGCGGCTATGATGCAAAAAATAGAAAAATTATACGATTAGCAAATCCTGGAAACTCTACAGACGCTGCGAACAAATACTATGTAGATAAACGTATATTAAGTAACGATAGGGCGCTTCGAGGCAGTCTCAACGAAAAAATTGAAAAGTGTGCATCGCAAAGCGAAGCTAATTACGATGAATTAAAGAGGATAAATGCCGTATTAAATCTTTATGGCGCAAATTTCAATAAACTTGACGAAGTGACTTCTACGTTAACAGAAAAAATTCTAAAGTTAGAAGTAAATGGAAAAGAAAATAATAAATTGCTGCAAAATGTTATAGAAGATTTCCTCGCGCAACAGCAAAAAATAGAGTCTGATGAAAAAAGCCTTAATGAAAAATTGAATACAATTTCTAAAAATATTGAAGAAATTAATTATAATATTACTTCAGCAAAAAATAGTATTAGTCATCATGAATATTTTATAAGCGATCTTAGGGAATCGGCTACGACAAAGGATGCAGTAGAGAATTTGACCACGGCATTGGAAAAAGATATAGTGAATCTACAATCTCTTCTTGATGAGCAGATAAATGGGGTAAAACAAAATTTACACAATAAAGAAAACGACATAGCTAATATTCGTAAAGAATTTGTGACACAAAATACGCTAAAAACTTCAATTGACGAGCTGCGGAAGGATGTGAATGATAATAAGGAGAATTTAAGAGACACTCTTATAGAAATGCTAAATAGAACACCTAATAATGTAGTAGAAACCTATAATCATGAAATTAATTAAAGAACAAGAGCAGTTAGTAAAAGAATTGCATACACCTGTGAGAAAGAATTTTGTAACAAGACGTGTTATAATTAAAGGATATGATGATTTATGGCAAGCTGATCTAGTAGATATGAAAGCATATACGCGATTTAATTCGGGATTTCAATATATTCTCACAGTTATCGACACATTTTCTAAATATGGCTGGGCTCGTCCGTTGAAAACGAAACAAGGTAAAGATGTGGTAAAGGCTTTCTCAAATATCTTGGAGGAGCGTAAACCTAAAAATTTGCAAACGGATGATGGGAAAGAATTTTTTAATAATGATTTTAAGAATTTAATGGAGAAACATGAAATAAATCATTATTCTACATATAGTGTTATGAAGGCATCGATAGTAGAGCGTTGGAATAGAACGTTAAAAAATAATATGTTGAAATTATTCTCGTTAAACGGAAGCTATAAATGGACGCATATGTTAAATAAACTTGTATACGATTACAATATGCGTAAACATAGAACAATCAAAATGAGACCTGCGGATGTGACAAATAAAAATGCTAGCACGCTTCTTTCATCAGTTTATAGTAATATAAAGATCGTTAAACCGGGCAAATATCGAGTTGGAGATTTTGTACGTATTAGTAAATACAAGCATTTGTTTGAGAAAGGATATACGCCTAATTGGACGACTGAAATTTTTAAAGTTACTTCTGTGCAACATACTTATCCTGTCACATATTTAATTCAAGATTTACGAGGAAATGACATTAAAGGCGGTTTCTATGAATATGAATTATTAAAAGCTAAGCATAGCGATATTTATTTAGTTGAAAAAGTTATTCGTAGAAAGCAAAATAAAGTATATGATAAATGGTTGGGATTCGATAAATCACATAATTCATGGATTGATATAAATTTAAAATAAATTTATTTTTAATTGTGTACTTATAATTACAAATTGATAATAAAATATAAAAATTCATTATATTCACAATCAGTTTTTAATTGTGTACTTAATTACAAATTGATAATAAAATATAAAAATTCATTATATTCACAATCAGTGCTTACCAATGTACATTATTATTTAAGAAGATTTATTAGCTACGTTATGACAGTACCAATTTCTAAAAACTTGCACTTCAAGTAAAGGACAATGCGGAATTTTATTATTCACATTTCTCTCTTTTACATACATTTTACACGATATAGTGTTGATGTTCACTTTGTTATACAGTTGATTAGAAACGAGAACATCAAATTTAGGACATGCCAGTTCCGCTAAATTTATATTTCGTATTCCAAGTTCGTTCAATAATTTCTTTTCATAAGTTCCACCTTTATATGCGACAATTGGACTGTCATATTTTGAGGTAAAATCTTGGACTATATAGGGCAAGTCCTCTTGTTCAAAATTTTCATATCCATAATCTTTGAATAAAATTCCGTGCACGTTATTGTATACATAACGCGCGCTTCGCTGATCTTCAACACTTAAATCGTTAAAGTTTTTATTCAAAAATAAGTATTCGCGTAATATATTTTCATTTATAGATATGATCGCAATTTCTTTGCATAAAAATGTATGTCGATTGATTGTAAATCCATCCATATCGATGAAATGCGTTATTTTTTCATAATCGGCTGTAGCCTGAAAATAATATTAATTTAAACAAATTAGAGTATTGAAAATAAAAATTTGTTTTACTTATATTCGAACTACAAACCATAATTATATTTTTAAATTTTCACTTCACTCACAAAACTGTAACTTTTCAATTTCGCTTTAATGCAAATGTTGCACAAACTTTAGTAGAAGTTTCTTTCAAAAAGATTCGTCTCGTACTGAAGCTCCTATTTGCGCTGCTGTAGGTATTAAATGTGTGGAAAATCAGAAATTGAGCGTGGGCATAACTGTTGAGTGGAGTAGGGGAATGAAGAAAAGTGACGTATGCTGGAAGTTTGGGTGGAAGAGTATGGGGTGCATATCAGAAATTGAGCGTGGGCATAACTGTTGAAGGGAGTAGGGGAATGAAGAAAAGTGACGTATGCTGGAAGTTTGGGTGGAAGAGTATGGGGTGCATAAATAGCGCTATTTCGCGACACGCGCAGTTTAGTCGTTGAATAGCGCAAGTGCATTAACAGTTCAGTAGATATTTGCAGTGAACATGTGCGAAAATACGTTCAGTTTGCTGAATAGCGTCGGTATTATAGGCAAGTTGCCAGTGAACCCGGTAGCAGGCTTGGAAATTAATAAATCATATTTAATAAGCGGAATGAGAAAAATGAAGCCCCGCTTTGGAGATAGAGTTATGTTTGATTTAAATGATACATTCTCTATTTTTCTGCCATTACGTATAAGTAATATTTTATTAGAAAAAAGCAAGTATTACCAAGTTATAGAGAATTGTCTTACAAGCGGTAAACCAGTTCATGTAATATACCTTGGTGGAAAATATAATGAAATGAAATTCTCTACTGATGATAATCATGATGATGATGATGATGATGATGATGTAAAAGAAGAAGAACATGTAGAGAGTGAGAAGGAAAATATGAAAAATGAGAGCGACAAAGATTCGTCAAAACGTAAGCGCAAAAATGGAAACGAGATGTCAAAAGATGAAAAGAATAAAAAAAAAGCAGCATCATAATCAAAAACAGGTTTGTAGACATACATCAAGTATGTATATAATTATAAATGATTTTAGTAATAAAACTATATAAAATAATAATTTCATTACAGATAAAACAAACTGTTTCGTTCAACAACTTCTACTACTTATATATAATCGACGATACGTATCCTGAAGAATACCGATGTGCGCGTAAAGGATTCTGGCATATCGACTCCGCATATTTTAAAGCACGGGTTAAAAAAATGGATGATTTGCTTCAAGATATTATGAATTTGAAATTTACACAATATATAAATAATGAAAATAATGTTTAAAATTTCTAATGTATTTAACCATCTATATAAAATTAATAAAAAATGAGTTCATTATAAACTAGTACATATTTTTCTTTCACATCAGTCTTTCGTCCTACCGTGACACGTGAGCACCTCAATTCTAATCATGGCGAAATTAATTATATTTATAATTCACACTGCGATACTTCTTCAACTTTTTCCTTCTCTCTTATCTATCAAGACCAATTTGCGAGTGCCTTCCACGCATCCGATGAATAAACGTTCAACAATTAATTATCTTCAATATTACGGCTATATGAACACTAACAATTCAAAATCACAAACTATTGATAATGATAAATTGGTAGATGCAATACGAATTTTTCAACAATATTGGAATCTTAAAGTCGATGGGACTCTAAATGCTGAAACGAAAAAGTTGATGGAGGCAAAGCGTTGCGGAGTAAGTGATCATGTCAGCGATTACACACTTCATTCTTATAAATGAGACAAAAAAACATTGCGTCGGTATTTCCATGTCGGAACAACAGATCAAATTAACATTGCAAAAAAAGCATTTTCTTTGTGGCAAAAGCCATCTCGGTTAACCTTTATTCAAGTACAAAGTAAAACTGAAGCGGATATAATTATATCGTTTGAAAATACAATGCATTACAGTGTTAATTCACCGCAACAAGTTTGTTTACCGCCATTCTCTAATCAAACATTAGCACATGCAGATATGCCGAATGAAAGTAATAATGTCAGAGAAATTCATATATCTAAATCGTGGAAATGGATGATAGGTGAGGGGCCGATAAACGATGAGTCATTCAGTTTATACGAAACATTAACACACGAAATTGGTCACAGTCTAGGTTTACTACATTCGTCAAATATGAATTCAATAATGTCGCCGTTGTATCATTATGAAAATCATACAGATCATATTAAACTTGAGGAAGATGATATATTAGCTATACGAAATTTATATAATGTTAATGCTGAGAATGAGTCTGAGGACGAATTCGGCGGAGATGCAAATGGTAATGCTTCTCCTGATACGTCACCGGATGTACCAACATTAGTTCCACCAAAATTAGCCGATTTATGTTCAGCTCCAGCAGATGATTTAAAATTTTTTATTTTTAAAGCACGATTGTATATATTCTATAAAATTTGGGTATGGCCATTTACTTTAAACGTTAAATATCGAAAGTATGAGGAGCCACAGTTAATAAGATCGTGGTTAAAATTTTTGCCATTTAATTTTTCAGGAATTAATGCAATATATGAAAGAGTAAATGGAGAAGTTGCATTATTTTCTGATAATAATATTTATATATTCAATCCTGATACTTTCCAATTAAAAACCGGTTATCCCATGACATATCAAAAACTATTTGGCAAAGACTTTCAGTATAATGGAGTGCAATCTGCTGTTTTAACAAATACCGGTAGAACATATATTTTTTATAAAGGAGTATATGTAATTGAAATTGACGAGTGTAGATATGTGCCTAGAAAGTATATTTTAATTAACGATTTATTTAAGGGAATTCGCCTATCCATATCTCCACAAAATCCATTTTCAGTATTTAAATATATAAATGGCAAACTTTATATATTACAAAACGGCAATTTTTATGAATATGACGAATTTAATTAAAATGTTGTAAGATCAGGCCCATTCGATCTCTCCATTTTCAGTATTCAATGTATTAGTGATAGTAACATTATAGCCAATTTGAGAGATATGGTAGAAAAATTAGTTCAATTTTATGGTGAATACAATAAAAATGTAAATTCAAGATTATCTTATAACGCAAATAAACGTGATATAAACGAATTTAACACACAAGCAGAGATAAGAAATCAAATGATTTCATATCTATGATAAAAGCGGTGGTAAATCAGAGAGAGGGGATAGTCGTAGCAGGACAAATATATGCAGGAAATTGTGCGTCCGTTGTATTCTAAACCGCGACCGCAAGCGGAGGCGGAGGAGGCTAACGAAGTGAAGTGCAGTGAAAGTTACAAAACGGTAGTGTCATTAATTACAAAACGGTAGTGTGATTAAAGAGGTGTAAAATGAAATCTATTAATAGATTATCGGCGAAAATAGAAAAAAATTTATTAATCAAATGCCGTTTTTGAAGAAAGAAGAGGATTTTAAAGAGTGGAAAAAGCAATATACTATATATGTAAAAAAAACGAAAATACTCCTAAATAATGAAAATATGAAAAAAGAATATAAAGTGAAACTGATGGAACAATTAAAGCGGCTGAGGAATTTAATGTATTTCGTAAACGAACGATTACGAAGAAAAAAAGAAAATGCAGCGAATAAAAAACAACTGATACAAAAAGAAGAAAATTTATTAAACCGAGCGTATTTAATTGAATCGGAAGCAGATAAAACCCAATGGATAGAAGATTGTGAACAGCATTTAAAATATTTGCATTCATATTTAATTAATATAAAAGAAAAAATAAGTGTCGGTAGGAAACAACATTTACTTGCGCAAATAGCTAAACTAACTTGTACGCGTGAACAATTAAGTTTTAATTTCAATCTACACTCTGGATCTGGATTAAATGAAGAAAAACAGAAGGATAAGAATGTTACACTGAAATGGAAAGAAATTGAAAGCGGGCATGTCTTCCAAAGTTGTATATGTTAAGGACATAACCGGCTCGCACTGATTCCAGACTGGGGACAATCACGGGAGCGATTTTATTATAAAACTCAAAGTATATTTTATTTCCAGTAAGTATACACTCACGTGCACAGCGCGTATTGGGTCTTATGAAGAACTCGGCCGTTAAAGGAAAATAAACCTGGCCAGATAACTGCGTAATACAAACGCGCGCGGCGAGAGCGAATCTTCGCGACGCGACGTAAGGGGAAGAGAATACGTGCGCACAACGGTGCAACACGCAAGGAATAAAACTGGAACCGGTCCACGGAAGATAGAGGAGACTGCGCTACCTCTTATTCTACCTAGACAAAGGACTAGGGCAGGGAAGAACCGTCAGAGCCTAAACGCTACTACACGGGTGTGGTCCGGACACGAGGCGGAAACGTTACAAACCTCGATTCGCATTTCTCACTATTACCTTCAACCAGGAATATCAGCACGTCAGCTGACCAAGGAAGGGAAAAGGAGAGAACGCGAGACTGAGAATTTCACAATTAGTGAACGAACGGACCGCGAATCTAGCCAAGAATAAGCACAAAACGACCAAGCAAACTTATCGACGCTCGCACTTAAAAAAAAACGCTTGTACGATCAGACAGTCCGCACAAGAAGGAAGACCTCACGCACGCGCCGCACGCTCGAAAATTCTCGTTACGGGCAATACAATCAAACCCGCGCAATGACCAATTACCGCGTGCAACGCGTCGCACATACATAGTCGCACACATACGTGCCGGCGGCGCTCGAGAGCAACACGAAGGTCTCGGTTCAGGTGGCACACCGGAGGTAGGCGGGCGACGGTCAAAGAAAAACAAAATACACGGCCAGTATAGCGCCGTGCAATTTTGTCGCCCCGATCTCTAACAGTATAATCACTGGAATTATTATAAATTTACATTATATTGATCCTTCTATATTTTTAAACGATGCTAAAGATATAGTGATAGAAAAAGTACTATCGTATGTTAAACAGCACAAATGTGTTAAAGTAAACACAATCTTCAATGGCGAATTTACATTAAAAGACAGTTTGACCGACGAAAGTAAGAAGGAAATTAAAACCTTTACAACAAAAAATGAGGTACTACTAAATGATGATGATTCCACCATAAAGCTTGATAATTGGTATACAAACAATGTGTGTGGGCAGATTCTTGCATCGCTAGAGGAATTTCAAGAACGTGACAGTGGATGGGCATTGAGCAAAATTATCAGTTTGATTATAAATATCAATAAATGTGATTTATTGGGCGCCGGTAAAGGAAACTGTAGACTTCCATTAGCTATACGAAATAGAAAAGCAACTGTCTCTATTAATTTGACCGATGATGAAAATGATTGCTTTGCTTGGGCAGTAACGTCAGCATTATACCCAGCATCGCATCATAGTAACCGTAAACAGTCATATCCGCATTATGAAAATGTACTAAATTTAACGGGAATTACATTTCCCGTTACAACTAAACATATACCTACATTTGAAAAAAATAATAATTTGTCCATAAATTTATACCAATTAACGAATAAAGATAAATCTGAACATGAAAAATATGAAGTATTACCATTACGATTAAGTGATAAAACATCTGAACATAAACATATAAACTTACTAATATATCAAAATGAGCAAGAAAAAGATAATATGTGCCATTATGTATGGATCAAAAATTTATCAAGGCTGATATCGTCGCAAATTCATCAACACCAACATAAATCACACATTTGCGACAGGTAATTCATCACTTTTCTATTTACAGTTGTAATAATTTAATAGTTTAATAATATGATTCTTATAATTTACAGATGTCTAAATTTTTTCCATACAACAAGGAAACTTCGATATCATTATGAAAGATGTGTGGATCAAAATGCGTGCAAAATTGAATTGGTCAATGAAGATCAGAAATGGATTAAGTTTAAAAATTATAGAAGAGGAATCTCGCTTCCATTTATGATATATGCTGATTTTGAATGCGCTCTAATTAGTAACGAAACACATAATTTAGAAAATCATAATACTTATGCATATCAAACTCATGTTCCACACAGTATTGGCTATTACATACACTGTAATTTTGATGAATCGATGTGCAAATACGTTTCACACCGTGCGAAGGATGAAGTGGTATCTTATTTTATATCAGATTTGGAAAGTATCATTTCATTAATTTTTGCTTCTATACAAAATAATCATACCATAATGGCTCCTTTAACTTCTGAACAATTACTAGAATTTAATACTGCCACACATTGTTTTATCTGTAAAAGTGAATTTAAAGAAGCTGATATTAGTGGCGGTAATAAAGTACAAGATCATTGTCACTGGTCAGGTTACTGCAGAGGGGCAGCACACGGAGCATGTAACCTAAATTATAAAGCTACGTATACGCTACCCATAATATTTCATAACTTAAGTAATTACGATGCACATTTTCTCATAGAAGAAATTGTTTCAATGAAATGTTTTAGCTCTCAATTTCATGTAACAGCCTCTACAATGGAAAAATATGTTTCATTCGCATGTCGGATGAAAAATAATATATTTTCTCTTGAAGTAAGATTTATCGATTCATTTAAATTTCTTAATAGCAGTTTAGAACAATTAGTATCAACACTAGATTTAAATGATATGAGAATTTTACGCAAAAACTTTCCGTCGATCGATGAAAATTTGTTTAATTTACTGACGCGCAAAGGTGTTTTTCCTTATGAATATGTTGACAGCTATGAAAGACTAAATGATAATTGTCTACCTAATTACGACGAATTTCACAGCACATTGTACGGGCACAATATTGGAAGGAGCGAGTATAAACATGCACAAAACGTATGGAATAAATGTAATATCTCATCACTAGGCGAATATAGCGATTTATATTTGAAAACAGATGTTCTACTATGAGCAGATATTTTTGAAAATTTTCGAAGCAAATGTATCGAATATTATGGTCTCGACCCTGCCTATTACTGTACCCTACCATCATATGCGTGGGACGTTATGCTAAAAATTACAAACATAACATTAGAATTATTAACAGATATCGATATGGTGTTATTTATTGAAAGCGGTATACGCGGAGGATTCAGTCAATGTTCGCATCGGTATGCAAAAGCTAATAATCCTTACATGGGCGCGACGTATGATTCTAATAAAGAATTTTCGTATTTAATGTATTACGATGTTAACAATTTATACGGTTTTGCCATGTGCGATTCGTTGCCGTACGTTAAATTTGAATGGATGGATAATGATATGATAAGTCAATTTAACATTAATTCAGCTAAAGCCGATTCTGAGATTGGATACATATTAGAGGTATATTTAGACTATCCCGATGAAATACATGATTCGCATTTAGATTTGCCGTTCTGTTCCACTCGCGAAGTACCGCCAAACGCTAAAAATGAAAAATTGTTAGCAACTTTAAAGTGTAATACCAACTATGTTATTCATTATCGAACCCTACAGCAATGTCTGCAACATGGACTTAAATTAAAGAACATTCATCGTATCTTACAGTTCAATCAATCTCCATGGATGTGTAAATATATACAATTAAATGCAAAACTTCGAGCTCGATCCGAATCGGACTTTGAAAAAGATTTATTTAAGTTAATGAATAACGCAGTATTTGGAAAAACAATGGAAAATGTGCGTAATCGAGTTGATGTAAGATTATTGACATCGTGGGAAGGACGTGCCGGTATTAAGCCATTGATAGGAAGACCTAATTTTCATAGAAGAGTAATATTCAATGAAAATTTTGTCGGCGTGGAAATGAAAAAGATGAAAGTTAAAATAGATAAACCCATTTATATCGGCATGTCCATTCTAGATATTTTAAAAATATATCTCTATAAATTTCATTACGACTATATGAAGGTTCAATTTCAAGATATGTGTAAGGTATTATATACTGATACGGACAGTTTAATTTATAAATTACAATGTGATGACATATATAGCATTATGAGGCGAGATATAGCTTATTTCGATACTAGTAATTATCCAATTGACAACGTATACAATATACCTTTAGCAAATAAAAAAGTTCTAGGCCTAATGAAAGATGAAAATGGAGGAAAAATTATGTGTGAATTTGTAGGATTAAGATCGAAAATGTATGCTATAAAAGTTATTGGCGAGCGCGACACGAAGAAGGCTAAAGGGATCAAAAAAGATTTTATTAAGCGAGAAATTAAATTTGATGATTATATAAATTGTCTATTTAACGATGAAATTAAAATGGCTAGACAAAACCGTATTGCGTCGAAGCTGCATCAGATTCACACAATTTCCGAAGGAAAAGTTGCATTGCATCCGTACGATGATAAAAGATATATCACCGATGATTGTATACAAACACTTGCTTGGGGACACTGTTCGATTAAAAAATAAAAAATGTTTGCAATATTTGAATACATGTATTATTTATCAATAATCTGCACCCGTTTACAATTTATATTATATACAGTCCGTATCTGAGAAATTCATTACATCTCACGACTGTTCTTAACAAAAATAGCTTAGCATTGAAAATAAGCGAGCATGGGTTAAAATTGTGATTCAGTTTTTGCTGAAAAATGCCGTATTCAAATAGTCTTCCATCCGCCAAGCTATCCAAGGGTAATGATGCTTTAACGATTCTTTAAAACACAGCAAGTCTGCCAGTCCTAGTCTAAAAATTTAAAAAATGTATAACATTCACGATTACACTCGTTTTACCAGAGTTTTCTACAACTTACCGTGACATCTTATGGATCAGACGAGATACCCGCACCTCTTTATTTTCCGTATCCAAAATGTACTGTATTGCACCGGCGCGCAACACGTCTCGTCTTAACTTTTGTATAACGGCATTACGTACATCAATATCGCGTAATTGTTCGCGAAATACTTCATAAAATTGTTTCACATGTGCGCGCAGCTCACTTTGATTTTCTATCCATTGTATCATGCATACGGCAAGCCAGGGGTTATAAGATTTTAGTATTTCTGTGAATAGAATGAAATACAATAGCGGCAATCTGCAAAGGTTAAAATTCAAATTTAAATACTTTCAATTGTACTATCATTCTACATTGATTTATAAATTTGTTTGTATTACGTACCTTTCTAACTTCGTAATCAAACAACGCACCTGTGCTGTTCGTTCCTTCAAAGTTAAAATATCGAAAATATCAGACTCGTTCAATAACCCTTCCTCCCCTAATTCGTCTAATATTCCACTTTCAGGATCAATTTGAGCAACCAGTTTGTCATAAAAAAATCTGTACAATTGTCGAATATGTCCGTCAGCCGCCATCGTTACAACATACTTTCTTTTGTAATTCGCTTTCAGAAAAAGTCGCGAACACTTCCTAACTGCTTCCTAGTCTGCTCTGATGCTACGAGAAGAGTATTAACCGATGATGTGTTACGTTTAACGTGCGAATATTAGCTAGCGCCTAGCGCCCTTTCCCCGGGACCCTCCCCCCATCCCCCTCCCCCTCCCACCCGACCTGCAACGCGTCCGCTGCTCCAAGATGACGCCGCCGGACCCCCTCCTCACTGCCCGTACACCTTGCTCCCACCCAACCTCCTCCTCCGTAGTACAATCGTCCTCCGCCGCTCTCGATATCGTTGTTGCCCACACACGCTCGTCGAGTACCGCGTAATCGCTTATCGTATCATTCCTCTGCAACCTTCTCCTACCGGTCTACTTCCAACCCCCCGCACGGCATTTTGTAGTACAACGCCTACTACTACCTCTGTCTACATTTCGTAGTACGACGCCGCGTGTCGATTAGACGCTTATCGTCGTCCTCCTCCGCTCTCGATATCGTTGCCCACGCGCCGCCGCTCGAGTATCGTCGGCGTCAATCGCTTATCGTTCGTATTGTTCCTGTCCAACCCCTTCTCCTCCTCCTCCTCCTACTCTCTAACTTCCGTGTGTAAACCAGACAAACTTTCGACCTAACAACAGAAAAAATACGGGCAAGGCCTCCCCGGCTATCAGCAGCGGCCGACTACGTATCGCCCAACCGCCGACTTTTAACCTTGACCGCTACCGCTGTGCAGAATCGACAACGGCTCGCCTTCTTCACCTCGCGAACGTTCTTCCGATTTTTTAACCGCCGACCGCGCAAACTTCCACCTGATTAGGACAAACCGCAAACTACTTCCCCTCTCATTAAAAGACAAACCGCAAACTTCACCTCTCCGATAAGACAAACCGCAAACTTCAACCTGTGATTAAGACCTAACCGCAAACTTCGATAAAAAAATTAAAAAAAAAAAACAAATACACGCAAACACGCAAGACCGAAAATGACTGCGCTACTGTGGTCCAGAATCGGCTACTGGTCCAGAATTACTGGTCCAGAATCGGCTTACTCTCAGCTCGGGTCCAGAAGCGGCTTACTCTTACTACTAATATCACGCGTAAAACGAGCTACTTCGTTCAAACCACGATTATACCACGCGTTGCATACCGACGAATTGTACTACCGAACATTGCGTAATAGTTAGGCTTTCTGTTTCTTATTATACCAATACTCCGATTCAAGACCGAACATTGTACCCATTGTTAGAAACGTGGAATTGATGTTAGCAGTGGGATACTCCTTCTTTCTGTGTATATATGTATAATATTCTATATTTCTTTTTCTTTATACCCACTTCTAACCGTGGAATTGGTGTCAGAAGTCTGCTTTCAAATCAAATCACCTTTGTATCTGCACCTGAACAGTCATCACAGAATATACACTTTGCTTTTTCACACTATATCCGATTTATCCTTTTATTTTCTTTGCATGCGCTATAACTAACATTATCTGTACTGGAATACAACACGTAACAACTCAGCAACCTGTACGGGTTGATAAGAGAGAGAATCCTATAAGTCCTGCAGATCGAGTAGATTGATTTCGTCTTCGCGTCATTATTATATTCGGTCATGGATATAAAGATATAATCATCTTTTCGGTTTATATCCTTTAGTTTTAAGTATTCACGCGTTGCTCCCGGGCGGAACGGTCGACCGCTCGAACACACACAGTTCCATCCTTGACAATCTTTAGATCGACTTATCGCGACGCCCGGACGTAACAGCTCCAAAAAGCCATATTCTACTGAATACGGGAACCCAGGTTGACTGCAACCCCTATATTCCGTTAACGTATTATTTGGATGGCGTATGGTACAAAATAACGCCCTCAGGCAGTGGCACCCAACGAATTACAGCCAGCGGTAATGCAATCATGGACCTATACGAATCCCGCCGAACTAGTAACATCAGGGATTTACTCCACGCAAGATCTCGAACAGCTAAGGAATCATATAATGTTTCCAGCCGAAAGACCTGCCGTACTAAATACCATAGCTAGAGGAATGTCTGGACAAAAGGCAAATATGCAAGGCATATCTCTGATAAATATGTTTGATGAAAAAACCTTCGAGGAAATAGCTTCCTCCACCTGGTCCAGAATATGGCAATGGTTTACGGGTTTCGGTACCTTCAGTGCAGGATTATTCGGAATATGGATCGCCATCAAAACAGTAAAATTTGCGATCGACACTGCACTACATGGTTACGCATTACATAACGTCTACGGGTGGGGCATACATCTGATAGGCGCTGTATGGGACTCAATGACTAACGTCCTGATACATCTTAGGAACCGCACACCGGATGGTGACGAGTCCAGACGCCAAAACACGGCCCCACAGGCTGAGGAGGCGAACACCAGCCTCGTCCCACCGGAAAACGTAGACACCCCTACCACCACACGGGGATTCACGAGTGTTCACCCCAAGATATCAGAGGAAACACGCTTCTCGATAAAATCGCAGAATATACACTGCGAATAACTACACAAAGCTAATAAATAAATATATAGAACTATAGGTGCGAATACGCATGTGATTACAGATGAAACATACCAGCTCAGGGGACATTGCCAGAACAATGGCAAATCTCGAAAAGGCACACTGTCTCAAAGGGGGATGCTCAACAACAAACCCGACGACACGAGACCCCCACAATTTATTTTGCCCGGCGTGTACAGGATACCTGCAAATCGAAAATGGAGAGTCGGCATATCTGCCGGCATTTATACACGCATTGGTAGGCACCTACGCCAAACCCTTGAAATGTAGGACATGCGGTACACCAATATTTGTCTCCCGCCCAGCATCGGAATGCTACAAATGCACAGCACTATACTTATGGTATGCCGACCGATATAAACAAGCAGGGATCGAAACGGAAATGTTATATGAAACCATCTTAGCACTAAACACCGATAAGATGTACGACAAGCAGTTTGGAGACCGAGCCCTGGCGTGGGAAAAGGGGGTAGGAAGTCTCCAGTGATGAAGACATCATTTAATCAGCAAGGTCAGAAATGTTTAGATTCAAGCAGAATGAAGGACTTGCAACTCCCACTCAAGCTTTTTCGCAGGGCTGAACCGAACTTATAAAAGACCGGACGTCCTTGTACTTGTCAGTCTAAAAAGTCAGATCAGAAGGTGACAAACAGTAAAAACCCATATTGAAAAGTGCAGTAATGGAAGGAGTTTCGGAAGAAGGACTGGCGCCGAACGCCCCGCATTTCCCGGTATGTTTCCTACCGTTGTATGTGCAACTCCCCGTAATCGGGCTTGTTCCACCCATGGAAACAAACATGAGAACGACGCAGCATACTAGAGACGGCCGACCACTCCCGCCACCCTACTACGGGCCACATTGCATTTACCGCCCAAATGTGGAGGCACCAACCCTGCCACCGGTCCCGATACGATCGGAGGAAGGACGACACGGAGAAGAAGAACCGGAATGGGACCAGGAATTCTTCAACACTTTCGATGAGGATCTTTTTAACAACCTCCTGGGCGACCTGGACTTGCCGCCAAGAACATCCAATGCGAACATTGGACCACCCCAAGGGAGGGGGGGGGGGGTGTTAGGGTCCCCCGAGAAACCTCTACTAGAGCAACACCATGGGCATGTGGTGAGGCGTTCGCCCAGAACTCCGGCTCACTCCCCGGACCGACTCCAAGTCGGGACCCGCAGGGCTCAGCGACGTCGCCGAAGCCACCAACGTGGAAACCGGCACGGCCCTAGAAACAACGGCAGGCGAAGCGGCGGACACGAGATACGGCGTTAGATGGAAAAACGGGCGCACCACCCGTAACAAGGCAAGGAGGAAGTAAAGAAAGTCAAATGGGCACAGCCCACGAACCAATCAACCGACGCAACTGCGGAGTGAACGAAAGGAGGGGGCCTGTTCGAAGCTCCAATCAAAGTGTTTCCTAATCTGAGTTATTGCTGCGACCGTGACCCTCCGTGTACCTCAGCTGTTTTTAAAAAGACGTTTGTGTACCTATCGAGATCCCGTCATCGTTTACCCACATGCATCCGTGCAAATACCTATTGTACCGACAGCGATAAGAGTATGGGCTTGTTTGTCTTTAATTCCTCTATAAGGGAGCCTGCGACCGCTGTATAGTTAGCAGACAACTATCATAGATTTCGGCTATTTTGGTCTCAATCATTTACGAATAGTTTACGCAAGTTTACGCAATCGTTTTCAGAGTTTACGAAATCGTAGTTTGCCCGTAATTAACAATTTTAATATCTAGTAATTATCGTCTGCTACCGCGCAGCGCCACCGTGGCCGGGGAGCGAAGCTGACCAGATGCAGAACGTGGCGAAATAATTTCGACGTATGTCGTGTGTAACGGTCTCAATCGTTTACGAATAGTTTTCGCAAGCTGCTGTATCGATTTGAGAGTTTACGAAATCGTAGTTTGGCCGTAATTAACAATTTCGAGAATCGGGTAATGTAGGTCTTGCAAGCGCCTCCAGTGGCCGAAAGCAGAAGCTGACCAGATGCAAACTCTGGCGAAATAATTTTGACGTATCTCGTGTGTAATGGTCTCAATCGTTTACGAATAGTTTTCGCAAGCTGCTGTATCGATTTCGGAGTTTACGAAATCGTATTTTGGCCGTAATTAACAATTTCGAGAATGGGGTAATGTAGGTCTTGCAAGCGCCTCCAGTGGCCGAAAGCAGAAGCTGACCAGATGCAGAACCTGGCGAAATAATTTTGACGTATCTCGTGTGTAACGGTCTCAATCGTTTACGAATAGTTTTCGCAAGCTGCTGTATCAATTTCGGAGTTTACGAAATCGTATTTTGGCCGAAATTAATAATTTCGAGAATGGCGTAATGTAGGTCTTGCAAGCGCCTCCAGTGGCCGAAAGCAGAAGCTGACCAGATGCAGAACCTGGCTAAATAATTTTGACGTATCTCGTGTGTAACTGTCTCAATCGTTTACGAATGGTTTTCGCAAGCTGCTGTATCAATTTCGGAGTTTACGAAATCGTATTTTGGCCGTAATTAACAATTTCGAGAATGGGGTAATGTGGGTCTTGCAAGCGCCTCCAGGGGCCGAAAGCAGAAGCTGACCAGATGCAGAACCTGGCGAAATAATTTTGACGTATCTCGTGTGTAACGGTCTCAATCGTTTACGAATAGTTTTCGCAAGCTGCTGTATCGATTTCGGAGTTTACGATATCGTATTTTGGCCGTAATTAACAATTTCGAGAATGGGGTAATGTAGGTCTTGCAAGCGCCTCCAGTGGCCGAAAGCAGAAGCTGACCAGATGCAAACTCTGGCGAAATAATTTTGACGTATCTCGTGTGTAACGGTCTCAATCGTTTACGAATAGTTTTCGCAAGCTGCTGTATCGATTTCGAAGTTTACGAAATCGTATTTTGCTCGTTATTAACAATTTCAGGAACGGCTAACGTGCAGCTCGCAAGCGCCGCCGTTGGCCGAGGCGAGAATCGCTCTTTGGACATAGAGTAACGAAATAATTTTGACGTATCTCATCTCTAACGGTCTCAATCGTTTACGAATAGTTTACGCAAGCCACTGTAACGATTTCAGAGTTTGCGAAGTCGTAGTTTGCCTGTAATTAACAATTTCATAATCGGCTATCGTGCAGCGTTGATTTGCTCGCAAGCGCCGCCGTTGGCGAAAGGAGATGCAGAAAGTGGCGAAGTAACTTTGACGTATCTCGTGTATAACGGTCTCAATCGTTTACGAATAGTTTTCGCAAGCTACTGTATCGATTTCGGAGTTTACGAAATCGTAATTTGCCTGTAATTAATAATTTCAGAATCGGCTATCGTTCAGCGTTGATTGGCTCGCAAGCGCCGCCGTTGGCCAATTAGAGAATCTCGCTTCGGACATAGAGTAACGCAATAATTTTGACATATCTCATCTCTAACGGTCTCAATCGTTTACGAATAGTTTTTGCAAGCAGCTGTATCAATTTCGGAGTTTACGAAATCGTATTTTGGCCGTAATTAACAATTTCGAGAATGGGGTAATGTGGGTCTTGCAAGCGCCTCCAGGGGCCGAAAGCAGAAGCTGACCAGATGCAGAACCTGGCGAAATAATTTTGACGTATCTCGTGTGTAACGGTCTCAATCGTTTACGAATAGTTTTCGCAAGCTGCTGTATCGATTTCGGAGTTTACGATATCGTATTTTGGCCGTAATTAACAATTTCGAGAATGGGGTAATGTAGGTCTTGCAAGCGCCTCCAGTGGCCGAAAGCAGAAGCTGACCAGATGCAAACTCTGGCGAAATAATTTTGACGTATCTCGTGTGTAACGGTCTCAATCGTTTACGAATAGTTTTCGCAAGCTGCTGTATCGATTTCGAAGTTTACGAAATCGTATTTTGCTCGTTATTAACAATTTCAGGAACGGCTAACGTGCAGCTCGCAAGCGCCGCCGTTGGCCGAGGCGAGAATCGCTCTTTGGACATAGAGTAACGAAATAATTTTGACGTATCTCATCTCTAACGGTCTCAATCGTTTACGAATAGTTTACGCAAGCCACTGTAACGATTTCAGAGTTTGCGAAGTCGTAGTTTGCCTGTAATTAACAATTTCATAATCGGCTATCGTGCAGCGTTGATTTGCTCGCAAGCGCCGCCGTTGGCGAAAGGAGATGCAGAAAGTGGCGAAGTAACTTTGACGTATCTCGTGTATAACGGTCTCAATCGTTTACGAATAGTTTTCGCAAGCTACTGTATCGATTTCGGAGTTTACGAAATCGTAATTTGCCTGTAATTAATAATTTCAGAATCGGCTATCGTTCAGCGTTGATTGGCTCGCAAGCGCCGCCGTTGGCCAATTAGAGAATCTCGCTTCGGACATAGAGTAACGCAATAATTTTGACATATCTCATCTCTAACGGTCTCAATCGTTTACGAATAGTTTTTGCAAGCAGCTGTATCAATTTCGGAGTTTACGAAATCGTATTTTGGCCGTAATTAACAATTTCGAGAATGGGGTAATGTGGGTCTTGCAAGCGCCTCCAGGGGCCGAAAGCAGAAGCTGACCAGATGCAGAACCTGGCGAAATAATTTTGACGTATCTCGTGTGTAACGGTCTCAATCGTTTACGAATAGTTTTCGCAAGCTGCTGTATCGATTTCGGAGTTTACGATATCGTATTTTGGCCGTAATTAACAATTTCGAGAATGGGGTAATGTAGGTCTTGCAAGCGCCTCCAGTGGCCGAAAGCAGAAGCTGACCAGATGCAAACTCTGGCGAAATAATTTTGACGTATCTCGTGTGTAACGGTCTCAATCGTTTACGAATAGTTTTCGCAAGCTGCTGTATCGATTTCGAAGTTTACGAAATCGTATTTTGCTCGTTATTAACAATTTCAGGAACGGCTAACGTGCAGCTCGCAAGCGCCGCCGTTGGCCGAGGCGAGAATCGCTCTTTGGACATAGAGTAACGAAATAATTTTGACGTATCTCATCTCTAACGGTCTCAATCGTTTACGAATAGTTTACGCAAGCCACTGTAACGATTTCAGAGTTTGCGAAGTCGTAGTTTGCCTGTAATTAACAATTTCATAATCGGCTATCGTGCAGCGTTGATTTGCTCGCAAGCGCCGCCGTTGGCGAAAGGAGATGCAGAAAGTGGCGAAGTAACTTTGACGCATCTCGTGTATAACGGTCTCAATCGTTTACGAATAGTTTTCGCAAGCTACTGTATCGATTTCGGAGTTTACGAAATCGTAATTTGCCTGTAATTAATAATTTCAGAATCGGCTATCGTTCAGCGTTGATTGGCTCGCAAGCGCCGCCGTTGGCCAATTAGAGAATCTCGCTTCGGACATAGAGTAACGCAATAATTTTGACATATCTCATCTCTAACGGTCTCAATCGTTTACGAATAGTTTTTGCAAGCAGCTGTATCGATTTCGCTGTTTACGAAATCGTATTTTGGCCGTAATTAACAATTTCGGGAATCGGGTAATGCAGGTCCTGCAAGCGCCGCCAGTGGCCGATAGCAGAAGCTGACCAGATGCGGAACCTGGCGAAATAATTTTGACGTATCTCGTGTGTAACGGTCTCAATCGTTTACGAATAGTTTTCGCAAGCTGCTGTATCGATTTCGGAGTTTACGAAATCGTATTTTGCTCCTTATTAACAATTTCAGGATCGGCTAACATGTAGCTCGCAAGCGCCGCCGTTGGCCGAGGCGAGAATCGCTATTCGGACATAGGCCTGTATTCAAATACTGCGCTTCGGCCTTGGCTTGAGTCGGGATTACGTAAACCTGGCTCAGATGCGTAATCCGGGTTCACATTTTTCGTGTATTCACAAACGCGGTTTAGACGTCGCGTGGAAGGGAGATCCTGGCTGTCATTGGATAATGGGCGTGGCCAAAGCGTGCCATGCCGCCAGTGCCAGCATATCGAGCTCTGAACACCATGCGTGTTGCAGTGTACGTGCTCGCCTGTGTGCGACGCTAAGGCCCTGATTGGGCCTAAGCTGCGCGCATCGCACACTGACACGCACATACCTGCGACACGAATGGTGTTCAGAGTCGATATGCTGACACTGCATGCGGCTTGCTTCGCTTGCGGGAAACTTCGGAATTATCCGATTTAGGACCACGAATGAGAGAAGAGTTTTGTATTATCATCAGACATGAGCCACAGGAACTTACTTATATAAAAATATCAGTCTTCGTCTAACTGTCATAGAGAGCGGACGTGTGTTTTTGTTTTGATTTCAAAGCGACGTGCGTCTGAGACTTAACAGCTGAGTCGGATATCTAAACCGCCAACGTGCTTAAATCCTGTGCCATTAATCTCTTGCGCTTTAATCGCTTTATTCTCTTCACCAGTGACTATGCCTAAAAAACTATGTAAGGGATGTGGATCTGTAGTGGCGAATCCTGTTGTGTGCCGGTCGTGTGGGATCATATCCCATCCTGGATCTCACTGTTTAATAAGAACGACTCATCCATGGAGTCCCGGTCATTTAATCGACTGTGCGTCGAAGACACCCACTCCATCCTCCTCGTCGTCATCCTCTTCATCTTCAACGTTGACGCCAACTGCGATCCCGACTCCAAAATTCAAACAAAAGGTGCCTAAAAGCAAATCTGGAGGAGACGGCAAGACTGACAGTGCGATTTCGCCGCTCATTACCCAACTTTCGTCCCTACTAAAAGCGGAATGGCTCAGCTCTCGTCTACAATAGATTCTTTCTACACAAAATTAAACGATCTATCAGAGTCCTTCACCTCGAGGCTGAATGTACTATCTGAAAAAGTACGCTACCTTGATGCTAACAGATCTTCCCTCCGAACCATCGATATTCCAGAAATGGAGGAGAATATAATCGCTGAGATGAGTGATCGCCATAGGAGGGCTAATAACCTTATATTTTACGAAGTTGAGGAATCAAATACCGATAAAGATACCGTCATCTCAGTCCTCAACGAGATTATCCAATGCCACCTCGGTGAAATTCGAACGCTGCGACTGGGTAAGGAAAGGATAGGAGCCGTTAGACCTCTTCGAGTCACATTTCACTCTCCCCATCTTCCGAGGGAAGTACTAAAAAATAAATCGGCTTATAAAGGGAAAATTAGAATCGCTCAGGATTGCACATTGAAGCAGCGACAATACCTCAAAACCCTACGGCAAAAACTTGAGGATATGCGAGACGATTCCATGACCATAAGATATTTCAACGGTGTGCCGAAGATCGTCGCAAAAGGATCTACGAACACAAAAAACGGGAAAAACGGAAAAGACTCATCAATACATACTACCAGAACGTCTGGGGCCTCTGGACGAATTTAAATGACCTCCAACGCGCGGTCGCCTGCTCTTCCACAACATATGACGTCATCATTCTAACCGAAACATGGCTCAACGACTCCTTTTCCTCGTCAGAACTTGGTCTCAACGGCTATCATATCTATCGTAAGGATAGGGACGAAAAAACCAGTCCTTTTGCAAGAGGGGGAGGTGTCCTAGTTGCAGTGCGGAGCTCACTGCCCTCATACGAAGTACAAACATCTAAAGACTGTGCCGAGCATCTGTTCGTGAATGTCAGATCTTCGTCTTTTAATATCCTTTTCGGTGCAGTGTATATTCCACCTGACGCATCGGCAGGGCGGTATTCCGATCACTTCTCAGCTGTGAATGAGATTATCGAATTTTCGGTATACTCTAATTCCTATATTCTGGGGGACTATAATTTGCCCAATATCGATTGGAACGCGATTTCACTGCCTCGCTTGATTGATTCACGACCAGAACACAGCCTTTCGACTAATACTCTACGCCCAGCCGATATGCTCGTGGAATGCTTGAGCTTCCATAACCTTTCACAGAAAAATAGCACGCTTAATGTGAATAATAACGTTCTTGACTTATTAATTACCGACGATACGGATGTCACAGTTTCCTTATCGACTGATGCGTTTCTGCCTATTGATAGTTATCATCCGCCACTTTCGCTAATTATCGGTAAGATAGATTCAGATGCTCTCCATGCGCTACCCGAACTGAGATGCGACTTTCGCCGTGCAGATTATAGTGCTATGCGCCAGTTTTTTAACCTCATTGATTGGGACCAGGCTTTGAAAGACTCCTCTCTTAGCAATGCGGTGCAAGTCATCTATAGTAGTATAAACACTGCTATCGACATGTATGTGCCTAAATATATCAAAAGTCATTCTACCTTTCCTAAGTGGTTCTCTAAAAACTTAAAAAATTTAATTAGGGAAAAGAAAGCAGCCCATATAAAATACAAGTTTGCGCATAGCATGGAGGATTACCTTGCCTTCTCTAATCTTAGGTCTAAATGTAAGTCAGTGTCTAAAAATGATTATGTAAGATTTGTAAACGCGACCGAATCGTCCATAACGACTAATACAAAATGCTTCTGCACTTTTGTCAATGGCAAAAGATACTCCAATATCTTTCCGAGGTGCATGTTGGATGAGAACAGAATTGTTGATAACGGTCAAGATATTGCGAATCTTTTTGCGAATCACTTCCACTAGGTCTATAGGACCAATGACGTATCCGACATCTCGCGTGATGGTGCCTTAGATGAGGACACATCAATGGTCGATGTCGGTCAGATCTCCATCCTTATTAGCGAGGTATTTAACAAGCTCAATACACTCGATTGCAATACTGGCCCTGGAGAGGATGGAATTCATCCAAACCTCCTCTACAACTGTAGGTTTGTGCTCGCACGTCCCCTATGGAGGATCTTCAATCTCTCCCTTCTCGAGGGCTCTTTTCCAGATAAGTGGAAGACTAGTCTTGTTACTCCAATTTTTAAGTCGGGTGATAGAGCGAAGGTCAGCAATTACAGGCCGATTTCAAAGATAAGCTGTATTACTAAGATCTTCGAGAGTATAGTTACTGATAAGCTCGTTCCGATATTTAGGAACGCTTTCGTTGAAGAACAACATGGCTACCTGCCCGGGAAGTCAACAGTAACTAATCTTGCGGTTTTCACCAACTTTGCTGCCTCCCAAATGGAACGCAACTTGCAAGTAGATGTCATTTTCACAGACTTTAGCATGGCTTTTGATACCGTTGACCATCGAATATTGGTTCGCAAATTAACATCCGCTGGATGCCATGGCAAATTACTAGCTTGGTTAACTAGTTATCTGATAGGAAGATCCCAGATAGTTAAATCTTTAGGCTTTGCGTCGGATAAATTTGAAGTGTGCTCGGGAGTGCCGCAGGGCTCGCACCTTTGGCCGTTCCTATTTAATCTATTCATTAATGACATAGTAAAGATATTCAGGTACAGCTCGGTCCTACTTTATGCGGATGACCTAAAGTTATTCAAACCTATTAGTAGCCCCGATGATTCAGCTAAACTACAGGACGATCTTCACAGACTGGATGAATGGTGCCTCTTAAACTGTATGAGACTAAATATAGCCAAATGTCACGTCATGCGTCTGTCATGTTCTCAGTCTCCAGCCATCTTCAATTACTCTCTCGGTGATCACCGATCATCTATCTACTATTTACCAAGTCCGTGACTTAGGGGTTTTTTATGACACCAAGCTCAAATTTACCCAACACTATGCAAATATTTTCAAGGCGGCTAACAAAGCCCTATATATTATCAAACGCTTTTCCACTGATTTTTCCAACATAGCAACAATAAGAACATTGTACTGCTCTTTGGTAAGACCTCATTTGGAATATGCCTCGGAAATCTGGTCACCATATCTCAAAAAACATATTAGTCTTATAGAAACAGTTCAGCACAAATTCCTAAGATACATCTCATTTCGTCTAAACTCTCCCATGAGCATTTCCGAACACAACTACGATCATCTCCTACGTCGCCTAAACCTCAAGACGTTAGAATCTCGTCGTTCAATTTCCGAAATGTCATTTCTGTTTAAAATCATAAATTACGATATCAACTCTTCTCAACTATTATCATCCATTAATTTCCATTGCTCCAGCCGAAATCTAAGAACCACTTTGAATTTCCACGTCATCAGATATAGGACTTCTCTTCTTTATTCCGATCCGACTAATAGAATCTGCGATGCAGCCAATAACCTTTCTACTAATCACAACATCTGTTTCTTCTCATCAAGCTGCGTCTCCTTCAAGCGTAAATTAACTCAAATTATTGCATAGGCGAATTCAAATCTCTACCTGTTAGTTTAGTTTAGTTTAGTTTAGTTTAGTTTAGCATAACTGGCTTCAGCCTCGAGCGCCTCCGTTCATGGTTATTTGTAAACGTTATTTGTAAACTTTATTTGTACACTTTATTTATCACTTACTGTATTATTTCATGCTACTGTCTCAGCTTTTCTGCCACTTGCATGCCCACCTCTATGTCAAACTTTTGTATCCTATACTATATTGGGTTAATCCCGTTAAGCAAAATAAATAAATAAATATTCCGCATGCTGCGTAACAGTCTTGTATCAACACCATCGGCCAAATCACCCATGGGCCACACGGAGCGCTGAGGTGTAATGCCACCAAAAAGGCGGAACATTCGAGTTAGTTTTCACGGCCACCCAATTCCAATTTTAACAAGATGTGCGTTGAAATCGATGCCTTGCCGATTGATTAATTATACCAATTATCGCGAACAATCCGTCTCGGAACTGCAAGTTTCAAATTCTCCTCCTCAATATTCACTTCTTGCTGGTTGTCCATGGCTGACCATTACCTGAACGCTACTGAACAGTCGTGTGGACGCTTTTGGTTGTTTTTACAGATTTTGCATTACAACTAATAAAAAGCAGCATTTATTCACTAGCTCATGTACCGTTCTTCTTGTCTGAATCTCGGCTACCCAGACAGCAAGGAATATTGCTGGAATGTTGTATAAATATTACTTTACAATGCGAAACCTTGCAGGTGACTTCGCTGGATTATTGCAAGAATGTTGCAGCGATATTACTATGTCCGCCTCTTCGTAACTTGTGGGAATATTGTGTTACGAGCCAAGGTTACGGCGAGTGTTTTGAGGCACGCGTCGAATATGGTTTGCGTGATTACGATTCGGTACGCGAAAGGGGTGCCGTCAATGGGTAGGATTCCTTGTCAGCGTCCGGCACGGCGCGGAACGTTGTGAGTTTTGCTGTACAAGGAAAGGACCTCAAGGGTGCATGCGCCGCAACGGGAATACGTTGGGTGGCCTACGCTCGGAGGGTAAAATTGTAAAGGAACTCGGAGTGCATGCGCCGCAACGGGAATACGTTGGGTGGCCTACACTCGGAGTGGAGAATTGTAAGGAACTCGGAGTGTATGCGCCGCAACGGGAATACGTTGGGTGGCCTACACTCGGAGTGGAATAGAGTTCTTTGCAGAGAAGGACCTCAGGAGTGCATGCGCCGCAACGGGAATACGTTGGGTGGCCTACACTCGGAGAGTGAAATAGTAAAGGAACTCGGAGTGCATGCGCCGCAACGGGAATACGTTGGGTGGCCTACACTCGGAGGATACTGGTAAAGGTTTAAGGGAAATATTGACTCGTAATTGATTCTCCTCGAGCGGTTGTGGAGAATCTATGGGTTCTCTAATCTATCACGAATTTAAGAGTTATTTTGGAATGTAATGAATTTGGTATGAAGTAGCACAATTACTACAGTTAATTGGGTATATTGTAAGATGTAAAAATATATACAATGAAAGAGTGTTAAACGATTGAATTGAAATTGAAATTAGAATTACTTACAAACTACTAGCTGACAATGCTAGGCGAATAGTTTCTTATACTATATTTGCTCCGAAGGGGACTAGTACCCGTTCTGGCAGTGAGTTTTGAACAAAAAGGACTGTACTTTTATATTGCAAGAAGTTAGGCTCGCTTGCTACAGAGTGCTCAATAGAGTTGACTCTAGAATTTTGCTCGAAAGGGAACTTGAGCCCGATCTTGCTGACAGTACTTGAGAGATGAACGTGAAACCCGAGTAGTCAATGGACTACGGCTCGACTTTTCAGAGTTGACTCCCGTGGTAAGACTGCAGTTGAGCTCGCTGCAGCTCGCCTTTTTATACCCGAAATCTTGAAGAAAATGCGTGTGTCTGAGAGAGATGAAGATAGGTGAAGTTAGTGGGAGAACTGCTCCCACTGCCAGAACGTACTATCTTACTCATCTAAACAAGGGCGGTAGGGACTCCAAGAGGAGGCTACGTTGAAACCGTGGGAACGCAGAAAAACGGAGAGTCCGTATGTGACAATTGCATGAATATGACACGGAATATTGCCTCAAAGTTCCAAGAATATTTATTCAATATTACACTCTCCAAATGATTCTGTCTAACATTGTAAATAATTCAAGCCAATTTATGTTATAGAATATATTATTTTTATTAACCCTCAATTATCAAGTTCTACTATAAATGTAATAATAAATAATAAATAACCTTAACTTATAAGTCTGTATTGTAATTACTATTATATTTTTGAGACTGCGACGTAACTATTGATCGAAAGGTCATTTTTGTAGTATGTTTTACACGAAAGATGTTATTAAAAAATAATTACCGATTTGTGTAAAAATGCAAAAGTTTTAAGTTTTCTTTCATAAATTTGCAAATCCTCTACACTTTGTATTACTGGAACACGCTGAATGAGCTCATCATCGCGAACAATCCGTCTATCTCGGAACTGCAGTTCTCCATTCTTCTCCTCAATTCACTTCTTCCTGGTTGCCCATGACTGAACACTACTCAACTACTAAACAGTCGTGTGGACGTTTGGTTATATTTTTACAGATTTGGCGCGAAAAACGGCCGTAATCCCGGCTCCAGACGCCTCCCAAGGCGTCTCAGGCCAGGCTTACTTTATTCGACCCCCACTCCGACCGACCCCCTCATTTGCATGCGAGAAACCTGTGTACCCGTGTAACAACACCACCGAGCAAACGGGCCGCACGAAGCGCGGAGGTGTAATGCCACCAAAAAGGCGGAACTTTCGAGATAGATTTCACCGTCACCCAACCCCAACTTTAACAGGAATAATATATGCGTAGAAATCGATGCCTTGCCGATTGATTAATTATAACAATAATCGCGAACGATCCGTCTCAGAACTGCAAGTTCCAGATTCTCCTCCTCAATATTTACTAGGTTGCACAAATATTATTTTGCAATGCTAAATCTTGGAGGTGACTTTGCCGGAATATTGCAGGAATGTTGCAGCGATATTCCTATGTCCGCCTCTTCGTAACTTGTGGGAATATTGCACGAATATGATACGGAAGATTGTCTCAAGGTCCCAAGAATATTCATTCAATATTACACTCTCCATATGATTCTGTTTAACATTGTAAATAATTCAAGTCAATTTATGTTATAGAATATATTATTTTGATTAATCCTCAATTATCAAGTTCTACTATAAATGTAATAATAAATAATAAATAACCTTAACTTGTTAGTCTGTATTGTAATTACTATTATATTTTTGAGACTGCGACGCAACTATTGATCGAAAGGTCATTTTTGTATTATGTTTTACACGAAAGATGTTATTAAAAAATAATTACCGATTTTTGAAAAAATGCAGAAGTTTTAAGTTTTCTTTCATAAATTTGCAAATCCTCTACACTTTGTACTACTGGAACACCCTGAATGAGCTCATCATCGCGAACAATCTGTCTATTTCGAAACTGCAGTTCTCTATCCTTCTCCTCAATTTACTTCTTGCTGATTGTCCATGGGTGAACATTACCTTAACCAACCTTAACACTGCTGAACTGCTAAACAGTCGTGTAAACGTTTGGTTATATTTTTACAGATTTGGGCGAAAAACGGCCGTAATCCCGGCTCAAGAGGCCTTTCCAAGGCGTCTCAGGCCAGGCTTACATTTCTCGACCCCCACTCCGACCGACCTCTACACTTTTATGCGAGAAGCCTGTGTACCCGTGTAACAACGCGGTGGGCGGGGCTTAATCGGAGTGGGGGCACGCAAATGTAATCCTGGTTTGAGAATCTGATCCAAGCCAGGTGTCTGAACCCGGATTACGCGTCTGAACCAGGTTTACGTAATCCCGACTCAAGCCGAGGCCTAAGCGCAGTATTTGAATACGGGCCTATGACTTCTGCCGTTCGCATACGCAGAGAGCGCTCCAACTTGCCTCGTTTTCTGCTCCGTCGGTATTTCTAGACGTGTGACACGAAGGTCCATAAGATGCGGTGTCTATTCTATACCTCGTCTGTGTCAGAACTCAGAACGGTTGAGAATGGTCGAGACAAACTGACGTTGTATAGGATAAAGTTGGATAGAGATTAACCCGGTTCACAGGAGGCAGGCGACGCAACTTTGTCGCGCCGACCGATTGCCGCCACGTGTTGCGGACATGGACATAGGAATAAGGGGACGGAGCACTGATCTCTATACAATGGATGCGAGATCAGGATCTGGGGAATGAAGCCAATATGAACAGCGACTGTCTGTCTGAGCGGGTGAACGAGAAGTCATTGGTGTGTTGGAGATTCATTCTAGTATGGGAGAATCGGTGTAGCTTGCTTGGCCCGATCCGCGACTGTCCAGAAGTGGCTCTTTTACACCATCGGTGCCCGCGGGAGTGGGGATACGTGCAAGTGTGCGTGCCCTATCTGTGAGAGCTGCGCGCACCGTTTCTCGCCGAATCGCGAATCTCTTTGGACTCAGGTCGATCCATAAGCCGAAGCATCCAGAATTGCCAATGACGTCCAATTATATAGATGCAAATATCTTTACTCCTATCAATGTGATAGGATTCTGCCTCATCGTATCTTATCCAGGAGGTCCAAATGTACAAGATTTGTGCGGTAGCACTTGTCCAAAGCGACTCTCTTTGGCCTCCGGTCGAATCATATGCCGCAGCATCCAGAATTGCCAATGTCGTCCAAAGATATAAATGCAAATATCTTCACTCCTATCAATTTGACAGGATTCTGCCTCATCATATCTTGTCCAGGAGCTTCAACTGTATATGATTTCTGGGGTAGAACTTTACAAAAGCGAATCTCTTTGGACTCAGGTCGATCCATATGCCGAAGTATCCAGAATAGCCAATGTCGTCCAATGATATAGATGCAAATATCTTTACTCCTATCAATTTGCCAGGATTCTGCCTCGTCGTATCTTATCCAGGGGGTCAAAATGTACAAGATTTGTGCGGTAGCACTTGTCCAAAGCGACTCTCTTTGGACTCATGTCGAATCACATGCCCGAGCATCCAGAATTGCCAATGTCGTCCAATGATATAGATGCAAATATCTTGACTCCTATCAATGTGATAGGATTCTGCCTCATCATACCTTGTCCAGGAAGTGCAAATTTACAAGATTTGTGCGGTAGCACTTGACAAAAGCGAATCTGTTTGGACTCAGGTTGATCCATAAGCCGAAGCATCCAGAATTGCCAATGACGTCCAATTATATAGATGCAAATATCTTTACTCCTATCAATGTGATAGGATTCTGCCTCATCATACCTTGTCCAGAAGATACAAATGTACAAGATTTGTGCGGCAGCACTTGTCCAAAGCGACTCTCTTTGGCCTCCGGTCGAATCATAAGCCGGAGCATCCAAAATTGCCAATGTCGTCCAATGATATAGATACAAATATCTTCACTCCTATCAATTTGGCAGGATTCTGCCTCATCGTATTTTGTCCAGGGGTTCCGAATGTACCAGATTTGTGCGGTAGCACTTGACAAAAGCGAATCTCTTTGGACTAAGGTGGAATCATATGCCGAGCATCCAGAATTGCCAATATCGTGCAAAGATATAAATGCAAATATCTTCACTCCTATCAATTTGACAGGATTCTGCCTCATCATATCTTGTCCAGGAGGTTCAACTGTACATGATTTCTGGGGTCGAACTTGACAAAAGCAAATCTCTTTGGACTCAGGTCGAATCATAAGCCGGAGCATCCAGAATTGCCAATGTGGTCTACTGATACAGATGCAAGTATCTTTACTCCTATCAATTTGCCAAGATTCTGCCTCATCGTATCTTATCCAGGGGGTCAAAATGTACAAGATTTGTGCGGTAGCACTTGTCCAAAGCGACTCTCTTTGGACTCAGGTCGAATCATAAGCCGAGCATCCAGAATTGCGAATGTCGTCCAATTATATAGATGCAAATATCTTCACTCCTATCAATTTGACAGGATTCTGCCTCATCATATCTTGTCCAGGAAGTGCAAATTTACAAGATTTGTGCGGTAGCACTTGACAAAAGTGAATCTCTTTGGACTCAGGTCGATCCATAAGCCGTAGCATCCAGAATTACCGATGACGTCCAATTATATAGATGCAAATATCTTTACTGCTATCAATGTGATAGGATTCTGCCTCATCATACCTTGTCCAGGAGATACAAATGTACAAGATTTGTGCGGCAGCACTTGTCCAAAGCGACTCTCTTTGGCCTCCGGTCGAATCATATGCCGGAGCATCCAAAATTGCCAATGTCGTCCAATGATATAGATGCAAATATCTTCACCCCTATCAATTTGACAGGATTCTGCCTCATCGTATCTTGTCCAGAAGGTGCAAATGTACAAGATTTGTGGGGAGCACTTGACAAAAGCGAATCTCTTTGGACTCAGGTCGAATCATAAGCCGAGCATCCAGAATTGCCAATGTGGTCTACTGATACAGATGCAAATATCTTTACTCCTATGAATTGTACAGGATTCTGCCTCATCGTATCTTGTCCAGGGGGTCCAAATGTACAAGATTTGTAGGGTAGCACTTGTCCAAAGCGAATCTCTTTGGACTCAGGTCGATCCATATGCCGAAGTATCCAGAATAGCCAATGTAGTCCAATGATATAGATGCAAATATCTTTACTCCTATCAATTTGCCAGGATTCTGCCTCATCGTATCTTATCCAGGGGGTCAAAATGTACAAGATTTGTGCGGTAGCACTTGGCAAAAGCGAATCTCTTTGGACTCAGGTCGAATCATAAGCCGAGCATCCAGAATCGCCAATGTCGTCCAATTATATAGACGCAAATATCTTCACTGCTATCAATTTGACAGGATTCTGCCTCATCGTATCTTGTCCAGGAGGTCCAAATGTACAAGATTTGTGCGGTAGCACTTGTCCAAAACGACTCTCTTTGGCCTCCGGTCGAATCATAAGCCGGAGCATCTAAAATTGCCAATGTCGTCCAATGATATAGATGCAAATATCTTCACTCCTATCAATTTGACAGGATTCTGCCTCATCGTATCTTGTCCAGGGGGTGCGAATGTACCAGATTTGTGCGGTAGCACTTGGCAAAAACGAATCTCTTTGGACTCAGGTCGAATCATAAGCCGAGCATCCAGAATTGCCAATGTCGTCCAATTATATAGATGCAAATATCTTACTCCTATCAATGTGACAGGATTCTGCCTTATCATACCTTGTCCAGGGGGTCAAAATGTACAAGATTTGTGCGGTAGCACTTGTCCAAAGCGACTCTCTTTGGACTCAGGTCGAATCATAAGCCGAGCATCCAGATTTGCGAATGTCGTCCAAAGATATAAATGCAAATATCTTCACTCCTATCAATTTGACAGGATTCTGCTTAAACATATCTTGTCCAGGAGGTTCAAATGTACATGATTTCTGTGGTAGAACTTGACAAAAGCGAATCTCTTTGGACTCAGGTCGATCCATATGCCGAAGTATCCAGAATAGCCAATGTCGTCCAATGATATAGATGCAAATATCTTTACTCCTATCAATTTGCCAAGATTCTGCCTCATCGTATCTTATCCAGGGGGTCAAAATGTACAAGATTTGTGCGGTAGCACTTGTCCAAAGCGACTCTCTTTGGACTCAGGTCGAATCATAAGCCGAGCATCCAGAATTGCGAATGTCGTCCAATTATATAGATGCAAATATCTTCACTCCTATCAATTTGACAGGATTCTGCCTCATCATATCTTGTCCAGGAAGTGCAAATTTACAAGATTTGTGCGGTAGCACTTGACAAAAGTGAATCTCTTTGGACTCAGGTCGATCCATAAGCCGAAGCATCCAGAATTACCGATGACGTCCAATTATATAGATGCAAATATCTTGACTCCTATCAATGTGATAGGATTCTGCCTCATCATACCTTGTCCAGGAGGTCCAAATGTTCAAGATTTGTGCGGTAGCACTTGACAAAAGCGAATCTCTTTGGACTCAGGTCGAATCATAAGCCGAGCATCCAGAATTGCCAATGTCGGCCAATTATATAGATGCAAATATATTTACTCCTATCAATGTGATAGGATTCTGCCTCATTATACCTTGTCCAGAAGATTCAAATGTACAAGATTTGTGCGGCAGCACTTGTCCAAAGCGACTCTCTTTGGCCTCCGGTCGAATCATAAGCCGGAGCATCTAAAATTGCCAATGTCGTACAATGATATAGATGCAAATATCTTCATTCCTATCAATTTGACAGGATTCTGCCTCATCGTATCTTGTCCAGGGGGTGCGAATGTACCAGATTTGTGCGGTAGCACTTGGCAAAAGCGAATCTCTTTGGACTCAGGTCGATCCATATGCCGAAGCATCCAGAGTTGCCAATGACGTCCAATTATATAGATGCAAATATCTTTACTGCTATCAATGTGATAGGATTCTGCCTCATCATACCTTTTCCAGGAGATACAAATGTACAAGATTTGTGCGGCAGCACTTGTCCAAAGCGACTCTCTTTGGCCTCCGGTCGAATCATATGCCGGAGCATCCAAAATTGCCAATGTCGTCCAATGATATAGATGCAAATATCTTCACCCCTATCAATTGGACAGGATTCTGCCTCATCGTATCTTGTCCAGAAGGTGCAAATGTACAAGATTTGTGGGGAGCACTTGACAAAAGCGAATCTCTTTGGACTCAGGTCGAATCATAAGCCGAGCATCCAGAATTGCCAATGTGGTCTACTGATACAGATGCAAGTATCTTTACTCCTATGAATTGTACAGGATTCTGCCTCATCGTATCTTGTCCAGGGGGTCCAAATGTACAAGATTTGTGGGGTAGCACTTGTCCAAAGCGAATCTCGTTGGACTCAGGTCGATCCATATGCCGAAGTATCCAGAATAGCCAATGTAGTCCAATGATATAGATGCAAATATCTTTACTCCTATCAATTTGCCAGGATTCTGCCTCATCGTATCTTATCCAGGGGGTCAAAATGTACAAGATTTGTGCGGTAGCACTTGTCCAAAGCGACTCTCTTTGGACTCAGGTCGAATCATAAGCCGAACATCCAGATTTGCGAATGTCGTCCAAAGATATAAATGCAAATATCTTCACTCCTATCAATTTGACAGGATTCTGCCTCATCATATCTTGTCCAGGAGGTTCAAATGTACATGATTTCTGTGGTAGAACTTGACAAAAGCGAATCTCTTTGGACTCAGGTCGATCCATATGCCGAAGTATCCAGAATAGCCAATGTCGTCCAATGATATAGATGCAAATATCTTTACTCCTATCAATTTGCCAAGATTCTGCCTCATCGTATCTTATCCAGGGGGTCAAAATGTACAAGATTTGTGCGGTAGCACTTGTCCAAAGCGGCTCTCATTGGACTCAGGTCGAATCATAAGCCGAGCATCTAAAATTGCCAATGTCGTCCAATGATATAGATGCAAATATCTTCACTCCTATCAATTTGACAGGATTCTGCCTCATCGTATCTTGTCCAGGGGGTGCGAATGTACCAGATTTGTGCGGTAGCACTTGGCAAAAACGAATCTCTTTGGACTCAGGTCGAATCATAAGCCGAGCATCCAGAATTGCCAATGTCGTCCAATTATATAGATGCAAATATCTTACTCCTATCAATGTGACAGGATTCTGCCTTATCATACCTTGTCCAGGGGGTCAAAATGTACAAGATTTGTGCGGTAGCACTTGTCCAAAGCGACTCTCTTTGGACTCAGGTCGAATCATAAGCCGAGCATCCAGATTTGCGAATGTCGTCCAAAGATATAAATGCAAATATCTTCACTCCTATCAATTTGACAGGATTCTGCTTAAACATATCTTGTCCAGGAGGTTCAAATGTACATGATTTCTGTGGTAGAACTTGACAAAAGCGAATCTCTTTGGACTCAGGTCGATCCATATGCCGAAGTATCCAGAATAGCCAATGTCGTCCAATGATATAGATGCAAATATCTTTACTCCTATCAATTTGCCAAGATTCTGCCTCATCGTATCTTATCCAGGGGGTCAAAATGTACAAGATTTGTGCGGTAGCACTTGTCCAAAGCGACTCTCTTTGGACTCAGGTCGAATCATAAGCCGAGCATCCAGAATTGCGAATGTCGTCCAATTATATAGATGCAAATATCTTCACTCCTATCAATTTGACAGGATTCTGCCTCATCATATCTTGTCCAGGAAGTGCAAATTTACAAGATTTGTGCGGTAGCACTTGACAAAAGTGAATCTCTTTGGACTCAGGTCGATCCATAAGCCGAAGCATCCAGAATTACCGATGACGTCCAATTATATAGATGCAAATATCTTGACTCCTATCAATGTGATAGGATTCTGCCTCATCATACCTTGTCCAGGAGGTCCAAATGTTCAAGATTTGTGCGGTAGCACTTGACAAAAGCGAATCTCTTTGGACTCAGGTCGAATCATAAGCCGAGCATCCAGAATTGCCAATGTCGGCCAATTATATAGATGCAAATATATTTACTCCTATCAATGTGATAGGATTCTGCCTCATTATACCTTGTCCAGAAGATTCAAATGTACAAGATTTGTGCGGCAGCACTTGTCCAAAGCGACTCTCTTTGGCCTCCGGTCGAATCATAAGCCGGAGCATCTAAAATTGCCAATGTCGTACAATGATATAGATGCAAATATCTTCATTCCTATCAATTTGACAGGATTCTGCCTCATCGTATCTTGTCCAGGGGGTGCGAATGTACCAGATTTGTGCGGTAGCACTTGGCAAAAGCGAATCTCTTTGGACTCAGGTCGATCCATATGCCGAAGCATCCAGAGTTGCCAATGACGTCCAATTATATAGATGCAAATATCTTTA
Organism: Priocnemis perturbator; assembly: GCA_963942575.1. Classification (NCBI taxonomy): domain Eukaryota; kingdom Metazoa; phylum Arthropoda; class Insecta; order Hymenoptera; family Pompilidae; genus Priocnemis; species Priocnemis perturbator. The sequence goes on from CAWWDK010000042.1 coordinate 5,346,749, forward strand.
CTGCTATCAATGTGATAGGATTCTGCCTCATCATACCTTTTCCAGGAGATACAAATGTACAAGATTTGTGCGGCAGCACTTGTCCAAAGCGACTCTCTTTGGCCTCCGGTCGAATCATATGCCGGAGCATCCAAAATTGCCAATGTCGTCCAATGATATAGATGCAAATATCTTCACCCCTATCAATTGGACAGGATTCTGCCTCATCGTATCTTGTCCAGAAGGTGCAAATGTACAAGATTTGTGGGGAGCACTTGACAAAAGCGAATCTCTTTGGACTCAGGTCGAATCATAAGCCGAGCATCCAGAATTGCCAATGTGGTCTACTGATACAGATGCAAGTATCTTTACTCCTATGAATTGTACAGGATTCTGCCTCATCGTATCTTGTCCAGGGGGTCCAAATGTACAAGATTTGTGGGGTAGCACTTGTCCAAAGCGAATCTCGTTGGACTCAGGTCGATCCATATGCCGAAGTATCCAGAATAGCCAATGTAGTCCAATGATATAGATGCAAATATCTTTACTCCTATCAATTTGCCAGGATTCTGCCTCATCGTATCTTATCCAGGGGGTCAAAATGTACAAGATTTGTGCGGTAGCACTTGTCCAAAGCGACTCTCTTTGGACTCAGGTCGAATCATAAGCCGAACATCCAGATTTGCGAATGTCGTCCAAAGATATAAATGCAAATATCTTCACTCCTATCAATTTGACAGGATTCTGCCTCATCATATCTTGTCCAGGAGGTTCAAATGTACATGATTTCTGTGGTAGAACTTGACAAAAGCGAATCTCTTTGGACTCAGGTCGATCCATATGCCGAAGTATCCAGAATAGCCAATGTCGTCCAATGATATAGATGCAAATATCTTTACTCCTATCAATTTGCCAAGATTCTGCCTCATCGTATCTTATCCAGGGGGTCAAAATGTACAAGATTTGTGCGGTAGCACTTGTCCAAAGCGGCTCTCATTGGACTCAGGTCGAATCATAAGCCGAGCATCCAGAATTGCGAATGTCGTCCAATTATATAGATGCAAATATCTTCACTCCTATCAATTTGACAGGTGTTTGTAATTGAAGTGCTCGCGTAGATGGAAAGCGAGTGGATAGTGGACGGGTGAGTGGCAAGTAAGCGCAGGCGGTGAAGTTATGAGAACACAATAAACTATTTATTTACGACACTAAATAACAGCTATTTACACACTGAGTGAACCCGTGGTGAGTTGCACCGTACGAGAAAATAATGAGAGAGAAGAGTTGATGTGAAACCGTCCCAAAAGAGAAGTGTTGCTATAGCACAAGAAGTGACGTCCGCGTGATACAATGGTTGCGAGGTGAGTGAGGCGAGGTGAGTGAGAATAAAAGGCGGGCGCCGGAAGCGCACCGGCTCGTCACGTGCGTTCTCGATAATAATCGATTAGATCTGTATTGATCTCTGATAGGTGGACAAGTTATCGATTCGAGATCTCGCGTGAGTGATGAGCGTGAAGTGAGGTGAAGTTGGTCGGTAATATAGATTTCTCAGACATTTCCGCCCGCCATCAGCGAGTGCGCTGATGTAATTGAAGTTGATGTCCAGGTGTAAGTTGGATCACCCCGTTTGGTGAAGTGGGAGTGGCGCAAGCTTTGCGATTGGCCGCATGAGAGTGGTTGTTGCCGTCTTGATTGTCACTACCCTGGTGAGACCGTCCTTCCCTGGATGGAGTGTGATGATCCGTGCTAGTGGCCATTTGGATGGTGGGAGTCTCTCATCGGTGATGAGCACGAGTGAACCCACCTTGATGTCATTGGAGGGATGATGCCACTTGGAGATTGATTGCTGCCGTTGTAGGTAGTGAGCCGACCATTGATTCCAGAATTGTTGAAGTTTTTGTTGAAGTAGTTGCCATCGAGAGAGCCGACCGATTTTCACATCGTCGAGTGACGGTTCAGGCAGGGTTGTAAGCGCACCGCCTGAGAGAAAGTGGCCAGGGGTGAGTGCTGAGATGTCGTCGGGGTCGTCGCTGAGTGTCTCCAGTGGTCTTGAATTTAAGACCGCCTCTATTTGAGTGAGCACCGTGGTGAGCTCCTCAAATGTGAGCAAGGTGTCGCCCACAGTGCGACGGAGGTGAAACTTCATGGACTTCACCACCGCTTCCCATTTGCCACCCATGTGTGGCGCTGCCGGTGGATTGAAGTTCCATTGAGTTCTGTCCCTTGACAGAATTGAAGTGATGGCCTGATGTTCTCGAGTGCTCTGGATGAATAGTTTCTGGAGGCTGATGTCTGCACCGATGAAATTGGTGCCGCAATCAGAGTAGACCGTGTGTGGGATGCCCCGTCGTGACGTGAACCGGCGGTAAGCGGCAATGAATCCTTCCGTGGAATAGTCGCTCACCGTCTCAAGGTGGACTGCTGAAGTGCTAAAACAAACAAAAATGCAGATCCACCCCTTTGAAGTTTTCGCGCCGCGACCCTTCCACGTCTTCATGGAGTATGGCCCGGCGTAGTCCACACCCGTGTGGTGGAATGCTCGCGATGGTGAGACTCGTGACTCTGGCAGCTGGCCCATAAGTTGTTGGGCTAGTATCCCTCTCTGTCGTGCACAGGGCATGCGCCGAAGGATGTGGAACTTTACTGGCGCCCTGCCTCCAATAATCCAAAAAGATTGTCGTACAGTTGCCAGAGTGAGCTGAGTGCCGCCATGGAGAGTGCGTTGATGTGCGTCGTCTATAACCAGCGACGATAGTCGTGAATGGCGAGGTAGTATGACTGGGTGTTTTTCGTCGTGGCTGAGTGCTGACAGGTTGAGCCGGCCGCCGACTCGTACGACACCTTGGTGATCCAGGAACGCAGTAAGGCGGTTGAATGGGTGATTCTTCGGCAATGTTCCATGTGAGTTAAGCGTCCTCAGCTCATGTGAAAAAAATGCCGCTTGAGTTGACTTAATCCAAAAAATCCGAGCTCTTTCCATGTCAGCAGATTGAAGTGACGTGATTGGTGATGAGTCTGAAGTTTCCTTGAATTTTGAAAGTGCTCTGAAACAAATAGCCGTGAGTCGAAGTAGTTTGTGAAGTGAAGAGTATTTGTAAATGAGGTCCCAATGGTAGTCGATTTTGGGCGCGGCTGCCGTAAGTGAAATGCCTGGACGAGCTTCTAGTGCACATGAGTCGTCCAATTCCGTCGGTTGAGGTGGCCATGAGGCTGGTGATTGTGTTATCCATGGTGGTCCCGTCCACCATAGGGCATGCCTTTCGAGTTCCTTTGTGGTTACGCCCCGCGAAGCGCAATCAGCTGGGTTTGATGTTCCCGGTACATGTCTCCAATGACCAGTTGGAGTGAGTTCTTGAATTTGTGTCACTCTATTCCGTACGAAATCCTTCCACCGTGAGGGGTGAGTCTTGATCCATGTGAGGGTGACTTGTGAATCCGTCCACATATGAGTATCCGTAATCTTGTATTGTAGAGTGGCTGTGACGTGCTTCACGAGTTTTGAAAGTAGCAGCGCTGCAGAGAGTTCTAATCTCGGGATAGTGAGTGTCTTGATTGGAGCTACTTTAGTTTTTGATGTGACGAGTGAAGCCTTGGCGCCTGTGGACGGTGAAGTTGTCACAATGTACACTACCGCTGACATTGCGAGTTGAGATGCATCAGAGAAACCGTGAATTTCAACCGTAGAGTTCGTGTAAGTGTGGAACCACCGTGGTATTGAGAGCTTGGCCAAGCATTTGAAGTCTTCTCTGATAGCCAACCATCGTGTTGAAATTCTGACCGGTAATGGGTCATCCCAGTTGAGTGTGTGCAACCAGAGTTCCTGGAGAAGCATCTTTGCTCTGATTACAACTGGTGAAATGAAGCCGAGTGGATCAAATATCTGTGCCACTTCAGATAGGACGTGTCTCTTTGTAAGTGCTCCCGCATGGTCTTGAAGTTGTGGAAAGAAGGTGAAGTTGTCAGTTTGAGGGTGCCACCGTAGTCCGAGTATTTTGGTCGCGCAGTCGTCGAGAGATATTGATGTCGATGCTTCATTTGAGGAAGTTGCCTTGAGGAGATCGTGACTTGTTGAGTGCCACTTCGCCAAAGGAAATCCGCTCGCGTTGCACAATCCCGTTAATTGTTTAGCAACCCGTTTGAGTTGACGCACTGAATCCGCACCCCCGAATATGTCGTCAACGTATCTTCCCTTTGTGATTGATGGTAAGGCAAGTGGATAGTGTTGGCCCTCGTCTTGAGCCAACTGCAAGAGTGTCCTTATCGCCAAAAATGGAGCTGCCTTTGTTCCGTATGTAACCGTGGTGAGGTGGTATGAAGTTTCGTTGAAGTTCTCGTCAATCCACAATATTCGCTGCAGATCCCAATCATCCTTGTGTACCCGTATCTGCCTGTACATCTTGGTGATGTCAGTTGCGAATATGTGACGGTGATGTCTGATCCAAGTGAGCACATCCGTGACGTCCAGCAGTAGATTTGCACCTGTGTACATGAGGTCATTTAGAGATTTCCCAGATGATGTGGAACTTGAGCCATTGAACACAACCCGTAGTTTTGTTGTGGTGCTGTCAGGCCGTAGGACTCCGTGGTGAGGCAAATAATATGGTTGAAGTGAAACCTGAGTCGACGTGCCACCGTGTGAGACCCTCAACCCTCCTGAAGCCGAAGCTTCATGTGCCAAGGTCATCTCACTAGTAACATTGCCAACATCAGGTTTACCTTGTTGAGTTATCCGTGGTGAGTTGCCTGCCACTGGTTGCATGTGTCCAAGTGTTTCATATTCCCTCATGAATGAAGTGTACATTTGTTTGTATGTGTCATCTCTTGAGAATTTCCTTAAAGTGCGTTGAAGGCACTGATGTGCCGTTGAATATGAAGTTCCTAGGAGTGATGTTGGAGATTTTAATGGTATACGCACAGTATACCGTCCAGATGTGTCACGAGAGTGAGTTGAATTGAAGTGATCCTCGCACTTTTGCTCCTCAGGTGTCAGTTTGTTGACGTTGTCCATCCTAACCTCCTCTTGAATCCAAAATTTGGTTAAGAGCTCTTGAAGTTCACAATTTTGACGTTGCAATGATACATGGTAAGCATGAGATGACACTGCAGGAGCTGATGACACTGGGCCTGTAATAAGCCATCCAAATATTGAGTGCTGTGCTATTGGCATTGATGGATCGCCCTTGATGACGTCAGGCAAAATGATGTGACCATAGAAATTTGCTCCCAAAACTATATCAATTTTGCGTGGTGTGGTGAAGTCTGGATCTGCCAGCTGCAGGTTCTTGAGGTGAGGCCATGAGTGACTCCGAGGCTGGAATGATGGCAGTATTGATGTCACATTCTTTAAGATGTGTGCTCTCACCGTAACAGTTTCCTTGTTGTAAATTGACTGCAGCTTGAGTGACACCACGCCTCTTGTTTCTGCTGATTTTGTTCCACCAATGCCACGGATGGAGATTGACGAGTGTTGACGTGGTACGTTGAGGTCCTTGATGAGTTTCTCCGTGACAAAAGAGAGCTCTGATCCAGGATCTATTAACAGACGAGTGATTTGATTGCATACCGTGGAGTGCACCGTGGCTATTGCTGTGGCGAGCAGCGATGAGTCGGTTCCTGTGACGTGCACTGAATTCTTCATTGTGACGTGCTGATTCTTGATCTCCCTGGTGACGTGCTCCGTTTCTTGAGGTGAGGTGAGTTGCTTGACGACTGCACCGACATCCTATTGACGTGCTGATGTGTTTGGCCGTGTTGAGGAGGCGGATGAGGTAGTCCCGTGGTAGGCATTATCATGCAGCATAGTGTGGTGCCTGCCAGAGCAATTTGCGCAGCTCATGGCGTTGCGACAGGCAGCCACACTGTGCCGTCCCAAACAGTTAAAACATAGCCGCTTCGCAACGACTATTGCCCGGCGTTGAGTGACTCCGAGATTGCGGAACTTTTCACATCTCACCATGAAGTGCTCTTCATTGCAGCAATCACACACGTATTTTGATGAAGTGGGCTCTTGCCGTGGTTGACGTGCAGGCGTTGACGTGCTCGCGGTGTGTGAGGTGCGCCGTGGTTGTTGCTGCTGCTGTGATGTGGAGCCTTCGACCCTTTCGAGTGCGCGCGCTCGAGCGCGTATGAAGTCTTCCAGTTTCGTGAACGTGGGATATTCCGTCGAGTTCCCCAGTGACGTTTCCCACTGTTCATATGTGGCCCGATCGAGCTGCCTTGTGAGGTGGTGAATGAGGATGCAGTCACCGAGATCTGCCACTTCGAGTGACTGCAGAGCCGTCCGTGCTTCCGCCGTTCGTGAGATCAGTTCCGTGAGTCCTTTCGCCGTACCTTGACTGGTGCTCCGTCGCATGAGGTGGGTGAGTGGGGAGTCGATCAGCAACCTCCTGTTGCGGTATCTCCGTTCCAGCAGCTCCCACGCTGGTTGAAATGATGTTGCGCTGACCGGTAGATTGGCTACGACCGAGGCTGGTTCTCCGACCAAGCAGCCACGGAGGTAATGGAGACGTGCAATGTCACTCAACTTGGGGTTGGTGGTGACAAGTTGAGTGAAGAGATCTGAGAATGAGGGCCATTCCTTATAATCGCCCTTGAATGTGGGCAGAGTGATGTCCGGGAGTCTTGTGTGAAGTGTGTCCGTGGTTGTCCGTGTATCCGTGGTTGCTCGTGTCTCCGTTTGAGATGCCACCGTGAGTGCCCTTTTTAGTTTTATGAGGTGGAGCCGCGCCGTCCGATATGCTTTGGCCTCCCTGCCGTGTGAGTCCTCGTTAAAATAGGGATGACAGAGGTGTCGGGCCGGCCAGTTGAGTTCGAAATGGGTGTGTTGCTCCGCGAATTTGAGGTGTGTCCATTCCAGGTGTTGAGTCATGAATTCCACTTCGTCCAGATCGTACATGACGAGATTATTAGGATCTATTTCCATAATGGTTTCGATCTCATTCAATCGACTCATTTGAGTGCAGGTCATGATTGTGAGTTCGGTTGGGAGTGCTGCCGGTGATGTGCTCCGTGTGACGGGCGGTTTTGAAGTGCCGGTTTTTCGCGAGGAGTGCGCCGTTGTGCCATCTTTCGGCGGAGCGAGTGAGACTGCCGGTGTTGTTATGGCAGGTGGTGTGATGGCCGGTGTTGTGATGGCCGGTGTGGTGGGAGGGGGCTCTTCGACCTCAACCACCTCGTGGCTCGCTGCCCATGACTCTTCTTCACCCTTGTCGGCCATCTTGATTGGCGATTTGAAGTGTAACCGTAACCGTAACCGTCTTTTCACTCCACGAACTCTCACTCACTATTTCGCGAGAGCCACCGATTCCACTATCCGGCTCGAAGGACCAGAATGTTTGTAATTGAAGTGCTCGCGTAGATGGAAAGCGAGTGGATAGTGGACGGGTGAGTGGCAAGTAAGCGCAGGCGGTGAAGTTATGAGAACACAATAAACTATTTATTTACAACACTAAATAACAGCTATTTACACACTGAGTGAACCCGTGGTGAGTTGCACCGTACGAGAAAATAATGAGAGAGAAGAGTTGATGTGAAACCGTCCGAAAAGAGAAGTGTTGCTATAGCACAAGAAGTGACGTCCGCGTGATACAATGGTTGCGAGGTGAGTGAGGCGAGGTGAGTGAGAATAAAAGGCGGGCGCCGGAAGCGCACCGGCTCGTCACGTGAGTTCTCGATAATAATCGATTAGATCTGTATTGATCTCTGATAGGTGGACAAGTTATCGATTCGAGATCTCGCGTGAGTGATGAGCGTGAAGTGAGGTGAAGTTGGTCGGTAATATAGATTTCTCAGACAACAGGATTCTGCCTCATCATATCTTGTCCAGGAAGTGCAAATTTACAAGATTTGTGCGGTAGCACTTGACAAAAGTGAATCTCTTTGGACTCAGGTCGATCCATAAGCCGAAGCATCCAGAATTACCAATGACGTCCAATTATATAGATGCAAATATCTTGACTCCTATCAATGTGATAGGATTCTGCCTCATCATACCTTGTCCAGGAGGTCCAAATGTTCAAGATTTGTGCGGTAGCACTTGACAAAAGCGAATCTCTTTGGAATCAGGTCGATCCATATGCCGAAGCATCCAGAGTTGCCAATGACGTCCAATTATATAGATGCAAATATCTTTACTGCTATCAATGTGATAGGATTCTGCCTCATCATACCTTGTCCAGGAGATACAAATGTACAAGATTTGTGCGGCAGCACTTGTCCAAAGCGACTCTCTTTGGCCTCCGGTCGAATCATATGCCGGAGCATCCAAAATTGCCAATGTCGTCCAATGATATAGATGCAAATATCTTCACCCCTATCAATTTGACAGGATTCTGCCTCATCGTATCTTGTCCAGAAGGTACAAATGTACAAGATTTGTGGGGAGCACTTGACAAAAGCGAATCTCTTTGGACTCAGGTCGAATCATAAGCCGAGCATCCAGAATTGCCAATGTGGTCTACTGATACAGATGCAAGTATCTTTACTCCTATGAATTGTACAGGATTCTGCCTCATCGTATCTTGTCCAGGGGGTCCAAATGTACAAGATTTGTGCGGTAGCACTTGTCCAAAGCGATTCTCTTTGGACCTAGGTCGAATCATAACCCGGAGCATCCAAAATTGCCAATGTCGTCCAATGATATAGATGCAAATATCTTCACTGCTATCAATTTGCCAGGATTCTGCCTCATCGTATCTTATCCAGGGGGTCAAAATATACAAGATTTGTGCGGTAGCACTTGTCCAAAGCGACTCTCTTTGGACTCATGTCGAATCATATGCCCGAGCATCCAGAATTGCCATTGTCGTCCAATGATATAGATGCAAATATCTTTACTCCTATCAATGTGATAGGATTCTGCCTCATCATACCTTGTCCAGGAGATACAAATGTACAAGATTTGTGCGGCAGCACTTGTCCAAAACGACTCTCTTTGGCCTCCGGTCGAATCATAAGCCGTAGCATCCAAAATTGCCAATGTCGTCCAATGATATAGATGCAAATATTTTCACTCCTATCAATTTGACAGGATTCTGCATCATCGTATCTTGTCCAGGGGGTCCGAATATACCAGATTTGTGCGGTAGCACTTGACAAAAGCGAATCTCTTTGGACTAAGGTCGAATCATATGCCGAGCATCCAGAATTGCCAATGTCGTCCAATTATATAGATGCAAATATCTTCACTGCTGTCAATTTGACAGGATTCTGCCTCATCGTATCTTGTCCAGGAGGTCCAAATGTACAAGATTTGTGCGGTAGCACTTGTCCAAAGCGACTCACTTTCGCCTCCGGTCGAATCATATGCCCGAGCATCCAGAATTGCCAATGTCGTCCAATGATATAGATGCAAATATCTTTACTCCTATCAATGTGATAGGATTCTGCCTCATCATACCTTGTCCAGGAAGTGCAAATTTACAAGATTTGTGCGGTAGCACTTGACAAAAGCGAATCTCTTTGGACTCAGGTCGATCCATAAGCCGAAGCATCCAGAATTGCCAATGACGTCCAATTATATAGATGCAAATATCTTTACTGCTATCAATGTGATAGGATTCTGCCTCATCATACCTTGTCCAGGAGATACAAATGTACAAGATTTGTGCGGCAGCACTTGTCCAAAGCGACTCTCTTTGGCCTCCGGTCGAATCATATGCCGGAGCATCCAAAATTGCCAATGTCGTCCAATGATATAGATGCAAATATCTTCACCCCTATCAATTTGACAGGATTCTGCCTCATCGTATCTTGTCCAGAAGGTGCAAATGTACAAGATTTGTGGGGAGCACTTGACAAAAGCGAATCTCTTTGGACTCAGGTCGAATCATAAGCCGAGCATCCAGAATTGCCAATGTGGTCTACTGATACAGATGCAAGTATCTTTACTCCTATGAATTGTACAGGATTCTGCCTCATCGTATCTTGTCCAGGGGGTCCAAATGAACAAGATTTGTGCGGTAGCACTTGTCCAAAGCGATTCTCTTTGGACCTAGGTCGAATCATAACCCGGAGCATCCAAAATTGCCAATGTCGTCCAATGATATAGATGCAAATATCTTCACTGCTATCAATTTGCCAGGATTCTGCCTCATCGTATCTTATCCAGGGGGTCAAAATATACAAGATTTGTGCGGTAGCACTTGTCCAAAGCGACTCTCTTTGGACTCATGTCGAATCATATGCCCGAGCATCCAGAATTGCCATTGTCGTCCAATGATATAGATGCAAATATCTTTACTCCTATCAATGTGATAGGATTCTGCCTCATCATACCTTGTCCAGGAGATACAAATGTACAAGATTTGTGCGGCAGCACTTGTCCAAAACGACTCTCTTTGGCCTCCGGTCGAATCATAAGCCGGAGCATCCAAAATTGCCAATGTCGTCCAATGATATAGATGCAAATATTTTCACTCCTATCAATTTGACAGGATTCTGCATCATCGTATCTTGTCCAGGGGGTCCGAATATACCAGATTTGTGCGGTAGCACTTGACAAAAGCGAATCTCTTTGGACTAAGGTCGAATCATATGCCGAGCATCCAGAATTGCCAATGTCGTCCAATTATATAGATGCAAATATCTTCACTGCTGTCAATTTGACAGGATTCTGCCTCATCGTATCTTGTCCAGGAGGTCCAAATGTACAAGATTTGTGCGGTAGCACTTGTCCAAAGCGACTCACTTTGGCCTCCGGTCGAATCATATGCCCGAGCATCCAGAATTGCCAATGTCGTCCAATGATATAGATGCAAATATCTTTACTCCTATCAATGTGATAGGATTCTGCCTCATCATACCTTGTCCAGGAAGTGCAAATTTACAAGATTTGTGCGGTAGCACTTGACAAAAGCGAATCTCTTTGGACTCAGGTCGATCCATAAGCCGAAGCATCCAGAATTGCCAATGACGTCCAATTATATAGATGCAAATATCTTTACTCCTATCAATGTGATAGGATTCTGCCTCGTCATACCTTGTCCAGAAGATAAAAATGTACAAGATTTGTGCGGCAGCACTTGTCCAAAGCGACTCTCTTTGGCCTCCGGTCAAATCACAAGCCGGAGGATCCAAAATTGCCAATGTCGTCCAATGATATACATGCAAAAATCTTCACTCCTATCAATTTGACAGGATTCTGCCTCATCGTATCTTGTCCAGGGGGTCCGAATGTACCAGATTTGTGCGGTAGCACTTGACAAAAGCGAATCTCTTTGGACTAAGGTCGAATCATATGCCGAGCATCCAGAATTGCCAATGTCGTCCAATTATATAGATGCAAATATCTTTACTCCTATGAATGTGACAGGATTCTGCCTTATCATACCTTGTCCAGGAGGTCCAAATGTACCAGATTTGTGCGGTAGCACTTGTCCAAAGCGACTCTCTTTGGCCTCCGGTCGAATCATAAGCCGGAGCATCTAAAATTGCCAATGTCGTCCAATGATATAGATGCAAATATCTTCACTCCTATCAATTTGACAGGGTTCTGCCTCATCGTATCTTGTCCAGGGGGTGCGAATGTACCAGATTTGTGCGGTAGCACTTGACAAAAGCGAATCTCTTTGGACTCAGGTCGAATCATAAGCCGAGCATCCAGAATTGCCAACGTCGTCCAATTATATAGATGCAAATATCTTTCTCCTATCAATGTGATAGGATTCTGCCTCATCATATCTTGTCCAGGAGGTTCAAATGTACATGATTTCTGGGGTAGAACTTGACAAAAGCGAATCTCTTTGGACTCAGGTCGATCCATATGCCGAAGTATCCAGAATAGCCAATGTCGTCCAATGATATAGATGCAAATATCTTTACTCCTATCAATTTGCCAGGATTCTGCCTCATCGTATCTTGTCCAGGCGGTGCGAATGTACCAGATTTGTGCGGTAGCACTTGGCAAAAGCGAATCTCTTTGGACTCAGGTCGAATCATAAGCCGAGCATCCAGAATTGCCAATGTCGTCCAATTATATAGATGCAAATATCTTCACTGCTATCAATTTGACAGGATTCTGCCTCATCGTATCTTGTCCAGGAGGTCCAAATGTACACGATTTGTGCGGTAGCACTTGTCCAAAGCGACTCTCTTTGGCCTCCGGTCGAATCATAAGCCGGAGCATCTAAAATTGCCAATGTCGTCCAATGATATAGATGCAAATATCTTCACTCCTATCAATTTGACAGGATTCTGCCTCATCGTATCTTGTCCAGGGGGTTCGAATGTACCAGATTTGTGCGGTAGCACTTGGCAAAACCGAATCTCTTTGGACTCAGGTCGAATCATAAGCCGCAGCATCCAGAATTGGCAGTGTCGCCCAATAATATAGATGCAAATATCTTCACTCCTATCAATTTGACAGGATTCTGCCTCATCGTATCTTGTCCAGGGGGTCCGAATGTACCAGATTTGTGCGGTAGCACTTGACAAAAGCGAATCTCTTTGGACTAAGGTCGAATCATAAGCCGAGCATCCAGAATTGCCAATGTCGTCCAATTATATAGATGCAAATATCTTCAATGCTATCAATTTGACAGGATTCTGCCTCACCGTATCTTGTCCAGGAGGTCCAAATGTACAAGATTTGTGCGGTAGCACTTGTCCAAAGCGACTCTCTTTGGCCTCCGGTCGAATCATAAGCCGGAGCATCTAAAATTGCCAATGTCGTCCAATGATATAGATGCAAATACCTTCACTCCCATCAATTTGACAGGGTTCTGCCTCATCGTATCTTGTCCAGGGGGTGCGAATGTACCAGATTTGTGCGGTAGCACTTGACAAAAGCGAATCTCTTTGGACTCAGGTCGAATCATAAGCCGAGCATCCAGAATTGCCAATGTCGTCCAATTATATAGATGCAAATATCTTACTCCTATCAATGTGATAGGATTCTGCCTCATCATACCTTGTTCAGGAAGTGCAAATTTACAAGATTTGTGCGGTAGCACTTGACAAAAGTGAATCTCTTTGGACTCAGATCGATCCATAAGCCGAAGCATCCAGATTTACCAATGACGTCCAATTATATAGATGCAAATATCTTTACCCCTAACAATGTGATAGGATTCTGCCTCATCATACCGTGTCCAGGAGATACAAATGTACAAGATTTGTGCGGCAGCACTTGTCCAAAGCGACTCTCTTTGGGCTCCGGTCGAATCATAAGCCGGAGCATCCAAAATTGCCAATGTCGTCCAATGATATAGATGCAAATATCTTCACTCCTATCAATTTGACAGGATTCTGCCTCATCGTATCTTGTCCAGGGGGTCCGAATGTACCAGATTTGTGCGGTAGCACTTGACAAAAGCGAATCTCTTTGGACTAAGGTCGAATCATATGCCGAGCATCCAGAATTGTCAATGTCGTCCAATTATATAGATGCAAATATCTTCACTGCTATCAATTTGACAGGATTCTGCCTCATGGTATCTTGTCCAGGAGGTCCAAATGTACAAGATTTGTGCGGTAGCACTTGTCCAAAGCGACTCTCTTTGGCCTCCGGTCGAATCATAAGCCGGAGCATCTAAAATTGCCAATGTCGTCCAAAGATATAAAAGCAAATATCTTCACTCCTATCAATTTGACAGGATTCTGCCCCATTATATCTTGTCCAGGAGGTTCAAATGTACAAGATTTCAGGGGTAGAACTTGACAAAAGTGAATCTCTTTGGATTCAGATCGATCCATAAGCCGAAGTATCCAGAATAGCCAATGTCGTCCAATGATATAGATGCAAATATCTTCACTGCTATCAATTTGACAGGATTCTGCCTCATGGTATCTTGTCCAGGAGGTCCAAATGTACAAGATTTGTGCGGTAGCACTTGTCCAAAGCGACTCTCTTTGGGCTCCGGTCGAATCATAAGCCGGAGCATCCAAAATTGCCAATGTCGTCCAATGATATAGATGCAAATATCTTCACTCCTATCAATTTGACAGGATTCTGCCTCATCGTATCTTGTCCAGGGGGTCCGAATGTACCAGATTTGTGCGGTAGCACTTGACAAAAGCGAATCTCTTTGGACTAAGGTCTAATCATATACCGAGCATCCAGAATTGCCAATGTCGCCCAATCATATAGATGTAAATATCTTTACCCCTATCAATGTGATAGGATTCTGCCTCATCATACCTTGTCCAGGAGGTCCAAATGTACAAGATTTGTGCGGTAGGACTTGTCCAAAGCGACTCTCTTTGGCCTCCGGTCGAATCATATGCCGCAGCATCCAGAATTGCCTATGTCGTTCAAAGATACAAATGCAAATATCTTCACTCCTATCAATTTGACAGGATTCTGCCTCATCATATCTTGTCCAGGAGGTTCAAATGTACATGATTTCTGGGGTAGAACTTGTCCAAAGAGACTCTCTTTGGACTCATGTCGAATCATATGCCCGAGCATCCAGAATTGCCATTGTCGTCAAATGATATAGATGCAAATATCTTCACTCCTATCAATTTGACAGGATTCTGCCTCATCGTATCTTGTCCAGGGGGCAGAATGTACCAGATTTTTGCGGTAACACTTGACAAAAGCGAATCTCTTTGGACTAAGGTCGAATCATACGCCGAGCATCCAGAATTGTTAATGTCGTCCAATTATATAGATGCAAATATCTTTACTCCTATCAATGTGATAGGATTCTGCCTCATCATACTTTGTCCAGGAAGTGCAAATTTACAAGATTTGTGCGGTAGCACTTGACAAAAGCGAATCTCTTTGGACTAAGGTCGAATCATACGCCGAGCATCCAGAATTGTTAATGTCGTGCAATTATATAGATGCAAATATGTTTACTCCTATCAATGTGATAGGATTCTGCCTCATCATACCTTGTCCAGGAGGTCCAAATGTACAAGATTTGTGCGGTAGCACTTGTCCATAGCGACCCTCTTTGGCGGGCCGGGGGAATCATATGCCGGAGCATCCAGAATTGCCAATGTCGACCAAAGATATAGATGCAAGTATCTTTACTCCTACGAATTGTACAGGATTCTGCCTCATCGTATCTTGTCCAGGGGGTCCAAATGTACAAGATTTGTGCGGTAGCACTTGACAAAAGCGACTCTCTTTGGACTCAGGTCGAATCATATGCCGAGCATCCAGAATTGCCAATGTCGTCCAAAGATATAGATGCAAATGTCTTCACTCCTATCAATTTGACAGGATTCTGTCTCATCATACATTGTCCAGGTGGTCCAAATGTACAAGATTTGTGCGGTAGCACTCGTCCAAAGCGACTCTCTTTGGACTCAGGTCGAATCATAAGCCGCAGCATCCAGAATTGGCAGTGTCGCCCAATAATATAGATGCAAATATCTTCACTCCTATCAATTTGACAGGATTCTGCCTCATCATATCTTGTCCAGGAGGTTCAAATGTACATGATTTCTGGGGTAGAACTTGTCCAAAGAGACTCTCTTTGGACTCATGTCGAATCATATGCCCGAGCATCCAGAATTGCCATTGTCGTCAAATGATATAGATGCAAATATCTTCACTCCTATCAATTTGACAGGATTCTGCCTCATCGTATCTTGTCCAGGGGGCAGAATGTACCAGATTTTTGCGGTAACACTTGACAAAAGCGAATCTCTTTGGACTAAGGTCGAATCATACGCCGAGCATCCAGAATTGTTAATGTCGTCCAATTATATAGATGCAAATATCTTTACTCCTATCAATGTGATAGGATTCTGCCTCATCATACTTTGTCCAGGAAGTGCAAATTTACAAGATTTGTGCGGTAGCACTTGACAAAAGCGAATCTCTTTGGACTAAGGTCGAATCATACGCCGAGCATCCAGAATTGTTAATGTCGTGCAATTATATAGATGCAAATATGTTTACTCCTATCAATGTGATAGGATTCTGCCTCATCATACCTTGTCCAGGAGGTCCAAATGTACAAGATTTGTGCGGTAGCACTTGTCCATAGCGACCCTCTTTGGCGGGCCGGGGGAATCATATGCCGGAGCATCCAGAATTGCCAATGTCGACCAAAGATATAGATGCAAGTATCTTTACTCCTACGAATTGTACAGGATTCTGCCTCATCGTATCTTGTCCAGGGGGTCCAAATGTACAAGATTTGTGCGGTAGCACTTGACAAAAGCGACTCTCTTTGGACTCAGGTCGAATCATATGCCGAGCATCCAGAATTGCCAATGTCGTCCAAAGATATAGATGCAAATGTCTTCACTCCTATCAATTTGACAGGATTCTGTCTCATCATACATTGTCCAGGTGGTCCAAATGTACAAGATTTGTGCGGTAGCACTCGTCCAAAGCGACTCTCTTTGGACTCAGGTCGAATCATAAGCCGCAGCATCCAGAATTGGCAGTGTCGCCCAATAATATAGATGCAAATATCTTCACTCCTATCAATTTGACAGGATTCTGCCTCATCGTATCTTGTCCAGGAGGTTCAAATGTACCAGATTTGTGCGGTAGTACTTGTCCAAAGCGACTCCCTTTGGATTCTGGTCGAATCATTAGGCGAAGAATCCAGAATTGCCAATGTCGTCCAATGATGTAGATGCAAATATCTTCACTCCTATCAATTTGACCGTATTCTGCCTCATCGTATCTTGTCCAGGGGGTCAGAATTTACCAGATTTGTGCGGTAGCACTTGACAAAAGCGAATCTCTTTGGACTAAGGTCGAATAATATGCCGAGCGTCCAGAATTGCCAATGTCGTCCAATTATATAGATGCAGATATCTCTACTCCTATCAATGTGATAGGATTCTGCCTCATCATACCTTGTCCAGGAGGTCCAAATGTACAAGATTTGTGCGGTAGCAGTTGTCTAAAGCGACTCTCTTTGGCCTCCGGTCGAATCATATGCCGGAGCATCCAGATTTGCCAATGTCGTCGAAAGATATAGATGCAAATATGCTCATACCTATCAATTTTACAGCATTCTGCCTCATCGTATCTTGTCCAGGAGGTTCACATGTGCAAGATTTGTGCGGTAGCACTTGTCCAGGCCGACTCTGTTTGGACTCAGGTCGAATCATAAGCCGAGCATCCAGAATTGGCAGTGTCGCCCAATAATATAGATGCAAATATCTTCACTCCTATCAATTTGACAGGATTCTGCCTCATCGTATCTTGTCCAGGAGGTCCAAATGTACAAGATTTGTGCGGTAGCACTTGTCCAAAGCGACTCTCTTTGGCCTCCGGTCGAATCATAAGCCGGAGCATCTAAAATTGCCAATGTCGTCCAATGATATAGATGCAAATACCTTCACTCCCATCAATTTGACAGGGTTCTGCCTCATCGTATCTTGTCCAGGGGGTGCGAATGTACCAGATTTGTGCGGTAGCACTTGACAAAAGCGAATCTCTTTGGACTCAGGTCGAATCATAAGCCGAGCATCCAGAATTGCCAACGTCGTCCAATTATATAGATGCAAATATCTTTCTCCTATCAATGTGATAGGATTCTGCCTCATCATATCTTGTCCAGGAGGTTCAAATGTACATGATTTCTGGGGTAGAACTTGACAAAAGCGAATCTCTTTGGACTCAGGTCGATCCATATGCCGAAGTATCCAGAATAGCCAATGTCGTCCAATGATATAGATGCAAATATCTTTACTCCTATCAATTTGCCAGGATTCTGCCTCATCGTATCTTGTCCAGGCGGTGCGAATGTACCAGATTTGTGCGGTAGCACTTGGCAAAAGCGAATCTCTTTGGACTCAGGTCGAATCATAAGCCGAGCATCCAGAATTGCCAATGTCGTCCAATTATATAGATTCAAATATCTTCACTGCTATCAATTTGACAGGATTCTGCCTCATCGTATCTTGTCCAGGAGGTCCAAATGTACACGATTTGTGCGGTAGCACTTGTCCAAAGCGACTCTCTTTGGCCTCCGGTCGAATCATAAGCCGGAGCATCTAAAATTGCCAATGTCGTCCAATGATATAGATGCAAATATCTTCAATCCTATCAATTTGACAGGATTCTGCCTCATCGTATCTTGTCCAGGGGGTTCGAATGTACCAGATTTGTGCGGTAGCACTTGGCAAAACCGAATCTCTTTGGACTCAGGTCGAATCATAAGCCGAGCATCCAGAATTGCCAATGTCGTCCAATTATATAGATGCAAATATCTTACTCCTATCAATGTGATAGGATTCTGCCTCATCATACCTTGTTCAGGAAGTGCAAATTTACAAGATTTGTGCGGTAGCACTTGACAAAAGTGAATCTCTTTGGACTCAGATCGATCCATAAGCCGAAGCATCCAGATTTACCAATGACGTCCAATTATATAGATGCAAATATCTTTACCCCTAACAATGTGATAGGATTCTGCCTCATCATACCGTGTCCAGGAGATACAAATGTACAAGATTTGTGCGGCAGCACTTGTCCAAAGCGACTCTCTTTGGGCTCCGGTCGAATCATAAGCCGGAGCATCCAAAATTGCCAATGTCGTCCAATGATATAGATGCAAATATCTTCACTCCTATCAATTTGACAGGATTCTGCCTCATCGTATCTTGTCCAGGGGGTCCGAATGTACCAGATTTGTGCGGTAGCACTTGACAAAAGCGAATCTCTTTGGACTAAGGTCGAATCATATGCCGAGCATCCAGAATTGTCAATGTCGTCCAATTATATAGATGCAAATATCTTCACTGCTATCAATTTGACAGGATTCTGCCTCATGGTATCTTGTCCAGGAGGTCCAAATGTACAAGATTTGTGCGGTAGCACTTGTCCAAAGCGACTCTCTTTGGCCTCCGGTCGAATCATAAGCCGGAGCATCTAAAATTGCCAATGTCGTCCAAAGATATAAAAGCAAATATCTTCACTCCTATCAATTTGACAGGATTCTGCCCCATTATATCTTGTCCAGGAGGTTCAAATGTACAAGATTTCAGGGGTAGAACTTGACAAAAGTGAATCTCTTTGGATTCAGATCGATCCATAAGCCGAAGTATCCAGAATAGCCAATGTCGTCCAATGATATAGATGCAAATATCTTCACTGCTATCAATTTGACAGGATTCTGCCTCATGGTATCTTGTCCAGGAGGTCCAAATGTACAAGATTTGTGCGGTAGCACTTGTCCAAAGCGACTCTCTTTGGGCTCCGGTCGAATCATAAGCCGGAGCATCCAAAATTGCCAATGTCGTCCAATG
Source organism: Priocnemis perturbator (assembly GCA_963942575.1). Lineage (NCBI taxonomy): Eukaryota > Metazoa > Arthropoda > Insecta > Hymenoptera > Pompilidae > Priocnemis > Priocnemis perturbator. The sequence continues at coordinate 5,365,898 of CAWWDK010000042.1, forward strand.
ATATAGATGCAAATATCTTCACTCCTATCAATTTGACAGGATTCTGCCTCATCGTATCTTGTCCAGGGGGTCCGAATGTACCAGATTTGTGCGGTAGCACTTGACAAAAGCGAATCTCTTTGGACTAAGGTCTAATCATATACCGAGCATCCAGAATTGCCAATGTCGCCCAATCATATAGATGTAAATATCTTTACCCCTATCAATGTGATAGGATTCTGCCTCATCATACCTTGTCCAGGAGGTCCAAATGTACAAGATTTGTGCGGTAGGACTTGTCCAAAGCGACTCTCTTTGGCCTCCGGTCGAATCATATGCCGCAGCATCCAGAATTGCCTATGTCGTTCAAAGATACAAATGCAAATATCTTCACTCCTATCAATTTGACAGGATTCTGCCTCATCATATCTTGTCCAGGAGGTTCAAATGTACATGATTTCTGGGGTAGAACTTGTCCAAAGAGACTCTCTTTGGACTCATGTCGAATCATATGCCCGAGCATCCAGAATTGCCATTGTCGTCAAATGATATAGATGCAAATATCTTCACTCCTATCAATTTGACAGGATTCTGCCTCATCGTATCTTGTCCAGGGGGCAGAATGTACCAGATTTGTGCGGTAACACTTGACAAAAGCGAATCTCTTTGGACTAAGGTCGAATCATACGCCGAGCATCCAGAATTGTTAATGTCGTCCAATTATATAGATGCAAATATCTTTACTCCTATCAATGTGATAGGATTCTGCCTCATCATACTTTGTCCAGGAAGTGCAAATTTACAAGATTTGTGCGGTAGCACTTGACAAAAGCGAATCTCTTTGGACTAAGGTCGAATCATACGCCGAGCATCCAGAATTGTTAATGTCGTCCAATTATATAGATGCAAATATGTTTACTCCTATCAATGTGATAGGATTCTGCCTCATCATACCTTGTCCAGGAGGTCCAAATGTACAAGATTTGTGCGGTAGCACTTGTCCATAGCGACCCTCTTTGGCGGGCCGGGGGAATCATATGCCGGAGCATCCAGAATTGCCAATGTCGACCAAAGATATAGATGCAAGTATCTTTACTCCTACGAATTGTACAGGATTCTGCCTCATCGTATCTTGTCCAGGGGGTCCAAATGTACAAGATTTGTGCGGTAGCACTTGACAAAAGCGACTCTCTTTGGACTCAGGTCGAATCATATGCCGAGCATCCAGAATTGCCAATGTCGTCCAAAGATATAGATGCAAATGTCTTCACTCCTATCAATTTGACAGGATTCTGTCTCATCATACATTGTCCAGGTGGTCCAAATGTACAAGATTTGTGCGGTAGCACTCGTCCAAAGCGACTCTCTTTGGACTCAGGTCGAATCATAAGCCGCAGCATCCAGAATTGGCAGTGTCGCCCAATAATATAGATGCAAATATCTTCACTCCTATCAATTTGACAGGATTCTGCCTCATCGTATCTTGTCCAGGAGGTTCAAATGTACCAGATTTGTGCGGTAGTACTTGTCCAAAGCGACTCCCTTTGGATTCTGGTCGAATCATTAGGCGAAGAATCCAGAATTGCCAATGTCGTCCAATGATGTAGATGCAAATATCTTCACTCCTATCAATTTGACCGTATTCTGCCTCATCGTATCTTGTCCAGGGGGTCAGAATTTACCAGATTTGTGCGGTAGCACTTGACAAAAGCGAATCTCTTTGGACTAAGGTCGAATAATATGCCGAGCGTCCAGAATTGCCAATGTCGTCCAATTATATAGATGCAGATATCTCTACTCCTATCAATGTGATAGGATTCTGCCTCATCATACCTTGTCCAGGAGGTCCAAATGTACAAGATTTGTGCGGTAGCAGTTGTCTAAAGCGACTCTCTTTGGCCTCCGGTCGAATCATATGCCGGAGCATCCAGATTTGCCAATGTCGTCGAAAGATATAGATGCAAATATGCTCATACCTATCAATTTTACAGCATTCTGCCTCATCGTATCTTGTCCAGGAGGTTCACATGTGCAAGATTTGTGCGGTAGCACTTGTCCAGGCCGACTCTGTTTGGACTCAGGTCGAATCATAAGCCGAGCATCCAGAATTGCCATTGTCGTCCAATGATATAGATGCAAATATCTTCACTCCTATCAATTTGACAGGGTTCTGCCTCATCGTATCTTGTCCAGGGGGTGCGAATGTACCAGATTTGTGCGGTAGCACTTGACAAAAGCGAATCTCTTTGGACTCAGGTCGATCCATAAGCCGAAGCATCCAGAATTGCCAATGTCGTCCAATGATATAGATGCAAATATCTTTAGTCCAACCGATTTTACAGGATTCAGCCACTTCGTATCTTGTCCAGGGGGTCCGAATGTACAAAATTTGTGCGGTAGGACTTGTCCAAAGCGACTCTCTTTGGCCTCCGGTCGAATCATATGCCGCAGCATCCAGAATTGCCAATGTCGTCCAAAGATATAAATGCAAATATCTTCACTCCTATCAATTTGATAGGATTCTGCCTCATCATATCTTGTCCAGGAGGTTCAACTGTACATGATTTGTGCGGTAGCACTTGACAAAAGCGAATCTCTTTGGACTGAGGTCGAATCATATGCCGAGCATCCAGAATTGCCAATGTCGTCCAATTATATAGATGCAAATATCTTTACTCCTATCAATGTGATAGGATTCTGCCTCATCGTATCTTGTCCAGGGGGTCCAAATGTACAAGATTTGTGCGGTAGCACTTGTCCAAAGCGATTCTCTTTGGACCTAGGTCGAATCATAACCCGGAGCATCTAAAATTGCCAATGTCGTCCAATGATATTGATGCAAATATCTTCACTCCTATCAATTTGACAGGATTCTGCCTCATCGTATCTTGTCCAGGGGGTGCGAATGTACCAGATTTGTGCGGTAGCACTTGACAAAAGCGAATATCTTTGGACTCAGGTCGAATCATAAGCCGAGCATCCAGAATTGCCAATGTCGTCCAATGATATAGATGCAAATATCTTCACTCCTATCAATTTGACAGGGTTCTGCCTCATCGTATCTTGTCCAGGGGGTGCGAATGAACCAGATTTGTGCGGTAGCACTTGACAAAAGCGAATCTCTTTGGACTCAGGTCGAATCATAAGCCGAGCATCCAGAATTGCCAACGTCGTCCAATTATATAGATGCAAATATCTTTCTCCTATCAATGTGATAGGATTCTGCCTCATCATATCTTGTCCAGGAGGTTCAAATGTACATGATTTCTGGGGTAGAACTTGACAAAAGCGAATCTCTTTGGACTCAGGTCGATCCATATGCCGAAGTATCCAGAATAGCCAATGTCGTCCAATGATATAGATGCAAATATCTTTACTCCTATCAATTTGCCAGGATTCTGCCTCATTGTATCTTGTCCAGGCGGTGCGAATGTACCAGATTTGTGCGGTAGCGCTTGGCAAAAGCGAATCTCTTTGGACTCAGGTCGAATCATAAGCCGAGCATCCAGAATTGCCAATGTCGTCCAATTATATAGATGCAAATATCTTCACTGCTATCAATTTGACAGGATTCTGCCTCATCTTATCTTGTCCAGGAGGTCCAAATGTACACGATTTGTGCGGTAGCACTTGTCCAAAGCGACTCTCTTTGGCCTCCGGTCGAATCATAAGCCGGAGCATCTAAAATTGCCAATGTCGTCCAATGATATAGATGCAAATATCTTCACTCCTACAAATTTGACAGGATTCTGCCTCATCGTATCTTGTCCAGGGGGTTCGAATGTACCAGATTTGTGCGGTAGCACTTGGCAAAAGCGAATCTCTTTGGACTCAGGTCGAATCATAAGCCGAGCATCCAGAATTGCCAATGTCGTCCAATTATATAGATGCAAATATCTTACTCCTATCAATGTGATAGGATTCTGCCTCATCATACCTTGTCCAGGAAGTGCAAATTTACAAGATTTGTGCGGTAGCACTTGACAAAAGTGAATCTCTTTGGACTCAGATCGATCCATAAGCCGAAGCATCCAGATTTACCAATGACGTCCAATTATATAGATGCAAATATCTTTACCCCTAACAATGTGATAGGATTCTGCCTCATCATACCTTTTCCAAGAGGTCCAAATGTAGAAGATTTATGCGGTAGCACTTGTCCAAAGCGACTCCCATTGGATTCAGGTCGAATCATAAGCGGAGCATCCAGAATTGCCAATGTCGTCAAATGATATAGATGCACATATCTTTACTCCTATAAATGTGATAGGATTCTGCCTCATCATACCTTGTCCAGGAAGTGCAAATTTACAAGATTTGTGCGGTAGCACTTGACAAAAGCGAATCTCTTTGGACTCAGGTCGAATCATAAGCCGAGCATCCAGAATTGCGAATGTCGTCCAATTATATAGCTGCAAATATCTTTACTCCTACCAATGTGATAGGATTCTGCCTCATCATGCCTTGTCCACGAGGTCCAAATGTACAAGATGTGTGCGGTAGCACTTGTCCAAACCGACTCTCTTTGGACTCAGGTCGATCCATGAGCCGAAGTATGCAGAATTGCCAATATCGTCCAATGATATAGACACAAATATCTTTACTCCTATCAATTGTACAGGATTATGCCTCATCATACCTTGTCCAGGAGGTCCAAATGTACAAGATTTGTGCGGTAGCAGTTGTCTAAAGCGACTCTCTTTGGCCTCCGGTCGAATCATATGCCGGAGCATCCAGAATTGCCAATGTCGTCGAAAGATATAGATGCAAATATGCTCATACCTATCAATTTTACAGCATTCTGCCTCATCGTATCTTGTCCAGGAGGTTCAAATGTGCAGGATTTGTGCGGTAGCACTTGTCCAGGCCGACTCTCTTTGGACTCAGGTCGAATCATAAGCCGAGAATCCAGAATTGCCATTGTCGTCCAATGATATAGATGCAAATATCTTTACTCCTATCAATGTGATAGGATTCTGCCTCATCACACCATGTCCAGCAGGTTCTCATGTACAAGATGTGTGCGGTAGCACTTGACAAAAGCGAATCTCTTTTGACTCAGATCGATCCCTATGCCGAAGCATCCAGAATTGCCATGTCGTCCAATGATATAGATGCAAATATTTTCACTCCTATCAATTTGACAGGATTCTGCCTCATCGTATCTTGTCCAGGGGGTGCGAATGTACCAGATTTGTGCGGTAGCACTTGACAAAAGCGAATCTCTTTGGACTCAGGTCGAATCATAAGCCGAGCATCCAGAATTGCCAATGTCGTCCAATTATATAGTTGCAAATATCTTCACTGCTATCAATTTGACAGGATTCTGCCTCATCGTATCTTGTCCAGGAGGTCCAAATGTACAAGATTTGTGCGGTAGCACTTGTCCAAAGCGACTCTCTTTGGCCTCCGGTCGAATCATAAGCCGGAGCATCTAAAATTGCCAATGTCGTCCAATGATATTGATACAAATATGTTCACTCCTATCAATTTGACAGGATTCTGCTTCATCGTATCTTGTCCAGGAGGTTCAACTGTACATGATTTGTGCGGTAGCACTTGACAAAAGCGAATCTCTTTGGACTAAGGTCGATCCATAAGCCGAAGCATCCAGAATTGCCAATGACGTCCAATTATATAGATGCAAATATCTTTACTCCTATCAATGTGATAGGATTCTGCCTCCTCATACCTTGTCCAGAAGATACAAATGTACAAGATTTGTGCGGCACCACTTGTCCAAAGCGACTCTCTTTGGCCTCCGGTCGAATCATAAGCCGGAGCATCTAAAATTGCCAATGTCGTCCAATGATATTGATGCAAATATCTTCACTCCTATCAATTTGACAGGATTCTGCCTCATCGTATCTTGTCCAGGGGGTGCGAATGTACCAGATTTGTGCGGTAGCACTTGACAAAAGCGAATATCTTTGGACTCAGGTCGAATCATAAGCCGAGCATCCAGAATTGCCAATGTCGTCCAATTATATAGATGCAAATATCTTCACTGCTATCAATTTGACAGGATTCTGCCCCATCATACCTTGTCCAGGAGGTCCAAATGTACAAGATTTGTGCGGTAGCATTTGTCCATAGCGACTCTCTTTGGACTCATGTCGAATCATATGCCCGAGCATCCAGAATTGCCAATGTCGTCCAATGATATAGATGCAAATATCTTTACTCCTATCAATGTGATAGGATTCTGCCTCATCATACCTTGTCCAGGAAGTGCAAATTTACAAGATTTGTGCGGTAGCACTTGACAAAAGCGAATCTCTTTGGACTCAGGTCGATCCATAAGCCGAAGCATCCAGAATTGCCAATGACGTCCAATTATATAGATGCAAATATCTTTACTCCTATCAATGTGATAGGATTCTGCCTCGTCATACCTTGTCCAGAAGATACAAATGTACAAGATTTGTGCGGCAGCACTTGTCCAAAGCGACTCTCTTTGGCCTCCGGTCGAATCATAAGCCGGAGCATCTAAAATTGCCAATGTCGTCCAATGATATTGATACAAATATGTTCACTCCTTTCAATTTGACAGGATTCTGCCTCATCGTATCTTGTCCAGGAGGTTCAACTGTACATGATTTGTGCGGTAGCACTTGACAAAAGCGAATCTCTTTGGACTAAGGTCGAATCATATGCCGAGCATCCAGAATTGCCAATGTCGTCCAATTATATAGATGCAAATATCTTTACTCCTATCAATGTGATAGGATTCTGCCCCATCATACCTTGTCCAGGAGGTCCAAATGTACAAGATTTGTGCGGTAGCACTTGTCCAAAGCGACTCTCTTTGGCCTCCGGTCGAATCATAAGCCGGAGCATCTAAAATTGCCAATGTCGTCCAATGATATAGATGCAAATATCTTCACTCCCATCAATTTGACAGGGTTCTGCCTCATCGTATCTTGTCCAGGGGGTGCGAATGTACCAGATTTGTGCGGTAGCACTTGACAAAAGCGAATCTCTTTGGACTCAGGTCGAATCATAAGCCGAGCATCCAGAATTGCCAACGTCGTCCAATTATATAGATGCAAATATCTTTCTCCTATCAATGTGATAGGATTCTGCCTCATCATATCTTGTCCAGGAGGTTCAAATGTACATGATTTCTGGGGTAGAACTTGACAAAAGCGAATCTCTTTGGACTCAGGTCGATCCATATGCCGAAGTATCCAGAATAGCCAATGTCGTCCAATGATATAGATGCAAATATCTTTACTCCTATCAATTTGCCAGGATTCTGCCTCATCGTATCTTGTCCAGGCGGTGCGAATGTACCAGATTTGTGCGGTAGCACTTGGCAAAAGCGAATCTCTTTGGACTCAGGTCGAATCATAAGCCGAGCATCCAGAATTGCCAATGTCGTCCAATTATATAGATTCAAATATCTTCACTGCTATCAATTTGACAGGATTCTGCCTCATCGTATCTTGTCCAGGAGGTCCAAATGTACACGATTTGTGCGGTAGCACTTGTCCAAAGCGACTCTCTTTGGCCTCCGGTCGAATCATAAGCCGGAGCATCTAAAATTGCCAATGTCGTCCAATGATATAGATGCAAATATCTTCACTCCTATCAATTTGACAGGATTCTGCCTCATCGTATCTTGTCCAGGGGGTTCGAATGTACCAGATTTGTGCGGTAGCACTTGGCAAAACCGAATCTCTTTGGACTCAGGTCGAATCATAAGCCGAGCATCCAGAATTGCCAATGTCGTCCAATTATATAGATGCAAATATCTTACTCCTATCAATGTGATAGGATTCTGCCTCATCATACCTTGTTCAGGAAGTGCAAATTTACAAGATTTGTGCGGTAGCACTTGACAAAAGTGAATCTCTTTGGACTCAGATCGATCCATAAGCCGAAGCATCCAGATTTACCAATGACGTCCAATTATATAGATGCAAATATCTTTACCCCTAACAATGTGATAGGATTCTGCCTCATCATACCGTGTCCAGGAGATACAAATGTACAAGATTTGTGCGGCAGCACTTGTCCAAAGCGACTCTCTTTGGGCTCCGGTCGAATCATAAGCCGGAGCATCCAAAATTGCCAATGTCGTCCAATGATATAGATGCAAATATCTTCACTCCTATCAATTTGACAGGATTCTGCCTCATCGTATCTTGTCCAGGGGGTCCGAATGTACCAGATTTGTGCGGTAGCACTTGACAAAAGCGAATCTCTTTGGACTAAGGTCGAATCATATGCCGAGCATCCAGAATTGTCAATGTCGTCCAATTATATAGATGCAAATATCTTCACTGCTATCAATTTGACAGGATTCTGCCTCATGGTATCTTGTCCAGGAGGTCCAAATGTACAAGATTTGTGCGGTAGCACTTGTCCAAAGCGACTCTCTTTGGCCTCCGGTCGAATCATAAGCCGGAGCATCTAAAATTGCCAATGTCGTCCAAAGATATAAAAGCAAATATCTTCACTCCTATCAATTTGACAGGATTCTGCCCCATTATATCTTGTCCAGGAGGTTCAAATGTACAAGATTTCAGGGGTAGAACTTGACAAAAGTGAATCTCTTTGGATTCAGATCGATCCATAAGCCGAAGTATCCAGAATAGCCAATGTCGTCCAATGATATAGATGCAAATATCTTCACTGCTATCAATTTGACAGGATTCTGCCTCATGGTATCTTGTCCAGGAGGTCCAAATGTACAAGATTTGTGCGGTAGCACTTGTCCAAAGCGACTCTCTTTGGGCTCCGGTGGAATCATAAGCCGGAGCATCCAAAATTGCCAATGTCGTCCAATGATATAGATGCAAATATCTTCACTCCTATCAATTTGACAGGATTCTGCCTCATCGTATCTTGTCCAGGGGGTCCGAATGTACCAGATTTGTGCGGTAGCACTTGACAAAAGCGAATCTCTTTGGACTAAGGTCTAATCATATACCGAGCATCCAGAATTGCCAATGTCGCCCAATCATATAGATGTAAATATCTTTACCCCTATCAATGTGATAGGATTCTGCCTCATCATACCTTGTCCAGGAGGTCCAAATGTACAAGATTTGTGCGGTAGGACTTGTCCAAAGCGACTCTCTTTGGCCTCCGGTCGAATCATATGCCGCAGCATCCAGAATTGCCTGTGTCGTTCAAAGATACAAATGCAAATATCTTCACTCCTATCAATTTGACAGGATTCTGCCTCATCATATCTTGTCCAGGAGGTTCAAATGTACATGATTTCTGGGGTAGAACTTGTCCAAAGAGACTCTCTTTGGACTCATGTCGAATCATATGCCCGAGCATCCAGAATTGCCATTGTCGTCAAATGATATAGATGCAAATATCTTCACTCCTATCAATTTGACAGGATTCTGCCTCATCGTATCTTGTCCAGGGGGCAGAATGTACCAGATTTGTGCGGTAACACTTGACAAAAGCGAATCTCTTTGGACTAAGGTCGAATCATACGCCGAGCATCCAGAATTGTTAATGTCGTCCAATTATATAGATGCAAATATCTTTACTCCTATCAATGTGATAGGATTCTGCCTCATCATACTTTGTCCAGGAAGTGCAAATTTACAAGATTTGTGCGGTAGCACTTGACAAAAGCGAATCTCTTTGGACTAAGGTCGAATCATACGCCGAGCATCCAGAATTGTTAATGTCGTCCAATTATATAGATGCAAATATGTTAACTCCTATCAATGTGATAGGATTCTGCCTCATCATACCTTGTCCAGGAGGTCCAAATGTACAAGATTTGTGCGGTAGCACTTGTCCATAGCGACCCTCTTTGGCGGGCCGGGGGAATCATATGCCGGAGCATCCAGAATTGCCAATGTCGACCAAAGATATAGATGCAAGTATCTTTACTCCTACGAATTGTACAGGATTCTGCCTCATCGTATCTTGTCCAGGGGGTCCAAATGTACAAGATTTGTGCGGTAGCACTTGACAAAAGCGACTCTCTTTGGACTCAGGTCGAATCATATGCCGAGCATCCAGAATTGCCAATGTCGTCCAAAGATATAGATGCAAATGTCTTCACTCCTATCAATTTGACAGGATTCTGTCTCATCATACATTGTCCAGGTGGTCCAAATGTACAAGATTTGTGCGGTAGCACTCGTCCAAAGCGACTCTCTTTGGACTCAGGTCGAATCATAAGCCGCAGCATCCAGAATTGGCAGTGTCGCCCAATAATATAGATGCAAATATCTTCACTCCTATCAATTTGACAGGATTCTGCCTCATCGTATCTTGTCCAGGAGGTCCAAATGTACAAGATTTGTGCGGTAGCACTTGACAAAAGCGACTCTCTTTGGACTCAGGTCGAATCATATGCCGAGCATCCAGAATTGCCAATGTCGTCCAAAGATATAGATGCAAATGTCTTCACTCCTATCAATTTGACAGGATTCTGTCTCATCATACATTGTCCAGGTGGTCCAAATGTACAAGATTTGTGCGGTAGCACTCGTCCAAAGCGACTCTCTTTGGACTCAGGTCGAATCATATGCCGCAGCATCCAGAATTGGCAGTGTCGCCCAATAATATAGATGCAAATATCTTCACTCCTATCAATTTGACAGGATTCTGCCTCATCGTATCTTGTCCAGGAGGTTCAAATGTACCAGATTTGTGCGGTAGTACTTGTCCAAAGCGACTCCCTTTGGATTCTGGTCGAATCATTAGGCGAAGAATCCAGAATTGCCAATGTCGTCCAATGATGTAGATGCAAATATCTTCACTCCTATCAATTTGACCGTATTCTGCCTCATCGTATCTTGTCCAGGGGGTCAGAATTTACCAGATTTGTGCGGTAGCACTTGACAAAAGCGAATCTCTTTGGACTAAGGTCGAATAATATGCCGAGCGTCCAGAATTGCCAATGTCGTCCAATTATATAGATGCAGATATCTCTACTCCTATCAATGTGATAGGATTCTGCCTCATCATACCTTGTCCAGGAGGTCCAAATGTACAAGATTTGTGCGGTAGCAGTTGTCTAAAGCGACTCTCTTTGGCCTCCGGTCGAATCATATGCCGGAGCATCCAGATTTGCCAATGTCGTCGAAAGATATAGATGCAAATATGCTCATACCTATCAATTTTACAGCATTCTGCCTCATCGTATCTTGTCCAGGAGGTTCACATGTGCAAGATTTGTGCGGTAGCACTTGTCCAGGCCGACTCTGTTTGGACTCAGGTCGAATCATAAGCCGAGCATCCAGAATTGCCATTGTCGTCCAATCATATAGATGCAAATATCTTCACTCCTATCAATGTGACAGGGTTCTGCCTCATCGTATCTTGTCCAGGGGGTGCGAATGTACCAGATTTGTGCGGTAGCACTTGACAAAAGCGAATCTCTTTGGACTCAGGTCGATCCATAAGCCGAAGCATCCAGAATTGCCAATGTCGTCCAATGATATAGATGCAAATATCTTTAGTCCAACCGATTTTACAGGATTCAGCCACTTCGTATCTTGTCCAGGGGGTCCGAATGTACAAAATTTGTGCGGTAGGACTTGTCCAAAGCGACTCTCTTGGCCTCCGGTCGAATCATATGCCGCAGCATCCAGAATTGCCAATGTCGTCCAAAGATATAAATGCAAATATCTTCACTCCTATAAATTTGATAGGATTCTGCCTCATCATATCTTGTCCAGGAGGTTCAACTGTACATGATTTGTGCGGTAGCACTTGACAAAAGCGAATCTCTTTGGACTGAGGTCGAATCATATGCCGAGCATCCAGAATTGCCAATGTCGTCCAATTATATAGATGCAAATATCTTTACTCCTATCAATGTGATAGGATTCTGCCTCATCGTATCTTGTCCAGGGGGTCCAAATGTACAAGATTTGTGCGGTAGCACTTGTCCAAAGCGATTCTCTTTGGACCTAGGTCGAATCATAACCCGGAGCATCTAAAATTGCCAATGTCGTCCAATGATATTGATGCAAATATCTTCACTCCTATCAATTTGACAGGATTCTGCCTCATCGTATCTTGTCCAGGGGGTGCGAATGTACCAGATTTGTGCGGTAGCACTTGACAAAAGCGAATATCTTTGGACTCAGGTCGAATCATAAGCCGAGCATCCAGAATTGCCAATGTCGTCCAATGATATAGATGCAAATATCTTCACTCCTATCAATTTGACAGGGTTCTGCCTCATCGTATCTTGTCCAGGGGGTGCGAATGAACCAGATTTGTGCGGTAGCACTTGACAAAAGCGAATCTCTTTGGACTCAGGTCGAATCATAAGCCGAGCATCCAGAATTGCCAACGTCGTCCAATTATATAGATGCAAATATCTTTCTCCTATCAATGTGATAGGATTCTGCCTCATCATATCTTGTCCAGGAGGTTCAAATGTACATGATTTCTGGGGTAGAACTTGACAAAAGCGAATCTCTTTGGACTCAGGTCGATCCATATGCCGAAGTATCCAGAATAGCCAATGTCGTCCAATGATATAGATGCAAATATCTTTACTCCTATCAATTTGCCAGGATTCTGCCTCATTGTATCTTGTCCAGGCGGTGCGAATGTACCAGATTTGTGCGGTAGCGCTTGGCAAAAGCGAATCTCTTTGGACTCAGGTCGAATCATAAGCCGAGCATCCAGAATTGCCAATGTCGTCCAATTATATAGATGCAAATATCTTCACTGCTATCAATTTGACAGGATTCTGCCTCATCTTATCTTGTCCAGGAGGTCCAAATGTACACGATTTGTGCGGTAGCACTTGTCCAAAGCGACTCTCTTTGGCCTCCGGTCGAATCATAAGCCGGAGCATCTAAAATTGCCAATGTCGTCCAATGATATAGATGCAAATATCTTCACTCCTACAAATTTGACAGGATTCTGCCTCATCGTATCTTGTCCAGGGGGTTCGAATGTACCAGATTTGTGCGGTAGCACTTGGCAAAAGCGAATCTCTTTGGACTCAGGTCGAATCATAAGCCGAGCATCCAGAATTGCCAATGTCGTCCAATTATATAGATGCAAATATCTTACTCCTATCAATGTGATAGGATTCTGCCTCATCATACCTTGTCCAGGAAGTGCAAATTTACAAGATTTGTGCGGTAGCACTTGACAAAAGTGAATCTCTTTGGACTCAGATCGATCCATAAGCCGAAGCATCCAGATTTACCAATGACGTCCAATTATATAGATGCAAATATCTTTACCCCTAACAATGTGATAGGATTCTGCCTCATCATACCTTTTCCAAGAGGTCCAAATGTAGAAGATTTATGCGGTAGCACTTGTCCAACGCGACTCCCATTGGATTCAGGTCGAATCATAAGCGGAGCATCCAGAATTGCCAATGTCGTCAAATGATATAGATGCACATATCTTTACTCCTATAAATGTGATAGGATTCTGCCTCATCATACCTTGTCCAGGAAGTGCAAATTTACAAGATTTGTGCGGTAGCACTTGACAAAAGCGAATCTCTTTGGACTCAGGTCGAATCATAAGCCGAGCATCCAGAATTGCGAATGTCGTCCAATTATATAGCTGCAAATATCTTTACTCCTACCAATGTGATAGGATTCTGCCTCATCATGCCTTGTCCACGAGGTCCAAATGTACAAGATGTGTGCGGTAGCACTTGTCCAAACCGACTCTCTTTGGACTCAGGTCGATCCATGAGCCGAAGTATGCAGAATTGCCAATATCGTCCAATGATATAGACACAAATATCTTTACTCCTATCAATTGTACAGGATTATGCCTCATCATACCTTGTCCAGGAGGTCCAAATGTACAAGATTTGTGCGGTAGCAGTTGTCTAAAGCGACTCTCTTTGGCCTCCGGTCGAATCATATGCCGGAGCATCCAGAATTGCCAATGTCGTCGAAAGATATAGATGCAAATATGCTCATACCTATCAATTTTACAGCATTCTGCCTCATCGTATCTTGTCCAGGAGGTTCAAATGTGCAGGATTTGTGCGGTAGCACTTGTCCAGGCCGACTCTCTTTGGACTCAGGTCGAATCATAAGCCGAGAATCCAGAATTGCCATTGTCGTCCAATGATATAGATGCAAATATCTTTACTCCTATCAATGTGATAGGATTCTGCCTCATCACACCATGTCCAGCAGGTTCTCATGTACAAGATGTGTGCGTTAGCACTTGACAAAAGCGAATCTCTTTTGACTCAGATCGATCCCTATGCCGAAGCATCCAGAATTGCCATGTCGTCCAATGATATAGATGCAAATATTTTCACTCCTATCAATTTGACAGGATTCTGCCTCATCGTATCTTGTCCAGGGGGTGCGAATGTACCAGATTTGTGTGGTAGCACTTGACAAAAGCGAATCTCTTTGGACTCAGGTCGAATCATAAGCCGAGCATCCAGAATTGCCAATGTCGTCCAATTATATAGTTGCAAATATCTTCACTGCTATCAATTTGACAGGATTCTGCCTCATCGTATCTTGTCCAGGAGGTCCAAATGTACAAGATTTGTGCGGTAGCACTTGTCCAAAGCGACTCTCTTTGGCCTCCGGTCGAATCATAAGCCGGAGCATCTAAAATTGCCAATGTCGTCCAATGATATTGATACAAATATGTTCACTCCTATCAATTTGACAGGATTCTGCTTCATCGTATCTTGTCCAGGAGGTTCAACTGTACATGATTTGTGCGGTAGCACTTGACAAAAGCGAATCTCTTTGGACTAAGGTCGATCCATAAGCCGAAGCATCCAGAATTGCCAATGACGTCCAATTATATAGATGCAAATATCTTTACTCCTATCAATGTGATAGGATTCTGCCTCCTCATACCTTGTCCAGAAGATACAAATGTACAAGATTTGTGCGGCACCACTTGTCCAAAGCGACTCTCTTTGGCCTCCGGTCGAATCATAAGCCGGAGCATCTAAAATTGCCAATGTCGTCCAATGATATTGATGCAAATATCTTCACTCCTATCAATTTGACAGGATTCTGCCTCATCGTATCTTGTCCAGGGGGTGCGAATGTACCAGATTTGTGCGGTAGCACTTGACAAAAGCGAATATCTTTGGACTCAGGTCGAATCATAAGCCGAGCATCCAGAATTGCCAATGTCGTCCAATTATATAGATGCAAATATCTTCACTGCTATCAATTTGACAGGATTCTGCCTCATCGTATCTTGTCCAGGAGGTCCAAATGTACAAGATTTGTGCGGTAGCACTTGACAAAAGCGAATCTCTTTGGACTAAGGTCGAATCATAAGCCGAGCATCCAGAATTGCCAATGTCGTCCAATTATAAAGATGCAAATATCTTCACTGCTATCAATTTGACAGAATTCTGCCTCATCGTATCTTGTCCAGGGGGTCCGAATGTACCAGATTTGTGCGGTAGCACTTGACAAAAGCGAATCTCTTTGGCCTCCGGTCGAATCATAAGCCGGAGCATCTAAAATTGCCAATGTCGTCCAATGATATTGATACAAATATGTTCACTCCTTTCAATTTGACAGGATTCTGCCTCATCGTATCTTGTCCAGGAGGTTCAACTGTACATGATTTGTGCGGTAGCACTTGACAAAAGCGAATCTCTTTGGACTAAGGTCGAATCATATGCCGAGCATCCAGAATTGCCAATGTCGTCCAATTATATAGATGCAAATATCTTTACTCCTATCAATGTGATAGGATTCTGCCCCATCATACCTTGTCCAGGAGGTCCAAATGTACAAGATTTGTGCGGTAGCATTTGTCCATAGCGACTCTCTTTGGACTCATGTCGAATCATATGCCCGAGCATCCAGAATTGCCAATGTCGTCCAATGATATAGATGCAAATATCTTTACTCCTATCAATGTGATAGGATTCTGCCTCATCATACCTTGTCCAGGAAGTGCAAATTTACAAGATTTGTGCGGTAGCACTTGACAAAAGCGAATCTCTTTGGACTCAGGTCGATCCATAAGCCGAAGCATCCAGAATTGCCAATGACGTCCAATTATATAGATGCAAATATCTTTACTCCTATCAATGTGATAGGATTCTGCCTCGTCATACCTTGTCCAGAAGATACAAATGTACAAGATTTGTGCGGCAGCACTTGTCCAAAGCGACTCTCTTTGGCCTCCGGTCGAATCATAAGCCGGAGCATCTAAAATTGCCAATGTCGTCCAATGATATTGATGCAAATATCTTCACTCCTATCAATTTGACAGGATTCTGCCTCATCGTATCTTGTCCAGGGGGTGCGAATGTACCAGATTTGTGCGGTAGCACTTGACAAAAGCGAATCTCTTTGGACTAAGGTCGAATCATATGCCGAGCATCCAGAATTGCCAATGTCGTCCAATTATATAGATGCAAATATCTTTACTCCTATGAATGTGACAGGATTCTGCCTTATCATACCTTGTCCAGGAGGTCCAAATGTACAAGATTTGTGCGGTAGCATTTGTCCATAGCGACTCTCTTTGGACTCATGTCGAATCATATGCCCGAGGTTCCAGAATTGCCAATGTCGTCCAATAATATAGATGCAAATATCTTTACTCCTATCAATGTGATCGGATTCTGCCTCATCATACCTTGTCCAGGAAGTGCAAATTTACAAGATTTGTGCGGTAGCACTTGACAAAAGCGAATCTCTTTGGACTCAGGTCGATCCATAGGCCGAATCATCCAGAATTGCCAAAGTCGGCCAATTATATAGATACAAATATCTTCCTCCTATCAATGTGATAGGATTCTGCCTCATCATACCTTGTCCAGGAGGTCAAAATGTACAAGATTTGTGCGGTAGGACTTGTCCAAAGCGACTCTCTTTGGCCTACGGTCGAATCATATGCCGCAGCATCCAGAATTGCCAATGTCGTCCAAAGATATAAATGCAAATATCTTCACTCCTATCAATTTGATAGGATTCTGCCTCATCATATCTTGTCCAGGAGGTTCAACTGTACATGATTTGTGCGGTAGCACTTGACAAAAGCGAATCTCTTTGGACTAAGGTCGAATCATATGCCGAGCATCCAGAATTGCCAATGTCGTCCAATTATATAGATGCAAATATCTTTACTCCTATCAATGTGATAGGATTCTGCCTCATCGTATCTTGTCCAGGGGGTCCAAATGTACAAGATTTGTGCGGTAGCACTTGTCCAAAGCGATTCTCTTTGGACCTAGGTCGAATCATAACCCGGAGCATCTAAAATTGCCAATGTCGTCCAATGATATTGATGCAAATATCTTCACTCCTATCAATTTGACAGGATTCTGCCTCATCGTATCTTGTCCAGGGGGTGCGAATGTACCAGATTTGTGCGGTAGCACTTGACAAAAGCGAATATCTTTGGACTCAGGTCGAATCATAAGCCGAGCATCCAGAATTGCCAATGTCGTCCAATTATATAGATGCAAATATCTTCACTGCTATCAATTTGACAGGATTCTGCCTCATCGTATCTTGTCCAGGAGGTCCAAATGTACAAGATTTGTGCGGTAGCACTTGTCCAAAGCGAATCTCTTTGGCCTCCGGTCGAATCATAAGCCGGAGCATCTAAAATTGCCAATTTCATCCAATGATATTGATGCAAATATGTTCACTCCTATCAATTTGACAGGATTCTGTCTCATCGTATCTTGTCCAGGAGGTTCAACTGTACATGATTTGTGCGGTAGCACTTGACAAAAGCGAATTTCTTTGGACTAAGGTCGAATCATATGCCGAGCATCCAGAATTGCCAATGTCGTCCAATTATATAGATGCAAATATCTTTACTCCTATCAATGTGATAGGATTCTGCCCCATCATACCTTGTCCAGGAGGTCCAAATGTACAAGATTTGTGCGGTAGCATTTGTCCATAGCGACTCTCTTTGGACTCATGTCGAATCATATGCCCGAGCATCCAGAATTGCCAATGTCGTCCAATGATATAGATGCAAATATCTTTACTCCTATCAATGTGATAGGATTCTGCCTCATCATACCTTGTCCAGGAAGTGCAAATTTACAAGATTTGTGCGGTAGCACTTGACAAAAGCGACTCTCTTTGGCCTCCGGTCGAATCATAAGCCGGAGCATCTAAAATTGCCAATGTCGTCCAATGATATTGATGCAAATATCTTCACTCCTATCAATTTGACAGGATTCTGGCTCATCGTATCTTGTCCAGGGGGTGCATGTGTACCAGATTTGTGCGGTAGCACTTGACAAAAGCGAATCTCTTTGGACTCAGGTTGAATCATAAGCCGAGCATCCAGAATTGCCAAAGTCGGCCAATTATATAGATACAAATATCTTTCTCCTATCAATGTGATAGGATTCTGCCTCATCATACCTTGTCCAGGAGGTCAAAATGTACAAGATTTGTGCGGTAGGACTTGTCCAAAGCGACTCTCTTTGGCCTACGGTCGAATCATATGCCGCAGCATCCAGAATTGCCAATGTCGACCAAAGATATAAATGCAAATATCTTCACTCCTATCAATTTGACAGGATTCTGCCTCATCATATCTTGTCCAGGAGGTTCAACTGTACATGATTTGTGCGGTAGCACTTGACAAAAGCGAATCTCTTTGGACTTAGGTCGAATCATATGCCGAGCATCCAAAATTGCCAATGTCGTCCAATGATATAGATGCAAATATCTTCACTGCTATCAATTTGCCAGGATTCTGCCTCATCGTATCTTATCCAGGGGGTCAAAATACACAAGATTTGTGCGGTAGCACTTGTCCAAAGCGACTCTCTTTGGACTCATGTCGAATCATATGCCCGTGCATCCAGAATTGCCATTGTCGTCCAATTATATAGATGCAAATATCTTCACTGCTGTCGATTTGACAGGATTCTGCCTCATCGTATCTTGTCCAGGAGGTCCAAATGTACAAGATTTGTGCGGTAGCACTTGTCCAAAGCGACTCACTTTGGCCTCCGGTCGAATCATAAGCCGGAGCATCCAAAATTGCCAATGTCGTCCAATGATATAGATGCAAATATTTTCACTCCTATCAATTTGACAGGATCCTGCTCATCGTATCTTGTCCAGGGGGTGCGAATGTACCAGATTTGTGCGGTAGCACTTGACAAAAGCGAATCTCTTTGGACTCAGGTCGAATCATAAGCCGAGCATCCAGAATTGCCAATGTCGTCCAATTATATAGTTGCAAATATCTTCACTGCTATCAATTTGACAGGATTCTGCCTCATCGTATCTTGTCCAGGAGGTCCAAATGTACAAGATTTGTGCGGTAGCACTTGTCCAAAGCGACTCTCTTTGGCCTCCGGTCGAATCATAAGCCGGAGCATCTAAAATTGCCAATGTCGTCCAATGATATTGATGTAAATATCTTCACTCCTATCAATTTGACAGGATTCTGCTTCATCGTATCTTGTCCAGGAGGTTCAACTGTACATGATTTGTGCGGTAGCACTTGACAAAAGCGAATCTCTTTGGACTAAGGTCGAATCATATGCCGAGCATCCAGAATTGCCAATGTCGTCCAATTATATAGACGCAAATATCTTTACTCCTATCAATGTGATAGGATTCTGCCTCATCATACCTTGTCCAGGAGGTCCAAATGTACAAGATTTGTGCGGTAGCACTTGTCCATAGCGACTCTCTTTGGACTCATGTCGAATCATATGCCCGATCATCCAAAATTGCCAATGTCGTCCAATGATATAGATGCAAATATCTTTACTCCTATCAATGTGAAAGGATTCTGCCTCATCATACCTTGTCCAGGAAGTGCAAATTTACAAGATTTGTGCGGTAGCACTTGACAAAAGCGAATCTCTTTGGACTCAGGTCGATCCATAAGCCGAAGCATCCAGAATTGCCAATGACGTCCAATTATATAGATGCAAATATCTTTACTCCTATCAATGTGATAGGATTCTGCCTCCTCATACCTTGTCCAGAAGATACAAATGTACAAGATTTGTGCGGCACCACTTGTCCAAAGCGACTCTCTTTGGCCTCCGGTCGAATCATAAGCCGGAGCATCTAAAATTGCCAATGTCGTCCAATGATATTGATGCAAATATCTTCACTCCTATCAATTTGACAGGATTCTGCCTCATCGTATCTTGTCCAGGGGGTGCGAATGTACCAGATTTGTGCGGTAGCACTTGACAAAAGCGAATATCTTTGGACTCAGGTCGAATCATAAGCCGAGCATCCAGAATTGCCAATGTCGTCCAATTATATAGATGCAAATATCTTCACTGCTATCAATTTGACAGGATTCTGCCTCATCGTATCTTGTCCAGGAGGTCCAAATGTACAAGATTTGTGCGGTAGCACTTGTCCAAAGCGACTCTCTTTGGCCTCCGGTCGAATCATAAGCCGGAGCATCTAAAATTGCCAATGTCGTCCAATGATATTGATACAAATATGTTCACTCCTTTCAATTTGACAGGATTCTGCCTCATCGTATCTTGTCCAGGAGGTTCAACTGTACATGATTTGTGCGGTAGCATTTGTCCATAGCGACTCTCTTTGGACTCATGTCGAATCATATGCCCGAGGTTCCAGAATTGCCAATGTCGTCCAATGATATAGATGCAAATATCTTTACTCCTATCAATGTGATAGGATTCTGCCTCATCATACCTTGTCCAGGAAGTGCAAATTTACAAGATTTGTGCGGTAGCACTTGACAAAAGCGAATCTCTTTGGACTCAGGTCGATCCATAGGCCGAATCATCCAGAATTGCCAAAGTCGGCCAATTATATAGATACAAATATCTTCCTCCTATCAATGTGATAGGATTCTGCCTCATCATACCTTGTCCAGGAGGTCAAAATGTACAAGATTTGTGCGGTAGGACTTGTCCAAAGCGACTCTCTTTGGCCTACGGTCGAATCATATGCCGCAGCATCCAGAATTGCCAATGTCGTCCAAAGATATAAATGCAAATATCTTCACTCCTATCAATTTGATAGGATTCTGCCTCATCATATCTTGTCCAGGAGGTTCAACTGTACATGATTTGTGCGGTAGCACTTGACAAAAGCGAATCTCTTTGGACTAAGGTCGAATCATATGCCGAGCATCCAGAATTGCCAATGTCGTCCAATTATATAGATGTAATATCTTTACTCCTATCAATGTGATAGGATTCTGCCTCATCGTATCTTGTCCAAGGGGTCCAAATGTACAAGATTTGTGCGGTAGCACTTGTCCAAAGCGATTGTCTTTGGACCTAGGTCGAATCATAACCCGGAGCATCTAAAATTGCCAATGTCGTCCAATGATATTGATGCAAATATCTTCACTCCTATCAATTTGACAGGATTCTGCCTCATCGTATCTTGTCCAGGGGGTGCGAATGTACCAGATTTGTGCGGTAGCACTTGACAAAAGCGAATATCTTTGGACTCAGGTCGAATCATAAGCCGAGCATCCAGAATTGCCAATGTCGTCCAATTATATAGATGCAAATATCTTCACTGCTATCAATTTGACAGGATTCTGCCTCATCGTATCTTGTCCAGGAGGTCCAAATGTACAAGATTTGTGCGGTAGCACTTGTCCAAAGCGAATCTCTTTGGCCTCCGGTCGAATCATAAGCCGGAGCATCTAAAATTGCCAATGTCATCCAATGATATTGATGCAAATATGTTCACTCCTATCAATTTGACAGGATTCTGTCTCATCGTATCTTGTCCAGGAGGTTCAACTGTACATGATTTGTGCGGTAGCACTTGACAAAAGCGAATTTCTTTGGACTAAGGTCGAATCATATGCCGAGCATCCAGAATTGCCAATGTCGTCCAATTATATAGATGCAAATATCTTTACTCCTATCAATGTGATAGGATTCTGCCCCATCATACCTTGTCCAGGAGGTCCAAATGTACAAGATTTGTGCGGTAGCATTTGTCCATAGCGACTCTCTTTGGACTCATGTCGAATCATATGCCCGAGCATCCAGAATTGCCAATGTCGTCCAATGATATAGATGCAAATATCTTTACTCCTATCAATGTGATAGGATTCTGCCTCATCATACCTTGTCCAGGAAGTGCAAATTTACAAGATTTGTGCGGTAGCACTTGACAAAAGCGACTCTCTTTGGCCTCCGGTCGAATCATAAGCCGGAGCATCTAAAATTGCCAATGTCGTCCAATGATATTGATGCAAATATCTTCACTCCTATCAATTTGACAGGATTTTGCCTCATCGTATCTTGTCCAGGGGGTGCATGTGTACCAGATTTGTGCGGTAGCACTTGACAAAAGCGAATCTCTTTGGACTCAGGTTGAATCATAAGCCGAGCATCCAGAATTGCCAAAGTCGGCCAATTATATAGATACAAATATCTTTCTCCTATCAATGTGATAGGATTCTGCCTCATCATACCTTGTCCAGGAGGTCAAAATGTACAAGATTTGTGCGGTAGGACTTGTCCAAAGCGACTCTCTTTGGCCTACGGTCGAATCATATGCCGCAGCATCCAGAATTGCCAATGTCGACCAAAGATATAAATGCAAATATCTTCACTCCTATCAATTTGACAGGATTCTGCCTCATCATATCTTGTCCAGGAGGTTCAACTGTACATGATTTGTGCGGTAGCACTTGACAAAAGCGAATCTCTTTGGACTTAGGTCGAATCATATGCCGAGCATCCAAAATTGCCAATGTCGTCCAATGATATAGATGCAAATATCTTCACTGCTATCAATTTGCCAGGATTCTGCCTCATCGTATCTTATCCAGGGGGTCAAAATACACAAGATTTGTGCGGTAGCACTTGTCCAAAGCGACTCTCTTTGGACTCATGTCGAATCATATGCCCGAGCATCCAGAATTGCCATTGTCGTCCAATTATATAGATGCAAATATCTTCACTGCTGTCGATTTGACAGGATTCTGCCTCATCGTATCTTGTCCAGGAGGTCCAAATGTACAAGATTTGTGCGGTAGCACTTGTCCAAAGCGACTCACTTTGGCCTCCGGTCGAATCATAAGCCGGAGCATCCAAAATTGCCAATGTCGTCCAATGATATAGATGCAAATATTTTCACTCCTATCAATTTGACAGGATCCTGCTCATCGTATCTTGTCCAGGGGGTGCGAATGTACCAGATTTGTGCGGTAGCACTTGACAAAGCGAATCTCTTTGGACTCAGGTCGAATCATAAGCCGAGCATCCAGAATTGCCAATGTCGTCCAATTATATAGTTGCAAATATCTTCACTGCTATCAATTTGACAGGATTCTGCCTCATCGTATCTTGTCCAGGAGGTCCAAATGTACAAGATTTGTGCGGTAGCACTTGTCCAAAGCGACTCTCTTTGGCCTCCGGTCGAATCATAAGCCGGAGCATCTAAAATTGCCAATGTCGTCCAATGATATTGATGTAAATATCTTCACTCCTATCAATTTGACAGGATTCTGCTTCATCGTATCTTGTCCAGGAGGTTCAACTGTACATGATTTGTGCGGTAGCACTTGACAAAAGCGAATCTCTTTGGACTAAGGTCGAATCATATGCCGAGCATCCAGAATTGCCAATGTCGTCCAATTATATAGACGCAAATATCTTTACTCCTATCAATGTGATAGGATTCTGCCTCATCATACCTTGTCCAGGAGGTCCAAATGTACAAGATTTGTGCGGTAGCACTTGTCCATAGCGACTCTCTTTGGACTCATGTCGAATCATATGCCCGATCATCCAGAATTGCCAATGTCGTCCAATGATATAGATGCAAATATCTTTACTCCTATCAATGTGAAAGGATTCTGCCTCATCATACCTTGTCCAGGAAGTGCAAATTTACAAGATTTGTGCGGTAGCACTTGACAAAAGCGAATCTCTTTGGACTCAGGTCGATCCATAAGCCGAAGCATCCAGAATTGCCAATGACGTCCAATTATATAGATGCAAATATCTTTACTCCTATCAATGTGATAGGATTCTGCCTCCTCATACCTTGTCCAGAAGATACAAATGTACAAGATTTGTGCGGCACCACTTGTCCAAAGCGACTCTCTTTGGCCTCCGGTCGAATCATAAGCCGGAGCATCTAAAATTGCCAATGTCGTCCAATGATATTGATGCAAATATCTTCACTGCTATCAATGTGATAGGATTCTGCCTCATCATACCTTGTCCAGGAAGTGCAAATTTACAAGATTTGTGCGGTAGCACTTGACAAAAGCGAATCTCTTTGGACTCAGGTCGATCCATAAGCCGAAGCATCCAGAATTGCCAATGACGTCCAATTATATAGATGCAAATATCTTTACTCCTATCAATGTGATAGGATTCTGCCTCGTCATACCTTGTCCAGAAGATACAAATGTACAAGATTTGTGCGGCAGCACTTGTCCAAAGCGACTCTCTTTGGCCTCCGGTCGAATCATAAGCCGGAGCATCTAAAATTGCCAATGTCGTCCAATGATATTGATGCAAATATCTTCACTCCTATCAATTTGACAGGATTCTGCCTCATCGTATCTTGTCCAGGGGGTGCGAATGTACCAGATTTGTGCGGTAGCACTTGACAAAAGCGAATCTCTTTGGACTCAGGTCGAATCATAAGCCGAGCATCCAGAATTGCCAAAGTCGGCCAATTATATAGATACAAATATCTTTCTCCTATCAATGTGATAGGATTCTGCCTCATCATACCTTGTCCAGGAGGTCAAAATGTACAAGATTTGTGCGGTAGGACTTGTCCAAAGCGACTCTCTTTGGCCTACGGTCGAATCATATGCCGCAGCATCCAGAATTGCCAATGTCGACCAAAGATATAAATGCAAATATCTTCACTCCTATCAATTTGACAGGATTCTGCCTCATCATATCTTGTCCAGGAGGTTCAACTGTACATGATTTGTGCGGTAGCACTTGACAAAAGCGAATCTCTTTGGACTTAGGTCGAATCATATGCCGAGCATCCAAAATTGCCAATGTCGTCCAATGATATAGATGCAAATATCTTCACTGCTATCAATTTGCCAGGATTCTGCCTCATCGTATCTTATCCAGGGGGTCAAAATACACAAGATTTGTGCGGTAGCACTTGTCCAAAGCGACTCTCTTTGGACTCATGTCGAATCATATGCCCGAGCATCCAGAATTGCCATTGTCGTCCAATTATATAGATGCAAATATCTTCACTGCTGTCGATTTGACAGGATTCTGCCTCATCGTATCTTGTCCAGGAGGTCCAAATGTACAAGATTTGTGCGGTAGCACTTGTCCAAAGCGACTCACTTTGGCCTCCGGTCGAATCATAAGCCGGAGCATCCAAAATTGCCAATGTCGTCCAATGATATAGATGCAAATATTTTCACTCCTATCAATTTGACAGGATTCTGCCTCATCGTATCTTGTCCAGGGGGTGCGAATGTACCAGATTTGTGCGGTAGCACTTGACAAAAGCGAATCTCTTTGGACTCAGGTCGAATCATAAGCCGAGCATCCAGAATTGCCAATGTCGTCCAATTATATAGTTGCAAATATCTTCACTGCTATCAATTTGACAGGATTCTGCCTCATCGTATCTTGTCCAGGAGGTCCAAATGTACAAGATTTGTGCGGTAGCACTTGTCCAAAGCGACTCTCTTTGGCCTCCGGTCGAATCATAAGCCGGAGCATCTAAAATTGCCAATGTCGTCCAATGATATTGATGTAAATATCTTCACTCCTATCAATTTGACAGGATTCTGCTTCATCGTATCTTGTCCAGGAGGTTCAACTGTACATGATTTGTGCGGTAGCACTTGACAAAAGCGAATCTCTTTGGACTAAGGTCGAATCATATGCCGAGCATCCAGAATTGCCAATGTCGACCAATTATATAGACGCAAATATCTTTACTCCTATCAATGTGATAGGATTCTGCCTCATCATACCTTGTCCAGGAGGTCCAAATGTACAAGATTTGTGCGGTAGCACTTGTCCATAGCGACTCTCTTTGGACTCATGTCGAATCATATGCCCGATCATCCAGAATTGCCAATGTCGTCCAATGATATAGATGCAAATATCTTTACTCCTATCAATGTGAAAGGATTCTGCCTCATCATACCTTGTCCAGGAAGTGCAAATTTACAAGATTTGTGCGGTAGCACTTGACAAAAGCGAATCTCTTTGGACTCAGGTCGATCCATAAGCCGAAGCATCCAGAATTGCCAATGACGTCCAATTATATAGATGCAAATATCTTTACTCCTATCAATGTGATAGGATTCTGCCTCCTCATACCTTGTCCAGAAGATACAAATGTACAAGATTTGTACGGCACCACTTGTCCAAAGCGACTCTCTTTGGCCTCCGGTCGAATCATAAGCCGGAGCATCTAAAATTGCCAATGTCGTCCAATGATATTGATACAAATATGTTCACTCCTTTCAATTTGACAGGATTCTGCCTCATCGTATCTTGTCCAGGAGGTCCAAATGTACAAGATTTGTGCGGTAGCACTTGTCCAAAGCGACTCTCTTTGGACTCAGGTCGAATCATAAGCCGAGCATCCAGAATTGCCAATGTCGTCCAATTATATAGATGCAAATATCTTCACTGCTATCAATTTGACAGGATTCTGCCTCATCGTATCTTGTCCAGGAGGTCCAAATGTACAAGATTTGTGCGGTAGCACTTGTCCAAAGCGACTCTCTTTGGCCTCCGGTCGAATCATAAGCCGGAGCATCTAAAATTGCCAATGTCGTCCAATGATATTGATACAAATATGTTCACTCCTTTCAATTTGACAGGATTCTGCCTCATCGTATCTTGTCCAGGAGGTTCAACTGTACATGATTTGTGCGGTAGCACTTGACAAAAGCGAATCTCTTTGGACTAAGGTCGAATCATATGCCGAGCATCCAGAATTGCCAATGTCGTCCAATTATATAGATGCAAATATCTTTACTCCTATCAATGTGATAGGATTCTGCCCCATCATACCTTGTCCAGGAGGTCCAAATGTACAAGATTTGTGCGGTAGCATTTGTCCATAGCGACTCTCTTTGGACTCATGTCGAATCATATGCCCGAGCATCCAGAATTGTCAATGTCGTCCAATGATATAGATGCAAATATCTTTACTCCTATCAATGTGATAGGATTCTGCCTCATCATACCTTGTCCAGGAAGTGCAAATTTACAAGATTTGTGCGGTAGCACTTGACAAAAGCGAATCTCTTTGGACTCAGGTCGATCCATAAGCCGAAGCATCCAGAATTGCCAATGACGTCCAATTATATAGATGCAAATATCTTTACTCCTATCAATGTGATAGGATTCTGCCTCGTCATACCTTGTCCAGAAGATACAAATGTACAAGATTTGTGCGGCAGCACTTGTCCAAAGCGACTCTCTTTGGCCTCCGGTCGAATCATAAGCCGGAGCATCTAAAATTGCCAATGTCGTCCAATGATATTGATGCAAATATCTTCACTCCTATCAATTTGACAGGATTCTGCCTCATCGTATCTTGTCCAGGGGGTGCGAATGTACCAGATTTGTGCGGTAGCACTTGACAAAAGCGAATCTCTTTGGACTCAGGTCGAATCATAAGCCGAGCATCCAGAATTGCCAAAGTCGGCCAATTATATAGATACAAATATCTTTCTCCTATCAATGTGATAGGATTCTGCCTCATCATACCTTGTCCAGGAGGTCAAAATGTACAAGATTTGTGCGGTAGGACTTGTCCAAAGCGACTCTCTTTGGCCTACGGTCGAATCATATGCCGCAGCATCCAGAATTGCCAATGTCGACCAAAGATATAAATGCAAATATCTTCACTCCTATCAATTTGACAGGATTCTGCCTCATCATATCTTGTCCAGGAGGTTCAACTGTACATGATTTGTGCGGTAGCACTTGACAAAAGCGAATCTCTTTGGACTCATGTCGAATCATATGCCCGAGCATCCAGAATTGCCAATGTCGTCCAATGATATAGATGCAAATATCTTTACTCCTATCAATGTGATAGGATTCTGCCTCATCATACCTTGTCCAGGAAGTGCAAATTTACAAGATTTGTGCGGTAGCACTTGACAAAAGCGAATCTCTTTGGACTCAGATCGATCCATAAGCCGAAGCATCCAGAATTGCCAATGACGTCCAATTATATAGATGCAAATATCGTTACTCCTATCAATGTGATAGGATTCTGCCTCGTCATACCTTGTCCAGAAGATACAAATGTACAAGATTTGTGCGCCAGCACTTGTCCAAAGCGACACTCTTTGGCCTCCGGTCGAATCATAAGCCGGAGGATCCAAAATTGCCAATGTCGTCCAATGATATACATGCAAAAATCTTCACACCTATCAATTTGACAGGATTCTGCCTCATCGTATCTTGTCCAGGGGGTCCGAATGTACCAGATTTGTGCGGTAGCACTTGACAAAAGCGAATCTCTTTGGACTAAGGTCGAATCATATGCCGAGCATCCAGAATTGCCAATGTCGTCCAATTATATAGATGCAAATATCTTTACTCCTATGAATGTGACAGGATTCTGCCTTATCATACCTTGTCCAGGAGGTCCAAATGTACAAGATTTGTGCGGTAGCATTTGTCCATAGCGACTCTCTTTGGACTCATGTCGAATCATATGCCCGAGCATCCAGAATTGCCAATGTCGTCCAATGATATAGATGCAAATATCTTTACTCCTATCAATGTGATAGGATTCTGCCTCATCATACCTTGTCCAGGAAGTGCAAATTTACAAGATTTGTGCGGTAGCACTTGACAAAAGCGAATCTCTTTGGACTCAGGTCGATCCATAGGCCGAAGCATCCAGAATTGCCAAAGTCGGCCAATTATATAGATACAAATATCTTCCTCCTATCAATGTGATAGGATTCTGCCTCATCATACCTTGTCCAGGAGGTCAAAATGTACAAGATTTGTGCGGTAGGACTTGTCCAAAGCGACTCTCTTTGGCCTACGGTCGAATCATATGCCGCAGCATCCAGAATTGCCAATGTCGTCCAAAGATATAAATGCAAATATCTTCACTCCTATCAATTTGATAGGATTCTGCCTCATCATATCTTGTCCAGGAGGTTCAACTGTACATGATTTGTGCGGTAGCACTTGACAAAAGCGAATCTCTTTGGACTAAGGTCGAATCATATGCCGAGCATCCAGAATTGCCAATGTCGTCCAATTATATAGATGCAAATATCTTTACTCCTATCAATGTGATAGGATTCTGCCTCATCGTATCTTGTCCAGGGGGTCAAAATACACAAGATTTGTGCGGTAGCACTTGTCCAAAGCGACTCTCTTTGGACTCATGTCGAATCATATGCCCGAGCATCCAGAATTGCCATTGTCGTCCAATTACATAGATGCAAATATCTTCACTGCTGTCGATTTGACAGGATTCTGCCTCATCGTATCTTGTCCAGGAGGTCCAAATGTACAAGATTTGTGCGGTAGCACTTGTCCAAAGCGACTCACTTTGGCCTCCGGTCGAATCATAAGCCGGAGCATCCAAAATTGCCAATGTCGTCCAATGATATAGATGCAAATATTTTCACTCCTATCAATTTGACAGGATTCTGCCTCATCGTATCTTGTCCAGGGGGTGCGAATGTACCAGATTTGTGCGGTAGCACTTGACAAAAGCGAATCTCTTTGGACTCAGGTCGAATCATAAGCCGAGCATCCAGAATTGCCAATGTCGTCCAATTATATAGTTGCAAATATCTTCACTGCTATCAATTTGACAGGATTCTGCCTCATCGTATCTTGTCCAGGAGGTCCAAATGTACAAGATTTGTGCGGTAGCACTTGTCCAAAGCGACTCTCTTTGGCCTCCGGTCGAATCATAAGCCGGAGCATCTAAAATTGCCAATGTCGTCCAATGATATTGATGTAAATATCTTCACTCCTATCAATTTGACAGGATTCTGCTTCATCGTATCTTGTCCAGGAGGTTCAACTGTACATGATTTGTGCGGTAGCACTTGACAAAAGCGAATCTCTTTGGACTAAGGTCGAATCATATGCCGAGCATCCAGAATTGCCAATGTCGACCAATTATATAGACGCAAATATCTTTACTCCTATCAATGTGATAGGATTCTGCCTCATCATACCTTGTCCAGGAGGTCCAAATGTACAAGATTTGTGCGGTAGCACTTGTCCATAGCGACTCTCTTTGGACTCATGTCGAATCATATGCCCGATCATCCAGAATTGCCAATGTCGTCCAATGATATAGATGCAAATATCTTTACTCCTATCAATGTGAAAGGATTCTGCCTCATCATACCTTGTCCAGGAAGTGCAAATTTACAAGATTTGTGCGGTAGCACTTGACAAAAGCGAATCTCTTTGGACTCAGGTCGATCCATAAGCCGAAGCATCCAGAATTGCCAATGACGTCCAATTATATAGATGCAAATATCTTTACTCCTATCAATGTGATAGGATTCTGCCTCCTCATACCTTGTCCAGAAGATACAAATGTACAAGATTTGTACGGCACCACTTGTCCAAAGCGACTCTCTTTGGCCTCCGGTCGAATCATAAGCCGGAGCATCTAAAATTGCCAATGTCGTCCAATGATATTGATACAAATATGTTCACTCCTTTCAATTTGACAGGATTCTGCCTCATCGTATCTTGTCCAGGAGGTCCAAATGTACAAGATTTGTGCGGTAGCACTTGTCCAAAGCGACTCTCTTTGGACTCAGGTCGAATCATAAGCCGAGCATCCAGAATTGCCAATGTCGTCCAATTATATAGATGCAAATATCTTCACTGCTATCAATTTGACAGGATTCTGCCTCATCGTATCTTGTCCAGGAGGTCCAAATGTACAAGATTTGTGCGGTAGCACTTGTCCAAAGCGACTCTCTTTGGCCTCCGGTCGAATCATAAGCCGGAGCATCTAAAATTGCCAATGTCGTCCAATGATATTGATACAAATATGTTCACTCCTTTCAATTTGACAGGATTCTGCCTCATCGTATCT
This sequence comes from Priocnemis perturbator, assembly GCA_963942575.1. NCBI lineage: Eukaryota > Metazoa > Arthropoda > Insecta > Hymenoptera > Pompilidae > Priocnemis > Priocnemis perturbator. The sequence continues at coordinate 5,396,845 of CAWWDK010000042.1, forward strand.
TGTCCAGGAGGTTCAACTGTACATGATTTGTGCGGTAGCACTTGACAAAAGCGAATCTCTTTGGACTAAGGTCGAATCATATGCCGAGCATCCAGAATTGCCAATGTCGTCCAATTATATAGATGCAAATATCTTTACTCCTATCAATGTGATAGGATTCTGCCCCATCATACCTTGTCCAGGAGGTCCAAATGTACAAGATTTGTGCGGTAGCATTTGTCCATAGCGACTCTCTTTGGACTCATGTCGAATCATATGCCCGAGCATCCAGAATTGCCAATGTCGTCCAATGATATAGATGCAAATATCTTTACTCCTATCAATGTGATAGGATTCTGCCTCATCATACCTTGTCCAGGAAGTGCAAATTTACAAGATTTGTGCGGTAGCACTTGACAAAAGCGAATCTCTTTGGACTCAGGTCGATCCATAAGCCGAAGCATCCAGAATTGCCAATGACGTCCAATTATATAGATGCAAATATCTTTACTCCTATCAATGTGATAGGATTCTGCCTCGTCATACCTTGTCCAGAAGATACAAATGTACAAGATTTGTGCGGCAGCACTTGTCCAAAGCGACTCTCTTTGGCCTCCGGTCGAATCATAAGCCGGAGCATCTAAAATTGCCAATGCCGTCCAATGATATTGATGCAAATATCTTCACTCCTATCAATTTGACAGGATTCTGCCTCATCGTATCTTGTCCAGGGGGTGCGAATGTACCAGATTTGTGCGGTAGCACTTGACAAAAGCGAATCTCTTTGGACTCAGGTCGAATCATAAGCCGAGCATCCAGAATTGCCAAAGTCGGCCAATTATATAGATACAAATATCTTTCTCCTATCAATGTGATAGGATTCTGCCTCATCATACCTTGTCCAGGAGGTCAAAATGTACAAGATTTGTGCGGTAGGACTTGTCCAAAGCGACTCTCTTTGGCCTACGGTCGAATCATATGCCGCAGCATCCAGAATTGCCAATGTCGACCAAAGATATAAATGCAAATATCTTCACTCCTATCAATTTGACAGGATTCTGCCTCATCATATCTTGTCCAGGAGGTTCAACTGTACATGATTTGTGCGGTAGCACTTGACAAAAGCGAATCTCTTTGGACTCATGTCGAATCATATGCCCGAGCATCCAGAATTGCCAATGTCGTCCAATGATATAGATGCAAATATCTTTACTCCTATCAATGTGATAGGATTCTGCCTCATCATACCTTGTCCAGGAAGTGCAAATTTACAAGATTTGTGCGGTAGCACTTGACAAAAGCGAATCTCTTTGGACTCAGATCGATCCATAAGCCGAAGCATCCAGAATTGCCAATGACGTCCAATTATATAGATGCAAATATCGTTACTCCTATCAATGTGATAGGATTCTGCCTCGTCATACCTTGTCCAGAAGATACAAATGTACAAGATTTGTGCGCTAGCACTTGTCCAAAGCGACACTCTTTGGCCTCCGGTCGAATCATAAGCCGGAGGATCCAAAATTGCCAATGTCGTCCAATGATATACATGCAAAAATCTTCACTCCTATCAATTTGACAGGATTCTGCCTCATCGTATCTTGTCCAGGGGGTCCGAATGTACCAGATTTGTGCGGTAGCACTTGACAAAAGCGAATCTCTTTGGACTAAGGTCGAATCATATGCCGAGCATCCAGAATTGCCAATGTCGTCCAATTATATAGATGCAAATATCTTTACTCCTATGAATGTGACAGGATTCTGCCTCATCATACCTTGTCCAGGAAGTGCAAATTTACAAGATTTGTGCGGTAGCACTTGACAAAAGCGAATCTCTTTGGACTCAGGTCGATCCATAGGCCGAAGCATCCAGAATTGCCAAAGTCGGCCAATTATATAGATACAAATATCTTCCTCCTATCAATGTGATAGGATTCTGCCTCATCATACCTTGTCCAGGAGGTCAAAATGTACAAGATTTGTGCGGTAGGACTTGTCCAAAGCGACTCTCTTTGGCCTACGGTCGAATCATATGCCGCAGCATCCAGAATTGCCAATGTCGTCCAAAGATATAAATGCAAATATCTTCACTCCTATCAATTTGATAGGATTCTGCCTCATCATATCTTGTCCAGGAGGTTCAACTGTACATGATTTGTGCGGTAGCACTTGACAAAAGCGAATCTCTTTGGACTAAGGTCGAATCATATGCCGAGCATCCAGAATTGCCAATGTCGTCCAATTATATAGATGCAAATATCTTTACTCCTATCAATGTGATAGGATTCTGCCTCATCGTATCTTGTCCAGGGGGTCCAAATGTACAAGATTTGTGCGGTAGCACTTGTCCAAAGCGATTCTCTTTGGACCTAGGTCGAATCATAACCCGGAGCATCTAAAATTGCCAATGTCGTCCAATGATATTGATGCAAATATCTTCACTCCTATCAATTTGACAGGATTCTGCCTCATCGTATCTTGTCCAGGGGGTGCGAATGTACCAGATTTGTGCGGTAGCACTTGACAAAAGCGAATATCTTTGGACTCAGGTCGAATCATAAGCCGAGCATCCAGAATTGCCAATGTCGTCCAAATATATAGATGCAAATATCTTCACTGCTATCAATTTGACAGGATTCTGCCTCATCGTATCTTGTCCAGGAGGTCCAAATGTACAAGATTTGTGCGGTAGCACTTGTCCAAAGCGACTCTCTTTGGCCTCCGGTCGAATCATAAGCCGGAGCATCTAAAATTGCCAATGTCGTCCAATGATATTGATGCAAATATCTTTACTCCTATCAATGTGATAGGATTCTGCCTCATCATACCTTGTCCAGGAAGTGCAAATTTACAAGATTTGTGCGGTAGCACTTGACAAAAGCGAATCTCTTTGGACTCAGGTCGATCCATAGGCCGAAGCATCCAGAATTGCCAAAGTCGGCCAATTATATAGATACAAATATCTTCCTCCTATCAATGTGATAGGATTCTGCCTCATCATACCTTGTCCAGGAGGTCAAAATGTACAAGATTTGTGCGGTAGGACTTGTCCAAAGCGACTCTCTTTGGCCTACGGTCGAATCATATGCCGCAGCATCCAGAATTGCCAATGTCGTCCAAAGATATAAATGCAAATATCTTCACTCCTATCAATTTGATAGGATTCTGCCTCATCATATCTTGTCCAGGAGGTTCAACTGTACATGATTTGTGCGGTAGCACTTGACAAAAGCGAATCTCTTTGGACTAAGGTCGAATCATATGCCGAGCATCCAGAATTGCCAATGTCGTCTAATTATATAGATGCAAATATCTTTACTCCTATCAATGTGATAGGATTCTGCCTCATCGTATCTTGTCCAGGGGGTCCAAATGTACAAGATTTGTGCGGTAGCACTTGTCCAAAGCGATTCTCTTTGGACCTAGGTCGAATCATAAACCGGAGCATCTAAAATTGCCAATGTCGTCCAATGATATTGATGCAAATATCTTCACTCCTATCAATTTGACAGGATTCTGCCTCATCGTATCTTGTCCAGGGGGTGCGAATGTACCAGATTTGTGCGGTAGCACTTGACAAAAGCGAATATCTTTGGACTCAGGTCGAATCATAAGCCGAGCATACAGAATTGCCAATGTCGTCCAATTATATAGATGCAAATATCTTCACTGCTATCAATTTGACAGGATTCTGCCTCATCGTATCTTGTCCAGGAGGTCCAAATGTACAAGATTTGTGCGGTAGCACTTGTCCAAAGCGACTCTCTTTGGCCTCCGGTCGAATCATAAGCCGGAGCATCTAAAATTGCCAATGTCGTCCAATGATATTGATGCAAATATCTTCACTCCTATCAATTTGACAGGATTCTGCCTCATCGTATCTTGTCCAGGGGGTGCGAATGTACCAGATTTGTGCGGTAGCACTTGACAAAAGCGAATCTCTTTGGACTCAGGTCGAATCATAAGCCGAGCATCCAGAATTGCCAAAGTCGGCCAATTATATAGATACAAATATCTTTCTCCTATCAATGTGATAGTATTCTGCCCCATCATACCTTGTCCAGGAGGTCCAAATGTACAAGATTTGTGCGGTAGCATTTGTCCATAGCGACTCTCTTTGGACTCATGTCGAATCATATGCCCGAGCATCCAGAATTGCCAATGTCGTCCAATGATATAGATGCAAATATCTTTACTCCTATCAATGTGATAGGATTCTGCCTCATCATACCTTGTCCAGGAAGTGCAAATTTACAAGATTTGTGCGGTAGCACTTGACAAAAGCGAATCTCTTTGGACTCAGATCGATCCATAAGCCGAAGCATCCAGAATTGCCAATGACGTCCAATTATATAGATGCAAATATTGTTACTCCTATCAAAGTGATAGGATTCTGCCTCGTCATACCTTGTCCAGAAGTTACAAATGTCAAGATTTGTCCGCCAGCACTTGTCCAAAGCGACACTCTTTGGCCTCCGGTCGAATCATAAGCCGGAGGATCCAAAATTGCCAATGTCGTCCAATGATATACATGCAAAAATCTTCACTCCTATCAATTTGACAGGATTCTGCCTCATCGTATCTTGTCCAGGGGGTCCGAATGTACCAGATTTGTGCGGTAGCACTTGACAAAAGCGAATCTCTTTGGACTAAGGTCGAATCATATGCCGAGCATCCAGAATTGCCAATGTCGTCCAATTATATAGATGCAAATATCTTTACTCCTATGAATGTGACAGGATTCTGCCTTATCATACCTTGTCCAGGAGGTCCAAATGTACAAGATTTGTGCGGTAGCACTTGTCCAAAGCGACTCTCTTTGGCCTCCGGTCGAATCATAAGCCGGAGCATCTAAAATTGCCAATGTCGTCCAATGATATTGATGCAAATATCTTCACACCTATCCATTTGACAGGATTCTGCCTCATCGTATCTTGTCCAGGGGGTGCGAATGTACCAGATTTGTGCGGTAGCACTTGACAAAAGCGAATCTCTTTGCACTCAGGTCGAATCATAAGCCGAGCATCCAGAATTGCCAATGTCGGCCAATTATATAGATACAAATATCTTTCTCCTATCAATGTGATAGGATTCTGCCTCATCATACCTTGTCCAGGAGGTCAAAATGTACAAGATTTGTGCTGTAGGACTTGTCCAAAGCGACTCTCTTTGGCCTACGGTCGAATCATATGCCGCAGCATCCAGAATTGCCAATGTCGTCCAAAGATATAAATGCAAATATCTTCACTCCTATCAATTTGACAGGATTCTGCCTCATCATATCTCGTCCAGGAGGTTCAACTGTACATGATTTGTGCGGTAGCACTTGACAAAAGCGAATCTCTTTGGACTAAGGTCGAATCATATGCCGAGCATCCAGAATTGCCAATGTCGTCCAATTATATAGATGCAAATATCTTTACTCCTATCAATGTGATAGGATTCTGCCCCATCATACCTTGTCCAAGAGGTCCAAATGTACAAGATTTGTGCGGTAGCAATTGTCCATAGCGACTCTCTTTGGACTCATGTCGAATCATATGCCCGAGCATCCAGAATTGCCAATGTCGTCCAATGATATAGATGCAAATATCTTTACTCCTATCAATGTGATAGGATTCTGCCTCATCATACCTTGTCCAGGAAGTGCAAATTTACAAGATTTGTGCGGTAGCACTTGACAAAAGCGAATCTCTTTGGACTCAGGTCGATCCATAAGCCGAAGCATCCAGAATTGCCAATGACGTCCAATTATATAGATGCAAATATCTTTACTCCTATCAATGTGACAGGATTCTGCCTCGTCATACCTTGTCCAGAAGATACAAATGTACAAGATTTGTGCGGCAGCACTTGTCCAAAGCGACTCTCTTTGGCCTCCGGTCGAATCATAAGCCGGAGCATCTAAAATTGCCAATGTCGTCCAATAATATAGATGCAAATATCTTACTCCTATCAATGTGACAGGATTCTGCCTTATCATACCTTGTCCAGGAGGTCCAAATGTACAAGATTTGTGCGGTAGGACTTGTCCAAAGCGACTCTCTTTGGCCTCCGGTCGAATCATATGCCGCAGCATCCAAAATTGCCAATGTCGTCCAAAGATATAAATGCAAATATCTTCACTCCTATCAATTTGACAGGATTCTGCCTCATCATATCTTGTCCAGGTGGTTCAAATGTACATGATTTCTGTGGTAGAACTTGACAAAACCGAATCTCTTTGGACTCAGGTCGATCCATATGCCGAAGTATCCAGAATAGCCAATGTCGTCCAATGATATAGATGCAAATATCTTTACTCCTATCAATTTGCCAGGATTCTGCCTCAACGTATCTTATCCAGGGGGTCCAAATGTACAAGATTTGTGCTGTAGCACTTATCCATAGCGACTCTCTTTGGACTCATGTCGAATCATAAGCCGAGCATCCAGAATTGCCAATGTCGTCCAATGATATAGATGCAAATATCTTTACTCCTATCAATGTGATAGGATTCTGCCTCATCATACCTTGTCCAGGGGGTCAAAATATACAAGATTTGTGCGGTAGCACTTGTCCAAAGCGACTCTCTTTGGCCTCCGGTCGAATCATATGCCGCAGCATCCAGAATTGCCAATGTCGTCCAAAGATATAAATGCAAATATCTTCACTCCTATCAATTTGACAGGATTCTGCCTCATCATATCTTGTCCAGGTGGTTCAAATGTACATGATTTCTGTGGTAGAACTTGACAAAACCGAATCTCTTTGGACTCAGGTCGATCCATATGCCGAAGTATCCAGAATAGCCAATGTCGTCCAATGATATAGATGCAAATATCTTTACTCCTATCAATTTGACAGGATTCTGCCTCATCGTATCTTATCCAGGGGGTCAAAATGTACAAGATTTGTGCGGTACCACTTCTCCAAAGCGACTCCCTTTGGACTCATGTCGAATCATATGCCCGAGCATCCAGAATTGCCAATGTCGTCCAATTATATAGATGCTAAAATCTTTACTGCTATCAATTTGACGGGATTCTGCCTGATCGTATCTTGTCCAGGCGGTCCACATGTACAAGATTTGTGCGGTAGTACTTGTCCAAAGCGACTCTCTTTGGCCTCCGGTCGAATCATAAGCCGGAGCATCTAAAATTGCCAATGTCGTCCAATGATATTGATGCAAATATCTTCACACCTATCAATTTGACAGGATTCTGCCTCATCGTATCTTGTCCAGGGGGTGCGAATGTACCAGATTTGTGCGGTAGCACTTGACAAAAGCGAATATCTTTGGACTCAGGTCGAATCATAAGCCGAGCATCCAGAATTGCCAATGTCGTCCAATTATATAGATGCAAATATCTTCACTGCTATCAATTTGACAGGATTCTGCCTCTTCGTATCTTTTCCAGGAGGTCCAAATGTACAAGATTGGTGCGGTAGCACTTGTCCAAAGCGACTCTCTTTGGCCTCCGGTCGAATCATAAGCCGGAGCATCTAAAATTGCCAATGTCGTCCAATGATATTGATGCAAATATCTTCACTCCCATCAATTTGACAGGATTCTGCCTCATCGTATCTTGTCCAGGGGGTGCGAATGTACCAGATTTGTGCGGTAGCACTTGACAAAAGCGAATCTCTTTGGACTCAGGTCGAATCATAAGCCGAGCATCCAGAATTGCCAAAGTCGGCCAATTATATAGATGCAAATATCTTACTCCTATCAATGTGACAGGATTCTGCCTTATCATACCTTGTCCAGGAGGTCCAAATGTACAAGATTTGTGCGGTAGGACTTGTCCAAAGCGACTCTCTTTGGACTCCGCTCGAATCATATGCCGCAGCATCCAAAATTGCCAATGTCGTCCAAAGATATAAATGCAAATATCTTCACTCCTATCAATTTGACAGGATTCTGCCTCATCATATCTTGTCCAGGTGGTTCAAATGTACATGATTTCTGTGGTAGAACTTGACAAAACCGAATCTCTTTGGACTCAGGTCCATCCATATGCCGAAGTATCCAGAATAGCCAATGTCGTCCAATGATATAGATGCAAATATCTTTACTCCTATCAATTTGCCAGGATTCTGCCTCAACGTATCTTATCCAGGGGGTCCAAATGTACAAGATTTGTGCTGTAGCACTTGTCCATAGCGACTCTCTTTGGACTCATGTCGAATCATAAGCCGAGCATCCAGAATTGCCAATGTCGTCCAATGATATAGATGCAAATATCTTTACTCCTATCAATGTGATAGGATTCTGCCTCATCATACCTTGTCCAGGGGGTCAAAATATACAAGATTTGTGCGGTAGCACTTGTCCAAAGCGACTCTCTTTGGCCTCCGGTCGAATCATATGCCGCAGCATCCAGAATTGCCAATGTCGTCCAAAGATATAAATGCAAATATCTTCACTCCTATCAATTTGACAGGATTCTGCCTCATCGTATCTTATCCAGGGGGTCAAAATGTACAAGATTTGTGCGGTACCACTTCTCCAAAGCGACTCCCTTTGGACTCATGTCGGATCATATGCCCGAGCATCCAGAATTGCCAATGTCGTCCAATTATATAGATGCTAAAATCTTTACTGCTATCAATTTGACGGGATTCTGCCTGATCGTATCTTGTCCAGGCGGTCCACATGTACAAGATTTGTGCGGTAGTACTTGTCCAAAGCGACTCTCTTTGGCCTCCGGTCGAATCATATGCCGCAGCATCCAAAATTGCCAATGTCGTCCAAAGATATAAATGCAAATATCTTCACTCCTATCAATTTGACAGGATTATGCCTCATCGTATCTTGTCCAGGGGGTCCGAATGTACCAGATTTGTGCGGTAGCACTTGACAAAAGCGAATCTCTTTGGACTATGGTCGAATCATATGCCGAGCATCCAGAATTGCCAATGTCGTCCAATTATATAGATGCAAATATCTTTACTCCTATGAATGTGACAGGATTCTGCCTTATCATACCTTGTCCAGGAGGTCCAAATGTACAAGATTTGTGCGGTAGCATTTGTCCATAGCGACTCTCTTTGGACTCATGTCGAATCATATGCCCGAGCATCCAGAATTGCCAATGTCGTCCAATGATATAGATGCAAATATCTTTACTCCTATCAATGTGATAGGATTCTGCCTCATCATACCTTGTCCAGGAGGTCAAAATGTACAAGATTTGTGCGGTAGGACTTGTCCAAAGCGACTCTCTTTGGCCTACGGTCGAATCATATGCCGCAGCATCCAGAATTGCCAATGTCGTCCAAAGATATAAATGCAAATATCTTCACTCCTATCAATTTGATAGGATTCTGCCTCATCATATCTTGTCCAGGAGGTTCAACTGTACATGATTTGTGCGGTAGCACTTGACAAAAGCGAATCTCTTTGGACTAAGGTCGAATCATATGCCGAGCATCCAGAATTGCCAATGTCGTCCAATTATATAGATGCAAATATCTTTACTCCTATCAATGTGATAGGATTCTGCCTCATCGTATCTTGTCCAGGGGGTCCAAATGTACATGATTTGTGCGGTAGCACTTGTCCAAAGCGATTCTCTTTGGACCTAGGTCGAATCATAACCCGGAGCATCTAAAATTGCCAATGTCGTCCAATGATATTGATGCAAATATCTTCACTCCTATCAATTTGACAGGATTCTGCCTCATCGTATCTTGTCCAGGGGGTGCGAATGTACCAGATTTGTGCGGTAGCACTTGACAAAAGCGAATATCTTTGGACTCAGGTCGAATCATAAGCCGAGCATCCAGAATTGCCAATGTCGTCCAATTATATAGATGCAAATGTCTTCACTGCTATCAATTTGACAGGATTCTGCCTCATCGTATCTTGTCCAGGAGGTCCAAATGTACAAGATTTGTGCGGTAGCACTTGTCCAAAGCGACTCTCTTTGGCCTCCGGTAGAATCATAAGCCGGAGCATCTAAAATTGCCAATGTCGTCCAATGATATTGATGCAAATATCTTCACTGCTATCAATTTGACAGGATTCTGCCTCATCGTATCTTGTCCAGGAGGTCCAAATGTACAAGATTTGTGCGGTAGCACTTGTCCAAAGCGACTCTCTTTGGCCTCCGATCGAATCATATGCCGCAGCATCCAGAATTGCCAATGTCGTCCAAAGATATAAATGCAAATATCTTTACTCCTATTAATTTGACAGCATTCTGCCTCATCGTATCTTGTCCAGGAGGTTCAAATGTACAAGATTTGAGCGGTACCACTTATCCAGGCGGACTCTCTTTGGATTCAGGTCTAATTATAAGACGGATCCCCAGGATTGCCAATGTCGTCCAATGATATTGGTGAAAATATCTTCACTCCTATCAACGTGATAGGATTCTGCCTCATCGTATCTTGTCCAGGATGTTTAAATGTACAAGAGTTGTGCGGTAGCACTTGACCAAAGCGAATCTCCTTGGACTCAGGTCGAATCATATGCCGAGCATCCAGAATTGCCAATGTCGTCCAATGATGTAGAGGCGGATATCCTGACTCCTATTAATTTGACAGCATTCTGCCTCATCGTATCTTGTCCAGGAGGTTCAAATGTACAAGATTTGAGCGGTAGCACTTATCCAGGCGGACTCTCTTTGGATTCAGGTCTAATTATAAGACGGATCCCCAGGATTGCCAATGTCCTCCAATGATATTGGTGAAAATATCTTCACTCCTATCAACGTGATAGGATTCTGCCTCATCGTATCTTGTCCAGGAGGTTCAAATGTACAAGAGTTGTGCGGTAGCATTTGTCCATAGCGACTCTCTTTGGACTCATGTCGAATCATATGCCCGAGCATCCAGAATTGCCAATGTCGTCCAATTATATAGATGCAAATATCTTCACTGCTATCAATTTGACAGAATTCTGCCTCATCGTATCTTGTCCAGGGGGTCCGAATGTACCAGATCTGTGCGGTAGCACTTGACAAAAGCGAATCTCTTTGGACTAAGGTCGAATCATATGCCGAGCATCCAGAACTGCCAATGTCGTCCAATTATATAGAAGCAAATATCTACACTGCTATCAATTTGACAGGATTCTGCCTCATCGTATCTTGTCCAGGAGGTCCAAATGTACAAGATTTGTGCGGTAGCACTTGTCCAAAGCGACTCTCTTTGGCCTCCGGTCGAATCATAAGCCGAGCATCTAAAATTGCCAATGTCGTCCAATGATATTGATTCAAATATCTTCACTCCTATCAATTTGACAGGATTCTGCCTCATCGTATCTTGTCCAGGAAGTGCAAATTTACAAGATTTGTGCCGTAGCACTTGACAAAAGCGACTCTCTTTGGCCTCCGGTCGAATCATATGCCGCAGCATCCAGAATTGCCAATGTCGTCCAAAGATATAAATGCAATTATCTTCACTCCTATCAATTTGACAGGATTCTGCCTCATCGTATCTTATCCAGGGGGTCAAAATGTACAAGATTTGTGCGGTACCACTTCTCCAAAGCGACTCCCTTTGGACTCATGTCGAATCATATGCCCGAGCATCCAGAATTGCCAATGTCGTCCAATTATATAGATGCTAATATCTTTACTGCTATCAATTTGACGGGATTCTGCCTCATCGTATCTTGCCCAGGGGATCCGAATGTACAAGATTTGTGCGGTAGCACTTGACAAAAGCGAATCTTCTTGGACTCAGGTCGATCATAAGCTGAATCATCCAGAATTGCCAAAGTCGTCCAATGATATAGATGCAAATATCTTTACTCCTATCAATTTGCCAGGATTCTGCCTCATCGTATCTTGTCGAGGGGGCCCGAATGTACAAGATTTGTGCGGTAGCACTTGACAAAAGCGAATCTCCTTGGACTCAGGTCGATCCATAAGCTGAAGCATCCAGAATTGCCAATGTCGTCCAATGGTATAGGTTCAAATATCTTTACTCCTATTAATTTGCCAGGATTCTGCCTCATCGTATCTTGTCCAGGGGATCCGAATGTCCAAGATTTGTGCAGTAGCACTTGTCCAGACCGACTCTCTTTGGACTCAGGTCGAATCATAAGCCGAGCATCCAGAATTGCCAATGTCGTCCAATTATATAGATGCTAATATCTTTACTGCTATCAATTTGACGGGATTCTGCCTCATCGTATCTTGCCCAGGGGATCCGAATGTACAAGATTTGTGCGGTAGCACTTGACAAAAGCGAATCTCCTTGGACTCAGGTCGATCCATAAGCTGAAGCATCCAGAATTGCCAATGTCGTCCAATTATATAGATGCAAATATCTTCACTGCTATCAATTCGACAGGATTCTGCCTCATCATATCTTGTCCAGAAGGTTCAAACGTACATGATTTCTGGTGTAGAACTTGACAAAACCGAATATCTTTGGACTCAGGTCGATCCATATGCCGAAGTATCTAGAATAGCCAATGTCGTCCAATGATATAGATGCAAATATCTTTACTCCTATCAATTTGCCAGGATTCTGCCTCATCGTATCTTATCCAGGGGGTGAAAATGTACAAGATTTGTGCGGTAGCACTTGTCCAAAGCGACTCTCTTTGGACTCATGTCGGATCATATGCCCGAGCATCCAGAATTGCCAATGTCGTCCAATGATATAGATGCAAATATCTTTACTCCTATCACTGTGATAGGATTCTACCCCATCATATCTTGTCCAGGAGGTTCAAATGTACATGATTTCTGGGGTAGAACTTGACAAAAGCGAATCTCTTTGGACTCAGGTCGATCCATATGCCGAAGTATCCAGAATTGCCAATGTCGTCCAATGATATAGATGCAAATATCTTTACTCCTATCAATGTGATAGGATTCTGCCTCATCATACCTTGTCCAGGAAGTGCAAATTTACAAGATTTGTGCGGTAGCACTTGATAAAAGTGAATCTCTTTGGACTCAGGTCGATCCATAAGCCGAAGCATCCAGATTTACCAATGACATCCAATTATATAGATGCAAATATCTTTACTCCTATCAATATGATAGGATTCTGCCTCATCATACCTTGTCCAGGAGATACAAATGTACAAGATTTGTGCGGCAGCACTTGTCCAAAGCGACTCTCTTTGGCCTCCGGTCGAATCATAAGCCGCAGTTTCAAAAATTGCCAATATCGTCCAATGATATAGATGCAAATATCTTCACTCCTATCAATTTGACAGGATACTGCCTCATCGTATCTTGTCCAGGGGGTCCGAATGTACCAGATTTGTGCGGTAGCACTTGACAAAAACGAATCTCTTTGGACTAAGGTCGAATCATATGCCGAGCATCCAGAATTGCCAATGTCGTCCAATGATATAGATGCAAATATCTTTCTCCTATCAATGTGATAGGATTCTGCCTCATCATATCTTGTCCAGGAAGTTCAAATGTACATGATTTCTGGGGTAGAACTTGACAAAAGCGAATCTCTTTGGACTAAGGTCGAATCATATACCGAGCATCCAGAATTACCAATGACGTCCAATTATATAGATGCAAATATCTTTACTCCTATCAATGTGATAGGATTCTGCCTCATCGTATCTTATCCAGGGGGTCAAAATATACAAGATTTGTGCGGTAGCACTTGTCCAAAGCGACTCTCTTTGGACTCATGTCGAATCATATGCCCGAGCATCCAGAATTGCCAATGTCGTCCAATGATATAGATGCAAATATCTTTACTCCTATCAATGTGATAGGATTCTGCCTCATCATACCTTGTCCAGGAAGTGCAAATTTACAAGATTTGTGCGGTAGCACTTGACAAAAGCGAATCTCTTTGGACTCAGGTCGATCCATATGCCGAAGCATCCAGAGTTGCCAATGACGTCCAATGATATAGATGCAAATATCTTTACTCCTATCAATGTGATAGGATTCTGCCTCATCATACCTTGTCCAGGAGATACAAATGTACAAGATTTGTGCAGCAGCACTTGTCCAAAGCGACTCTCTTTGGCATCCGGTCGAATCATAAGCCGGAGCATCCAAAATTGCCAATGTCGTCCAATGATATAGATGCAAATATCTTCACTCCTGTCAATTTGACAGGATTCTGCCTCATCGTATCTTGTCCAGGGAGTCCGAATGTACCAGATTTGTGCGGTAGCACTTGACAAAAGCGAATCTCTTTGGACTAAGGTCGAATCATAAGCCGGAGCATCCAGAATTGCCAATGTCGTCCAATTATATAGATGCTAATATCTTACTCCTATCAATGTGATAGGATTCTGCCTCATCATACCTTGTCCAGGAGGTCCAAATGTACAAGATTTGTGCGGTAGGACTTGCCCAAAGCGACTCTCTTTGGCCTCCGGTCGAATCATATGCCGCAGCATCCAAAATTGCCAATGTCGTCCAAAGATATAAATGCAAATATCTTCACTCCTATCAATTTGACAGGATTCTGCCTCATCATATCTTGTCCAGGAGGTTCAAATGTACAAGATTTCTGGGGTAGAACTTGACAAAAGTGAATCTCTTTGGACTCAGGTCGATCCATAAGCCGAAGCATCCAGAATTACCAATGACGTCCAATTATATAGATGCAAATATCTTTACTCCTATCAATGTGATAGGATTCTGCCTCATCATACCTTGTCCAGGAGGTCCAAATGTACAAGATTTGTGCGGTAGCACTTGTCCATAGCATTTCTCTTTGGCCTCCGGTCGAAACAGATGCCGGCGCATCCAGAATTGCTAATTTCGTCCAAAGATATAGATGCAAATGTCTTCACTCCTATCAATTTGACAGGATTCAACCTCATCATATCTTGTCCCGGAGGTGCAAATGTACAAGATTTGTGGGGAGCACTTGACAAAAGCGAATCTCTTTGGACTCAGGTCGAATCATAAGCCGAGCATCTAGAATTGCCAATGTCGTCAAATTATATAGATGCAAATATCTTTCTCCTATCAATGTGATAGGATTCTGCCTCATCATATCTTGTCCAGGAAGTTCAAATGTACATGATTTCTGGGGTAGAACTTGACAAAAGCGAATCTCTTTGGACTCAGGTCGATCCATATGCCGAAGTATCCAGAATAGCCAATGTCGTCCAATGATATAGATGCAAATATCTTTACTCCTATCAATTTGCCAGGGGTCTGCCTCATCATACCTTGTCCAGGAGATACAAATGTACAAGATTTGTGTGCCAGCACTTGTCCAAAGCGACTCTCTTTGGCCTCCGGTCGAGTCATAAGCTGGAGCATCCAGAATTACCAATGACGTCCAATTATATAGATGCAAATATCTTTCTCCTATCAATGTGATAGGATTCTGCCTCATCATATCTTGTCCAGGAGGTTCAAATGTATATGATTTCTGGGGTAGAACTTGACAAAAGCGTCTCTCTTTGGCCTCCGGTCGAAACAGATGCTGGCGCATCCAGAATTGCCAATTTCGTCCAAAGATATAGATGCAAATGTCTTCACTCCTATCAATTTGACAGGATTCTACCTCATCATATCTTGTCCAGGAGGTGCAAATGTACAAGATTTGTGGGGAGCACTTGATAAAAGCGAATCTCTTTGGACTCAGGTCGAATCATAAGCCGAGCATCCAGAATTACCATGTCGTCCAATTATATAGATGCAAATATCTTTCTCCTATCTATGTGATAGGATTCTGCCTCATCATATCTTGTCCAGGAGGTTCAAATGTACATGATTTCTGGGGTAGAACTTGACAAAAGCGAATCTCTTTAGACTAAGGTCGAATCATATGCCGAGCATCCAGAATTGCCAATGTCGTCCAATGATATAGATGCAAATATCTTTACTCCTATCAATGTGATAGGATTCTGCCTCATCATACCTTGTCCAGGAGGTCCAAATGTACAAGATTTGTGCGGTAGCACTTGTCCAAAGCGTCTCTCTTTTGGCCTCAGGTCGATTCATAAGCCGGAGCATCCAAAATTGCCAATGTCGTCCAATGATATAGATGCAAATATCTTCACTCCTATCAATTTGAAAGGATTCTGCCTCATCGTATCTTGTCCAGGGAGTCCGAATGTACCAGATTTGTGCGGTAGCACTTGACAAAAGCGAATCTCTTTGGACTAAGGTCGAATCATAAGCCGGAGCATCCAGAATTGCCAATGTCGTCCAATTATATAGATGCTAATATCTTTACTCCTATCACTGTGATAGGATTCTGCCTCATCATACCTTGTCCAGGAGGTCGAAATGTACAAGATTTGTGCCGTAGGACTTGCCCAAAGCGACTCTCTTTGGCCTCCGGTCGAATCATATGCCGCAGCATCCAAAATTGCCAATGTCGTCCAAAGATATAAATGCAAATATCTTCACTCCTATCAATTTGACAGGATTCTGCCTCATCATATCTTGTCCAGGAGGTTCAAATGTACAAGATTTCTGGGGTAGAACTTGACAAAAGTGAATCTCTTTGGACTCAGGTCGATCCATAAGCCGAAGTATCCAGAATAGCCAATGTCGTCCAATGATATAGATGCAAATATCTTTACTCCTATCAATTTGCCAGGATTCTGCCTCATCGTATCTTATCCAGGGGGTCAAAATGTACAAGATTTTTGCGGTAGCACTTGTCCAAAGCGACTCTCTTTGGACTCATGTCGGATCATATGCCCGAGCATCCAGAATTGCCAATGTCGTCCAATGATATAGATGCAAATATCTTTACTCCTCTCAATTTGATAGGATTCTGCCTCATCATACCTTGTCCAGGAAGTGCAAATTTACAAGATTTGTGGGGTAGCACTTGACAAAAGTGAATCTCTTTGGACTCAGGTCGATCCATAAGGCGAAGCATCCAGATTTACCAATGACGTCCAATTATATAGATGCAAATATCTTTACTCCTATCAATGTGATAGGATTCTGCCTCATCATACCTTGTCCAGGAGGTCCAAATGTACAAGATTTGTGCGGTAGCACTTGTCCATAGCGTCTCTCTTTGGCCTCCGGTCGAAACAGATGCCGGCGCATCCAGAATTGCCAATTTCGTTCAAAGATATAGATGCAAATGTCTTCACTCCTATCAATTTGACAGGATTCTACCTCATCATATCTTGTCCAGGAGGTTCAAATGTACATGATTTCTGGGGTAGAACTTGACAAAAGCGAATCTCTTTGGACTCAGGTCGAATCATAAGCCGAGCATCCAGAATTCCCAATGTCGTCCAATTATATAGATGCAAATATCTTTCTCCTATCAATGTGGTAGGATTCTGCCTCACCATACCTTGTCCAGGAGGTCCACATGTACAAGATTTGTGCGGTAGGACTTGCCCAAAGCGACTCTCTTTGGCCTCCGGTCGAATCATATGCCGCAGCATCCAAAATTGCCAATGTCGTCCAAAGATATAAATGCAAATATCTTCACTCCTATCAATTCGACAGGATTCTGCCTCATCATATCTTGTCCAGGAGGTTCAAATGTACATGATTTCTGGAGTAGAACTTGACAAAAGCGAATATCTTTGGACTCAGGTCGATCCATATGCCGAAGTATCCAGAATAGCCAATGTCGTCCAATGATATAGATGCAAATATCTTTACTCCTATCAATTTGCCAGGATTCTGCCTCATCGTATCTTATCCAGGGGGTCAAAAGGTACAAGATTTGTGCGGTAGCACTTGTCCAAAGCGACTCTCTTTGGACTCATGTCGGATCATATGCCCGAGCATCCAGAATTGCCAATGTCGTCTAATGATATAGATGCAAATATCTTTACTCCTATCAATGTGATAGGATTCTACCTCATCATATCTTGTCCAGGAGGTTCAAATGTACATGATTTCTGGGGTAGAACTTGACAAAAGCGAATCTCTTTGGACTCAGGTCGAATCATAAGCCGAGCATCCAGAATTCCCAATGTCGTCCAATTATATAGATGCAAATATCTTTCTCCTATCAATGTGGTAGGATTCTGCCTCATCATATCTTGTCCAGGAAGTTCAAATGTACATGATTTCTGGGGTAGAACTTGACAAAAGCGAATCTCTTTGGACTCAGGTCGATCCATATGCCGAAGTATCCAGAATAGCCAATGTCGTCCAATGATATAGATGCAAATATCTTTACTCCTATCAATTTGCTAGGGGTCTGCCTCATCATACCTTGTCCAGGAGATACAAATGTACAAGATTTGTGCGGCAGCACTTGTCCAAAGCGACTCTCTTTGGCCTCCGGTCGAGTCATAAGCCGGAGCATCCAGAATTACCAATGACGTCCAATTATATAGATGCAAATATCTTTACTCCTATCAATGTGATAGGATTCTGCCTCATCATACCTTGTCCAGGAGGTCCAAATGTACAAGATTTGTGCGGTAGCACTTGTCAATAGCGTCTCTCTTTGGCCTCTGGTCGAAACAGATGCCGGCGCATCCAGAATTGCCAATTTCGTCCAAAGATATAGATGCAAATGTCTTTACTCCTATCAATTTGACAGGATTCTACCTCATCATATCTTGTCCAGGAGGTGCAAATGTACAAGATTTGTGGGGAGCACTTGACAAAAGCGAATCTCTTTGGACTCAGGTCGAATCATAAGCCGAGCATCCAGAATTGCCAATGTCGTCCAAATATATAGATGCAAATATCTTTCTCCTATCAATGTGATAGGATTCTGCCTCATCATATCTTGTCCAGGAGGTTCAAATGTACATGATTTCTGGGGTAGAACTAGACAAAAGCGTCTCTCTTTGGCCTCCGGTCGATCCATAAGCCGAAGCATCCAGAATTGCCAATTTCGTCCAAATTGGGAGGCGGTAATCGGTCCCACACTTGGTCGTTATTATTTATTTTTTGATTTTCTATCTTACACCGTATTGGCAACGAAAGTATGAATATCATATATGCACCGGTGAAATAATAAACTTTTACATACATTACATACGCCGTAATATTTTTGATTAAATTGTTCCCCAATAGATGGCGTATAGGAATTGTACATTTCTCGCAAACATTGTTCGCGAGTTAA
The DNA here is from genome assembly GCA_963942575.1 of Priocnemis perturbator. NCBI lineage: Eukaryota > Metazoa > Arthropoda > Insecta > Hymenoptera > Pompilidae > Priocnemis > Priocnemis perturbator. Next base: position 5,415,787 of record CAWWDK010000042.1, read on the forward strand.
TGGACATATTCCGAGACCGTAACCACCTTAGCCACTGTAACCAATGGCACGTCTAGGGCAGGTTCCACTCGACATCAGCCCTACTGATGAGTCCTGTCGAGTGGATCCAGGACGAAACGTAATTATAATCCAGGATTGTCCCATTTTTGAGGAAATGCCTGGCGGCCAAGTGTAGAGGAGGCGGTAATCGGTCCCACACTTGGTCGTTATTATTTATTTTTTGATTTTCTATCTTACACCGTATTGGCAACCAAAGTATGAATATCATATATGCACCGGTGAAATAATAAACTTTTACATACATTACATACGCTGTAATATTTTTGATTAAATTGTTCCCCAATAGATGGCGTATAGGAATTGTACATTTCTCGCAAACATTGTTCGCGAGTTAATGGACATATTCCGAGACCGTAACCACCTTAGCCACTGTAACCAATGGCACGTCTAGGGCAGGTTCCACTCGACATCAGCCCTACTGATGAGTCCTGTCGAGTGGATCCAGGACGAAACGTAATTATAATCCAGGATTGTCCCATTTTTGAGGAAATGCCTGGCGGCCAAGTGTAGAGGAGGCGGTAATCGGTCCCACACTTGGTCGTTATTATTTATTTTTTGATTTTCTATCTTACACCGTATTGGCAACGAAAGTATGAATATCAATTTCGTCCAAAGATATAGATGCAAATATCTTTACTCCTATCAATGTGATAGGATTCTACCTCATCATACCTTGTCCAGGAGATTCAAAGGTACAAGATTTGTGCGGCAGCTCTTGTCCAAAGCGTCTCTCTTTTGGCCTCAGGTCGAATCATAAGCCGGAGCATCCAAAATTGCCAATGTCGTCCAATGATATAGATGCAAATATCTTCACTCCTATCAATTTGAAAGGATTCTGCCTCATCGTATCTTGTCCAGGGGGTCAAAAGGTACAAGATTTGTGCGGTAGCACTTGTCCAAAGCGACTCTCTTTGGACTCATGTCGGATCATATGCCCGAGCATCCAGAATTGCCAATGTCGTCCAATGATATAGATGCAAATATCTTTACTCCTATCAATGTGATAGGATTCTACCTCATCATATCTTGTCCAGGAGGTTCAAATGTACATGATTTCTGGGGTAGAACTTGACAAAAGCGAATCTCTTTGGACTCAGGTCGAATCATAAGCCGAGCATCCAGAATTCCCAATGTCGTCCAATTATATAGATGCAAATATCTTTCTCCTATCAATGTGGTAGGATTCTGCCTCATCATATCTTGTCCAGGAAGTTCAAATGTACAAGATTTGTGCGGCAGCACTTGTCCAAAGCGACTCTCTTTGGCCTCCGGTCGAGTCATAAGCCGGAGCATCCAGAATTACCAATGACGTCCAATTATATAGATGCAAATATCTTTACTCCTATCAATGTGATAGGATTCTGCCTCATCATACCTTGTCCAGGAGGTCCAAATGTACAAGATTTGTGCGGTAGCACTTGTCAATAGCGTCTCTCTTTGGCCTCTGGTCGAAACAGATGCCGGCGCATCCAGAATTGCCAATTTCGTCCAAAGATATAGATGCAAATGTCTTTACTCCTATCAATTTGACAGGATTCTACCTCATCATATCTTGTCCAGGAGGTGCAAATGTACAAGATTTGTGGGGAGCACTTGACAAAAGCGAATCTCTTTGGACTCAGGTCGAATCATAAGCCGAGCATCCAGAATTGCCAATGTCGTCCAAATATATAGATGCAAATATCTTTCTCCTATCAATGTGATAGGATTCTGCCTCATCATATCTTGTCCAGGAGGTTCAAATGTACATGATTTCTGGGGTAGAACTAGACAAAAGCGTCTCTCTTTGGCCTCCGGTCGATCCATAAGCCGAAGCATCCAGAATTGCCAATTTCGTCCAAATTGGGAGGCGGTAATCGGTCCCACACTTGGTCGTTATTATTTATTTTTTGATTTTCTATCTTACACCGTATTGGCAACGAAAGTATGAATATCATATATGCACCGGTGAAATAATAAACTTTTACATACATTACATACGCCGTAATATTTTTGATTAAATTGTTCCCCAATAGATGGCGTATAGGAATTGTACATTTCTCGCAAACATTGTTCGCGAGTTAATGGACATATTCCGAGACCGTAACCACCTTAGCCACTGTAACCAATGGCACGTCTAGGGCAGGTTCCACTCGACATCAGCCCTACTGATGAGTCCTGTCGAGTGGATCCAGGACGAAACGTAATTATAATCCAGGATTGTCCCATTTTTGAGGAAATGCCTGGCGGCCAAGTGTAGAGGAGGCGGTAATCGGTCCCACACTTGGTCGTTATTATTTATTTTTTGATTTTCTATCTTACACCGTATTGGCAACCAAAGTATGAATATCATATATGCACCGGTGAAATAATAAACTTTTACATACATTACATACGCTGTAATATTTTTGATTAAATTGTTCCCCAATAGATGGCGTATAGGAATTGTACATTTCTCGCAAACATTGTTCGCGAGTTAATGGACATATTCCGAGACCGTAACCACCTTAGCCACTGTAACCAATGGCACGTCTAGGGCAGGTTCCACTCGACATCAGCCCTACTGATGAGTCCTGTCGAGTGGATCCAGGACGAAACGTAATTATAATCCAGGATTGTCCCATTTTTGAGGAAATGCCTGGCGGCCAAGTGTAGAGGAGGCGGTAATCGGTCCCACACTTGGTCGTTATTATTTATTTTTTGATTTTCTATCTTACACCGTATTGGCAACGAAAGTATGAATATCAATTTCGTCCAAAGATATAGATGCAAATATCTTTACTCCTATCAATGTGATAGGATTCTACCTCATCATACCTTGTCCAGGAGATTCAAAGGTACAAGATTTGTGCGGCAGCTCTTGTCCAAAGCGTCTCTCTTTTGGCCTCAGGTCGAATCATAAGCCGGAGCATCCAAAATTGCCAATGTCGTCCAATGATATAGATGCAAATATCTTCACTCCTATCAATTTGAAAGGATTCTGCCTCATCGTATCTTGTCCAGGGGGTCCGAATGTAACAGATTTGTGCGGTAGCACTTGACAAAAGCGAATCTCTTTGGACTAAGGTCGAATCATATGCCGAGCATCCAGAATTGCCAATGTCGTCCAATGATATAGATGCAAATATCTTTACTCCTATCAATGTGATAGGATTCTGCCTCATCATACCTTGTCCAGGAAGTGCAAATTTACAAGATTTGTGCGGTAGCACTTGACAAAAGTGAATCTCTTTGGACTCAGGTCGATCCATAAGCCGAAGCATCCAGATTTACCAATGACGTCCAATTATATAGATGCAAATAACTTTACTCCTATCAATGTGATAGGATTCTGCCTCATCATACCTTGTCCAGGAGATACAAATGTACAAGATTTGTGCGGGAGCACTTGTCCAAAGCGACTCTCTTTGGCCTCCGGTCGAATCATAAGCCGGAGCATCAAAAATTGCCAATGTCGTCCAATGATATAGATGCAAATATCTTCACTCCTATCAATTTGACAGGATACTGCCTCATCGTATCTTGTCCAGGGGGTCCGAATGTACCAGATATGTGCGGTAGCACTTGACAAAAGCGAATTTCTTTGGACTAAGGTCGAATCATAAGCCGAGCATCCAGAATTGCCAATGTCGTCCAATTATATAGATGCAAATATCTTTCTCCTATCAATGTGATAGGATTCTGCCTCATCATATCTTCTCCAGGAGGTCCGAATGTACATGATTTCTGGGGTAGAACTTGACAAAAGCGTCTCTCTTTGGCCTCCGGTCGAAACAGATGCCGGCGCATCCAGAATTGCCAATTTCGTCCAAAGATATAGATGCAAATGTCTTCACTCCTATCAATTTGACAGGATTCTACCTCATCACATCTTGTCCAGGAGGTGCAAATGTACAAGATTTGTGGGGAGCACTTGATAAAAGCGAATCTCTTTGGACTCAGGTCGAATCATAAGCCGAGCATCCAAAATTGCCAATGTCGTCCAATTATATAGATGCAAATATCTTTCTCCTATCAATGTGATAGGATTCTGCATCATCATATCTTGTCCAGGAAGTTCAAATGTACATGATTTCTGGGGTAGAACTTGACAAAAGCGAATCTCTTTGGACTCAGGTCGATCCATAAGCCGAAGCATCCAGATTTACCAATGACGTCCAATTATATAGATGCAAATATCTTTACTCCTATCAATGTGATAGGATTCTGCCTCATCATGCCTTGTCCACGAGATCGAAATGTACAAGATATGTGCGGTAGCACTTGACAAAGCGAACCTCTTTGGACTCAGGTCGATCCATAAGCCGAAGCACCCAGAATTGCCAATGTCGTCCAAAGATATAGATGCAAATATCATTACTCCTATCAATCTGACAGGATTCTGCCTTATCGTATCTTGTCCAGGGGGTCCAAATGTACAAGATTTGTGTGGTAGGACTTGTCCAAAGCGACTCTCTTTGGTCTCCGGTCGAATCATATGCCGGTGCATCCAGAATTGTCAATGTCGTCCAATGATATAGATGCAAATATTTTCACTGCTATCAATGTGATAGGATTCTGCCTCACCATACCTTGTCCAGGAGGTTCAAATGTACAAGATTTGTGCGATAGCACTTGACAAAAGCGAATCTCTTTGGAATTAGGTCGATCCATAGCCGAAGCATCCAGAATTGCCATGTCGTCCAATGATATAGATGCAAATATCTTTAGTCCTATAGCTTTGACAGGATTCAGCCTCATCGTATCTTGTCCAGGGGATCCGAATGTACAAGATTTGTGCGGTAGCACTTGACAAAAGCGAATCTTCTTGGACTCAGGTCGATCATAAGCTGAATCATCCAGAATTGCCAAAGTCGTCCAATGATATAGATGCAAATATCTTTACCCCTATCAATTTGCCAGGATTCTGCCTCATCGTATCTTGTCCAGGGGGCCCGAATGTACAAGATTTGTGCGGTAGCACTTGACAAAAGCGAATCTCCTTGGACTCAGGTCGATCCATAAGCTGAAGCATCCAGGATTGCCAATGTCGTCCAATGGTATAGGTTCAAATATCTTTACTCCTATTAATTTGCCAGGATTCTGCCTCATCGTATCTTGTCCAGGGGATCCGAATGTCCAAGATTTGTGCAGTAGCACTTGTCCAGACCGACTCTCTTTGGACTCAGGTCGAATCATAAGCCGAGCATCCAGAATTGCCAATGTCGTCCAATTATATAGCTGCAAATATCTTTACTCTTATCAATGTGATAGGATTCTGCCTCATCATGCCTTGTCCACGAGGTCCAAATGTACAAGATGTGTGCGGTAGCACTTGACAAAAGCGAATCTCTTTTGACTCAGATCGATCCCTATGCCGAAGCATCCAGAATTGCCATGTCGTCCAATGATATAGATGCAAATATCTTTACTCCTATCAATGTGATAGGATTCTGCCTCATTATACCTTGTCCAGGAGGTCCAAATGTACAAGATTTGTTGCGGTAGCACTTGTCCAAAGCGACTCTCTTTGACTCAGGTCGAGTCATAAGCCTGAGCATCCAGAATTGCCAATGACGTCCAATGATATAGATGCAAATATCTTTACTCCTATCAATTTACGAGGGTTTTGCCTCATCGTATCTTGTCCAGGAGGTCCAAATGTCGAAGATTTATGCGGTAGCACTTGTCCAAAGCGACTCCCATTGGATTCAGGTCGAATCATAAGGCGAAGAATCCAAAATTGCCGATATTATCCAATGATATAGATGCAAATATCTTCACTCCTATCAATTTGACACCATTCTGCCTCATCGTATCTTGCCCAGGGGGTCCAAATGTACAAGATATGTGCGGTAGCACTTGCCCAAGGCGACTCTCTTTGGAATCAGGTCGAATCATAAGCCGAGCATCCAGAATTGCCAATGTCGTCCAATGATATAGATGTAAATATCTTTACTCCTATAAATGTGATAGGATTCTGCCTCATCATACCATATCCAGCAGGTTCTCATGTACAATATTTGTGCGGTAGCACTTGACAAAAGCGAATCTCTTTTGACTCAGATCGATCCCTATGCCGAAGCATCCAGAATTGCCATGTCGTCCAACGATATAGATGCAAATATCTTTACTCCTATCAATGTGATAGGATTCTGCCTCATTATACCTTGTCCAGGAGGTCCAAATGTACAAGATTTGTTGCGGTAGCACTTGTCGAAAGCGACTCTCTTTGACTCAGGTCGAATCATAAGCCTGAGCATCCAGAATTGCCAATGACGTCCAATGATATAGATGCAAATATCTTTACTCCTATCAATTTACGAGGGTTTTGCCTCATCGTATCTTGTCCGGGGGTTTCCAAATGTACAAGATTTGTGCGGTAGCACTTGCCCAAGGCGACTCTCTTTGGACTTAGGTCGTATCATAAGCCGAGCATCAAGAATTGCCAATGTCGTCCAATTATATAGATGCAAATAACTTCACTCTTATCAATTTGACAGGATTCTGCCTCATCGTATCTTGTACAGGAGGTTCAAATGTACAAGATTTGTGCAGTAGCACTTGTCCAGACCGACTCTCTTTGGACTCAGGTCGATCCATGAGCCGAAGTATGCAGAATTGCCAATGTCGTCCAATGATATAGACACAAATATGTTTACTCCTATCAATTGTACAGGATTATGCCTCATCATACCTTGTCCAGGAGGTCCAAATGTACAAGATTTGTGCGGTAGCAGTTGTCTAAAGCGAGTCTCTTTGGCCTCCGGTCGAATCATATGCCGGAGCATCCAGAATTGCCAATGTCGTCGAAAGATATAGATGCAAATATGCTCATACCTATCAATTTTACAGCATTCTGCCTCATCGTATCTTGTCCAGGAGGTTCAAATGTGCAAGATTTGTGCGGTAGCACTTGTCCAGGCCGACTCTCTTTGGACTCAGGTCGAATCATAAGCCGAGCATCCAGAATTGCCAATGTCGTCCAATGATATAGATGCAAATATCTTTACTCCTATCAATTTGCCAGGATTCTGCCTCATCGTATCTTGTCCAGGGGGTTCAAATGTACAAGATATGTGCGGTAGCACTTGACAAAAGCGAATCTCCTTGGACTCAGGTCGATCCATAAGCTGAATAATCCAGAATTGCCAATGTCGTCCAATGATATAGATGCAAATATCTTTACTCCTATCAATGTGATAGGATTCTGCCTCATCATACCTTGTCCAGGAGGTCCAAATGTAGAAGGTTTATGCGGTAGCACTTGTCCAAAGCGACTCCCATTGGATTCAGGTCGAATCATAAGGCGAAGAATCCAAAATTGCCGATATTATCCAATGATATAGATGCAAATATCTTCACTCCTATCAATTTGACACCATTCTGCCTCATCGTATCTTGTCCAGGGAGCCCGAATGTACAAGATTTGTGCGGTAGCACTTGACAAAAGCGAATCTCTTTGGACTCAGGTCGAATCATAAGCCGAGCATTCAGAATTGCCAATGTCGTCCAATGATATAGATGCAAATATCTTACTCCTATCAATTTACGAGGGTTTTGCCTCATCGTATCTTGTCCAGGGGGTCCAAATGTACAAGATTTGTGCGCTAGCACTTGACAAAAGCGAATCTCTTTGGACTCAGGTCGAATCATAAGCCGAGCATCCAGAATTGCCAATGTCGTCCAATGATATAGATGCATATATCTTTACTCCTATCAATGTGATAGGATTCTGCCTCATTATACCTTGTCCAGGAGGTCCAAATGTACAAGATTTGTTGCGGTAGCACTTGTCCAAAGCGACTCTCTTTGACTCAGGTCGAATCATAAGCCGAGCATCCAGAATTGCCATTGTCGTCCAATGATATAGATGCAAATATCTTTACTCCTCTCAATGTGATAGGATTCTGCCTCATCCTACCTTGTCCAGGAGGTCCAAATGTACAAGATTTGTGCGGTTGGACTTGTCCAAAGCGACTCTCTTTGGCATCCGGTCGAATCATATGCCGGAGCATCCAAAATTGCCAATGTCGTCCAATGATATAGATGCAAATATCTTCACTCCTATCAATTTGACAGGATTCTGCCTCATCGTATCTTGTCCAGGGAGTCCGAATGTACCAGATTTGTGCGGTAGAACTTGACAAAAGCGATTCTCTTTGGACTAAGGTCGAATCATATGGCGAGCATCCAGAATTGCCAATGTCGTCCAATTATATAGATGCTAATATCTTTACTCCTATCAATGTGATAGGATTCTGCCTCATCATACCTTGTCCAGGAGGTCCACATGTACAAGATTTGTGCGGTAGGACTTGCCCAAAGCGAGTCTCTTTGGCCTCCGGTCGAATCATATGCCGCAGCATCCAAAATTGCCAATGTCGTCCAAAGATATAAATGCAAATATCTTCACTGCTATCAATTCGACAGGATTCTGCCTCATCATATCTTGTCCAGAAGGTTCAAACGTACATGATTTCTGGTGTAGAACTTGACAAAACCGAATATCTTTGGACTCAGGTCGATCCATATGCCGAAGTATCCAGAATAGCCAATGTCGTCCAATGATATAGATGCAAATATCTTTACTCCTATCAATTTGCCAGGATTCTGCCTCATCGTATCTTATCCAGGGGGTCAAAATGTACAAGATTTGTGCGGTAGCACTTGTCCAAAGCGACTCTCTTTGGACTCATGTCGGATCATATGCCCGAGCATCCAGAATTGCCAATGTCGTCCAATGATATAGATGCAAATATCTTTACTCCTATCAATGTGATAGGATTCTACCCCATCATATCTTGTCCAGGAGGTTCAAATGTACATGATTTCTGGGGTAGAACTTGACAAAAGCGAATCTCTTTGGACTCAGGTCGATCCATATGCCGAAGTATCCAGAATTGCCAATGTCATCCAATGATATAGATGCAAATATCTTCACTCCTATCAATGTGATAGGATTCTGCCTCATCATACCTTGTCCAGGAAGTGCAAATTTACAAGATTTGTGCGGTAGCACTTGACAAAAGTGAATCTCTTTGGACTCAGGTCGATCCATAAGCCGAAGCATCCAGATTTACCAATGTCGTCCAATTATATAGATGCTAATATCTTTACTCCTATCAATGTGATAGGATTCTGCCTCATCATACCTTGTCCAGGAGGTCCAAATGTACAAGATTTGTGCGGTAGGACTTGCCCAAAGCGACTCTCTTTGGCCTCCGGTCGAATCATATGCCGCAGCATCCAAAATTGCCAATGTCGTCCAAAGATATAAATGCAAATATCTTCACTCCTATCAATTTGACAGGATTCTGCCTCATCATATCTTGTCCAGGAGGTTCAAATGTACAAGATTTCTGGGGTAGAACTTGACAAAAGTGAATCTCGTTGGACTCAGGTCGATCCATAAGCCGAAGTATCCAGAATAGCCAATGTCGTCCAATGATATAGATGCAAATATCATTACTCCTATCAATTTGCCAGGATTCTGCCTCATCGTATCTTATCCAGGGGGTGAAAATGTACAAGATTTGTGCGGTAGCACTTGTCCAAAGCGACTCTCTTTGGACTCATGTCGGATCATATGCCCGAGCATCCAGAATTGCCAATGTCGTCCAATGATATAGATGCAAATATCTTTACTCCTATCAATGTGATAGGATTCTGCCTCATCATACCTTGTCCAGGAACTGCAAATTTACAAGATTTGTGGGGTAGCACTTGACAAAAGTGAATCTCTTTGGACTCAGGTCGATCCATAAGGCGAGGCATCCAGATTTACCAATGACGTCCAATTATATAGATGCAAATATCTTTACTCCTATCAATGTGATAGGATTCTGCCTCATCATACCTTGTCCAGGAGATACAAATGTACAAGATTTGTGCGGCAGCACTTGTCCAAAGCGACTCTCTTTGGCCTCCGGTCGAATCATAAGCCGGAGCATCCAAAATTGCCAATGTCGTCCAATGATATAGATGCAAATATCTTCACTGCTATCAATTTGACAGGATACTGCCTCATCGTATCTTATCCAGGGGGTCAAAATGTACAAGATTTCTGCGGTAGCACTTGTCCAAAGCGACTCTCTTTGGACTCAGGTCGAATCATAAGCCGAGCATCCAGAATTGCGAATGTCGTCCAATTATATAGATGCAAATATCTTTACTCCTATCAATGTGATAGGATTCTGCCTCATCATACCTTGTCCAGGAGATACAAATGTACAAGATTTGTGCGGCAGCACTTGTCCAAAGCGACTCTCTTTGGCCTCCGGTCGAATCATAAGCCGGAGCATCCAAAATTGCCAATGTCGTCCAATGATATAGATGCAAATATCTTCACTCCTATCAATTTGACAGGATACTGCCTCATCGTATCTTGTCCAGGGGGTCCGAATGTACCAGATTTGTGCGGTAGCACTTGACAAAATCGAATCTCTTTGGACTAAGGTCGAATCATATGGCGAGCATCCAGAATTGCCAATGTCGTCCAATTATATAGATGCTAATATCTTTACTCCTATCACTGTGATAGGATTCTGCCTCATCATACCTTGTCCAGGAGGTCCACATGTACAAGATTTGTGCGGTAGGACTTGCCCAAAGCGAGTCTCTTTGGCCTCCGGTCGAATCATATGCCGCAGCATCCAAAATTGCCAATGTCGTCCAAAGATATAAATGCAAATATCTTCACTCCTATCAATTCGACAGGATTCTGCCTCATCATACCTTGTCCAGGAGATACAAATGTACAAGATTTGTGCGGGAGCACTTGTCCAAAGCGACTCTCTTTGGCCTCCGGTCGAATCATAAGCCGGAGCATCAAAAATTGCCAATGTCGTCCAATGATATAGATGCAAATATCTTCACTCCTATCAATTTGACAGGATACTGCCTCATCGTATCTTGTCCAGGGGGTCCGAATGTACCAGATATGTGCGGTAGCACTTGACAAAAGCGAATTTCTTTGGACTAAGGTCGAATCATAAGCCGAGCATCCAGAATTGCCAATGTCGTCCAATTATATAGATGCAAATATCTTTCTCCTATCAATGTGATAGGATTCTGCCTCATCATATCTTCTCCAGGAGGTTCAAATGTACATGATTTCTGGGGTAGAACTGGACAAAAGCGTCTCTCTTTGGCCTCCGGTCGAAACAGATGCCGGCGCATCCAGAATTGCCAATTTCGTCCAAAGATATAGATGCAAATGTCTTCACTCCTATCAATTTGACAGGATTCTACCTCATCACATCTTGTCCAGGAGGTGCAAATGTACAAGATTTGTGGGGAGCACTTGATAAAAGCGAATCTCTTTGGACTCAGGTCGAATCATAAGCCGAGCATCCAAAATTGCCAATGTCGTCCAATTATATAGATGCAAATATCTTTCTCCTATCAATGTGATAGGATTCTGCCTCATCATATCTTGTCCAGGAAGTTCAAATGTACATGATTTCTGGGGTAGAACTTGACAAAAGCGAATCTCTTTGGACTCAGGTCGATCCATAAGCCGAAGCATCCAGATTTACCAATGACGTCCAATTATATAGATGCAAATATCTTTACGCCTATCAATTTGCCAGGATTCTGCCTCATCGTATCTTGTCCAGGGGGCCCGAATGTACAAGATTTGTGCGGTAGCACTTGACAAAAGCGAATCTCCTTGGACTCAGGTCGATCCATAAGCTGAAGCATCCAGGATTGCCAATGTCGTCCAATGGTATAGGTTCAAATATCTTTACTCCTATTAATTTGCCAGGATTCTGCCTCATCGTATCTTGTCCAGGGGATCCGAATGTCCAAGATTTGTGCAGTAGCACTTGTCCAGACCGACTCTCTTTGGACTCAGGTCGAATCATAAGCCGAGCATCCAGAATTGCCAATGTCGTCCAATTATATAGCTGCAAATATCTTTACTCTTATCAATGTGATAGGATTCTGCCTCATCATGCCTTGTCCACGAGGTCCAAATGTACAAGATGTGTGCGGTAGCACTTGACAAAAGCGAATCTCTTTTGACTCAGATCGATCCCTATGCCGAAGCATCCAGAATTGCCATATCGTCCAATGATATAGATGCAAATATCTTTACTCCTATCAATGTGATAGGATTCTGCCTCATTATACCTTGTCCAGGAGGTCCAAATGTACAAGATTTGTTGCGGTAGCACTTGTCCAAAGCGACTCTCTTTGACTCAGGTCGAGTCATAAGCCTGAGCATCCAGAATTGCCAATGACGTCCAATGATATAGATGCAAATATCTTTACTCCTATCAATTTACGAGGGTTTTGCCTCATCGTATCTTGTCCAGGAGGTCCAAATGTCGAAGATTTATGCGGTAGCACTTGTCCAAAGATATAGATGCAAATATCTTTACTCCTATCAATGTGATAGGATTCTGCCTCATTATACCTTGTCCAGGAGGTCCAAATGTACAAGATTTGTTGCGGTAGCACTTGTCGAAAGCGACTCTCTTTGACTCAGGTCGAATCATAAGCCTGAGCATCCAGAATTGCCAATGTCGTCCAATTATATAGATGCTAATATCTTACTCCTATCAATGTGATAGGATTCTGCCTCATCATACCTTGTCCAGGAGGTCCAAATGTACAAGATTTGTGCGGTAGGACTTGCCCAAAGCGACTCTATTTGGCCTCCGGTCGAATCATATGCCGCAGCATCCAAAATTGCCAATGTCGTCCAAAGATATAAATGCAAATATCTTCACTCCTATCAATTTGACAGGATTCTGCCTCATCATATCTTGTCCAGGAGGTTCAAATGTACAAGATTTCTGGGGTAGAACTTGACAAAAGTGAATCTCTTTGGACTCAGGTCGATCCATAAGCCGAAGCATCCAGAATTACCAATGACGTCCAATTATATAGATGCAAATATCTTTACTCCTATCAATGTGATAGGATTCTGCCTCATCATACCTTGTCCAGGAGGTCCAAATGTACAAGATTTGTGCGGTAGCACTTGTCCATAGCATTTCTCTTTGGCCTCCGGTCGAAACAGATGCCGGCGCATCCAGAATTGCTAATTTCGTCCAAAGATATAGATGCAAATGTCTTCACTCCTATCAATTTGACAGGATTCAACCTCATCATATCTTGTCCCGGAGGTGCAAATGTACAAGATTTGTGGGGAGCACTTGACAAAAGCGAATCTCTTTGGACTCAGGTCGAATCATAAGCCGAGCATCTAGAATTGCCAATGTCGTCCAATTATATAGATGCAAATATCTTTCTCCTATCAATGTGATAGGATTCTGCCTCATCATATCTTGTCCAGGAAGTTCAAATGTACATGATTTCTGGGGTAGAACTTGACAAAAGCGAATCTCTTTGGACTCAGGTCGATCCATATGCCGAAGTATCCAGAATAGCCAATGTCGTCCAATGATATAGATGCAAATATCTTTACTCCTATCAATTTGCCAGGGGTCTGCCTCATCATACCTTGTCCAGGAGATACAAATGTACAAGATTTGTGTGCCAGCACTTGTCCAAAGCGACTCTCTTTGGCCTCCGGTCGAGTCATAAGCTGGAGCATCCAGAATTACCAATGACGTCCAATTATATAGATGCAAATATCTTTCTCCTATCAATGTGATAGGATTCTGCCTCATCATATCTTGTCCAGGAGGTTCAAATGTATATGATTTCTGGGGTAGAACTTGACAAAAGCGTCTCTCTTTGGCCTCCGGTCGAAACAGATGCTGGCGCATCCAGAATTGCCAATTTCGTCCAAAGATATAGATGCAAATGTCTTCACTCCTATCAATTTGACAGGATTCTACCTCATCATATCTTGTCCAGGAGGTGCAAATGTACAAGATTTGTGGGGAGCACTTGATAAAAGCGAATCTCTTTGGACTCAGGTCGAATCATAAGCCGAGCATCCAGAATTACCATGTCGTCCAATTATATAGATGCAAATATCTTTCTCCTATCTATGTGATAGGATTCTGCCTCATCATATCTTGTCCAGGAGGTTCAAATGTACATGATTTCTGGGGTAGAACTTGACAAAAGCGAATCTCTTTAGACTAAGGTCGAATCATATGCCGAGCATCCAGAATTGCCAATGTCGTCCAATGATATAGATGCAAATATCTTTACTCCTATCAATGTGATAGGATTCTGCCTCATCATACCTTGTCCAGGAGGTCCAAATGTACAAGATTTGTGCGGTAGCACTTGTCCAAAGCGTCTCTCTTTTGGCCTCAGGTCGATTCATAAGCCGGAGCATCCAAAATTGCCAATGTCGTCCAATGATATAGATGCAAATATCTTCACTCCTATCAATTTGAAAGGATTCTGCCTCATCGTATCTTGTCCAGGGAGTCCGAATGTACCAGATTTGTGCGGTAGCACTTGACAAAAGCGAATCTCTTTGGACTAAGGTCGAATCATAAGCCGGAGCATCCAGAATTGCCAATGTCGTCCAATTATATAGATGCTAATATCTTTACTCCTATCACTGTGATAGGATTCTGCCTCATCATACCTTGTCCAGGAGGTCCAAATGTACAAGATTTGTGCCGTAGGACTTGCCCAAAGCGACTCTCTTTGGCCTCCGGTCGAATCATATGCCGCAGCATCCAAAATTGCCAATGTCGTCCAAAGATATAAATGCAAATATCTTCACTCCTATCAATTTGACAGGATTCTGCCTCATCATATCTTGTCCAGGAGGTTCAAATGTACAAGATTTCTGGGGTAGAACTTGACAAAAGTGAATCTCTTTGGACTCAGGTCGATCCATAAGCCGAAGTATCCAGAATAGCCAATGTCGTCCAATGATATAGATGCAAATATCTTTACTCCTATCAATTTGCCAGGATTCTGCCTCATCGTATCTTATCCAGGGGGTCAAAATGTACAAGATTTTTGCGGTAGCACTTGTCCAAAGCGACTCTCTTTGGACTCATGTCGGATCATATGCCCGAGCATCCAGAATTGCCAATGTCGTCCAATGATATAGATGCAAATATCTTTACTCCTCTCAATGTGATAGGATTCTGCCTCATCATACCTTGTCCAGGAAGTGCAAATTTACAAGATTTGTGGGGTAGCACTTGACAAAAGTGAATCTCTTTGGACTCAGGTCGATCCATAAGGCGAAGCATCCAGATTTACCAATGACGTCCAATTATATAGATGCAAATATCTTTACTCCTATCAATGTGATAGGATTCTGCCTCATCATACCTTGTCCAGGAGGTCCAAATGTACAAGATTTGTGCGGTAGCACTTGTCCATAGCGTCTCTCTTTGGCCTCCGGTCGAAACAGATGCCGGCGCATCCAGAATTGCCAATTTCGTACAAAGATTTAGATGCAAATGTCTTCACTCCTATCAATTTGACAGGATTCTACCTCATCATATCTTGTCCAGGAGGTGCAAATGTACAAGATTTGTGGGGAGCACTTGACAAAAGCGAATCTCTTTGGACTCAGGTCGAATCATAAGCCGGAGCATCCAGAATTGGCAATGTCGTCCAATTATATAGATGCTAATATCTTTACTCCTATCAATGTGATAGGATTCTGCCTCATCATACCTTGTCCAGGAGGTCCAAATGTACAAGATTTGTGCGGTAGGACTTGCCCAAAGCGACTCTCTTTGGCCTCCGGTCGAATCATATGCCGCAGCATCCAAAATTGCCAATGTCGTCCAAAGATATAAATGCAAATATCTTCACTCCTATCAATTTGACAGGATTCTGCCTCATCATATCTTGTCCAGGAGGTCCAAATATACAAGATTTCTGGGGTAGAACTTGACAAAAGTGAATCTCTTTGGACTCAGGTCGATCCATAAGCCGAAGCATCCAGATTTACCAATGACGTCCAGTAATATAGATGCAAATATCTTTACTCCAATCAATGTGATAGGATTCTGCCTCATCATACCTTGTCCAGGAGGTCCAAATGTACAAGATTTGTGCGGTAGCACTTGTCCATAGCGTCTCTCTTTGGCCTCCGGTCGAAACAGATGCCGGCGCATCCAGAATTGCCAATTTCGTCCAAAGATATAGATGCAAATGTCTTCACTCCTATCAATTTGACAGGTTTCAACCTCATCATATCTTGTCCCGGAGGTGCAAATGTACAAGATTTGTGGGGAGCACTTGACAAAAGCGAATCTCTTTGGACTCAGGTCGAATCATAAGCCGAGCATCCAGAATTGCCAATGTCGTCCAATTATAAAGATGCAAATATCTTTCTCCTATCAATGTGATAGGATTCTGCCTCATCATATCTTGTCCAGGAGGTTCAAATGTACATGATTTCTGGGGTAGAACTTGACAAAAGCGTCTCTCTTTGGCCTCCGGTCGAAACAGATGCCGGCGCATCCAGAATTGCCAATTTCGTCCAAAGATATAGATGCAAATGTCTTCACTCCTATCAATTTGACAGGATTCTACCTCATCATATCTTGTCCAGGAGGTGCAAATGTACAAGATTTGTGGGGAGCACTTGATAAAAGCGAATCTCTTTGGACTCAGGTCGAATCATAAGCCGAGCATCCAGAATTGCCATGTCGTCCAATTATATAGATGCAAATATCTTTCTCCTATCTATGTGATAGGATTCTGCCTCATCATATCTTGTCCAGGAGGTTCAAATGTACATGATTTCTGGGGTAGAACTTGACAAAAGCGAATCTCTTTGGACTAAGGTGGAATCATATGCCGAGCATCCAGAATTGCCAATGTCGTCCAAAGATATAAATGCAAATATCTTCACTCCTATCAATGTGATAGGATTCTGCCTCATCATGCCTTGTCCAGGAAGTGCAAATTTACAAGATTTGTGCGGTAGCACTTGACAAAAGTAAATCTCTTTGGACTCAGGTCGATCCATAAGCCGAAGCATCCAGATTTACCAATGACGTCCAGTTATATAGATGCAAATATCTTTACTCCAATCAATGTGATAGGATTCTGCCTCATCATACCTTGTCCAGGAGATACAAATGTACAAGATTTGTGCGGCAGCACTTTTCCAAAGCGACTCTCTTTGGCCTCCGGTCAAATCATAAGCCGGAGCATCCAAAATTGCCAATGTCGTCCAATGATATAGATGCAAATATCTTCACTCCTATCAATTTGAAAGGATACTGCCTCATCGTATCTTGTCCAGGGGGTCCGAATGTACCAGATTTGTGCGGTAGCACTTGACAAAATCGAATCTCTTTGGACTAAGGTCGAATCATATGCCGAGCATCCAGAATTTCCAATGTCGTCCAATTATATAGATGCTAATATCTTTCCTCCTATCAATGTGATAGGATTCTGCCTCATCATACCTTGTCCAGGAGGTCCACATGTACAAGATTTGTGCGGTAGGACTTGCCCAAAGCGACTCTCTTTGGCCTCCGGTCAAATCATAAGCCGGAGCATCCAAAATTGCCAATGTCGTCCAATGATATAGATGCAAATATCTTCACTCCTATCAATTCGACAGGATTCTGCCTCATCATATCTTGTCCAGGAGGTTCAAATGTACATGATTTCTGGGGTAGAACTTGACAAAAGCGAATATCTTTGGACTCAGGTCGATCCATATGCCGAAGTATCCAGAATAGCCAATGTTGTCCAATGATATAGATGCAAATATCTTTACTCCTATCAATTTGCCAGGATTCTGCCTCATCGTATCTTATCCAGGGGGTCAAAATGTACAAGATTTGTGCGGTAGCGCTTGTCCAAAGCGACTCTCTTTGGACTCATGTCGGATCATATGCCCGAGCATCCAGAATTGCCAATGTCGTCCAATGATATAGATGCAAATATCTTTACTCCTATCAATGTGATAGGATTCTACCTCATCATATCTTGTCCAGGGGGTTCAAATGTACATGATTTCTGGGGTAGAACTTGACAAAAGCGAATCTCTTTGGACTCAGGTCGATCCATAAGCCGAAGCATCCAGATTTACCAATGACGTCCAATTATATAGATGCAAATATCTTTACTCCTATCAATGTGATAGGATTCTGCCTCATCATACCTTGTCCAGGAGGTCCAAATGTACAAGATTTGTGCGGTAGCACTTGTCCGTAGCGTCTCTCTTTGGCCTCCGGTCGAAACAGATGCCGGCGCATCCAGAATTGCCAATTTCGTCCAAAGATATAGATGCAAACGTCTTCACTCCTATCAATTTGACAGGATTCAACCTCATCATATCTTGTCCCGGAGGTGCAAATGCACAAGATTTGTGGGGAGCACTTGACAAAAGCGAATCTCTTTGGACTCAGGTCGAATCATAAGCCGAGCATCCAGAATTGCCAATGTCGTCCAATTATATAGATGCAAATATCTTTCTCCTATCAATGTGATAGGATTCTGCCTCATCATATCTTGTCCAGGAAGTTCAAATGTACATGATTTCTGGGGTAGAACTTGACAAAACCGAATCTCTTTGGACTCAGGTCGATCCATATGCCGAAGTATCCAGAATAGCCAATGTCGTCCAATGATATAGATGCAAATATCTTTACTCCTATCAATTTGCCAGGGGTCTGCCTCATCATACCTTGTCCAGGAGATACAAATGTACAAGATTTGTGCGGCAGCACTTGTCCAAAGCGACTCTCTTTGGACTCAGGTCGATCCATAAGCCGAAGCATCCAGAATTGCCAATTTCGTCCAAAGATATAGATGCAAATGTCTTCACTCCTATCAATTTGACAGGATTCTGCCTCATCATATCTTGTCCAGGAGGTGCAAATGTACAAGATTTGTGGGGAGCACTTGACAAAAGCGAATCTCTTTGGACTCAGGTCGAATCATAAGCCGAGCATCCAGAATTGCCAATGTCGTCCAATTATATAGATGCAAATATCTTTCTTCTATCAATGTGATAGGATTCTGCCTCATCATAACTTGTCCAGGAAGTTCAAATGTACATGATTTCTGGGGTAGAACTTGACAAAAGCGAATCTCTTTGGACTCAGGTCGATCCATATGCCGAAGTATCCAGAATAGCCAATGTCGTCCAATGATATAGATGCAAATATCTTCACTCCTATCAATTTGAAAGGATTCTGCCTCATCGTATCTTGTCCAGGGGGTCCGAATGTAACAGATTTGTGCGGTAGCACTTGACCAAAGCGAATCTCTTTGGACTCAGGTCGAATCATAAGCCGAGCATCCAGAATTGCCAATGTCGTCCAATGATATAGATGCAAATATCTTTACTCTCATCAATGTGATAGGATTCTGCCTCATTATACCTTGTACAGGAGGTCCAAATGTACAAGATTTGTTGCGGTAGCACCTGTCCAAAGCGACTCTCTTTGACTTAGGTCGAATCATAAGCCTGAGCATCCAGAATTGCCAATGACGTCCAATGATATAGATGCAAATATCTTTACTCCTATCAATTTACGAGGGTTTTGCCTCATCGTATCTTGTCCAGGGGGTCCAAATGTACAAGATTTGTGCGGTAGCACTTGCCCAAGGCGACTCTCTTTGGACTTAGGCCGAATCATAAGCCGATCATCAAGAATTGCCAATGTCGTCCAATTATATAGATGCAAATAACTTCACTCTTAACAATTTGACAGGATTCTGCCTCATCGTATCTTGTCCAGGAGGTTCAAATGTACAAGATTTGTGCAAGTAGCACTTGTCCAGACCGACTCTCTTTGGACTCAGGTCGAATCATAAACCGAGCATCCAGAATTGCCAATGTCGTCCAATGATATAGATGCAAATATCTGCACTTCTATCAACTTGACAGAATTCTGCCTCATCGTATCTTGTCCAGGGGATCCAAATGTACAAGATTTGTGCGGTAGCACTTGTCCAAAGCGACTCTCTTTGGACTCATGTCGAATCATATGCCCGAGCATCCAGAATTACCAATGACGTCCAATTATATAGATGCAAATATCTTTACTAATATCAATGTGATAGGATTCTGCCTCATCATACCTTGTCCAGGAGATCCAAATGTACAAGATTTGTGCGGTAGCACTTGTCTATAGCGTCTCTCTTTGGCCTCTGGTCGAAACAGATGCCGGCACATCCAGAAGTGCCAATTTCGTCCAAAGATATAGATGCAAATGTCTTCACTCCTATCAATTTGACAGGATTCTACCTCATCATATCTTGTCCAGGAGGTGCAAATGTACAAGATTTGTGGGGAGCACTTGACAAAAGCGAATCTCTTTGGACTCAGGTCGAATCATAAGCCGAGCATCCAGAATTGCCAATGTCGTCCAATTATATAGATGCAAATATCTTTCTCCTATCAATGTGATAGGATTCTGCCTCATCATATCTTGTCCAGGAGGTTCAAATGTACATGATTTCTGGGGTAGAACTTGACAAAAGCGAATCTCTTTGGACTAAGGTCGAATCATATGCCGAGCATCCAGAATTGCCAATGTCGTCCAATTATATAGATGCAAATATCTTTACTCCTATCAATGTGATAGGATTCTGCCTCATCATACCTTGTCCAGGAGGTCCAAATGTACAAGATTGGTGCGGTAGCACTTGTCCATAGCGACTCTCATTGGCCTCCGGTCGAAAAATATGCCGCAGCATCCAGAATTGCCATTGTCGTCCAATTATATAGATGCAAATATCTTTACTCCTATCAATCTGATAGGATTCTGCCTCATCATACCTTGTCCAGGAAGTGCAAATTTACAAAATTTGTGCGGTAGCACTTGACAAAAGCGAATCTCTTTGGACTCAGGTCGATCCATAAGCCGAAGCATCCAGAATTGCCAATTTCGTCCAAAGATATAGATGCAAATGTCTTCACTCCTATCAATTTGACAGGATTCTGCCTCATCATATCTTGTCCAGGAGGTTCAAATGTACAAAATTTGTGGGGAGCACTTGACAAAAGCGAATCTCTTTGGAATCAGGTCCATCCATAAGCCGAATTATCCAGAATTGCCAATGTCGTTCAATGATATAGATGCAAATATCTTTACTCCTATCAATGTGATAGGATTCTGCCTCATCATACCTTGTCCAGGAGATACAAAGGTACAAGGTTTGTGCGGCAGCTCTTGTCCAAAGCGACTCTCTTTGGCCTCAGGTCGAATCATAAGCAGGAGCATCCAAAATTGCCAATGTCGTCCAATGATATAGATGCAAATATCTTCACTCCTATCAATTTGAAAGGATTCTGCCTCATCGTATCTTGTCCAGGGGGTCCGAATGTAACAGATTTGTGCGGTAGCACTTGACCAAAGCGAATCTCTTTGGACTAAGTTCGAATCATATGCCGAGCATCCAGAATTGCCAATGTCGCCCAATCATATAGATGTAAATATCTTTACTCCTATCAATGTGATAGGATTCTGCCTCATCATACCTTGTCCAGGAGGTCCAAATGTACAAGATTGGTGCGGTAGCACTTGTCCATAGCGACTCTCTTTGGCCTCCGGTCGAATCATATGCCGCAGCATCCAGAATTGCCAATGTCGTCCAATTATATAGATGCAAATATCTTTCTCCTATCAATGTGATAGGATTCTGCCTCATCATCCCTTGTCCAGGAGGTCCAAATGTACAAGATTTGTGCGGTAGCAGTTGTCTAAAGCGACTCTCTTTGGCCTCCGGTCGAATCATATGCCGGAGCATCCAGAATTGCCAATGTCGTCGAAAGATATAGATGCAAATATGCTCATACCTATCAATTTTACAGCATTCTGCCTCATCATATCTTGTCCAGGAGGTTCAAATGTGCAAGATTTGTGCGGTAGCACTTGTCCAGGCCGACTCTCTTTGGACTCAGGTCGAATCATATGCCGAGCATCCAGAATTGCCATTGTCGTCCAATGATATAGATGCAAATATCTTTACTCCTATCAATGTGATATGATTCTGCCTCATCATACCTTGTCCAGGAGGTGCAAATGTAGAAGATTTATGCGGTAGCACATGTCCAAAGCGACTCCCATTGGATTCAGGTCGAATCACAAGGCGAAGAATACAAAAGTGCCGATATTATCCAATGATATAGATGCAAATATCTTCACTGCTATCAATTTGACACCATTCTGCCTCATCGTATCTTGTCCAGGGGGCCCGAATGTACAAGATTTGTGCGGTAGCACTTGACAAAAGCGAATCTCCTTGTACTCAGGTCGATCCATAAGCTGAAGCATCCAGAATTGCCAATGTCGTCCAATGATATAGATGCAAATATCTTTACTCTTATCAATGTGATAGGATTCTGCCTCATCATACCTTGTCCAGGAGGTCCAAATGGACAAGATTTGTGTGCTAGCACTTGCCCAAATCGACTCCCTTTGGATTCAGGTCCAATCATATGCCGGAGCATCCAGAATTGCCAATGACGTCCGATGATATAGATGCAAATATCTTCACTCCTATCAAATTTACAGCATTCTGCCTCATCGTATCTTGTCCAGGAGGTTCAAATGTGCAAGATTTGTGCGGTAGCACTTGTCCAGGCCGACCCTCTTTGGACTCAGGTCGAATCATATGCCGAGCATCCAGAATTGCCATTGTCGCCCAATGATATAGATGCTAATATCTTCACTGCTATCAATTTGACAGGATTCTGCCTCATCGTATCTTGTCCAGGAGGTCCAAATGTACAAGATTTGTGCGGTAGCACTTGTCCAAAGCGACTCTCTTTGGCCTCCGGTCGAATCATAAGCCGGAGCATCTAAAATAGCCAATGTCGTCCAATGATATAGTTGCAAATACCTTCACTCCTATCAATTTGACATGATTCTGCCTCATCGTATCTTGTCCAGGGGGTGCGAATGTACCAGATTTGTGCGGTAGCACTTGGCAAAAGCGAATCTCTTTGGACTCAGGTCGAATCATAAGCCGAGCATCCGGAATTGCCAATGTCGTCCAATTATATAGATGCAAATATCTTACTCCTATCAATGTGACAGGATTCTGCCTTATCATACCTTGTCCAGGAGGTCCAAATGTACAAGATTTGTGGGGTAGGACTTGTCCAAAGCGACTCTCTTTGGCCTCCGGTCGAAACAGATGCCGGCGCATCCAGGATTGCCAATTTCGTCCAAAGATATAGATGCAAATGTCATCACTCCTATCAATTTGACAGGATTCTACCTCATCATATCTTGTCCAGGAGGTGCAAATGTACAAGATTTGTGGGGAGCACTTGACAAAAGCGAATCTCTTTGGACTCAGGTCGAATCATAAGCCGAGCATCCAGAATTGCCAATGTCGTCCAATTATATAGATGCAAATATCTTTATCCTATCAATGTGATAGGATTCTGCCTCATCATATCTTGTCCAGGAGGTTCAAATGTACATGATTTCTGCGGTAGAACTTGACAAAAGCGAATCTCTTTGTACTCAGGTCGATCCATATGCCGAAGTATCCAGAATAGCCAATGTCGTCCAATGATATAGATGCAAATATCTTTACTCCTATCAATTTGCCAGGATTCTGCCTCATCGTATCTTATCCAGGGGGTCAAAATGTACAAGATTTGTGCGGTAGCACTTGTCCAAAGCGACTCTCTTTGCACTCATGTCGAATCATATGCCCGAGCATCCAGAATTGCCAATGTCGTCCAATGATATAGATGCAAATATCTTTACTCCTATCTATGTGATAGGATTCTGCCTCATCATACCTTGTCCAGGAAGTGCAAATTTACAAGATTTGTGCGGTAGCACTTGACAAAAGTGAATCTCTTTGGACTCAGGTCGATCCATAAGCCGAAGCATCCAGATTTACCAATGACGTCCAATTATATAGATGCAAATATCTTTACTCCTATCAATGTGATAGGATTCTGCCTCATCATACCTTGTCCAGGAGATACAAATGTACAAGATTTGTTGCGGTAGCACTTGTCCAAAGCGACTCTGCTTGACTCAGGTCGAATCATAAGCCGAGCATCCAGAATTGCCAATGTCGTCCAATGATATAGATGCAAATATGTTTACTCCTATCAATGTGATAGGATTCTGCCTCTTCATACCTTGTCCAGGAGATCCAAATGTACAAGATTTGTGTGGTAGCACTTGTCCATAGCGACTCTCTTTGGCCTCCGGTCGAATCATATGCCGGAGCATTCGGAATTGCCAATGTCGTCCAAAGATATAGATGCAAATGTCTTCACTCCTATAAATGTGATAGGATTCTGCCTCATCATACCATGTCCAGCAGGTTCTCATGTACACGATTTGTGCGGTAGCACTTGACAAAAGCGAATCTCTTTTGACTCAGGTCGATCCCTATGCCGAAGAATCCAGAATTGCCATGTCGTCCAATGAAATAGATGCAAATATCTTTACTCCTATCAATGTGATAGGATTCTGCCTCATTATACCTTGTCCAGGAGGTTCAAATGTCCAAGATTTGTGCAGTAGCACTTGTCCAGACCGACTCTCTTTGGACTCAGGTCGAATCATAAGCCGAGCATCCACAATTGCCAATGTCGTCCAATGATATAGATGCAAATATCTGCACTCCTATCAACTTGACAGAATTCTGCCTCATCGTATGTTTTCTAGGATGTTCAAATGTACAAGATTTGTGCGCTAGCACTTGACAAAAGCGAATCTCTTTGGAATTAGGTCGATAAATATGCCGAAGCATCCAGAATTGCAATGTCGTCCAATGATATAGATGCAAATATCTTTACTCCTATCAATTTGCCAGGATTCTGCCTCATCGTATCTTGTCCAGGGGGTCCGAATGTACAAGATTGGTGCGGTAGCACTTGACAAACGCGAATCTCTTTGGACTCAGGTCGAATCATAAGCCGAACATCCAGAATTGCCCATGCCGTCCAATGATATAGATGCAAATATTTTCTTTCCTATCAATGTGATAGGATTCAGCCTCATCGTATCTTGTCCAGGGGGTCCAAATGTACAAGATTTGTGGGGTAGCACTTGTCCAAGGCGACTCTCTTTGGATTCAGGTCGAATCATAAGCCGAAGAATCCAAAATTGCCGATATTGTCCAATGATATAGAAGCAAATATCTTCACTCCTATCAAATTGACAGATTTCTGCCTCATCGTATCTTTTCTAGGAGGTTCAAATGTACAAGATTTTGTGCGGTAGCACTTGTCCATGCCGAGCCTCTTTGGATTCACGTATAATTATATGCCGGATCCCCAGGATTGCCAAGGTCGTCCAATGATATAGATGCAAATATCTTCACTCCTATCAATGTGATAGGATTCTGCCTCACCATACCTTGTCCAGCAGGTTCAAATGTACAAGATTTGTGCGACAGCACTTGACAAAAGCGAAACTCTTTGGAATTAGGTCGATCCATATGCCGAAGCATCCAGAATTGCAATGTTGTCCAATGATATAGATGCAAATATCTTTACTCCTATCTATGTGATAGGATTCTGCCTCATCATACCTTGTCCAGGAAGTGCAAATTTACAAGATTTGTGCGGTAGCACTAGACAAAAGCGAATATCTTTGGACTCAGGCCGAATCATATGCCGAGCATCTAGAATTGCCAATGTCGTCCAATTATATAGATGCTAATATCTTTACTCCTATCAATGTGATAGGATTCTGCCTCATCATACCTTGTCCAGGAGGTCCAAATGTACAAGATTTGTGCGGTAGGACTTGCCCAAAACGACTCTCTTTGGCCTCCGGTCGAATCATATGCCGCAGCATCCAAAATTGCCAATGTCGTCCAAAGATATAAATGCAAATATCTTCACTCCTATCAATTTGACAGGATTCTGCCTCATCATATCTTGTCCAGGAGGTTCAAATGTACATGATTTCTGGGGTAGAACTTGACAAAAGCGAATCTCTTTGGACTCAGGTCGATCCATATGCCGAAGTATCCAGAATAGCCAATGTCGTCCAATGATATAGATGCAAATATCTTTACTCCTATCAATTTGCCAGGATTCTGCCCCATCGTATCTTATCCAGGGGGTCAAAATGTACAAGATTTGTGCGGTAGCACTTGTCCATAGCGTCTCTCTTTGGCCTCCGGTCGAAACAGACGCCGGCGCATCCAGGATTGCCAATTTCGTTCAAAGATGTAGATGGAAATGTCTTCACTCCTATCAATTTGACAGGATTCTACCTCATCATATCTTGTCCAGGAGGTGCAAATGTACAAGATTTGTGGGGAGCACTTGGCAAAAGCGAATCTCTTTGGACTCAGGTCGAATCATTAGCCGAGCATCCAGAATTGCCAATGTCGTCCAAATATGTAGATGCAAATATCTTACTCATATCAATGTGACAGGATTCTGCCTTATCATACCTTGTCCAGGAGATACAAATGTACAAGATTTGTGCGGCAGCACTTGTCCAAAGCGACTCTCTTTGGACTCAGGTCGAATCATAAGCCGAGCATCCGGAATTGCCAATGTCGTCCAATTATATAGATGCAAATTTCTTACTCCTATCAATGTGACAGGATTCTGCCTTATCATACCTTGTCCAGGAGGTCCAAATGTACAAGATTTGTGGGGTAGGACTTGTCCAAAGCGACTCTCTTTGGCCTTCGGTCGAATCATATGCCGCAGCATCCAGAATTGCCAATGTCGTCCAAAGATATAAATGCAAATATCTTCACTCCTATCAATTTGACAGGATTCTGCCTCATCATATATTGTCCAGGAGGTTCAAATGTACAAGATTTCTGGGGTAGAACTTGACAAAAATGAATCTCTTTGGACTCAGGTCGATCCATAAGCCGAAGTATCCAGAATAGCCAATGTCGTCCAATGATATAGATGCAAATATCTTTACTGCTATCAATTTGCCAGGATTCTGCCTCATCGTATCTTATCCAGGGGGTCAAAATGTACAAGATTTGTGCGGCAGCACTTGTCCAAAGCGACTCTCTTTGGCCTCCGGTCGACTCTTAAGCCGGAGCATCTAAATTTGCCAATGTCGTCGAATGATATAGATGCAAATATCTTCACTCCTATCAATTTGACAGGATTCTGCCTCATCGTATCTTGTCCAGGGGGTCCGAATGTACCAGATTTGTGCGGTAGCACTTGACAAAAGCGAATCTCTTTGGACTAAGGTCGAATCATATGCCGAGCATCCAGAATTGCCAATGTCGTCCAATTATATAGATGCTAATATCTTTACTCCTATCAATGTGATAGGATTCTGCCTCATCATACCTTGTCCAGGAAGTGCAAATTTACAAGATTTGTGCGGTAGGACTTGCCCAAAGGGACTCTCTTTGGACTCAGGTCGATCCATAAGCCGAAGCATCCAGAATTACCAATGACGTCCAATGATATAGATGCAAATATCTTTACTCCTATCAATGTGATAGGATTCTGCCTCATCATACCTTGTCCAGGAGGTCCAAATGTACAAGATTTGTTCGGTAGCACTTGTCCATAGCGTCTCTCTTTGGCCTCCGGTCGAAACAGATGCCGGCGCATCCAGGATTGCCAATTTCGTCCAAAGATATAGATGCAAATGTCTTCACTCCTATCAATTTGACAGGATTCTACCTCATCATATCTTGTCCAGGAGGTGCAAATGTACAAGATTTGTGGGGAGCACTTGACAAAAGCGAATCTCTTTGGACTCAGGTCGAATCATAAGCCGAGCATCCAGAATTGCCAATGTCGTCCAATTATATAGATGCAAATATCTTTATCCTATCAATGTGATAGGATTCTGCCTCATCATATCTTGTCCAGGAGGTTCAAATGTACATGATTTCTGCGGTAGAACTTGACAAAAGCGAATCTCTTTGTACTCAGGTCGATCCATATGCCGAAGTATCCAGAATAGCCAATGTCGTCCAATGATATAGATGCAAATATCTTTACTCCTATCAATTTGCCAGGATTCTGCCTCATCGTATCTTATCCAGGGGGTCAAAATGTACAAGATTTGTGCGGTAGCACTTGTCCAAAGCGACTCTCTTTGGCCTCCGGTCGACTCTTAAGCCGGAGCATCTAAATTTGCCAATGTCGTCGAATGATATAGATGCAAATATCTTCACTCCTATCAATTTGACAGGATTCTGCCTCATCGTATCTTGTCCAGGGGGTCCGAATGTACCAGATTTGTGCGGTAGCACTTGACAAAAGCGAATCTCTTTGGACTAAGGTCGAATCATATGCCGAGCATCCAGAATTGCCAATGTCGTCCAATTATATAGATGCTAATATCTTTACTCCTATCAATGTGATAGGATTCTGCCTCATCATACCTTGTCCAGGAAGTGCAAATTTACAAGATTTGTGCGGTAGGACTTGCCCAAAGGGACTCTCTTTGGACTCAGGTCGATCCATAAGCCGAAGCATCCAGAATTACCAATGACGTCCAATGATATAGATGCAAATATCTTTACTCCTATCAATGTGATAGGATTCTGCCTCATCATACCTTGTCCAGGAGGTCCAAATGTACAAGATTTGTTCGGTAGCACTTGTCCATAGCGTCTCTCTTTGGCCTCCGGTCGAAACAGATGCCGGCGCATCCAGGATTGCCAATTTCGTCCAAAGATATAGATGCAAATGTCTTCACTCCTATCAATTTGACAGGATTCTACCTCATCATATCTTGTCCAGGAGGTGCAAATGTACAAGATTTGTGGGGAGCACTTGACAAAAGCGAATCTCTTTGGACTCAGGTCGAATCATAAGCCGAGCATCCAGAATTGCCAATGTCGTCCAATTATATAGATGCAAATATCTTTATCCTATCAATGTGATAGGATTCTGCCTCATCATATCTTGTCCAGGAGGTTCAAATGTACATGATTTCTGCGGTAGAACTTGACAAAAGCGAATCTCTTTGTACTCAGGTCGATCCATATGCCGAAGTATCCAGAATAGCCAATGTCGTCCAATGATATAGATGCAAATATCTTTACTCCTATCAATTTGCCAGGATTCTGCCTCATCGTATCTTATCCAGGGGGTCAAAATGTACAAGATTTGTGCGGTAGCACTTGTCCAAAGCGACTCTCTTTGCACTCATGTCGAATCATATGCCCGAGCATCCAGAATTGCCAATGTCGTCCAATGATATAGATGAAAATATCTTTACTCCTATCTATGTGATAGGATTCTGCCTCATCATACCTTGTCCAGGAAGTGCAAATTTACAAGATTTGTGCGGTAGCACTTGTCCAAAGCGACTCTCTTTGGCCTCCGGTCGAATCATAAGCCGGAGCATCTAAAATTGCCAATGTCGTCCAATGATATAGATGCAAATACCTTCACTCCTATCAATTTGACATGATTCTGCCTCATCGTATCTTGTCCAGGGGGTGCGAATGTACCAGATTTGTGCGGTAGCACTTGGCAAAAGCGAATCTCTTTGGACTCAGGTCGAATCATAAGCCGAGCATCCGGAATTGCCAATGTCGTCCAATGATATAGATGCAAATATGTTTACTCCTATCAATGTGATAGGATTCTGCCTCTTCATACCTTGTCCAGGAGATCCAAATGTACAAGATTTGTGTGGTAGCGCTTGTCCATAGCGACTCTCTTTGGCCTCCGGTCGAATCATATGCCGGAGCATTCGGAATTGCCAATGTCGTCCAAAGATATAGATGCAAATGTCTTCACTCCTATAAATGTGATAGGATTCTGCCTCATCATACCATGTCCAGCAGGTTCTCATGTACAAAATTTGTGCGGTTGCACTTGACAAAAGCGAATCTCTTTTGACTCAGGTCGATCCCTATGCCGAAGAATCCAGAATTGCCATGTCGTCCAATGAAATAGATGCAAATATCTTTACTCCTATCAATGTGATAGGATTCTGCCTCATTATACCTTGTCCAGGAGGTTCAAATATCCAAGATTTGTGCAGTAGCACTTGGCCAGACCGACTCTCTTTGGACTCAGGTCGAATCATAAGCCGAGCATCCACAATTGCCAATGTCGTCCAATGATATAGATGCAAATATCTGCACTCCTATCAACTTGACAGAATTCTGCCTCATCGTATGTTTTCTAGGATGTTCAAATGTACAAGATTTGTGCGCTAGCACTTGACAAAAGCGAATCTCTTTGGAATTAGGTCGATCCATATGCCGAAGCATCCAGAATTGCAATGTCGTCCAATGATATAGATGCAAATATCCTTACTCCTATCAATTTGCCAGGATCCTGCCTCATCGTATCTTGTCCAGGGGGTCCGAATGTACAAGATTGGTGCGGTAGCACTTGACAAACGCGAATCTCTCTGGACGCAGGTCGAATCATAAGCCGAACATCCAGAATTGCCAATGCCGTCCAATGATATAGATGCAAATATTTTCTTTCCTATCAATGTGATAGGATTCAGCCTCATCGTATCT
This sequence comes from Priocnemis perturbator, assembly GCA_963942575.1. Taxonomy (NCBI): domain Eukaryota; kingdom Metazoa; phylum Arthropoda; class Insecta; order Hymenoptera; family Pompilidae; genus Priocnemis; species Priocnemis perturbator. The sequence continues at coordinate 5,446,117 of CAWWDK010000042.1, forward strand.
TGTCCAGGGGGTCCAAATGTACAAGATTTGTGCGGTAGCACTTGTCCAAGGCGACTCTCTTTGGATTCAGGTCGAATCATAAGCCGAAGAATCCAAAATTGCCGATATTGTCAAATGATATAGAAGCAAATATCTTCACTCCTATCAAATTGACAGGATTCTGCCTCATCGTATCTTATCTAGGAAATTGATGCATCTGTATCATTGGACGACGTGGCAATTCTGGATGGTTCGGCATATGAATCGACCTCAGTCCAAAGAGATTCGCTTTTGTGAAGTGCTAACGCAGAAATCTTGTACATTTGAAACCCTGGACAAGATACGATGAGGCAGAATCCTGTCTAATTGACAGGAGTAAAGATATTTGCATCTATATCATTGGACGACATTGGCAATTCTGGATGATCGGCATATGATTCGACCTGAGTCAAAGAGATTGGCTTTTGTCAAGTGCTGCCGCACAAGTCTGGTACATTGGGACCCCTGGACAATATAGGATGAGGCAGAATCCTGTCAAATTGATAGGAGTAAATATATTTGCATCTATATCATTGGACGACATTGGCAATTCTGGATGCTCCGGCTTATGATTCGACCTGAATCCAAAGAGAGTCGGTTTGGGCAAATGCTGCCGCCCAAAACATGTGCATTTGGACCTCCTGGAAAAGGTCTGATGAGGCAGAATCCTGGCCAATTTTATAGGAGTAAAGATATTTGCATATATATCATTGGTCAACATCGGCAATTCTGGATGGACCGGCTTATGGTTCGACATAAGTCCAAAGAATGTCGCTTTGGACAAGTGGTACCGCAACAAATCGTGTACATTTGGACCCCCTGGACAAGATACGATGAGGCAGAATCCTGTCAATTTGATAGCAGTAAATATATTTGCATCTATATCATTGGACGACAATGGCAATTCTGGATACTCCGGCTTATGATTCGATCTGAATCCAAAGACAGTCGCTTTGGACAAGGGCTACCGCACAAATCTTGTACATTTGAACCTCCTGTACAAGATATGATGAGGCAGAATCCTGGCAAATTGATAGGAGTTAATATGTTTGCATCTATATCATTGGACGACATTGGCAATTCTGGATGCTTCGGCTAATGGTTCGACCTAAGTCCAAAGAATGTCGCTTTGGACACGTGCTACCGCACAAATCTTGTACATTTGGACCCCCTGGACAAGATACGATGAGGCAGAATCCTGTCAAATAGATAGGAGTGAAGATGTTTGCACCTATATCATTGGACGACATTGGCAATTCTGGATGCTCCGGCATATGATTCGACCTGAATCCAAAGACAGTCGCTATGGACAAGTAATACCGCATAAATCTTGTACATTTGAACCTAGGAACAAAGTATGATGAGGCAGAATGCTATCACATTGATAGGAGTGAAGATGTTTGCATCTATATCTTTGGACGACATTGGCAATTCTGGATGCTTCGGCTTATGGATCAACCTGAGTCCAAAGAGATTCGCTTTTGTCAAGTGGTACCGCACAAATCGTGTACATTAGAACCTCCTGGAAAAGGTATGGTGAGGCAGAATCCTGTCACATTGATAGTAGTAAAGATATTTGCATCTATATCATTGGTCGACATTGGCAATTCAGGATGCTTCGGCTTATGGATCGACCTGAGTCCAAAGAGAGTCGTTTTGGACAAGTGCTACCGCACAAATCTTGTACATTTGGACCTCCTGGACCAGGCATGATGAGGCAGAATCCTATTACATTGATAGGAGTAAAGATATTTGCATCTATATCATTGGACGACATTGGCAATTCTGGATTCTTCGCCTTATGATTAGACCTGAATCTAAATCGAGTCGCTTTGGACAAGTGCTACCGCACAAATCTTGTACATTTGGACCTCCTGGACCAGGCATGATTAGGCAGAATCCTATTACACTGATAGGAGTAAAGATATTTGTATATATATCATTGGACGACTTTGGAAATTGTGGATGCTCAACATATCATTCGACCTGTGTCCAAAGAGAGTCGTTTTGGACAAATTCTGCCGCCCAAACCTTGTCCATTTGGACCTCCGGGACCCGATATGATGAGGCAGAATCCTGGCAAATTGATAGGAGTTAAGATGTTTGCATCTATATCATTCGGATAAGATAGTCAATTTTTGTTACTTCGGCATATGGATCGACCTGAGTCCAAAGAGAGTCGCTTTGGACAAGTGCTACCTCACAAATCGTGTACATTTGAACCTCCTGGACAAGATATGATGAGGTAGAATCCTGTCAAATTGATAGGAGTAAAGATATTTGCATCTATATCATTTGGCCACATTGGCAATTTTTTCTGCTTCGGCTTGTGGATCGACCTGAGGCCAAAGCGAGTCGCTTTGGACAAGTGCTACAGCACAAATATTGTACATTTGGACCTCGTGTACAAGATACGGTGAGGCAGAATCCTGTGAAATTAATAGGAGTAAAGATACTTACATCTATATCATTGGACGACATTGGCAATTCTGGATGATCCGGCTTATGATTCGACCTGAGTCCAAAGAGAGTCGCTTTGGACAAGGGCTACCGCACAAACCTTGTACATTTGGACCTCCTGGACCCGATATAATGAGGCAGAATCCTGGCAAATTGATAGGAGTTAATATGTTTGCATCTATATCATTGGACCACATTGGCAATTCTGGATGCTTCGGCTAATGGTTCGACCTAAGTCCAAAGAATGTCGCTTTGGACACGTGCTACCGCACAAATCTTGTACACTTGATCCTCCTGGACAAGACACGATGAGCCAGAATCCTGTCGAATTGATAGGAGTGAAGGTATTTGCATCTATATCATTGGACATTTTGTTCTAATTCTTCCATTACGAGGTTCGCCACAGCTGGAGATAGCGGAGAACCCATAGCACAGCCAAAGGTCTGTTTATAAATCCTATTATCGAACAAGAAAATATTATTCTCTAAACAGTCTTTGGTGGCTTTTAAAAATTCTGATTTGGGAATTTTTAGAGAAGGTGTTTTTAGTTGTTCCCATCTGTTGCCAATGACGTTAAGAGCGAGGTCTATGGGGACGTTAGTGAACAGTGCTGTGACATCCAATGAAATCAACACATAATCTGCAGGGATGGTGAATTCAGGTATCTCTTTAACTAGGCTCCAACTGTCTTTTACATGATACCTAGTCTTTCCTACAATTTCGTTTAGTTTCTTGCTCAGAAACGAAGCGAGGTTGTAGGTAGGGCCATTTACTGTGGAAACTATTATTCGCCATGCTAATTGGACGACTTTGGCAATTGTGGATGCTTCGGCTAATGGTTCGACCTAAGTCCAATGAATGTCGCTTTGGACAAGTGCTACCGCACAAATCTTGTACATTTGAACCTCGTGGACAAGATACGATGAGGCAGAATCCTGTCAAATAGATAGGAGTGAAGATGTTTGCTTCTATATCATTGGGCTACCTTGGCAATTCTGGATGCTCGGCATATGATTCGACCTGAGTCAAAGAGATTGGCTTTTGTCAAGTGCTACCGCACAATTCTTGTCCATTTGGACCTCCTGGACAAGATATGATGAGGCAGAATCCTATCACATTGATAGGAGTAAAGATATTTGCATCTATATCATTGGACGACATTGGCAATTCTGGATGCTCCGGCATATGATTCGACCGGAGGCCAAAGAGAGTCGCTTTGGACACGTGCTACCGCACAAATCTTGTACATATGGACCCCCTGGACAAGACACGATGAGCCAGAATCCTGTCAAATTGATAGGAGTGAAGATATTTGCATCTTATCATTAGACGGCATTGGTAATTCTGGATGCTCAGGCTTATGATTCGACCTGAGTCCAAGGAGAGTCGCTTTGGACAAGTGCTACCGCACAAATCTTGTACATTTGGACCTCCTGGACCAGGCATGATTAGGCAGAATCCTATTACACTGATAGGAGTAAAGATATTTGTATATATATCATTGGACGACTTTGGAAATTGTGGATGCTCAACATATCATTCGACCTGTGTCCAAAGAGAGTCGTTTTGGACAAATTCTGCCGCCCAAACCTTGTCCATTTGGACCTCCGGGACCCGATATGATGAGGTAGAATCCTGTCAAATTGATAGGAGTAAAGATATTTGCATCTATATCATTTGGCCACATTGGCAATTTTTTCTGCTTTGGCTTGTGGATCGACCTGAGTCCAAAGAGAGTCGCTTCGGACAAGTGCTACCGCAACAAGTCTTGTACATTTGGACCCCCTGTACAATGTATGATGAGGCAGAATCCTATCACATTGATAGGAGTAAAGATATTTGCATCTATTTCAATGGACGACATTGGCAATTCTGGATGATCCGGCTTATGATTCGACCTGAGTCCAAAGAGAGTCGCTTCGGAGAAGTGCTACCGCAACAAGTTTTGTACATTTGGACCCCCTGGACAAGATATGATGAGGCAGAATCCTATCACATTGATAGGAGTAAAGATATTTGCATCAGTATCATTGGGCGACATGGCAATTCTGGATGCTTCGGCATATGATTCGACCTGAGTCCAAAGAGCTTCGCTTTTGTCTAGTGCTACCGCACAAATCTTGTACACTTGAACATCCGGAACAGGGTATGATGAGGCAGAATCCTGTCACATTGATAGGAGTAAAGATATTTGCATCTATATCAATGGACGACATTGGCATTTCGGAATGCTCGGCATATGATTCGATCTGAGTCAAAGGGATTGGCTTTTGTCAAGTGCTACCGCACAAATCTTGTCCATTTGGACCTCCTGGACAAGATATGATGAGGCAGATTCCTGTCAAATTGATAGGAGTGAAGATATTTGCATCTATATTATTGGACGACATTGGCAATTCTGGATGCTCAGGCTTATGATTCGACCTGAGTCCAAAGAGAGTCGCTTCGGACAAGTGCTACCGCAACAAGTCTTGTACATTTGGACCCCCTGGACAAGATATGATGAGGCAGAATCCTATCACATTGATAGGAGTAAAGATATTTGCATCTGTATCATTGGGCGACATGGCAATTCTGGATGCTTCGGCATATGATTCGACCTGAGTCCAAAGAGCTTCGCTTTTGTCTAGTGCTACCGCACAAATCTTGTACACTTGATCCTCCTGGACAAGACACGATGAGCCAGAATCCTGTCGAATTGATAGGAGTGAAGGTATTTGCATCTATATCATTGGACGACATTGGCAATGCCGGATGCTCCGGTTTATGATTCGACCAGAGTCCAAGGAGAGTCGCTTTGTACAAGTGCTACCGCCCAAACCTTGTACATTTGAACATCCGGAACAGGGTATGATGAGGCAGAATCCTGTCACATTGATAGGAGTGAAGATATTTGCATATATATCATTAGAAGGCATTGGCAATTCTGGATGCTCGGCATATGATTCGACCTGAGTTCGAAGAGAGTCGCTTTGGACAAATGCTGCCGCCTAAATCTTGTCCATTTGGACGTCCTGGACAAGATATGATGAGGCAGAATCCTATCACATTGATAGGAGTAAAGATATTTGCATGTATATCATTGGACGACATTGGCAATTCTGGATGCTCCGGCTTATGATTCGACCTGAGTCCAAAGAGAGTCGCTTTGGACAAGGGCTACCGCACAAATCTTGTACATTTTGACCTACTGGACAAGGTATGATGAGGCACAATCCTGTCAAATTGATAGGGGTAAAGATATTTGGTTTATGATTCGACCTGAGTCCAAGGAGAGTCGCTTTGGACAAGTGCTACCGCCCAAACCTTGTACATTTGAACATCCGGACCAGAGTATGGGGAGGCAGAATCCTATTACATTGATAGGAGTAAAGATATTTGCATATATATCATTGGAGGACTTTGGCAAAATTGTGGATGCTCCGGCGTATGATTCGACCAGAGGCCAAAGAGAGTCGCATTGTACAAGTGCTACAGCACAAATATTGTACATTTGGACCTCGTGTACAAGATACGGTGAGGCAGAAACCTGTCAAATTAGTAGGAGTAAAGATATTCGCATCTATATCATTGGTCAACATTGGCAATTCTGGATGCTCCGGCTAATGATTCGACCTGAATCCAAAGAGAGTCGCTTTGGACACGTGCTACCTCACAAATCTTGTACATTTGGACCCCCTGGACAAGATATGATGAGGCAGAATCCTGTCAAATTGATAGGAGTAAAGATATTTGCATCTATATCTTTGGTCAACATCGGCAATTCTGGATGGTCCGGCTTACGGTTCGACCTAAGTCCAAAGAATGTCGCTTTGGACAAGTGCTACCGTACAAATCTTGTACATTTAAACCTCGTGGACAAGATACGATGAGGCAGAAACCTGTCAAATTGATAGCAGTAGAGATATTTGCATCTGTATCATTGCACGACATTGGCAATTCTGGATGCTTCGGCTTATGGATCGACCTCAATCCAAAGAGTTTCGCTTTTGTCTAGTGCTACCGCACAAATCTTGTACACTTGATCCTCCTGGACAGGACACGATGAGCCAGAATCCTGTCAAATTGATAGGAGTGAAGATATTTGCATCTATATCATTAGACGGCATTGGCAATTCTGGATGCTCAGGCTTATGATTCGACCTGAGTCCAAGGAGAGTCGCTTTGGACAAGTGCTACCGCCCAAACCTTGTACATTTGAACATCCGGAACAGGGTATGATGAGACAGAATCCTGTCAAATTGATAGGAGTAAAGATGTTTGCTTCTATATCATTGGGCTACCTTGGCAATTCTGGATGCTCGGCATATGATTCGACCTGAGTCAAAGAGATTGGCTTTTGTCAAGTGCTACCGCACAATTCTTGTCCATTTGGACCTCCTGGACAAGATATGATGAGACAGAATCCTATCACATTGATAGGAGTAAAGATATTTGCATCTATATCATTGGACGACATTGGCAATTCTGGATGCTCCGGCATATGATTCGACCGGAGGCCAAAGAGAGTCGCTTTGGACACGTGCTACCGCACAAATCTTGTACATATGGACCCCCTGGACAAGACACGATGAGCCAGAATCCTGTCAAATTGATAGGAGTGAAGATATTTGCATCTTATCATTAGACGGCATTGGCAATTCTGGATGCTCAGGCTTATGATTCGACCTGAGTCCAAGGAGAGTCGCTTTGGACACGTGCTACCGCACAAATCTTGTACATATGGACCCCCTGGACAAGATACGATGAGCCAGAATCCTGTCAAATTGATAGGAGTGAAGATATTTGCATCTATATCATTGGAAGACATTGGCAATCATGGGGATCCGGCTTATGATTCGACCTGAACCCAAATAGAGTCGGTCTGGACAAGTGCTACCGCACAATTCTTGTACATTTAGACCTACTGGAAAAGATACGATGATGGAGTATCCTGGCAAATTGATAGGAGTAAAGATATTTGCATCTACATCATTGGACGACATTGGCAATTCTGGATGCTTCGGCTTATGGATCGACCTGAGTCCAAAGAGAGTCGCTTTGGACTAGTGCTACCGCACAAATCTTGTACATTTGGACCTCCTGGACCAGGCATGATGAGGCAGAATCCTATTACATTGATAGGAGTAAAGATATTTGCATATATATCATTGGACGACTTTGGCAATTGTGGATGCTCAGCATATCATTCGACCTGAGTCCAGAGAGAGTCGCTTTGGACAACTCAGTGTGGCGAATGCAGTGCCCGTCATGGGTGTATCGGACTGCGGACAACCTCGTTATTTTGTGGGCGGCAAATACCCATTTTAGTTCGGGGTCCACCGGACGCCCACACTCCCCTACGCTTAAATACCTTAACCTAGGGGCTCCGTTCGCGATCGCACGCAGTCCAGACGGCAGGACACTAAACCCGAAGAGATCTAACTCTTCCAAAAGCGGGGCATACGTCGCGGTCAGTGTTAGGAGAGACGGACGCAAGTTCGCTGCCACTTCCGAGTCGCTAAGGTTGACGGCACGAAGTGCGGGGGCGCACCTCCGCAGCAACCAATAATATGCGTCATGGGTAACCACCTTCAAGTCTCGGTATTCCGGCCAGCGCCAGCTCGTTAGCGTCAGGGTAGTGGTGGTTTGGAGATGTAGGAGCACCCCAGCCCTCCACGCTTTGTTGACCTGCTCCATCCTTGCCAGGTCGATGTAACTGACGTATTTGGCGATTTCCGCCACCACGTCCGCCGGAAGCAGCGGTGTTGGCCACCATCCCAGACCGTCGAACGGGTGCATCGCCGATGTTGACGAAACCGCAGGTTGAGCTCTATCGTACCATGCGTCCGCCATTTGTAAGGCAATCCGCCGCTTGTGCAGGACGATCGGATGTTGCGCCGTGTCTTCCACCACAGCCTTCACCTGGTTTACGGTGGCGAAGGTCACGTAACCGCAATTCCCATGTGGGGATTGGCGCACGACTGCGTGTTCTGCCCCGGATGGTGCGAAGATCCGCATCAGGTCCTTCTTCTTTGTCCCTCGCGCCAGCCGCGTCACGAACAGACGCCTACACTCAAGGTTCCTTGGTCTGCTCGCCATTTCAACTAAACTATGGTGTTATTAGAAATACAATTATTATCAATTCAGTGCCTGGCCCGATGTATGCCGTTTTTCTTAGTGCCGCAACAGGAGGATGGCTGCGCAGCTAGCTGTAAGTGTGCGCGACGTGTCTAGAGTGCGACGTGCCTTTGGTCTTACCATCTACGCACGTATATTACTGGTACAGGGGTTGCACTTTGTCGGCGTGTTTAAGAATACGCTCGCCATTCTCGTTCTCCAGCAGCACGGTATTTCCCTCTAGGATTTTGACAACTCTGTAGGGCCCTCGATATCTACTACTAAACTTTCCCTTCTTCGGTTCGTTAAGCACCCGCACCATGTCGCCCTCCCTCGCATTTAGTGGTCGCGCGTGTCTATCGTATCGCTCCTTAGATTTTTGTTTTGCAGCAATTAAGTTTATTCCGGCTACCACTTGCATCTCAGACAGGCGAGGTATTAATTCCCGTAGATACGATCCGTACGTATCTGTCCTGTCGTCGGTGCAAAAAGAGTTCGGGTATCTTGCTAGTCTACCGAATACTAGTTCGTAGGGCGTAATGTTAGTCGCTTCGTGCACCGACGTATTATACGAGAACATTGCGAACGGTACCAACCGATCCCAATCCTCGTATTCGCCTAAATAATGTTTTATGTATTCGGTTAGTACTATATGACTACGCTCCAAGGCTCCATTAGTCTGCGGGTGGTAACCGGAAGTCGTTACGTTGTCGATATCGAATAATCGCCCAATTTCGCGGATAACTTTATTTATAAAACTGGTACCTTTATCTGTTAATATTACTCGCGGAGCTCCTTACTGCAATATAAGGCTAGTCACGAGGACGTGAGCAATAGTCTCGGCCTTAATATCGGGTACGGGCACCGCGAGGCAGAATTTTGTTAGATTGTCCTGCATCGTGAATATGTGTCTATTCCCGTCGGGAGTCGTGGGGAGCGGTCCTACTGTGTCAAGAGATACTTTCGCAAAAGGCTCTATCGGTGTGTCGGTAATTACCATTGGTTCACGCGTTCTTGCTCGTATTCATTTCTTTTCCTGGCATTCCGCACAAGTTCTAATGAAGTTCTGGATCTCGTTTTTCATTCCCGGCCAATAAAATCTCTCTCTTATTCTTCGATAGGTTTTCGTAACGCCTTTATGCCCTCCCACAACACCTGCATGCAGTTCTTTAATAATCTCCGCCCGCATCGATTCCGGGGGAATTGATACCTTTTCCGTGAAAAGGGTTATGGTGATACCAGTATGTTCAAATACCTCACTAATTTCCTGTATGAACGTTTCGCGAGTCAAACTGTCTGTCATATTTCCCTCCAGCGATATACCGCAAGCGCTTGCCCCGTAGTTTGATAATGTTTTACGAAGGCTCTGCAGTCCAGTCACACTGTCCGTAGTACTAGGTGTATTAAAAAAACGGTCGGTCAGCACAATATTAAAAATTCGGTGCTGTCCGTATTGTGTTACCAGTATGTTTCCTTTCTTTGGCCTTGCAAGTTTCATGTCTTCTACCGAAATCATACGCAATTCTACGAGTAGCCGCGAGTAGTAAGAGTACGCCGCTTCTGGACCCGAGGCGAGAGTAAGCCGATTCTGGACCAGTAATTCTGGACCAGTAGCCGATTCTGGATCAGTGTAGTCGATTCTGCTGGACCGCAGTCATTCGGTCTTGCGTGTTTGCGTGTATTTTTTATTTTTTTATCGAAGTTTGCGGTTAGTGTCTTAATCACAGGTTGAAGTTTGCGGTTTGTCTTATCGGAGAGGTGAAGTTTGCGGTTTGTCTTTTAATGAGGGGAAGTTTGCGGTTTGTCTTAATCAGGTGGAAGTTTGCGCGGTCGGCGGTTAAAATCGGAAGAACGTTGGAAGGTGAAGAAGGCGAGCCGTTCGATTCCACAGCGGTAGCGGTCAAGGTTAAAAGTCGGCGGTTGGGCGATATCGAGTCGGTCGCTGCTGATATCGGGGGGCCTTGCCTTATTTTTTCTGTTAGGTCGAAAGTTTGTGGTTTACACGGAAGTTAGAGAGTAGGAGGAGAAGGGGTTGGACAGGAACAATACGAAACGAACGATAAGCGATTACACGATACTCGAGCGAGCGTGTGGGCAACGATATCGAGAGCGGAGGTAGTACACAGAGGTAGTAGTAGGCGTTGTACTACGAAATGCCGTGCGGGGGGTTGGAAGTAGACCGGTAGGAGAAGGTTGCAGATGAATGATACGATAAGCGATTACGCGGTACTCGAGCGTGTGTGGGCAACAACGATATCGAGAGCGGAGGACGATTGTACTACGGAGGAGGAGGTTGGGTGGGAGCAAGGTGTACGGGCAGTGAGGAGGGGGTCCGAGGTCATCTTGGAGCAGCGGACGCGTTGCAGGTCGGGGGTGGGAGGGAGGGGAGAGGGTCCCGGGGAAAGGGCGCTAGGCGCTAGCTAATATTCGCACGTTAAACGTAGCACATCGGTTAATACTCTTCGTAGCATCAGCAGACTAGGAAGCAGAGAAGTGCAGTTCATTGTTATTATCTTTAGGTGAATTTACATTATACAATGTCGATACTGTCTACGAACATTTGAGCTGCGAAACGATAAAGTCGGGTGCGCGCGCGATGGAATACGGTAGTAAATGATCGTAATAATGTAAATATCAATGCCAGTATTATTTATTTATATCTATTGTTTTTAAAATAAGGTTAAAAATACAATTTAAATATGTTCTTACGATACAAAGAATTGATATGAGAAATGTTAAATATAATCCTGCGTTTCTTGTTCCGATTGCAAATCTGATATGGATTCCTGCCAGTCTTGTTCCGATAGCAAATCCGGTATGGATTCTACGGGCGATGGCGAGGAAGAGGCATAAGTAACTCCTTTTTCACTGTTGTTCCCTGTATCGCTTTCCTCGTTACCGTCAGAACTAAAACTCGCGCAATATGATATTGCCGAACAATCCTCAGAGTCCTGATGCAACATCGGTGCGCTGCAAAGACTCAAATTAAATATTTTTGCTAAAGCGAATAAAGTCTGTGAAGCTGTGTACTTACTTCAAATGTAATTGCAAGATTTCCCTGTGTCCTTTGTCACACATATAAATATCATTATTTAACTTAATAGCTAACATTTCCTCAAATCCGTAGTCGTCTATAAACGATAGAATATCTTCAATAATCTCTAATATTTCCATATAAAGCCATGTAGACGGTGATTTTATAAATTTGTCGTTTATCTCCATCATGAACTCGAATTTTGAAACACTGAAAAAGAATAAAACTGAGTATACGTGGAAAGTTATAAATATGAAAAGAAGAATAAGAGTATTTTTTATTTACCATTTTGACGCTATCGTATCGGTCTCCTCCATCACCGGTATCATTATTTTAAATAATTTATTGAATATATAAAAAGTTGTATTTACTTTTATCATTAGAAACTTATGTAAATCTCTTTCAATAATAAATTTTAAAATATCTTTAATCTTATCGATTGTATCATTATTTATAAATTTCCAATGATTTGGACACTCAATCTCACAGTTTTCACTAATTGATAGGAGATATTTGAAATTACAATTCTCCATGTTTAATTTCACTATGACGTTGAAACTGATCGTCCTTTGTTCACGTCTGAGCGTGCTATAAGGTACTGTTTATGGTAGCAGGTGTAGTTTATATGCATTGGGTGTTAGATATTAATGTACAATAAGAGGGGGTAATTCTGTCATAGTAGAGGAGTCATATTTATATTAGCTTACGCACAATACTAGATAATGGGTTATATTCTACTATGCGATCATGTAAAATAAGACAATAAGCACATGTATTGGGGGGGATATTATTAGCACATTCAAATTCAATTTTTACATCTACCGTACCTGTTTTGACCGTTTCGTTTTGGTGCGAACAATCAATTACTACTATTGGACCTATTGTATCAATGAAAGAGTCCATGCTCAGTAATGGCGCACATTCAGATAAATCTGATAAGTTATAATATGATTTTTTAAATCTAGCGTACATATCATATAAGATTGTAGCTTGATTGTTACCAAAATTTGAATTGAGCCTATCATAGGGATAAAAGTCGGAGTTTAAGTGAAGCTTAATATCCCGTAGAAAGCAATGATCGAATTTCGTACAGGCTTTCTTGAAATCATTTTTTCTATTAGTTTGAAACGCAAATATGATGTAGCGAGGCTTTTCTAGCTGAGTTGAGGCTTTAACAGCCCATGTATGATTTTGTGTTTCGGGTAATAAGGGATATTCATGTAACTCCCAAGAACGAAAGCAGATTGAAATTGGTCTATCATGTTGTAGAAGGCGTAAAAATTGTAATTTAGTACTTTCGTCTAACGTAATGTGTTTCATCATCCATTGTATTTTTGTTAATTCAATTTTTGGTTCCACGACAAATTCATGTTCGGATACTATTGCATTTTTATCATCTTTTGCTCTAATTAAAATTAATTCATGCCTTCCATATGTAATTACGCGTTTATAATCTTCAAAGAATCCTAAAATTATATTCAACGGTACGCAAAAACTAAACGAATTGACAGATTCGTTTAGCGGTTTCCATTTTCCATAGTTCCAACCGGCTTTAGCCAGTTCCCTACTTTTAGAATCTCCGAGTGAAATATAATTCTTTAATGTAGTAGTAATGCCCACATTTTTACAACGGTCTATCTCAATTCCATTAAGCTCATATCGTATTTCAGTAAATAGGAAAGCAATTGCATTGTTTTCTAAGCGGCTAGTTTTATTTGTATCGTTATTATATTTTATGCTACACCGTCCCTCAATTAATAAGTAACTTTCACATGGTAATACAATTAAATCTTGCTGCTGTATCGGAATTCTTATTTCATCGTTATAACTTAGAGAAGAATTAACGTAGGGATTATAAACATGAAACTCGTAGCCACTAATTCGATTATCAATAACAGGAGAATCATGAATATTAAGCGAGTCGCTCATATTATTTAGATATTACCGTAAAGCCTAGCGATTCTAAAAATTTCTTATTTACCGAACTTAACCTCTTTATTTTCGACGTTGACGCTGATGTAAGACTCTTTCGCGAACGATATGGGTTTTGGTGGAAGTGTATCGCTCTACTGACACGTTTCTTAATCGGTGCTCTTAATTTACATACTTTTTCCACGCTATTAGCCCTCCTATCATTATTATAAATTATCATTTTTTCTAATATGTAATCTTATTGTCACTTCTTCGTCTCCGAAATCAACTAAATCTCCGCTTTGATCTACTACTCGTAAATTTATGCGGTCTATAACTCTTACGATGATTGGAAGATAAATGACGTTTGACGGCGTTTCCGATATTTTATATCCTGGCTCAACGTTTGGGAAAAATTCATGAATTGTGTGCACAATTTTCCCGTTACTATATGCACCGGCAGTAATACTACAGTCAATACGAATTATATTCAGTTTAATAATTTTTACTGTAATATCCGATTCATACCATTTTTCAGGTTCAAGTATTCTCTTGTTTGAAAATCCTAATATACTTCCAATACTGTTTGGTTTACTGAAGTCTATAGAATACTTACATTTGATTTCACTTTTTAACGTACTATTATTTGCACGTAATATGAAGATATTATCTGGATCCTCGCTTACCTCTTTACGAATATTGTCTTGAATATAGGTATTAATACTTGATAGCTCGTAGGAACCTTTTGGTATAACGATTTCCTTATTACCGTCGTAATAAAATTTATTATTTGATTCATCGATATTAGGAATAGCGTGAAATGTTTGAAAATCTACTAAACCTAATTCATATTTTCCATTACTCAAATCTAACGGCGGGAAAAAATCAGCTATCAAGTCTGAAGACGTGCCACTTAAAGTTACAGTAAACGACATTTTTAGATGTTACGTTTAAGAAATTCAAAGCATAACTGACCACAATTAGTCATGTCGTATGATTGATAACTGCTGTAATTATAAGAAACTGCTGCTTGTTTTTTTTTATTAAAATAATTTATTAGTTCTAATGGTGGCCTTAAATTACCGAACGAATCAAAATATTTAACATTGTTTCCTTTTTTAATATATGCCACCCAGTGTGTTCCTTTTCCTTCATTATTATCCAAATTTACTATTCCACATTCATTTCTTCTTATCGTTATAGGTAGTTTATTTCTAATAAAAACCCCTCTAAAATATGGAATATTTTTGCACGCTTTTTCTAATTGTATATTAGTGGTTACTCCAGTTGCGACTAATGCATTCGAATTATTATTTTTTTTTTTCCCGGCCTTTCTTCGTTTTCTAATACCACGACCGCTTATACGTTTATATGGAGATAAATAGAGTCCGCGACCCTCTAAAGTTGCATTGTGTCTTTTCAATTCTTTTAACTGCTTTTGCTGAGCTTTATACCTATTTATTGCGGATGCAATATTAGCAGCACCTCCCGCTAGCGTACCCAAGACACCGAAAAGTGGCAATAGCGGTATAAATCCGCCTCGTTTAGCAATACGTATCTTTCTTTTTCTATTTTTCTTTTTATTCATGCCCATACCCATTTTTATTTTTGCATTCATAAGGCCCCAAGTAACAGTAGCGGCAATACGATGACCAAGTTTAGTATCTTTCGCTGTAGCAATTTGTTTAGCAGCTGCTGCTAAAGATTTATCTGCCTTATGTCGCTCCTCAATATCTTTACAATTAGAATAGGCGATGTCGTGTTCACGACAAGCTGAATCTAATTTATACCGTTTTGTCCTAATGATAATCTTTTCTTTAAATGCGTACCAGGTCCGCAAAACTGGTACCCCGGAATATGTAATTCGAAAGGAAGTGCATTGATTGCAGAGTTTAATATACCACTCCCCTTAGTATGACTGCTATTCACTCTTTCTTTTCTATTTGCATACGCTATCATTACACTTACACTTCACCATCTTCTGAGATAATAAAGCTAATAAATGATTACTCGCCTATTTATATGCTTTTGCTGTAAGCGAATATTTGTAGTTATTCTTTTAGTCTCTACGGGTAATATTAACATGCGTTTTGTTAAGCAGCCGTTGTCAATTTGTAATAATTTTGTGTGTGAAAAAATGTTACTTGGAGAAAATCGTAATGATAATTATCGACGTCATAGTAAGATACTCCCCAATACTATTCGCTGTATAATATGCGGACCATCTAATTGTGGAAAAACCAATATAATAGTTAATTTAATTGAAAGCCCTAATGGAGTGCGCTTTGAAAATATTTATGTGTATTCGAAATCACTACAACAAGTAAAATATCGCTATCTCGAAAGAATTATATCAACACTACCAGACATCGGCTATTATAAATTTTCAAATAATAGCGAGATTATTCCGATTTCTGAAGCTTTGCCTAATTCTATCTTTATATTCGATGATGTAGCCTGTGATAAACAGCAAACTATAAGGGAGTATTTTTCAATGGGCAGGCATTCTAATATCGATAGTTTTTATTTATGTCAAACTTATGCAAAAATACCTAAGCATCTTATGAGAGATAATACGAATTTATTAGTAATTTTTCAGCAAGATAATACAAATTTACGCCATATTTATAATGAACATATTAATACGGATATGAGCTATGAAGATTTTCTAGCATTATGTAGAAATTGCTGGGAGAAAAAGTATGGATTTTTAGTAATTGATAAGGATAGTAATATTCAAAATGGAAGGTATCGAAAAGAATTTGACCAGTTTGCTATTATATAAATCAGTATACTGCTAATATTCAGTCATTATACATCCACGGAAGGAGTGAGAAGTGAGATGGGTGGTACGCGAGAAAATAAGAAACGCCAGCAAATTTTAAAACATATCGCGAAAACAAGTGATGTAATTCGAAAAAAATATATAGATTTGAAACTTGATAAAATAGAGTCTGAGGAATATTTAAAAGAAACATATAAACCGATAACTAAACCTCTAAAAAAATTACTAGAGAAAAATATAATTACGAATAACAATAATGAAAAGAAAAAATTTGAAATTGAAAAAGATATTGAAAGTGATATTGAAGATATTGAAGATAATGAAGATGATGTTTTTGAAGATGAAGATAGTGGAGGAGTTGAAGACTTGAGTAAGAAAAAAACAAAGGAAATGGTTAATCCGTCATTGAGTGAAACACATTAGTTATTCGCCGTCTAGTGCCGTTATTAGGAGTACTAAAACTATAAATGATAATATAAAATTTAAGACAACGCCACAAATAGGTAAGAGAAGGACATTTGCTGAAGCGTCAACTCCTATATCTCATATACCATGATCGATAGAAAGACCAAATGTTGAAGAATCTTCACCGTTAGAAAGATCACAAGCGGAATCCTCTATTAGTGAAATATTACAAAATCCGCCTGAAGATGTTAGAAATTTAATGCAGGAGAACTTAGGCCCATTATCACGAAAATATATTAGCTTATTTTTTAGTACAGATTTTGACAAAGAAATTGATCATGTTTACGGCATATATTTTAAAGATGACAATTTAATGTTAGGTGACAGCATGTTCGAAAACCCCGCTTTGGCGCCGGTTCGTGGTAGAGAGGAGCACACGCCGCGGCTGCGCACAGCGCCGATCGACCAGCCGGCTACGTGCTGCCAAGCACGCGCCTAATGGCGATGCGCGCGCGAAATACGCGCTTGCGGCCGTCTCACCCGCCAACACCCCGCTAGCTCGGGGGCCCACCGGCTTCCCGGAGCCGCCAATGTTTTGGCTTTTGAGCCGTTGAGTTTTCGAATAGCTCGACCGGGCGGCTCCTGGAGGTCGGCGGGTATGCGACCGAAGGAGGAGGCGACCGTTGCTTCCTCCTTCGTGTAAGGACCTCCGAGCAGGAAAGACGTGCGATTAGGCGAGAAAAGAGAGAGAGAGACAAAAGGAGAGAAAGAAAAGAGTTTCGGTGCGATTCCCGTTAAATTCGGTGACAAACTTTATTCGGTGTGGCAATTCCCGTTCGAGTCGGAAAACACTTTTAGCAGGTTCGGTTTAGCGAGGTTTGCGAGCCCGTTAAAGTCGGTGCGTTGTATTAAAGTGTTTTAGCCCGTTCGAATCGGTGCAACATTGTTCTAAGGGTTTAGTGTCCCGTTCGAGTCGGTGACGAAATTCTCAGGTGCGTGTTATTAAAGTGTCGGTGAGTTAAAGGAGAACTGTGTTCTATCCACCCCTCCTTTCCCGCGATCCGCAAGAACATTTCGAGTTGCTCGCAGCGAGGAGTCCGGACACTCTTCGAACACAGCATATTTGAGGTGGATGAAAATGATAATATTATTATTAAGAAAACTACATACGGCGGAACCCCTGGAATTTTCGAATTAATTTTCAAGAAAATTCCCATTTCAAAATTATATAATAATACAGATTTAATTAAGTATAAAACTATTTTATTAAAAACAAATGCCTTCCGTAGAGATTACCAATCATCACAACAGATTATGGGCAGTAAAGGATTTAAATATAAAAAAATAATTGCTCCATTACTAGCACCACATTTAGCTATAGCTACAGCCGCGGAAAGAGCTAAAACAAAATCTAATAAATTTAAAGTTGGAGCAGGAAATAAATTTGCAATGAAAAAATATATACCGAATAATATGTTAGTTACGAATGAACCAGTGAATTATGTTCACTGGGACAATCCTAATGAGCTTATTGACCGTTTACGGCTTTTAATATATCATCAAAAAAAGTTGGACATACAGGACATGATAATGAAATTATGTCAATAGTGGAGGAACTTCGCGAAGCCAATATTATTATATAATATTTGTGTATGCCTAAATTATATTTAGTCTTATAATGTTCATTAACAAGTTTGGTGGTAAGGGCATAGAAGATGCTAATGATCGGTTACAAAATTCTAATATGAAAAGGAAAGGTATTTTTCTTCATTTCAACGTTAATGAGGGCGGCTATGATGCAAAAAATAGAAAAATTATACGATTAGCAAATCCTGGAAACTCTACAGACGCTGCGAACAAATACTATGTAGATGAACGTATATTAAGAAACGATAGGGCGCTTCGAGGCAGTCTCAACGAAAAAATTGAAAAGTGTGCATCGCAAAGCGAAGCTAATTACGATAAATTAAAGAGAATAAATGCCGTATTAAATCTTTATGGCGCAAATTTCAATAAACTTGATGAAGTGACTTCTACGTTAACAGAAAAAATTATAAAGTTAGAAGTAAATGGAAAAGAAAATAATAAATTGCTGCAAAATGTTATAGAAGATTTCCTCGCGCAACAGCAAAAAATAGAGTCTGATGAAAAAAACCTTAATGAAAAATTGAATACAATTTCTAAAAATATTGAAGAAATTAATTATAATATTACTTCAGCAAAAAATAGTATTAGTCATGTTACGTTCTACGTCCTCCACCCGCTTTTTTTAACGAATATATTCTCGCAATGAGCTCATCGCACCGCGTATCTATTTAATTAGATGTAAGTCGTACATAAACGAAACAAGAGCCGGCGCACCGCGCCACCGAAATTCCTTCACGTAACGCTGACGCCCATCCGGGACGTAATCCGCGCCACGCGAAGGGATGACATAATGACGACAATAGCGATGTAAGTAGAGACATAAGAATGCTGACGCCGAATCAGCTCACAGGCTAACCCCAACGATCGACTAGCGATCCGCGGCAACACATAGTTCCGAGAACGCCAACTTCCAAACGGAAGCTAGGGTACCAGTTCCACGAAGGACCTGGCGACCATCAGCAAAACCCACTACTTAAATGGGCCACAGTCAGTCAGTCAGTAAGTCAGTCACAATTCTCCGCTCCATAGTTAACGTCACGCTCAAGTCGGGCACCAAGTCACTTCAGTTTACTTTCGGCAACTCGTTAATCCAAGTTATCAAGCTCTTCAACCAACCAAGTTCGGCTACGACCCATGTAAATTCGGCAACTGTAAACCAGCTAGGTGTACTTCAAGATAAAATATCCAGTCCACTTCCACCATCTGAACATTATTTAATTCACACGACCGTGTCCTTCCTGCACGTCAACACCAAACACCACCACCTCTACCTCTACCCAGGGCCCCAGAGAACTACCTGCAGCCGTCGACGCCCTCCCAGGCATCCACCGTGGTAGAACTCCCGGTGATCGTCACCTACAGCCGTGGACGCCCTCCCAGGCATCCACCGTGGTCGACTCCCGGTAATCGTCGAGCCATCTACAAGCGTGGACGCCCTCCCCGGCATCCACCGTGGTGAACTCACGGTTGTGGGAAAACCTTCGGGATCGGCAATCCACAACCACCCACACTCCCACACATCCAGAGCCGTAGCCATTCGGACACCTCCGTCCTTTCATTCCTCGATACGTCATTGAGCCGCTCCACTGACGGATCAAACAACGCTCTTTTCGGTGCGATCACTCCTTCCGTCTGTCCTCGATCCCTGGTATACCCGGTGAACGCAGGGTGCCGAAAACGAGGACGTAACAGTCATCATGAATATTTTATAAGCAATCTTACGGAATCGGCTACGACAAAGGATGCAGTAGAGAATTTGACCACGGCATTGGAAAAAGATATAGTGAATCTACAATCTCTTCTTGATGAGCAGATAAATGGGGTAAAACAAAATTTACACGATAAAGAAAACGACATAGCTAATATTCGTAAAGAATTTATGACACAAAATACGCTAAAAACTTCAATTGACGAGCTGCGGAAGGATGTGAATGATAGTAAGGAGAATTTAAGAAACACTCAAATTGCAATTATAGAAATTATAAATAGTACACAAGCACATGATAATGTAGTAGAAACCTAAAATCATGAAATTAATTAAAGAACAAGAGCAGTTAGTAAAAGAATTGCATACACCTGTGAGAAAGAATTTTGTAAGAAGACGTGTTATAATTAAAGGATATGATGATTTATGGCAAGCTGATTTAGTAGATATGAAAGCATATACGCGATTTAATTCGGGATTTCAATATATTCTCACAGTTATCGACACATTTTCTAAATATGGCTGGGCTTGTCCGTTGAAAACGAAACAAGGTAAAGATGTGGTAAAGGCTTTCTCAAATATCTTCGAGGAGCGTAAACCTAAAAATTTGCAAACGGATGATGGGAAAGAATTTTTTAATAAAGATTTTAAGAATTTAATGGATAAACATGAAATAAATCATTATTCTACATATAGTGTTATGAAGGCATCGATAGTAGAGCGTTGGAATAGAACGTTAAAAAATAATATGTGGAAATTATTCTCATTAAACGGAAGCTATAAATGGACGCATATGTTAAATAAACTTGTATACGATTACAATATGCGTAAACATAGAACAATCAAAATGAGACCTGCAGATGTGACAAATAAAAATGCTAGCACGCTTCTTTCATCAGTTTATAGTAATATAAAGATCGTTAAACCGGGCAAATATCTAGTTGGAGATTTTGTACGTATTAGTAAATACAAGCATTTGTTTGAGAAAGGATATACGCCTAATTGGACGACTGAAATTTTTAAAGTTACTTCTGTGCAACATACTTTTCCTGTCACATATTTAATTTAAGATTTACGAGGAAATGACATTAAAGGCGGTTTCTATGAACATGAATTATTAAAAGCTAAGCATAGCGATATTTATTTAGTTGAAAAAGTTATTCGTAGAAAGCAAAATAAAGTATATGTTAAATGGTTGGGATTAGATAAATCACATAATTCATGGATTGATATAAATTTAAAATAAATTTATTTTTAATTGTGTACTGTTCGAAAACCCCGCTTTCGCGCCGGTTCGTGGTAGAGAGGAGCACACGCCGCGGCCGCGCACAGCGCCGATCGCCCGGCCGGCTACGTGCTGCAAAGCACGCGCCTAATGGCGATGCGCGCGCGAAATACGCGCTTGCGGCCGTCTCACCCGCCAACACCCCGCCAGCTCGGGGGCCTACCGGCTTCCCGGAGCCGCCAATGTTTTGGCTTTTCAGCCGTTGAGTTTTCGAATAGCTCGACCGGGCGGCTCCTGGAGGTCGGCGGGCATGCGACCGAAGGAGGAGGCGACCGTTGCTTCCTCCTTCGTGTAAGGACCTCCGAGCAGGAAAGACGTGCGATTAGGCGAAAAAAGAGAGAGAGACAAAAGGCGAGAAAGAAAAAGTTTCGGTGCGATTCCCGTTAAATTCGGTGACAAACTATATTCGGTGTGGCAATTCCCGTTCGAGTCGGAGAACACTTTTAACAGGTTCGGTTTAGCGAGGTGTGCGAGCCCGTTAAAGTCGGTGCGTTGTTTTAAAGTGTCTTAGCCCGTTCAAATCGGTGCATCATTGTTCAAAAGGTTTAGTGTCCCGTTCGAGTCGGTGACGAATTCCTCAGGTGCGTTATAATAAAGTGTCGGTGTTAAAGGAGAACAGTGTTCGTTCCACCCCTCCTTTTCCCGCGATCCGCAAAGAACAGTTCGAGCTGCTCACAGCGAGGAGTTCGGGTACTCTTCGAACAGTGTACTTAATTACAAATTGATAATAAAATATAAAAATTCATTATATTCACAATCAGTGCATATCAATGTACATTATTATTTAAGAAGATTTATTAGTTACGTTATGACAGTACCAATTTCTAAAAACTTGTACTTCAAGTAAAGGACAATGCGGAATTTTATTATTCCAATTTCTCTCTTTTACATGCATTTTACACATTATAGTGTTGATGTTCACTTTATTATACAGTTTATTAGAAACTAGAACATCAAATTTAGGACATGCCAGTTCCTCTAAATTTATATTTCGGATTCCAAGTTCGTTCAATAATTTCTTTTCATAAGTTCCACCTTTATATGCAACAATTGGACTGTCATATTTTGAGATAAAATCTTGGACTATATAGGGCAAGTCCTCTTGTTCAAAATTTTCATATCCGTAATCTTTGAATAAAATTCCGTGAACGTTGTTGTATACATAACGCGCGCTTCGCTGATCTTCAACACTTAAATCGCTAAAGTTTTTATTCAAAAATAGGTATTCACGTAATATATTTTCATTTATAGATATTATCGCAATTTCTTTGCATAAAAACGTATGTCGATTAATTGTAAATCCATCCATATCGATGAAATGCGTTATTTTTTCATAATCGGCTGTAGCCTGAAAATAATATTAATTTAAGCAAATTAGAGTATTGAAAATAAAAATTTGTTTTACTTATATTCGAACTACATACCATAATTATATTTTTAAATTTTCACTTCACTTACAAAACTGTAACTTTTCAATTTTAATGCAAATGTTGCACAAACTTTAGTAGAAGTTTCTTTCAAAAAGATTCTTCTCGTACTGAAGCCCCTATTTGCGCTGCTGTAGGTATTAAATGTGTGGAAAATCAGAAATTGAGCGTGGGCATAATCGTTGAAGGGAGTAGGGGAATGAAGAAAAGCGACGTATGCTGGATGTTTGGGTGGAAGAGTATGGGGTGCATAAAGGGAGTAGGGGAATGAAGAAAAGTGACGTATGCTGGAAGTTTGGGTGGAAGAGTATGGGGTGCATAAATAGCGCTACTTCGCGATACGCGCAATTTAGTCGTCGAATAGCGCAAGTGCGTTAACAGTTCAGTAGATATTTGCAGTGAACATGTGCGAAAATAAGTTCAGTTTGCTGAATAGCGTCGGTATTATAAGCAAGTTGCCAGTGAACCCGGTAGCAGGTTTGGAAATTAATAAATCATATTTAATAAGCGGAATGAGAAAAATGAAGACCCGCTTTGGAGATACAGTTATGCTTGATTTAAATGATACATTCTCTATTTTTCTGCCATTACGTATAAGAAATATTTTATTAGAAAAAAGCAAGCATTACCAAGTTATAGAGAATTGTCTTACAAGCGGTAAACCGGTTCATCTAATATACCTTGTTGGAAAATATAATGAAATGAAATTCTCTACTGATGATAATCATGATGATGATGATGATGATGATGTAAAAGAAGAAGAACATGTAGAGAGTGAGAAGGAAAATATGAAAAATGAGAGCGACAAAGATTTGTCAAAACGTAAGCGCAAAAATGGAAACGAGATGTCAAAAGATGAAAAGAATAAAAAAAAAGCAGCATCATAATCAAAAACAGGTTTGTAGACATACATCAAGTATGTATATAATTATAAATGATTTCAGTAATAAAACTATATAAAATAATAATTTCATTACAGATAAAACAAACTGTTTCATTCAACAACTTCTACTACTTATATATAATCGACGATACGTATCCTGAAGAATATCGATGTGCGCGTAAAGGATTCTGGCACATCGACTCCGCATATTTTAAAGCACGGGTTAAAAAAATGGATGATTTGCTTCGAGATATTATGAATTTGAAATTTACACAATATATAAATAATGAAAATAATGTTTAAAATTTCTAATGTATTTAGCCATCTATATAAAATTAATAAAAAATGAGTTCATTATAAACTAGTACATATTTTTCTTTCACATCAGTCTTTCGTCCTACCGTGACACGTGAGCACCTCAATTCTAATCATGACGAAATTAATTATATTTATAATTCACACTGCGATACTTCTTCAACTTTTTCCTTCTCTCTTATCTATGAAGACCAATTTGCGAGTAAGTGATCATGTCAGCGATTACACACTTCATTCTTATAAATGGAACAAAAAAATATTGCGTTGGTATTTCCATGTCGGAACAACAGATCAAATTAACATTGCAAAAAAAGCATTTTCTGTGTGGTAAAAGCCATCTCGGTTAACCTTTATTCAAGTACATAGTAAAACTGAAGCGGATATAATTATATCGTTTGAAAATACAATGCATTACAGTGTTAATTCACCGCAACAAGTTTGTTCACCGCCATTCTCTAATCAAACATTAGCACATGCAGATATGCCGAATGAAAGTAATAATGTCAGAGAAATTCATATATCTAAATCGTGGAAATGGATGATAGGCGAGGGGCCGATAAACGATGAGTCATTCAGTTTATACGAAACATTAATACACGAAATTGGTCACAGTCTAGGTATACTACATTCGTCAAATATGAATTCAATAATGTCGCCGTTTTATCATTATGAAAATCATACACATCATATTAAACTTGAGGAAGATGGACGAAATTTATATAATGTTAATGCTGAGAATGAGTCTGAGGACGAATTCGGCGAAGATGCAAATGGTGATGCTTCTCCTGATACGTCACCGGATGCACCAACATTAGTTCCACCAAAATTAGCCGATTTATGTTCAGCTCCGGTAGATGATTTAAAATTTTTCATTTTTAAAGCACGATTGTATATATTCTATAAAATTTGGGTATGGCCATTTAATTTAAACGTTAAATATCGAAAGTATGAGGAGCCACAGTTAATAAGATCGTGGTTAAAATTTTTGCCATTTAATTTTTCAGGAATTAATGCAATATATGAAAGAGTAAATGGAGAAGTTGCATTATTTTCTGATAATAATATTTATATATTCAATCCTGATACTTTCCAATTAAAAACTGGTTATCCCATGACATATCAAAAACTATTTGGCAAAGACTTTCAGTATAATGCAGTGCAATCTGCTGTTTTAACAAATACCGGTAGAACATATATTTTTTATAAAGGAGTATATGTAATTGAAATTGACGAGTGTAGATATCAGCCTAGAAAGTATATTTTAATTAACGATTTATTTAAGGGAATTGGCCTATTTATATCTCCACAAAATCCATTTTCAGTATTTAAATATATAAATGGTAAACTTTATATATTACAAAACGGTAATTTTTATGAATATGACGAATTTAATTTCAATGTTGTAAGATCAGGGCCGTTCGATCTCTCCATTTTCAGTATTCAATGCATTACTGATAGTAACATTATAGCCAATTTGAGAGATATGGTAGAAAAATTAGTTCAATTTTATGGTGAATACAATAAAAATGTAAATTCAAGATTATCTTATAACGCAAATAAACGTGATATAAACGAATTTAACACACAAGCAGAGATAAGAAATCATATGATTTCATATCTATGATAAAAGCGGTGCGGTGGTAAATCAGAGAGAGGGGATAGTCGTAGCAGGACAAATATATGCAGGAAATTGTGCGTCCGTTGTATTCTAAACCGCGATCGTAAGCGGAGGCGGAGGAGGCTAACGAAGTGAAGTGCAGTGAAAGTTACAAAACGGTAGTGTGATTAATTACAAAACGGTAGTGTGATTAAAGAGGTGTAAAATGAAATCTATTAATAGATTATCGGCGAAAATAGAAAAAAATTTATTAAATCAAATGCCGTTTTTGAAGAAAGAAGAGGATTTTAAAGAGTGGAAAAAGCAATATACTACATATGTAAAAAAAACGAAAATACTCCTAAATAATGAAAATATGAAAAAAGAATATAAAGTGAAACTGATGGAACAATTAAAGCGGCTGAGGAATTTAAAGTATTTCGTAAACGAACGATTATGAAGAAAAAAAGAAAATGCAGTGAAAAAAAAACAACTAATGCAAAAAGAAGAAAATTTATTAAACCGAGCGTATTTAATTGAATCAGAAGCAGATAAAACCCAATGGATAAAAGATTGTGAACAGCATTTAAAATATTTGCATTCATATTTAATTAATAAAAAAGAAAAAATAAGTGTCGGTAGGAAACAACATTTACTTGCGCAAATAGCTAAACTAACTTGTACGTGTGAACAATTAAGTTTTAATTTCAATCTACATTCTGGATCTGGATTAAATGAAGAAAAACAGAAGGATAAGAATGTTACACTGAAATGGAAAGAAATTGAAAGCGGACATGCCTTCCAAAGTCGTATAATCACTGGAATTATTATAAATTTACATCATATTGATCCTTCTATATTTTTAAACGATGCTAAAGATATAGTGATGGAAAAAGTACTATCGTATGTTAAACAGCACAAATGTGTTAAAGTAAACACAATCTTCAATGGTGAATTTACGTTAAAAGACAGTTTGACCGACGAAAGTAAGAAGGAAATTAAAACCTTTGCAACAAAAAATGAGGTACTACTAAATGACAATGATTCCACCATAAAGCTTGATAATTGGTATACAAACAATGTGTGTGGGCAGATTCTTAAATCGCTAGAGGAATTTCAAGAACGTGACAGGGCATTGAGCAAAATTATCAGTTTGATTATAAATATCAATAAATGTCATTTATTGAGCGCCGGTAAAGGAAACTGTAGACTTCCATTAGCTATACGAAATAGAAAAGCAACTGTTTCTATTGATTTGGCCGATAATGAAAATGATTGCTTTGCTTGGGCAGTAACGTCAGCATTATACCAAGCATCGCATCATAGTAACCGTAAACAATCATATCCGCATTATGAAAATGTACTAAATTTAACGGGAATTACATTTCCCGTTACAACTAAACATATACCTACATTTGAAAAAAATAATAATTTGTCCATAAATTTATACCTATTAACGAATAAAGATAAATCTGAACATGAAAAATATGAAGTGTTACCATTACGATTAAGCGATAAAATATCTGAACATAAACATATAAACTTACTAATATATCAAAATGAGCAAGAAAAAGATAATATGTGCCATTATGTATGGATCAAAAATTTATCAAGGCTGATATCGTCGCAAATTCATCAACATCAACATAAATCACACATTTGCGACAGGTAATTCATCACTTTTCTATTTACAGTTGTAAAATTTAATAGTTTAATAATATGATTCTTATAATTTACAGATATCTAAATTTTTTCCATACAACAAGGAAACTTCAAGATCATTATGAAAGATGTGTGGATCAAAATGCGTGCAAAATTGAATTGGTCAATGAAGATCAGAAATGGATTAAGTTTAGAAATTATAGAAGAGGAATCCCGCTTCCATTTATAATATATGCTGATTTTGAATGCGCTCTAATTAGTAACGAAACACATAATTTAGAAAATCATAATACTTATGCATATCAAACTCATGTTCCACACAGTATTGGCTATTACATACACTGTAATTTTGATGAATCGATGTGCAAATACGTTTCACACCGTGCGAAGGATAAAGTGGTATCTTATTTTATATCAGATTTGGAAGGTATCATTTCATCAATTTTTGCTTTTATAAAAAATAATCATACCATAATGGCTCCTTTAACTTCTGAACAATTACTAGAATTTAATACTGCTACACATTGTTTTATCTGTAAAAGTGAATTTAAAGAAGCTGATATTAGTGGCGGTAATAAAGTACATGATCATTGTCACTGGTCAAGTTACTACAGAGGGGCAGCACATGGAGCATGTAACCTATATTATAAAGCTACGTATATGCTACCCATAATATTTCATAACTTAAGTAATTACGATGCACATTTTCTCATAGAAGAAATTGTTTCAATGAAATGTTTTAGCTCTCAATTTCATGTAATAGCCTCTACAATGGAAAAATATGTTTCATTCGCATGTCGGATGAAAAATAAT
This sequence comes from Priocnemis perturbator, assembly GCA_963942575.1. NCBI lineage: Eukaryota > Metazoa > Arthropoda > Insecta > Hymenoptera > Pompilidae > Priocnemis > Priocnemis perturbator. The sequence continues at coordinate 5,474,163 of CAWWDK010000042.1, forward strand.
ATATTTTCTCTTGAAGTAAGATTTATCGATTCATTTAAATTTCTTAATAGCAGTTTAGAACAATTAGTATCAACACTAGATATAAATGATATGAGAATTTTACGCAAAAACTTTCCGTCGATCGATGAAAATTTGTTTAATTTACTGACGCGCAAAGGTGTTTTTCCTTATGAATATGTTGACAGCTATGAAAGACTAAATGATAATTGTCTACTTAATTACGACGAATTTCACAGCACATTGTACGGGCACAATATTGAAAGGAGCGAGTATAAACATGCACAAAACGTATGGAATAAATTTAATATCTCATCACTAGGCGAATATAGCGATTTATATTTGAAAACAGATGTTCTACTATTAGCAGATATTTTTGAAAATTTTCGATGCAAATGTATCGAATATTATGGTCTCGACCCTGCCTATTACTGTACCCTACCATCATATGCGTGGGACGTTATGCTAAAAATTACAAACATAACATTAGAATTATTAACAGATATTGATATGGTGTTATTTATTGAAAGCGGTATACGCGGAGGATTCAGTCAATGTTCGCATCGGGATGCAAAAGCTAATAATCCTTACATGGGAGCGACGTATGATTCTAATAAAGAATCTTCGTATTTAATGTATAACGATGTTAACAATTTATACGGTTTTGCCATGTGCGATTCGTTGCCGTACGGTAAATTTGAATGGATGGATAATGATATGATAAGTCAATTTAACATTAATTCAGCTAAAGCCGATTCTGAGATTGGATACATATTAGAGGTAGATTTAGACTATCCCGATGAAATACATGATTCGCATTCAGATTTGCCGTTCTGTCCCACTCGCGAAGTACCGCCAAACGCTAAATATGAAAAATTGTTAGCAACTTTAAATTGTAAAACCAACTATGTTATTCATTATCGAACCCTACAGCAATGCCTGCAACATGGACATAAATTAAAGAACATTCATCGTATCTTACAGTTCAATCAATCTCCATGGATGTGTAAATATATACAGTTAAATGCAAAACTTCGAGCTCAATCTGAATCGGACTTTGAAAAAGATTTATTTAAGTTAATGAATAACGCAGTATTTGGAAAAACAATGGAAAATGTGCGTAATCGAGTTGATGTAAGATTATTAACATCGTGGGAAGGACGTGCCGGTATTAAGCCATTGATAGGAAGACCTAATTTTCATAGAAGAGTAATATTCAATGAAAATTTTGTCGGTGTGGAAATGAAAAAGATGAAAGTTAAAATAGATAAACCCATTTATATCGGCATGTCCATTCTAGATATTTCAAAAATATATCACTATAAATTTCATTACGACTATATGAAGGTTCAATTTCAAGATATGTGTAAGGTATTATATACTGATACGGACAGTTTAATTTATAAATTACAATGTGATGACATATATAGCATTATGGGGCGAGATATAGCTTATTTCGATACTAGTAATTATCCAATTGACAACGTATACAATATACCTTTAGCAAATAAAAAAGTTCTAGGCCTAATGAAAGATGAAAATGGAGGAAAAATTATGTGTGAATTTGTAGGATTAAGATCGAAAATGTATGCTATAAAAGTTATTGGCGAGCGCGACACGAAGAAGGCTAAAGGGATAAAAAAAGATTTTATTAAGCGAGAAATTAAATTTGATGATTATATAAATTGCCTATTTAATGATGAAATTAAAATGGCTAGACAAAACCGTATTGCGTCGAAGCTGCATCAAATTCACACAATTTCCGAAGCAAAAGTTGCATTGCATCCGTACGATGATAAAAGATATATCACCGATGATTGTATACAAACACTTGCTTGCGGACACTGTTCGATTAAAAAATAAAAAATGCTTGCAATATTTGAATACATGTATTATTTATCAATAATCTGCACCCGTTTACAATTTATTATATACAGTGCGTATCTGAGAAATTCATTACATCTCACTGTTCTTAACAAAAATAGCTTAGAATTGAAAATAAGCGAGCATGGGTTAAAATTGTGATTCAGTTTTTGCTGAAAAATGCCGTATTCAAATAGTCTTCCATCCGCCAAGCTATCCAAGGGTAATGATGCTTTAACGATTCTTTAAAACACAGCAAGTCTGTCAGTCCTAGTCTAAAAATTTAAAAAATGTATAACATTCACGATTACACTCGTTTTACCAGTTTTCTACAACTTACCGTGACATCTTATGGATCAGACGAGATACCCGCCCCTCTTTATTTTCCGTATCCAAAATGTACTGTATTGCACCAGCGCGCAACACCTTGTCTCGTCTTAACTTTTGTATAATGGCATTACGTACATCAACATCGCGTAATTGTTCGCGAAATACTTCATAAAATTGTTGCACATGTGCGCGCAGCTCACTTTGATTTTCTATCCATTGTATCATGCATACGGCAAGCCAGGGGTTATAAAATTTTAGTATTTCTGTGAATAGAATGAAATACAATAGCGGCAATCTGCAAAGGTTAATATTCAAATTTAAATACTTTCAATTGTACTATCATTCTACATTGATTTATAAATTTGTTTGTATTACTTACCTTTCTAGCTTCGTAATCAAACAACGCACCTGTGCTGTTCGTTCCTTCAAAGTTAAAATATCGAAAATATCAGACTCGTTCAATAACCCTTCCTCTCCTAATTCGTCTAATATTCCACTTTCAGGATCAATTTGAGCAACCAGTTTGTCATAAAAAAATCTGTACAATTGTCGAATATGTCCGTCAGCCGCCATCGTTACAACACTTTCAGTAATTCGCTTTCAGAAAAAGTCGCGAACACTTCTCTGCTTCCTAGTCTGTTGATGCTACGAAGAGTATTAACCGATGTGCTACGTTTAACGGGCGAATATTAGCTAGCGTCTAGCGCCCTTTCATAAATGCGAGCAATCCGCAGGTCCGGCGAGTAATGCGCTGCCCCCCCCCCCCCCAGACGCCACTGTTTCAGAGACCAACGTTAAAGGGCCTCCTGGTGGGCGCGCCGCGTCACCTTCGGTACAGGCGGGACGGGTAGGGCCTCCCCTAGCGACATTTTCGCTGACCGCCCCGTCTGTCTCCAAATCAGCTGTTATTCCCGTCTGTTCTCCGTCTCGTATGTCGTCGGATGTGTTCGCGTCAGTTTCGGTAATTACGTTTCCGTCGGTTCTCGCGTATTTTCCGTGCTCGTTTGTTGTTCACCTCTAGTAATTGAGTCGCCAAGTTCTTCGAAAGATCTCGATAATACGTCCCAAGTGAGTAGGTCCTCAGATTGCTCGTCATCGCTAGTGCAGTGCGGTCGGGTAGGAAGTTCCGTAGCGACATTTTCGCTGTCCGACGGCCCTGCAGTACCGTGCTCACTATCACGCGACTCCGCGTCATGGGATCGTGTTTTAGGCGGCGATTTCGACTTGCGCGGTGGTCGTGGCTTTACACTGAGCATCACGCATCTGCTCTCTACGAATATTGGCGTGTCTGAAGAGTCGGATGACGATTCGCTATTATCGCCTACTGTCATCGGTATGTCGGGTTCTGGCAGGTACGGTATTCGCCTGCGCGTTCTCGTCGCTACCGCGCTTGTATCTAATGGCTCCGGTGCTCGTGGGTTTTTCGGGGCGCGCTCGGTCCGGCTTCGGAGGCTTCCCGGTTTACTGGCAATACTTTTGACGAAACCCGGTTGCGTTCCTCGTTGTCGGATTCCGACGTGACGGTGTCAGTCTTTACCGGATTCCGCGATAATGCATCCGCGTTGGTGTTGAGTCGGCCCGGTTTATGTACAAATTCATATTCGTTGTCCCGTAATTTAAGTCGCCAACGCACCAAGCGTTGTCCCGGATCTTTAACTGAGTCTATCCATCTCGACGGCTCGTGATCGCTAACTAGCGTAAACTTTCTCCCGTATAGATAGGGTCTAAAATGCAGGACTGCATATAACACAGCTAGGCATTCCTTTTCCGTGGTGGAATAATTTCGCTCCGGCTTAGTTAGATTACGCGATGAGTATGCTACTGGCAAATCGTGGCCGTTCGCATTCTGGCTTAATACCGCGCCTATCGCGACGTCCGAGGCGTCCGTTGTCAAAGTAAAATGTTCGTTAAAATTAGGGTACTGTAGAATAGGGCTTGGGCACAACGCTCTCCGTAAGGTTTTAAAGCTAGTTGTATGTTCCTGTTTCCAGTCGAATTTTTCGTTCTTTTTCAATAATTCCGTTAATGGTTTCGCGATCGCGGCGAAGTTTTCTATCAAACGTCGGTAATAGCCCACCAGCCCAAGGAATTCTCGGACATTCCGTTGACTCTGCGGGTACGGGAATTTCTTTACAGCGCTAATTTTCCCAGGGTCTGGACGGACTCCGTCTCGACCGATTATATGTCCTAGATACGCTACCTCGGTTCTTAAGAAGTCGCACTTGTCAGGTTGTGGAGATAGCTTTGCATCGCGTATTCTATTGAATAGTCTCTGCACCTTCCTTCCGTGCTCCTTCAAGGACTTAGCGTAAACTACGATGTCGTCTAGATATACAAAAACTTCTACGCCTTGCAACCCGCGTAATACTTGGTCCATTAATCGCTGGAACGTAGCTGGAGCGTTTTTAAGCCCTTCGGGCATGTGAATGTACTCGTAATGGCCATTTGGTGTAGTGAAGGCAGTTTTAGCTCGGTCTTTAGGGTCCATTTCTATTTGTTGAAAGCCGCTCGCGAGGTCAAAGATCGAAAAATACCGCGCCTCGCCTAGGTGATCCATAATATCTGTAATATTGGGCAAGGGGTACGCGTCTCCAATCGTTTTTTCATTTAATTTACGGAAGTCAATGACCATTCGCCAACGCTTGTTTCCTTGAGAATCCGGCTTTTTCGGAACTATCCATAGCGGTAAATTATATGGCGAATTTGAGGGTGCGATAATGTTGCACTCTAATTTATTAGAGACTTGTCTCGCGATTTCGGCTTGATGAACAGGTGGAAATCTATACTGCCGCGTGTTAATAGGTAAATCGTCTGTGGTAGGGATTGTATGCCTAATACAGCGTGTCGACTGCAGCTTATCGCCCGGTAGATGAAACCTCTCTGGATATTCTTCTACTAAATCTATTACGTGATTCCTTTCCTCGTCGTTAAGGTGGTTTAAACGCAAACGGGAGACTATTTCACCTACTCGGTCGTTAACTATCGGCGCGTGTGCTGTTTCTGACTCGGAATTGAAGTATTCCTGCTCTTCAGGGAAATTGTGGTATTCAAACGGTACTATATTTTGCGGTGGTATCGTTATTTCTACGTCATTTTCCAAGGTATTAATCGCAAGTACATGGCACGCGCCTCGACAAACTGAGACAGCGGCTTCCCCGATGAATACTCCGTCCGTCGTGTTTAATTTCGGCAAATAACCCTCGGTCAGTTCTCTCCCTTCCTTTACATCTATTCTGATTGCTTGACGCGTTCTAGCTCGTAGGTTGTGAACGCGCGTAATGGGCAAAGGTAATTTTTCGTTATGTCGTTCGGCCTCTCCTATGAACCGCATCGGGCGTATAGGGTCACTTTGTGTGACTAAAGTATTGTGCGCGAATGATATCTCTGCCTGTTCCTGCCTCAGGTATTGTTTTCCCAAAATTCCGTCGCTCCTGATGGGAAACGAGGATTGTACCACGTGGAATTTAACCGGTTGTCCGAGTAGGTGCACGATCGTGGTGCCCAATGTTTCTATTTGTTCCGTGGTAATATCCGTAACGACTATAGATTCGTGTAACGCGACAGATATATCTTCTCGCAATATTTTTAGTTTGATTACGTTGATATCAGCGCCCGTGTCAATCAAAAACGAAGCCGAATCATGGCGCAGTTCTTTAGCACACATTCGCACCTGCGGCGAATCTCGATTAGTTTCTAGGCGGCGAACTACTAGTTTCTCTCTAGAAATCTGTCTGTCCTGTTGTCGTGATAGCGCGAATCAATGAGACGACATAAAATAAAATATAATAATGAATACTTTATTAAGAATGAATATAGTTACTGGCAGAGATTCGATGTTAAAATGTAGACTAAGACTAAACTCGCAGCGTAGAACAGGCTTCTTATATCTACGGTTTGTGAGAAGAGGGGGTTGCGTCGGTAGCCCAGAGAAGGGCGAAAACGTCCTCCACGAAGTCTCTCTTCTTGGTAAGGGCGTCTCTAGGAATTTAGGCTATCTGGACATCTGTGTACACTCAGATGTCGCCTCAGCTGCAAGTACTTCGCTATCTGTCGGTTTCTGGTTACCCGGACGTCGTAAAGTATCCCTCGGTACGATATGGGTGGTCAAAAAGGGAAAGCGGCGAAGGGCTCGGTACCTGGGCCCGCTTACACCTCCCCGGGTAGTTTAAGATTTTAGTTGGGGTACTGACCTAAACTAAAATCCATAAGCAGCATTCGTCGGTCTCGTTCTAGGTCGTTGAGCGATGAAGCGTACCTCGTCAGGTTCGTTGATTGAAAATGTTGTTTGCGTTGCAGCTGGTGCAATGTGCTGCGTGGGTGCTTTGTTGCCAAAGCTACAATTGTTATATGTACACGATACACAGCACGATCGGATGGTTCTTATAATTAGCTTAAATAGTCCTATTTTACCTAGGAAAACGATTGTCAAACCAGCAATTGCTACGTATCCTGCATATTCCAGATATTTGTAAAATCGTTCCTTCCACGTGATAACCCGTTTCTCAGATGCTAAGGTCTCAATCTGGTCGTCTATTTCCTCTAAGGTTCTACCCAAATTTTTCAAATTGTCAGGATTGATACTAACTTCGTGAATGAGTTCAAAAGGTAAGTCTTGGGATCTGAGTTTCCCGAAAGTCACGTTAAAATCCTCTTCCTTGCTCGTCAAAAGAACATTTAACTCTAAAGTTCTGGTTACGTGTGTAGCTGGTTTGAGGAAGACCTTATTAGTTGTACCGGTACAGTCTTTATCTAAGTGCAGTATGAAGCTACCTAATAATTCTATACTACGTGGCTTATTGTTGCAACATAAGATATACAAGGTTTCCTGGTTTGGAGCGGCTCCTATCCAGTCGGAATTAGTATCTAATTGAATCCCCAGTGTGTTCGCTAGCTGCATGTAATGCGTTCGGCATTTTCGTGTATCTCGGCGTGTTAAGATTTCTATTAAACAAGAGTCTCTGGTGTCCGTCGAATAGTCCGGATGCTTTCTTTTTACAATCTTATATTTATTTAACGTTTTGCTCTGTGCTAATTCTAAATAATCGAAAGGCGAGAATACCATTTTCGCGGTGTCCATCAGTATTAGCACAGACGAGGTATAGAATAGACTGGACAAACAATGCATATTTTTGTCGCACGGCCGAGGGACCGCCGTATAGTTAGCAGACAACTATCACCGATTTCGCTTATTTTGGTCTCAATCGTTTACGAATAGTTTACGCAAGTTTAAGCAATCGATTTCAGAGTTTACGAAATCATAGTTTGCCCGTAATTAACAATTTTTAGGTGGGTGTATAGTTAGCAGACGACTATCACCGATTTCGCTTATTTGGTCTCAATCGTTTACGAATAGTTTACGCAAGTTTACGCAATCGATTTCAGAGTTTACGAAATCGTAGTTTGCCCGTAATTAACAATTTCGAGAATGGGGTAATGTAGATCTTGCAAGCGCCTCCAGTGGCCAAAAGCAGAAGCTGACCAGATGCAGAACCTGGCGAAATAACTTTTACGTATCTCGTGTGCAACGGTCTCAATCGTTTACGAGTAGTTTTCGCAAGCCACTGTATCGATTTCAGAGTTTACGAAATCGTACTTTGGCCGTAATTAACAAATTCGAGAATGGGGTAATGTAGGTCTTGCAAGTGCCTCCAGTGGCCGAAAGCACAAGCTGACCAGATGCAAACTCTGGCGAAATAATTTTGACGTATCTCGTGTGTAACGGTCTCAATCGTTTACGAATAGTTTTCGCAAGCTGCTGTATCGATTTCGGAGTTTACGAAATCGTATTTTGGCCGTAATTAACAATTTCGAGAATCGGGTAATGTAGGTTGTTACGTCCTCGTTTTTCGGCACCCTGCGTTCACCGGGTATACCGGGGATCGAGGACAGACGGAAGGAGTGATCGCACCGAAAAGAGGGTGGTTGATCCGTCAGTGGAGCGGCTCACTGACGAATCGAGGAAAGCAAGGAGAAGGTGTCCGAATGGCTACGGCTCTGGATGTGTGGGAGTGTGTGTGTGGTTGTGGATTGCGGATCCCGAAGGTTTCCACATAACCGGGAGAGCGGTCGACTGGGGCAGTAAGCGCGGGGTGCAGGAAGCCAGAGAGGGCTTCTGGGCTACCTCACTGCTAGTCGCTCCTATGAGGGGGCTCGTGTCCGGTGCGGTGCGTGAGTTCACCACGGTGGATGCCGGGGAGGGCGTCCACGCTTGTAGGTGGCTCGACGATCACCGGGAGTTCTACCACGGTGGATGCCGGGGAGGGCGTCCACGCTTGTAGGCAGCCCGCTGGGGCCCTGGGTTAGAGGTAGAGGTGGTAGTGTTTAGTGTTGACGTGCAGGAAGGACACGCTCGTGTGGATTAAATAATGTTCAGATGGTGGAAGTGGACTGGATGTTTTATCTCGAAGTACACTTAGCTGGTTTACAGTTGCCGAATTTACATGGATCGTGGCCGAACTTGGTTGACTGAAGAGCTTGATAACTTAGATTAACGAGTTGCCGAAAGTAAACTGAAGTGACTTAGTGCCCAACTTGAGCGTGACGTTAACTATGGAGCGGAGTATTGTGACTGACTGACTGAACGACTGTGACTGACTGTGCGGCCCATTTAAGTAGTGGATTTTGCTGAGGGTCGCCAGGTCCTTCGTGGTACAGGCACCCTAGCTTCCGTTTGGAAGTTGGCGTTCTCGGAACTATGTGTTGCCGCGGATCGCTAGTCGATCGTTGGGGTTAGCCTGTGAGCTGATTCGGCGTCAGCAGTCTTATGTCTCTACTTACATCGCTATTGTCGACGTTATGTCATTCCTTCGCGTGGCACGGATTACGTCCCGGATGGGCGTCAGCGTTACGTGAAGGAATTTCGGTGGCGCGGTGCGCCGGCTCTTGTTTCGTTTATATACGACTTACATGTAATTAAATAGATACGCGGTGCGATGAGCTCGTTGCGAGAATATAGTCGTTGAAAAAGCGGGTGGAGGACGTAGGACGTAACAAGGTCTTGCAAGCGCCTCCAGTGGCCGAAAGCACAAGCTGACCAGATGCAGAACCTGGCGAAATAACTTTTACGTATCTCGTGTGTAACGGTCTCAGTTGTTTACGAATAGTTTTCGCAAGCTGCTGTATCGATTTCGGAGTTTACGAAATCGTATTTTGCTCGTAATTAACAATTTCAGAATAGACTAACGTGCAGATCGCAAGTGCCGCCGTTGGCCGAGGCGAGAATCGCTCTTCGGACATAGAGTAACGAAATAATTTTGACACATCTCATCTCTAACGGTCTCAATCGTTTACGAATAGTTTTCGCAAGCAGCTGTATCGTTTTCGCAGTTTGGCCGTAATTAACAATTTCGGTTTCGGCTATCGTGCAGCTCGCAAACGCCGCCATTGGCCAAAGGGAGAAGCTGCATGATAGCCGATTCTGAGGCCCGTATTCAAATACTGCGCTTCGACCTTGGCTTGAGTCGGGATTACGTAAACCTGGCTCAGATGCGTAATCCGGGTTCAGATTTTTCGTGTATTCACAAACGCGGGTTAGACGTCGCGTGGAAGGGAGATCCTGGCAGTCATTGGATAATGGGCTTGGCCAAGGCGTGCCATGCGGCCAGTGCCAGCATATCGAGCTCTAAACACCATGCGTGTTGCAGTGTACGTGCTCGCCTGTGTGCGATGCTAAGGCCCTGATTGGGCCTAAGCTGCGCGCATCGCACACCGACACGCACATACCTGCGACACGAATGGTGTTCAGAGTCGATATGCTGACACTGCATGCGGCTTGGTTCGCTTGCGGGAAACTTCGGAATTATCCGATTTAGGACCACGAATGAGAGAAGAGTGTTGTATTATCATCAGACATGAGCCACAGGAACTTACTTATATAATATTCCGCATGCTGCGTAACAGTCTTGTATCAACACCATCGGCCAAATCACCCATGGGCCGCACGGAGCGCTTAGGTGTAATGCCACCAAAAAGGTGGAACATTCGAGATAGTTTTCACGGCCACCCAATTCCAATTTGAACAAGATGTGCGTTGAAATCGATGCCTTGCCGATTGATTAATTATACCAATTATCGCGAACAATCCGTCTCGGAACTGTAAGTTTCAAATTCTCCTCCTCTATATTTACTTCTTGCTGGTTGTCCATGGCTGAACATTACCTGAACACTACTGAACAGTCGTGTGGACGCTTTTGGTAGTTTTTACAGATTTTGCATTACAACTAATAAAAAGCAGCATTTATTCACTTGCTCATGTACCGTTCTTCTTGTCTGAATCTCGGCTACCCAGACAGCAAGGAATATTGTTGGAATGTTGTATAAATATTACTTTACAATGCGAAACCTTGCAGGTGACTTCGCCGGATTATTGCAAGAATGTTGCAGCGATATTACTATGTCCGCCTCTTCGTAACTTGTGGAAATATTGCATGAATATGACACGGAATATTGCCTCAAAGTTCCAAGAATATTTATTCAATATTACACTCTCCATATGATTCTGTTTAACATTGTAAATAATTCAAGCCAATTTATGTTATAGAATATATTATTTTGATTAATCCTCAATTATCAAGTTCTACTATAAATGTAATAATAAATAATAAATAACCTTAACTTAGAAGTCTGTATTGTAATTACTATTATATTTTTGAGACTGCGACGCAACTATTGATCGAAAGGTCATTTTTGTTGTATGTTTTACACGAAAGATGTTATTAAAAAAAATTACCGATTTTTGTAAAAATGCAGAAGTTTTAAGTTTTCTTTCATAAATTTGCAAATCCTCTACACTTTGTACTACTGCAACACCCTGAATGAGCTCATCATCGCGAACAATCTGTCTATTTCGAAACTGCAGTTCTCTATTCTTCTCCTCAATTTACTTCTTGCTGATTGTCCATGGGTGAACATTACCTTAACCAATCTTAACACTGCTGAACTGCTAAACAGTCGTGTAAACGTTTGGTTATATTTTTACAGATTTGGCGCGAAAAACCGCCGTAATCCCGGCTCAAGAGGCCATTCCAAGGCGTCTCAGGCCAGGCTTACATTTCTCGACCCCCACTCCGACCCACCTCTACACTTTTATGCGAGAAGCCTGTGTACCCGTGTAACAACACGGTGGGCGGAGCTTAATCGGAGTGGGGGCACGCAAATGGCATCCTGGTTTGAGAATCTGATCCAAGCCAGGTTTCTGAACCCGGATTACGCGTCTAAGCCAGGTTTACGTAATCCCGACTCAAGCCGAGGCCTAAGCGCAGTATTTGAATACGGGCCTATGACTTCTGCCGTTCGCATACGCAGAGGGCGCTCCAACTTGCCTCGTTTTTCTGCTCCGTCGGTATGTCTAGACGTGTGACACGAAGGTCCATAAGATGCGGTGTCTATTCTATACCTCGTCTGTGTCAGAACTCAGAACGGTTGAGAATGGTCGAGACAAACTGACGTTGTATAGGATAAAGTTGGATAGAGATTAACCCGGTTCACAGGAGGCTGGCGACGCAACTTTGTCGCGCCGACCAATTGCCGCCACGTGTTGCGGACATGGACATAGGAATAAGGGGACGGAGCACTGATCTCTATACAATGGATGCGAGATCAGGATCTGGGGAATGAAGCCAATATGAACGGTGGTGTATAGTATTTTTAATGAGGAAGCACTGTAGGGCGCTCCTGCGGCTGCTGGAACGAGGCTGGGGACAGCCCCACGAGAAGATATCGGCGCTCAGGAATATTGGGCTTCAATAACGTTCTCACCTCTGTTCACACGAATACTGTTCGGACTAGGCCTTTATTGTAACTACCTTTTAGTAATAACTGTGTTGCGTGCACAATTGAGTTTGCGGAAAAGTAGATCCGCCACAAGAGAAATTTGAAATAAAAGATAATACACTAGTCGTAATAAGTTCGCTCTTTTTGGTCAGCTGTTGATGCGCACTCGCTCGCTGTTGGAATCAGAAGAACGACAAAGCGGGGGTAATCCGTCGTGCCGTCTTCCTGCAGTACGTCTGTGTATGACATAATTGTGTGCGCCCCAATCAGCGTCATCTTTCGCACCTGCCTCACTGTGTACGCGCGTATGTGAGCGCGGGAATCGCAGACCTACTGGCGCCGCTGGCGCTACGCACGAGGTAGCCGAAATTCCGGCAAATAAGTGTCGCGAACGTCAGCGTGACGTCGTTCGATCCGCGCGCAGAAATACAAAGCTCGCGAGGAGTCGCAAGACGGCGGCTGTTCGATGTACTGGCTCTACGGCCCTTACTCGATCAAAATCTCCAACAGGTGGAGTCGCAAGCGGTCTTGCAGGGTACTACGTATAGTGAAGGGCCTATTATTCGGCAAAGTGGGTACCTTATAGGGTGCTGCGCTCTGAAAATTGTTCTGCAACATTTTTTTTTCTTCGGTGCGCCCCCGTTTCCTTAAGAAAAATTGCTATCTGTGGGGTTGAAACGTTTAATGCCGGCCCTTCACTCTGCTAAAGGTAAACATACCGACACCACAAACACTTCTTGGGAGACATCGAGTCATATACTTTAACATAAATATATTCATCCGTAAGTATGTGTTGTATTAGAAAGCATCCAAAATATTGTTCAAACGTGAAACGAAACGATCCTAATCCAATCAGTGATTGGCGGAGACAGGTGAGATTAGTTAATATTACAAAATTAAAATGCAGAAATGTGTCAAATCTTGGAGAGTTAAAATTTTACAATGTGAGAAATGTTGAAAATTATGTAACCTTTGCATATTTCTGGCCATGGTTTCTTCAACGCACTGATTTGCTTTCAGACACTGTGCAATGTGAAAAAATTGAATGAATCACATAGGAAAAATTGGCTAAATTTTCAAACATACCATCTCAATACTGCATCCTATATCAATTTACGTGAGTACCACCACAATAGGATACATCCGCTAGATCTACAACTAAAATGTAATAGACATTTACATTAGTTCACTTTTGTATGTTATAGACTCCTGATGAGGAAACTAATTGTTTTGAAACATGTAAGGGTTGAAATATATTGATTCATTCCATTCTCAACCCAGAAGAGGGCAATCCTACATTATACATTATGTATACGCTTCATTTCCTGATTCCGCTGTTCAACTTAGTGTTGGAAACAAATGTAAAATTTTGTTGCTGCTATGGGGGGTTGGACCCTGTTCAGGGCATTGGATTTTGTATGAAGTTTCAATGTAATAAATGTCTTCATTTTACAGGTTCATTGCCTATATTATATTATCAAGAATGACCTGAGCACTAAATTGTTCTGGCCCCATATTGGTGACTGGAAGTAACATGGACTGCAAAAGTCATGTACATTAAGGGGCAAGTGATCTGAGGTACGTGTACATTTATATTTTTAGCTATTGACTGTCAATATAAATTTCATCAGTTCTTCACATCATTAAAACAATTTTGTGTGAACCCACTTAGCATGATGACATCTTCGGAAAATCGTAAGGACTATCAATACCGACATAACGAATATCCGGGGGAAATACACATATGCTATTCCGACATGTGGCCTGGATATCGTGAAGAAGAGGAATTCAGAGGTGAATACTACTTCGCCATGCATACCGGCGAGATCACGTTAGGCAGCTTTTGAATGTCTGTCAGTTTATATGGATAGGATACGTTTTATTGATTTGACGACGCGAATAAATACCATTGTTTGTAAACCAAAATGTACTTCACATATGTCACTGATATTTGATGTATATTTAGGTGAATTATAATAGGATTAATAAATTGATTACAGTGTTATTATGAATTTACTTTAATGTAACCCTTCAAATATAATAAAAATATTGTATTACATATACTATTACTTATATATATATACACACCATTTTATGTTACACTATTACTTTAATTTCATATAAATAATTCATTTTAAACCTGCGTTATTGTGTATAATGGCACGTAAATTTAATAAAAATTACCGTATTATATATACTATTACTTGTATATATATACACACTATTTTATGTTACACTATTACTTCAATTTCATATAAATAATTTATTTTAAACGTGCGTTATTGTGTATAATGTACACGTCGCGAGTCCAATGATTTGGAAACCAACGTATATATATTCCTAGTAACTTTTGTAGTTCCCTGCAAGACCGCTTGCGACTCCACCATTCAATTGGCTACATTGAACTATAGAATACCTGGAATGTGCACGGGTGCAGGAACAGCCGCGCCTCGCTGTTAGAGAGAGAAGAAAGATATTTTGGTATTCTGTCTCACTCTTACCACTGGACCTTTGGGACATACAGTCGATTTGCGCCGTTCGACGTAAGTTCCACAGAGATTTGACTAGATATGACCGGTTCGAAAAGAGTTGCTCTCTTCTATTTAGATATTTCAGTAGGTGATGTCAGTATGTCAGAAATTAATGTATATGATTGTCACGTCCCGATCGGCGATTTCGCGGATTTGAGGGATTTCCACGAAACGATTGCAGTCGGGAAGCGACTTTTAAATTCCTCTTTTAGTCGAGAGGCCACGGAGCGCGATCTCAGCGACTTGGGGATCCTGGCGGTGCGGTTTTATTGGTCGAGCACAATGAGTTCCGGATAGAGGCGTTCGCGCCTCTTTTGAATGTACGTTTCGAAACGCGGATCGAATCTCGGCACGGTCGCGGAATATATCGGCGCTTCTAAATTGAGCGGAATGAGTTCCCACTTCGAGGATTTATGTGTTTTTACCGAGCTCGCGGATGATTTTATAATCAACGTGGTTTTAGCGGACGGCTGTACCTTCTTTACACTGCTTACAGACGGTTGATTTTCCCTTACGTTACTCGCTGAAGGCTGTACAACCCGTATATTGGGTCTAACGGCACGACACTCGACTATACGCGGTTTTGGGGTTGGTGGCGGAGGCCTGTTAGTTTCTGAAGGAATAGCGTAGAAGTTCCTGATCAATTTACGTAGTTGGTTCTTCCGGCCGGCTCTCTTTTGTTTAGGCATTCAGGATAGTGGTGACTTTTGGTCTTATGGTGGATGTATATGCCGTCAAGCGGATCGTCCTCTTGTTGGCGGGTAAATGGACAGTATGAGGTGTGGGTAAGTATGGGTTTAAGGAAATATTTGTCGTCGAGCTATCGCCCTCTCGTTGACGGAATAAAGGTAAGTATGGAGTTGAAGGAATATTTGTCGTCGAGCTATCGTCCTCTCGTTGACGGAATAATGGAAACGTAAGGTAAAGGTATATGTGAGATTGTAGGCTTTTATGTCGTCGAGCTATCGTCCTCTCGTTGACTGCCTGGATATGTGTGGTAAGGATAAGTGTGAAGTTGTAGGCATTTATGTCGTCGAGCTAACGTCCTCTCGTTGACTGTCTGGATATATGTGGTGAGGGAATGCTTAGACGTAGAGCGTTATGGAAGCTTTAATTTACTTTAAGAACGCAAGGACAGAATGAATGAAAGTAATTTGTATAACAAAGGTCTATATATAGACTTTGACTATATGATTCTTACAATTTTGACTATACGATTGAACAATTTAAGGAACTAGATTCTACCTTAATAATTAGTACAGTGTTATGCGAGTGTCGAACCGGCAAGTCAGTGTGCTTACCGTGAGTTGGTTTTTGTCGAGTCTTCAGTTGTTGCTTCAGCACTTATTCTTCGATAAAATGATTTGAGCTTTTGAGTTTGTGATTTAGATTTGTGAATTTGGGATTTGATTGGATTGAACTGAACTGAGCTTTCACTATAGATTTCGAACAAAGGATTTTAGTACACTGTTCTTCAATTTGATGTAACTGCTTGTCTTCAAGACGACTTAATTAATCTTCAAGAAGGAATTAAGTAGACGATTGTAAGTAGAATGCACTCAAGAAAAGTAATTAACTGCTTGTCAAGTACAATAGCACTGTGATATTAAGTATAATGCATAATGCACTGATTTTCGGTTCGACCCGGCCTTAAATCTAATTACTAGGGCCCGCCGCTAAGGAAGGGGTACGGCCCTTAGAGTGGGGCTCGGCGCTCGACGCAGGCGCGTTGGTGGTGGAGCGCAGTCCACTTGGAGCGGCGCGTGCGCTTTTACTTAGAACTAATGCCCTAACGCTCGATGGGTATAGACGCAAAGATATATCTACTTATGATTCGATTCTATGTTATCATGGCTTAAACTAGGTGAGTATGAACGAGTGAGGGAGAAGTTCCGTAGCTCGTCCACTTAGGCGACCTCTGGGAGTGCCCTCAAGATACTAGCCGGCTTATGGTTAAAGGCGGGTCGAGAATGGTGTCGGTAACGGCTGGTCGTCACAATGATCACAAAATAAAGCACCGACGAGATATTCCTAAAGACTGCCAGCCTTATGGGTCTTTGTGTCTCCCAGCAAAATTCGCTGTTCTCGGGCGCCCTCTAGAATATATTGCGGCCAGAGTAAGAAACTGATGTCGAATCAGTACCGTACTGAACTATTATCATGAGATGTCACCTGTGTGTGGGCAAGTGAAGCTCTCTTTACAGACGATTTCAAGTGGAATTTTAAGTTTCAAAATAATAGAAGCAAAATTACTATTAACGGCAGAAAAGGGTGTACGAAACATAAAATGAAAGATAAAAAGTTCATTAAAATTTTAATAAATGTTCAACTATTCAACGTTAACCGTAAAAATATATGTACAACATTGGACGCGGAAATTTTGATATACAAACCTGACCATGTCTTGTTGGTCTGAATTTGGGATATATATTATTGCATGTTCAAGTGAAGTTCACGTATAGTTTCAATGCAATTTGCTCATTTGTTCCACCATTCGGAGCTGTGTGAGATACATGAAACTGACAACTGGAGAACAGGTGCCCGGAAAAATCTGCCGTATAGGTCATGATCGCTATAGGTGAGATTGAAAATAAGTAAGGCTGCCGTTACAATGGTCGCGGTTTTGGTCGATCTTCTGTAGTCCGAAACAATTTGTCAGTAGTGGCACTCAGCTACATCGACAAATACGTCGCATAGCAACAACGGTATCGCTGCGAGAGTAGGCATAGTCCATGCGTGCATCTACACATGCATATCCACTCTCAAGGTCATGCTTTCGTTTGTTTAGCGATCGACGAAAACGCACGCAACGCAACCACGCCGAAGACAGCTACAATGAGTTTTACAAAATCAGCACTAGAATCACCGAGAGAATCAACTTCCCTCGTTTGGCTTTTATTTATATATAGTGACCAAATCTTTTCAAGACGTTTTATTTATTAGCGCAGCTGCGAATTTTGACCAATGACACGGGCTAATTGAAGAGTGCCATGCGTTGACGCATTGCTATGCGACTTGTTTGAGAGGTATCAAGGGGCTGACGGCTGACGAGCATATGCTCACCTCGGGGCATTGACCCGTATAGAAAGAGTGGACATAAAAACAAATGCGAGAATGGATCTGGCTGAAAATCGGAGCAAGAGTTACCTGTCGGAAAAAGGACGGAGATTGACCCATCCGCGCTTACCACAGAACTGTCATGAAAGTTCATTTCATATAGACATATACCGTTCTTTTCTAAGATCTAAGATATTATTTTAAAGAACATTTTGTGTTTCATTAATATATAATGACTCTATTACAAAGTGCCAGAGAAGAGATTTTCACCCCCTTGATACTTCTAGTGTTTAGTCTTCCAAATTTAATATAGTTGTTGGACGAAAAAGCGAAACATGTTTGAAACATCAGCTCTTGACCACATCGTAACTGCTCTCACCGTGCCACTGTTGCTTGTTTGTGTGCGTTTTCGTCGGTTGTCAAACAAATGAAGCATCGTCTTGTGAGTGAGTATGCATGTGTAGGTGCACGCATGGACTATGGCCACTCTCAAAACGATGCTGCTGTTAACGATGAGTGAACCCGATGTACGAGCTGTCTATGAATACCCTTTCAAACTTTACAAAATCATATTTGGCCTATGGCCCCTAACAGTCACAGTGGCTACTCGATTCGTTGCCAAAGATGTGTTAAGGAGCTTCGTTGCGAATTGTCCCGTCGCGTCGTCCTCCCGACTCGACCCAATGTCGTGACGGACAAGGAGAACAGCGACTGTCTGTCTGAGCGGGTGAACGAGAAGTCATTGGTGTGTTGGAGATTCATTCTAGTATGGGAGAATCGGTGTAGCTTGCTTGGCCCGATCCGCGAGTGTCCAGAAGTGGCTCTTTTACACCATCGGTGCCCGCGGGAGTGGGGATACGTGCAAGTGTGCGTGCCCTATCTGTGAGAGCTGCGCGCACCGTTTCTCGCCGAATCGCGCTCGGCGTGGAGAGAAGGACGGAACTATGTTCCGCACACAGGCCCGTGACAGTGGTGCCAGATTTCGCATAAGGCATCGCACGTACCATTGCGTTCTTTCAGCCGGAAGGCAAATCGGGCACCACCGCCCTGAGCAGAGCGCGATCCAGAGGAAAGTCAATCGAGGACAGTTTGGGTTTGGGATTGATTCGTCGTACTCATCGTCGCTCGTCAACACGTTGGTTTTTTTCGTAGGTTCGCGCCCAGTCATGGTTCAATTTTTTTCACAGAATAATTTTCTTCTTAATAATTTATCACACGGCGACAAACGACATTCATTTACAAATATTTTAGTACTTACTACGGATAGTTTTTAATATTTTGTCAGCGGAATAGATGTGTCGCATTGATTTATAATAGATATGGGCAAAATATATATTTCATAAAGCTTCTGGCACTAGACGTTCTGAGGGATCGTACGTAACACGCGATTTGAACACACGACAGCGTACGTCAGGAAGAATTTGCCTGACACGACTGCATGTCGAACAAAGACGCAACGCGCGATATTGGTTGAAAGGGGACGGAGCATAGTTCTGTCCTTATGTGTCGTCACGATATCTGACGTCACATACGACGTTGGTGGAAGGGAGACGCAGCATAGTTCCGTCCTTCTCTCCACGCCGAGCGCGATTCGGCGAGAAACGGTGTGCGCAGCTCTCACAGACAGGGCACGCACACTTGCGCGTATCCACACTCCCGCGGGCACCGATGGTGTAAAAGAGCCACTTCTGGCCACACTGGGTGAACGAGAAATCATTGGTGTGTTAGAGGTTCATTCTAGTATTGGAGAATCGGTGTTGCTTGCTCGGGCCGATCCGAGACTGTCGGATCGGGCTGTGAGCAAATGTCGGCATCGGAAGAGTGGCAATATTTTAATGAATTATAATCGTTTTATACTTTTTAAATATCACAAAGTTAGAGATGTTTTTCCTCAGTCTGATTTGGTTTTGAAAAAGAGCAAGCTACACCGATTCTCCAAGTCTAGAATGAATCTCCAACCACCAATGATTTCTCGTTCACCCGTTCAGACAGACAGTCGCGGATCGGCCCGAGCAAGCTACACCGATTCTCCAACATTAGAATAAGTCTCCAACACACTACATTTTTTTTCGTACGGCGGCGAACCGATCAATCGATGAGGGCAATGTGAAACCATTGAATCGGTTTGCCCCGGCTTGCCTACGCGCCCCTGATGACATAATGCTGAGGCCGAACATGTATTTTATTACATAAGAGCATCTGTTGGTTAATTTTTGGACTTTGAGACGCTGAAAACAAATCTAAAATCCGTTTATCTCCGTAATCCTCAGTTTTTAGAAAGGAAAAAATTAATATTTTTTGTACGTTGAATAACATTCTGTGGGAAGTGACACACACGCCACACCAGTCCCTTGCCGTGTATCGCCGGCGCGCGTCCGGCGAAACACACAAGCGTCGCGATGAGTGAAGGGGGGAGAGAGGTGACGACGCACGACTCACGAGGCAGTCAGCCACGGATGTATGTACATTGTACAAATGTATATGATTGTAGGACACACGTGCGTAAAAATAAAAAAGCGAATTTGATTTCCGATTACAAGCTTTACCCGATACCCACACATTCAGATCGTCAATTTAAAATTTAGACTATAAAAAAGAATCTAGCAACTTTTCTGAATAACATCATTGCGCACACCTATTTTTCCGAATCCTTTCCAATTTTTAGTAAAAATGACTAATCTGCCATAAATTCTAGTGTCTAATTTTACTGCATTATACAACAGGTATATTTCTTCTGAAACGATAAATAAAATAGTTGTGGAAGTCACGCACTGACAGCAGAAATTCTCCGACCGTTTTAATATATAGCGTCCTGCGCTGCGGATGTAAACTTTATTTTATATTCTTATAAAAACGACTAATGAGCAATTACATAAAAAAATCCGGTAGGCTCAAGTTCGATTGAGTTGTCAGTTAAGTAGGAGTGTAGGACTAAGACTTGCAGATTGGAGAGTAAAGTTGAGCTAGTCAAGTATGGTTTCTAAGCGTTTATTTCATGCGGGTGTGCTGCCGTGTTTAACTCATTGTCAGTCTATCTCGGCAACTGTGAGTGCAACACAACGAATTTGGTAAAGAATATTTAAAATGTTTAGCTTAAAACAATGCAAAATGTTCTTCGTATATTCGAACAGATCTTGTCGAGAGCTTCAAAGCGATACCTTGCACGGTTGTGTTCTATTGACCGTTTCCCAGACAAGCCAAGATAAACGAAGTCAAACGTGACCGAACATCCATAAATATTGCACCGTTTCCCCGGGCACTCGATATTTTCCGCAATACACTAATCGATTCTTACGCTTTCATTGGTCTATTTAAACAAGTTCTTCGTTTTGTTGCAAAACATGCAGCCGCGTACCAATTTGAACTCGAATGCACATGAGGGCAGCCCGAGGCCGCATGAAAAGTTGATCCGAGGCGCAACGAACTGTTTTGATATATTAAACAGATATTGCAAAGTAGCGAAAGAAATTGATGTTATTTTTAAATCACGTGCTAATTACTCTTTAATTATGTATGCATCTGTGAAGTGTCGATTACAAAGGTGAGGGTGAAATAAAATTATAAAATAAAATTTCATTACGTTTTAAGCAGTTACACAATGGTTAATGTCAACGTTCTATGTTTGTCTATTACCTACGGTACTAGCTCCAATTACCGACGCCAACCGACGCCGCCAAGAGACCTCAGCGCCCCCCAGACCCCATCCAGCCCCCATTTGCGGGCCGCTGTTTAACACAGGCGCTGGCAGTCTTTAAGAATATCTCGTCGGTGAATAAAGTAAAAAATATTATCAAACGCATTCAAATTACACATGATTTTTTATTTTAGACGTAGTGAAGGTTAATTGTTAATACATATCGAAATTGCTTTCCTTTGGGAATTGTTCATGCTGGATGTAAAAATATAATACTTGCTCATTTTTTGTTTTTTTTCCAAATAGACATAGGCCGGGTTGTTCCATCTCTCGGTAAATATCAGGATATGTGTCCGGCAGCTACCTAGAGGATAAGCCCTACCCAGCACTTACCGCCTACTTTTATACATGGGTTGTTCCATCATATTTTATCCTCTCGGTAAAGTTATCCATACTTATGACGATTTACCCAGCCACCAGATGGCACATATACACTATTCTGCGTTAACGCGCATGATTTGAAAACGAAAACTTGTACCAGTGTACGATAAATGTAAAAGGAGACCGTCTTATATGATTGATTGATTGCCCATTGATTTATTATAATAAAAGAAATAATAAAATAAGGGAATTAGTTGCTAAGACGATAGTTGTTACGCTTCTTCCTTCTCCATCTTCTTCTTTGCGACTCCAACGACTACCGACGTGCTTTCTCGCTTAAAAAATAAAGTTTTTCTTACATTTCTTCTTAAACTATACTTTATTTATTGTGTTATTCCGAGTTAAATTATTTCGTTGTTTATTTTTGTTTATTTGACTTTTAAATTTGCTATCACAAACAGCCTGAACATTTATGGTAAATATTCCTTTTCTGTTTCTGAACGTTTCAGCTTCGTCTCCGCCTATCAATAAAAGCAATATGACAATAATGTACATACACTTATAATTCGTAAATATAATCAATAACTGGTGATTGTATTTTAATGTGAGTGCAATCTATAGCACCAGCCACTCGAGGAAAGCGAGCGCTCTCACAAAATTGTGTTTGTATTAGCATTAAGTCGTCATTTGTAAACGGTAGCTCAATTATAATGAATTAGGGCCGCAATGCAGCTAATGCTTCGGTAACTTGGTTGATTATGCGGCACACTGTCGAATTGTGGATGCTGCCAAAATCACCAATTGCCATCTGGAACGTTCCGGAGGCATAAAAACGCAATGTCAAGAGCAATTTCACCAATGGCGACACAGCATGATTTCTGAAAGAAAAATATATACATATATTAATCACGATTATCTTTGCATATATAGATATCGTGACCTTAATTAGCAAATCTCATAATCCGATTTTTATCGTAATATCGGATATTTGTACAATCTTTTAATAGGCTTTAAAATGTAAATTGTCAGCTAATACAGTACACAATTGTTAATTTCGGCATGCATTTTATAAAATAACCTTATAAAAGAAAGATACATTCAATATTTACCTGTCCGTCCTGCTTCTTATATTATTTTCCACAAGTGCCAAAATGTTCAAGGTAGTTTGTTTGCGGAACCGAAAACGCCTTGCGAACTCGGAGTCATTATATAATTCAACAAAATTTGGACGCCGACGAACGGTATATGATACATTTTCCGAATAACCAATACAATTTCTTGTATGCATTCCTCCTCATCGTCGTCGCCATACAACACTCGGTCATCTTGGAGATTCATTTCCATTTTTTAAACTCTAAATATTTTATTAGCGTATTTTGCGAAAACGATCTGACTCAACGAAAGCAAACTATACACTCCATATACGAATGAGATATGACTTCTACCTCCCACCTCCCACCCCTCACACAGCGTGCACTTTCTACCCCCACCACATATTTATCTGTTAGTTAGCGGCTTACACGGTTGATTCGCGACCGGATTGTTTTTCCTGTCGGTAGCTTCATTTACCAGGAGGATAAATTTTACCCAAAGGTGGAACAACGCAAGATAACTTTTGTCTATTTTGTATTTGGTAACTTCGCTACCTGACAGTTTACCGAGAGGTGGAACAACCCGGCCTTAAACATGGGTTGTTCCATCATATTGTATCCTCTTGGTAGTTATCCAGACCTTTTGACGACTTGTCTAGTCACCATATGGCACATATACACTATTCTGCGTTAACCCGCATGATTTGAAAACAAAAACTTAAACCAGTGTACGATAAACGTAATGGCCCGGACAGCAAAAAATATTGCAGGAATATTGCATGAATATTATTTCGCATTGCCTAAACCTTGCAGTGAGATTGCCGGAGTATTGCAGGAAAATTGCAGGAATATTCCTATATCCGCTTCTTTGCAACGTTGCGGAATATTACAGAAATCTTGCGTGAAATATTGCAGGAATCTTACCTGCAATATTGAGTCAAGGTCCCTATAATATTCCTTCAACATTGCATGCTGCATATGATTATGGTTTCACTTTATGGAAATAATTGAGGAAAATTTTATATATTTTAGAATACAAATACTATTTTTATTATACTATAAATTAAAACATACAACAAGAAATAATGATAAAACCCTAACCTATCCTTAAATTACATTTTATTTCTATTTTCACTTTGCGCGGTGTATTCTTGTTTTCGCTTGCGTCAACCACTTCGCAATTCCGTCCTCGATGTCAGCTTCCCTCCATTTATTTTGGCCGACGCGACCATACAGACTTCTATAAAATAATGAATGATTATTAGGGAAAAGATTATTAATAATGTATTTATATAATATTTCAGCAATATTTGTCGGTTTCCGGGTATATATGTAAGAAACGTACTTGGAGCAAATTCGCCGTCCTTAATTTATGAAAGCATTGCTTCTGCAGGCGTCCCTTCCAGCTAAAATCGACAGCGACTTCGTCTGCAATCAGTCGGACCGTGATTGCGGATATACATGTGGACAACTTGCACGGTCCCGTGACATGTACAAGTCGACGAGTCTGAAAAATGTCATTTAATAAGTTACAATGTACATATGTCACTGCAACATTATTGCAATATTGCGTATTTTACCCTGACATTGCAATATTACTGCAATATTGGTGCAACGTTAGCAATATTGCGCAAGGTTGTAATTTTCAGGCAATATTCCCGCAATATTCCTTGCTGTCTGGGGGGGGGGGGAGGGCCGTCTTATTGATGGTATTCGTTATAATTCTGCCTAATAAAATATTTTTGTTAAATAAAGAAATTATTTAAAATTATTTTATTTCCTATTGTTAACCTAATCCTAACCCAGACCGTTGCTATTTCATAATTATGTCAATATTGTAAAAATATGCTTGTGTATGCATAGATTGCTTACTGTTACACAAATAAATGTTACAAATCTTCTAAGTAAATCGTCACATAGTCTTACATGAAATTGTCAATTAATTATTTGTAATTAATTGATTTGTAAAATATTTGATATGTAGGTATAACTGCCTGGCGAACTCGGAGTCGGTATATTGGTTAACAAAGTTAGGACGCGGACGAACAGTATACGGTTTCCGAATAACCACTATAATTTCTTCTATGCATTCATCCTCATCGTCGTCTCCATATAACACCCGGTTATCTTGAAGATTTACTTCTACTTTTGAAAATTGAAATATTTTTAATATGTAGTTTGCGAAAACGACCTAACCCAACCAAAGCAAACTACTTACTATACGAACGAGAGATATAAGACTTCTACCTCCCACTGCGTGCACTTTCTACCCCCACCATATATTTATCTGTTAGGTAGTGGCTTACACGGTGGATTCGGCACCGTGTAATTTATCCGTCAGGTAGCTTCATTTACCAGGAGGATAAATTTTACCGAAAGGTGGAACAACGCAAGATTTACTTTTGTCTAGTTTTATCTGGTAACTTCGCTACCCGACACTTTACCCAGAGGTGGAACAGCCCGGCCTAACGGTTTCAATCGTTTACGAATAGTTTTCGCAAGCTGCTGTATCAATTTCGGAGTTTACGAAATCGTATTTTGCTCGTAATTAACAATTTCAGAATCGACTAACGTGCAGCTCGCAAACGCCGCCATTGGCCGAAGGGAGAAGCTGCATGATAGCCGATTCTGAAATTGTTAACTTCACGACAGCAACGAATTTTGCTGCCATGTAGCACAAATATTACTTTGCGATGCTGAACCTTGCAGATCACATTGTCGGAGTATTGTAGGAATATTGCTGCAATATTCCTATGTCTGCCCCCTCGAAATTTGCGGGAATATTGCAGGAAGATGACATAGAATATTGCATCAAGGTCCTAAGAATATTCATTCAATATTATATCCTACATATGATTCTGTTTTACATTATGAATAATTCAAGAAAATTTGTTTTACAATATACTATTTTCATTAATGAAATATTACATTACACTAAATAACAGTAAATATAAAAACTACACTAAATATAATAATAAATATAACAAAACCTTAACCTAATCTTAATTCTATTTATTGTTTTCATTTTTCGCTCAATTCTCGTTATTGCTTGAGTGAGCCACTTGTCAATGGCGTCATTTACTTCCGCCTCTTTCAATTTATTATTGCCAACGGCCATGCAGACTACTATAAAATAATAAAAGAATATTAGTGATTATTAGAAGATTATTAATAATGTATATCTGTAAGGAAAATACTTTGGAATAAGTTTGCAGTCCGCAATTTTTGAAAGCTTTGCTCCTGCAAGCGACCCTGCCAACTGAAATTTACTGCGATTTCGTCTCCAATGACTCGGGATATTACAGCTGCTACGCACATAGTCAGCTTACCTGGGCCAATAATATTTAAGTCGACGAATCTGAAAAATTTCATGATGTTATCATGTGTACATAAAAGGCAGTTAAAAACTGCAACTAATTAATATAAGTTATAATAGAAATATTGTGAAAGCAAAAGACTATTGCAGATCAATATGAACCAATCAAATTGATAGTCATAGCAAGAAAGAGATGTGAAATCAGCACAAAAAAACACGATATATTGATTCCTTCATAGGCGAGAAGAGAATTGTGGAATTAACGCAAAAACATGAAATAATGATTCTCTCGCGGACATGCACCAAACCTATCCTTATATATCCTTTACCTTTACCCATGCCCATGCCCATAGAAACTGTAATAGTACAAACATTCATCTGAATAGGCATTACACTCAAATGAGCAGTGACGTGACTTCAATGCTTTTGATGCTGACAACTACATGTTCAGGAAACCTCAGCTATTGGGAGGAAATGTATTGGATGGTCATTATTATACTTTGTTCCACGAAAGATATTACTTTTTTCGTTGTAGAACAATAATGGTAATTTAGACGCACATGTGATTAAAAAATAATTACCAATTTTTTTTTAAATTCCGGCTGTTGAAGTTTGAGCTCAAACGAGGCCAAATCATCCATACTTTGCACTATGGAAACCCGCTGCAATTCATTTTCGGATGTTTCGTCCTCATCAACTTCGGCATTTTAATTTTTGGACTCTAACAAAAAATCGACTTTTGTGTTCAGATCCTTTATTTGTAAAGATATAGTAGACAGCATTTTGTAAACACATTTTCGAAATCCTAAAATATGGAAAACAGAAGGTAGAAACACTGATATGAATGGTTTATTTGTTTTATTTATCAATTTCTGAGGTGTAAGCATGATGCTCCCAGTTTCCACAGGCACTGCCTTGAGCTGCAATAGTTTCAGTAGCTAAGGGATATTAGAAAAAGATGAGAAACATTTGCAATAATCATGATTATTATGAATACACCCCGATAATATGAAGCTTACCTCCATGGCTATGTAAACAGTGGTAGGGGGTTCATTCTTATCATATGCAATGAACGTTAAACCCCCAAGTGTTGATGAATCGAATAAGGGTTCAAGCATTACAGGTGTAATTGGTAGATTGATTAATGTACTCTCCGCTCGTCTGTGAATGTGGCGTCATATGTTGATTCTTTCTTGGGTTTTTAGATATGGACTCCATACTCTCTTCTTCCGAAGATATGACCCTTTTAACCTTAGCCCTCCTTCGGTTTTTAAGGCTGCAGCTAACTCATATTCCAAGAGCTCATTCGAATAGAAAACATCACATGTGTTCTGTGCCTCATTTAATTTTTCTTGGGCCCGTGCCCAATCATCCACAAAGTATATAATTGTTTATTATTATGACATCGACAGGTCTTCTAGGTATAAAAAATATAGACATCTATATTATATATAAACACATATACATCATTAATAATATCCACTATACATACCTGTCGACCCAAAGCAACGCTAATAACTGCCCACTCCTCTGACGACGTTTGGAGTAAAGCCTGAGAAATTATTAATTTCTCTAATTTGTTCAGCAACTTGACGTGGCCTGGCCATTTGCTTACACTTTTGTTGGCATCTAACCAACAGGTTGGAATCACTTGCAACCCATCGCTCAATTCCACGATACAATATTTTTCTTCTACTACTTGTCGATGGATGACGTGAGATACGTCAAAAGTCAAAACTACTTGGTCAGGGTATACATCTGGTCAGCTTCTCCCTTCGGCCAACGGCGGCGCTTGCGAGCAAATAAACACTGCACGAAAGCCGATTCTGAAATTGTTAATTACGGGCAAATCACGATTTCGCAAACTCCGAACTCGATACAGTAGCTTGCGTAAACTATTGGCAAACGTTTGAGACCGTTAGAGATGAGATACGTCAAAATTATTTCATTGCTCTATGTCCGAAGAGCGATTCTCGCCTCGGCCAACGGCGGCGCTTGAGAGCTGCACGTTAGCTGATCCTGAAATTGTTAATAACGAGCAAAATACGATTTCGTAAACTCCCAAATCGATACAATAGCTTGCGAAAACTATTCGTAAACGATTGAGATAGTTACACACGAGATACGTCAATATTATTCCGCCAGAGTTTGCATCTGGTAAGCTTCTCCTTTCAGCCACTGGAGGCGCTTGCAAGATCTACATTACCCCATTCCCGAAATTGTTAATTACGGCCAAAATGCGATTTCGTAAACTCCGAAATCGATACAGCAGCTTGCGAAAGCTATTCGTAAACGATTGAGACAGTTACACACGAGATACGTCAATATTATTTCGCCAGAGTTTGCATCTGGTCAGCTTCTCCTTTCAGCCACTAGAGGCGCTTGCAAGATCTACATTACCCGATTCTCGAAATTGTTAATTACGACCAAACTACGATTTCGTAAACTCCGAAATCGATACAGCAGCTTGCGAAAACTATTCGTAAACGATTGAGACCATTACACACGAGATACGTCAAAATTATTCCGCCAGAGTTTGCATCTGGTCAGCTTCTGCTTTCGACCATTGGCGGCGCTTGCAAGACCTACATTACCCCATTCTCGAAATTGTTAATTACGGGCAAATTACGATTTCGTAAACTCCGAAATCGATACAGTAGCTTGCGAAAACTATTCGTAAACGATTGAGACCGTTACACACGAGATACGTCAAAATTATTTCGCCAGAGTTTGCATCTGGTAAGCTTCTCCTTTCAGCCACTGGAGGCGCTTGCAAGATCTACATTACCCCATTCCCGAAATTGTTAATTACGGCCAAAATGCGATTTCGTAAACTCCGAAATCGATACAGCAGCTTGCGAAAGCTATTCGTAAACGATTGAGACAGTTACACACGAGATACGTCAATATTATTTCGCCAGAGTTTGCATCTGGTCAGCTTCTCCTTTCAGCCACTAGAGGCGCTTGCAAGATCTACATTACCCGATTCTCGAAATTGTTAATTACGACCAAACTACGATTTCGTAAACTCCGAAATCGATACAGCAGCTTGCGAAAACTATTCGTAAACGATTGAGACCATTACACACGAGATACGTCAAAATTATTCCGCCAGAGTTTGCATCTGGTCAGCTTCTGCTTTCGACCATTGGCGGCGCTTGCAAGACCTACATTACCCCATTCTCGAAATTGTTAATTACGGGCAAATTACGATTTCGTAAACTCTGAAATCGATACAGTGGCTTGCGAAAACTATTCGTAAACGATTGAGACCGTTACACACGAGATACTTTGAAATTATTTCTCCACGATCTGCATCTGGTCAGCTTCGCTCCCCGGCCACGGTGGCGCTGCGCTGTAGCAGACGATAATTACTAGATATTAAAATTGTTAATTACGGGCAAACTACGATTTCGTAAACTCTGAAATCGATTACGTAAACTTGCGTAAACTATTCGAAAACGATTGAGACCAAAATAACAGAAAACTATGATGGTCGTCTGCTAACTATACACCCACCTAAAAATGGTTAATTACGGGCAAACTACGATTTCGTAAACTCTGAAATCGATTGCGTAAACTTGCGTAAACTATTCGTAAACGATTGAGACCGAAATAGCCGAAATCTATGATAGTTGTCTGCTAACTATACGGCGGTCATCATATCACACCGCTGCTCGTGGTGAGAATTAATACTAAATTCGTTGATTGCACTTGTCACAAGACTGGCAGCGGCTGCGTAAAATATCAGCGCGCTTCTTCCATACAGGCTTAAATTTACGTGCTGTTATTTGTGATCAATGTAGTAATAATCAAAGTACTATGAAGAATATGATTTCTGATGATCTTCCGTATGTCATTCACGGAAATTAACAAATATGTGTAATCTTTGATATTCCGCATATGTTAAAGTCTTGGAAAGACGTACGCTCATAATGGGAATTAGAAAACGGTGCGGCAACGGGAGCTGCTGTTAAGTTATCAGAAAAACATGTAAATCCCAATTGCATCGAAAAAATGAGCTGCCGTTTAACTCCGGAACTATTTAGTCGCGGGGTCTCAGCAGCTCTCTTAACTCAATCGCAGGAACAGTAGGAGAAATTGAAAGCTCGGCGGTCATGCACCCGGTCGAATTTTTGTACATTCTTAACAACAGTTATGATTCTTTAACCAGCAGAACTTTCAACGATTAAAATCCAAATAGATGAGCATTATCAGAAATTCGATTAAATGCAGAAAATTGAAATATCTATTAAAAGGATGTTCCAAATGGCGCACTATTACGTACAGCGGTCTTAAGACTACCATGTTTTCAGGGCTTGAAAATGTCTTTGAAATCTATCTTAGAATTGTGGAATCCGTCTGCTAAAAGTTTTCGTTCATCATTGCAAAAAAATATTCTATTTCCTATGGCTCAGTGATCCCAGAAGTGGCATCCTGCCGCCCACAGAGCCGTAGTATGCGTGCATGTCCCTGAGAGCTACGAGCCAATCGAGTGGCGCGTAGCTCTCACGGACACGACGCATACTACTTCTCTCTCTTCCCCCACCAAGCGTGCCGCATGCGGCAGGATGCCACTTCTGAGATCACTGCTATAGCTTGAATTTGTCGCACATGAAAAGCGGGTGCTGCTGTGTCTTGCACAGGACGCACGCTGCAACGTTCCGCGGTGTGTTCAGCACGAAGGCGCGGTTGGGCGGATAGTTTTGCCATCTTTTGTTCGCGGCTTCGTCCCTGTCGTCTCGTTCCGCAGCCCGCGATCTCTCTCATCTTGACGCGACCAGTAGCGCGTTCTGGACCACAGTAGCGCAGTCATTCGGTCTTGCGTGTATTTGTTTTTTTTATTTTTTTATCGGTTTTTTTTTTTTATCGAAGTTTGCGGTCTGGTCTTAATCAGGCAGGGGGGGGGGGGGAGTTTGCGGTTTGTCCTTATCGGAGAGGTGAAGTTTGCGGTTTGTCTTTTAATGAGAGAGGGGAAGTAGTTTGCGGTTTGTCTTAATCAGGTGGAAGTTCGCGCGCGGTCGGTTTTAAAAATTTGCGGAAGAAGAGGCGAGCCGTTCGATTCTGCAGAGCGGTCAAGGTTAAAAGTGTCGGCGGTTGGACGATACGGTATGCGGCTGCTGATAGCCGGGGAGGCCTTGCCCGGTATTTTTTCTGATGTTAGGTCGAAAGTTTGCGGTGGTTTACACACGGAAGTTAGACGAGAGTAGGAGGAGGAGAAGAAGGTTGGACAGGAACAATACGAACGATAACGATATCGAGAGCGGAGGACGATAAGCGTCTAATCGACACGCGGCGTCGTACTACGAAATGTAGGACAGAGGTAGTAGTAGGCGTTGTACTACGAAATGGCGTGTGCGGGGGTTTGGAAGTAGTAGACCGGGTAGGAGAAGGTTGCAGAGGAACGATACGACGATAAGCGATTACGCGGTACTCGAGCGTGTGTGGGCAACACGGCAACGATATCGAGAGCGCGGAGGACGATTGTACTACGGAGGAGGAGGAGGTTAGGTGGGAGCAAGAAGGTGTACTACGGGCAGTGAGGAGGAGGGGGTCCGGCGTCGTCATCTTGGAGCAGAGCGGACGCGATGCAGGTCGGTGGCGGGAGGGGGAGGGGGATGGGGGGAGGGTCCCGGGGAAAGGGCGCTAGGCGCTAGCTAATATTCGCACGTTAAACGTAACACATCATCGGTTAATACTCTTCTCGTAGCATCAGAGCAGACTAGGAAGCACAGAGAAGTGCAGTTCGTTGTTATTATCTTTAGGTGAATTTACTATGAATACAATGTCGATGATACTGTCTACGAACATTTGAGCTGCGAAACGATAGAGTCGGGTGCGCGCGCGATGGAATACGGTAGTAAATGATCGTAATAATGTAAATATCAATGCCAGTATTATTTATTTATATCTATTGTTTTTAAAATAAAGTTAAAAATACAATTTAAATATGTTCTTACGATACAAAGAATTAATATGAGAAATGTTAAATATAATCCTGCGTTTCTTGTTCCGATTGCAAATCTGATATGGATTCCTGCCAGTCTTGTTCCGACGGCAAATCCGGTATGGATTCTACGGGCGATGGTGAGGAAGAAGAGGCATAAGTAGCTCCTTTTTCACTGTTGTCGTTAACTGTATCGCTTTCCTCGTTGTTACCGTCGTCAGAACTAAAACTCGCGCAATATGACATTGCCGAACAATCCTCAGAGTCCTGATGCAACATCGGCGGTGTGCTGCAAAGACTCAAATTAAATAGTTTTGCTAAAGCGAATAAAGTCTGTGTGAAGCTGTGTGTACTTACTTCAAATGTAATTGCAAGATTTCCCTGCGTTCTTTGTCATACATATAAATACCATTATTTAACTTAATAGCTAATATTTCCTCAAATCCGTAGTCGTCTATAAACGATAGAATATCTGCAATGGTCTCTAATATTTCCATATAAAGCCATGTAGACGGTGATTTTATAAATTTGTCGTTTATCTCCATCATGAACTCGAATTTTGAAACACTGAAAAAGAATAAAACTGAGTAGTATACGCGTGGAAAGTTGTAAATATGAAAAGAAGAATAAGAGTATTTATTATTTACTTACCATTTTGACGCTATCGTATCGGTCTCGTCCACCGCCGGTATCATTATTTTAAATAATTTGTTTAATATATAAAAAGTTGTATTTACTTTTATCATTAGAAAGTTATATAAATCTCTTTCAATAATAAATTTTAAAATCTCTTTAATCTTATCGATTGTATCATTATTTATAAATTTCCAATGATTTGGACACTCAATCTCACAGTTTTCACTAATTGATAGGAGATATTTGAAATTACAATTCTCCATGTTTTTAATTTCACTATGACGTTGAGACCACCGATCGTCCTTTGTTCACGTCTGAGCGTGCTATAAGGTACTGTTTATGAGAGCGGGTGCAGTTTATATGCATTGGGTGTTAGATATTAATGTACAATAAGAGGGGGGGTAATTCTGTCGTAGTAGAGGTGTCACATTTATATTAGCTTACGCACAATACTAGATATTGGGTTATATTCTACTATGCGATCATGTAAAATAAGACAATAAGTACATGTATTGGGGGGGATATTATTAGCACAATCAAATTCAATTTTTACATCTACCGTACCCTTTTTGACCGTTTCGTTTTGATGCGAACAATCAATTACTACTATTGGACCTATTGTATCGGTGAAAGAGTCCATGCTCAGTAATGGCGCACATTCAGATAAATCTGATAAGTTATAATATGATTTTTTAAATCTAGCGTACATATCATATAAGATAGTAGCTTGATTGTTATCAAAATTTAAATTGAGTCCATCATAGGGATAAAAGTCGGAGTTTATGTGAAGCTTAATATCCCGTAGAAAGCAATGATCGAATTTCGTACAGGCTTTCTTGAAATCATTTTTTCTACTAGTTTGAAACGCAAATATGATGTAGCGAGGCTTTTCTAGCTGAGTCGAGGCTTTAACAGCCCACGTATGATTTTGTGTTTCGGGTAATAAGGGATATTCGTGTAACTCCCAAGAACGAAAGCTCATTGACTTTGGCCTATCATGTTGTAGAAGGCGTAAAAATTGTAATTTAGTACTTTCGTCTAACGTAATGTGTTTCATCATCCATTGTATTTTTGTTAATTCAATTTTTGGTTCCACGACAAATTCATGTTCGGATACTATTGCATTTTTATCATCTTTTGCTCTAATTAAAATTAATTCATGCCTTCCATATGTAATTACGCGTTTATAATCTTCAAAGAATCCTAAAATTATATTCAACGGTACGCAAAAACTAAACGAATTGACAGATTCGTTTAGCGGTTTCCATTTTCCATAGTTCCAACCGGCTTTAGCCAGTTCCCTACTTTTAGAATCTCCGAGTGAAATATAATTCTTTAATGTAGTAGTAATGCCCACATTTTTACAACGGTCTATCTCAATTCCATTAAGCTCATATCGTATTTCATTAAATAGGAAAGCAATTGCATTGTTTTCTAAGCGGCTAGTTTTATTTGTATCGTTATTATATTATATGCTACACCGTCCCTCGATTAATAAGTAACTTTCACATGGTAATACAATTAAATCTTGCTGCTGTATCGGAATTCTTATTTCATCGTTATAACTTAGAGAAGAATTAACGTGGGGATTATAAGCATGAAACTCGTAGCCACTAATTCGATTATCAATAACAGGAGAATCATGAATATTAAGCGGGTCGCTCATATTATTTAGATATTACCGTAAAGCCTAGCGATTCTAAAAATTTCATATTCGCCGAACTTAACCTCTTTATTTTCGACGTTGACGGCGATGTAAGACTCTTTCGCGAATGAGATGGGTTTCGGTGGAAGTGTATCGCTCTACTGACACCTTTCTTAATCGGTGCTCTTAATTTACATACTTTTTCCACGCTATTAGCCCTCCTATCATTATTGTTATAAATTATCATTTTTTCTAATATGTAATCTTATTATCACTTCTTCGTCTCCGAAATCAACTAAATCTCCGCTTTGATCTACTACTCGTAAATTTATGCGGTCTATAACTCTTACGATGATTGGAAGATAAATGACGTTTGACGGCGTTTCCGATATTTTATATCCTGGCTCAACGTTTGGGAAAAATTCATGAATCGTGTGCACAATTTTCCCGTTACTATATGCACCGGCAGTAATACTACACTCAATACGAATTATATTCACTTTAATAATTTTTACTGTAATATCCGATTCATACCATTTTTCAGGTTCAAGTATTCTCTTGTTTGAAAATCCTAATATACTTCCAATACTGTTTGGTTCACCGAAGTCAATAGAATACTTACATTTGATTTCACTTTTTAACGTACAATTATTTGCACGTAATATGAAGATATTATCTGGATCCTCGCTTACCTCTTTACGAATATTGTCTTGAATATAGGTATTAATACTTGATAGCTCGTAGGAACCTTTTGGTATAACGATTTCCTTATTACCGTCGTAATAAAATTTATTATTTGATTCATCGATATTAGGAATAGCGTGAAATGTTTGAAAATCTACTAAACCTAATTCATATTTTCCATTACTCAAATCTAACGGCGGGAAAAAATCGGCTATCAAGTCTGAAGACGTGCTCCTTAAAGTTACGGTAAACGACATTTTTAGATGTTACGTTTAAGAAATTCAAAGCATTACTGACCACAATTAGTCATGTCGTATGATTGATAAGTGCTGTAATTATAAGAAACTGCTGCTAGGTTTTTTTTATTAAAATAATTTATTAGTTCTAACGGTGGTCTTAAATTACCGAATGAATCAAAATATTTAACATTGTTTCCTTTTTTAATATATGCCACCCAGTGTGTTCCTTTTCCTTCATTATTATCCAAATTTACTATTCCACATTCGTTTCTTCTTATCGTTATAGGTAGTTTATTTCGCATAAAAACCCCTCTAAAATATGGAATATTTTTGCATGCTTTTTGTAATTGTATATTAGTGGTTACTCCAGTTGCGACTAATGTATTTGAATTATTATTTTTTTTTTTTCCGCCCTTCTTCGTTTTCTAATACCGCGACCGCTTATACGTTTATACGGAGATAAATAGAGTCCGCGACCCTCTAAAGTTGCATTGTGTCTTTTCAATTCTTCTAACTGCTTTTGCTGAGCTTTAGACCTATTTATTGCGGATGCAATGTTAGCAGCGCCTCCCGCTAGCGAACCCAAGACACCGAGAAGCGGCAATAGCGGTATAAATCCGCCTCGTTTAGCAATACGTATCTTTCTTTTTCTATTTTTCTTTTTATTCATGCCCATACCCATTTTTCTTTTTGCATTCATAAGACCCCAAGTAACGGTAGCGGCAATATGATGGCCAAGTTTAGTATCTTGCGCTGTAGCAATTTGTTTAGCAGCCGCTGCTAAAGATTTATCTGCCTTATGTCGCTCCTCGATATCTTTACTATTAGAATAGGCGATGTCGTGTTCGCGACAAGCTGAATCTAATTGGTTTATACCTTTTTGTCCTAATGATAATCTTTTGTTTAAATGCGTACCAGGTCCGCAAAACTGATACCCCGGAATATGTAATTCGAAAGGAAGTGCATTGATTGCAGAGTTTAATATACCACTCCCCTTAGTACGACTGCTATTCACTCTTTTTTTTTTATTTACATACGCTATCATTACACTTACACTTCACCATCTTCTGAGATAATAAAGCTAATAAATGATTACTCGCCTATTTATATGCTTTTGCTGTAAGCGAATATTCGTAGTTATTCTTTTAGTCTCTACGGGTAATATTATCATGCGTTTCGTTAAGCAGCCCTTGTCAATTTGTAATAATTTTGTGTGTGAAAAAATGTTACTTGAAGAAAATCGTAATGATAATTATCGACGTCATAGTAAGATACTCCCCAATACTATTCGCTGTATAATATGCGGACCATCTAATTGTGGAAAAACCAATATAATAGTTAATTTAATTGAAAGCCCTAATGGAGGGCGCTTTGAAAATATTTATGTGTATTCGAAATCACTGCAACAAGTAAAATATCGTTATCTCGAAAGAATTATATCAGCAGTACCAGACATCGGCTATTATACATTTTCAAATAATAGCGAGATTATTCCGATTTCTGAAGCTTTGCCTAATTCTATCTTTATATTCGAGGATGTAGCCTGTGATAAACAGCAAACTATAAGGGAGTATTTTTCAATGGGCAGACATTCTAATATCGATAGTTTTTATTTATGTCAAACTTATGCAAAAATACCTAAGCATCTTATAAGAGATAATACGAATTTATTAGTAATTTTTCAGCAAGATAATACAGATTTACACCATATTTATAATGAACATATTAATACGGATATGAACTATGAAGATTTTCTAGCATTATGTAGAAATTGCTGGGAGAAAAAGTATGGTTTTTTAGTAATTGATAAGGATAGTAATATTCAAAATGGAAGGTATCCAAAAGAATTTGACCAGTTTGCTATTATATAAATCAGTATACTGCTAATATTCAGTCATTATACATCCGCAGAAGGAGTGAGAAGTGAGATGGGTGGTGGTACGCGAGAAAATAAGAAACGCCGGCAAATTTTAAAACATATCGCGAAAACAAGTGATATAATACGAAAAAAATATAAAGATTTGAAACTTGGTAAAATAGAGTCTGAGTAATATTTAAAAGAAACATATAAACCGATAACTAAACCTCTACAAAAATTACTAGAGAAAAATATAATTACGAATAACAATAATGAAAATGAAAAGAAGAAATTTGAAATTGAAAAAGATATTGAAAGTGATATTGAAGATATTGAAGATAATGAAGATGATGTTTTTGAAGATGAAGATAGTGGAGGAGTCGAAGACTTGAGTAAGAAAAAAACAAAGGAAATGGTTAATCCGTCATTGAGTGAAACGCATTATAGTTATTCGCCGTCTAGTGCCGTTATTAGGAGTACTAAAACTAAAAATGATAATATAAAATTTAAGGCAAAGCCACAAATAGGTAGGAGAAGGACATTTGCTGAAGCGTCAACTCCTATATCTCCTATACCATTATCGATGATAGAAAGACCAATTGTTGAAGAACCTTCACCGTTAGGAAGATCACAAGCGGAATCCTCTATTAGCGAAATATTACAAAATCCGCCTGAAGATGTTAGAAATTTAATGCAGGAGAACTTAGGCCCATTATCACGAAAATATATTAGCTTATTTTTTAGTACAGATTTTGACAAAGAAATTGATCATGTTTACGGTATATATTTTAAAGATGACAATTTAATGTTAGGTGACAGCATATTTGAGGTGGATGAAAATGATAATATTATTATTAAGAAAACTAGATACGGCGGAACCCCTGGAATTTTCGAATTAATTTTCAAGAAAATTCCCAACTCAAAATTATATAATATTACAGATTTAATTAAGTATAAAACTATTTTATTAAAAACAAATGCCTTCCGTAGAGATTACCAATCATCACAACAGATTATGGGCAGTAAAGGATTTAAATATAAAAAAATAATTGCCGCATTACTAGCACCACATTTAGCTATAGCTGCAGCTGCGGAAAGAGCTAAAACAAAATCTAATAAATTTAAAGGTGGAGCAGGAAATAAATTTGCAATGAAAAAATATATACCGAATAATATGTTAGTTACGAATGAACCGGTGAATTATGTTCACTGGGACAATCCTAATGAGCTTATTGATCGTTTACGGCTTTTAATATCATCAAAAAAAGTTGGACATACAGGACATGATAATGAAATTATGTCAATAGTGGAGGAACTTCGCGAAGCCAATATTATTATATAATATTTGTGTATGCCTAAATTATATTTAGTCTTATAATGTTCATTAACAAGTTTGGTGGTAAGGGCATAGAAGATGCTAATGATCGGTTACAAAATTCTAATATGAAAAGGAAAGGTATTTTTCTTCATTTCAACGTTAATGAGGGCGGCTATGACGCAAAAAATAGAAAAATTATACGATTAGCAAATCCTGGAAACTCTACAGACGCTGCGAACAAATACTATGTAGATAAACGTATATTAAGTAACGATAGGGCGCTTCGAGGCAGTCTCTACGAAAAAATTGAAAAGTGCGCATCGCAAAGCGAAGCTAATTACGATAAATTAAAGAGAATAAATGCCGTATTAAATCTTTATGGTGCAAATTTCAATAAACTTGATGAAGTGACTTCTACGTTAACAGAAAAAATTATAAAGTTAGAAGTAAACGGAAAAGAAAATAATGAATTGCTGTAAAATGTTATAAAAGATTTCCTCGCGCAACAGCAAAAAATAGAGTCTGATGAAAAAAGCCTTAATGAAAAATTGAATACAATTTCTAAAAATATTGAAGAAATTAATTATAATATTACTTCAGCAAAAAATAGTATTAGTCATCATGAATATTTTATAAGCGATCTTAGGGAATCGGCTACGACAAAGGATGCAGTAGAGAATTTGACCACGGCATTGGAAAAAGATATAGTGAATCTACAATCTCTTCTTGATGAGCAGATAAATGGGGTAAAACAAAATTTACACGATAAAGAAAACGACATAGCTAATATTCGTAAAGAATTTGTGACACAAAATACGCTAAAAACTTCAATTGACGAGCTGCGGAAGGATGTGAATGATAATAAGGAGAATTTAAGAAACACTCTTATAGAAATTCTGAATAGAACACCTAATCATGTAGTAGAAACCTAAAATCATGAAATTAATTAAAGAACAAGAGCAGTTAGTAAAAGAATTGCATACACCTGTGAGAAAGAATTTTGTAAGAAGACGTGTTATAATTAAAGGATATGATGATTTATGGCAAGCTGATCTAGTAGATATGAAAGCATATACGCGATTTAATTCGGGATTTCAATATATTCTCACAGTTATCGACACATTTTCTAAATATGGCTGGGCTCGTCCGTTGAAACCGAAACAAGGTAAAGATGTGGTAAAGGCTTTCTCAAATATCTTCGAGGAGCGTAAACCTAAAAATTTGCAAACGGATGATGGGAAAGAATTTTTTAATAATGATTTTAAGAATTTAATGGATAAACATGAAATAAATCATTATTCTACATATAGTGTTATGAAGGCATCGATAGTAGAGCGTTGGAATAGAACGTTAAAAAATAATATGTGGAAATTATTCTCGTTAAACGGAAGCTATAAATGGACGCATATGTTAAATAAACTTGTATACGATTACAATATGCGTAAACATAGAACAATCAAAATGAGACCTGCGGATGTGACAAATAAAAATGCTAGCACGCTTCTTTCATCAGTTTATAGTAATATAAAGATCGTTTAACCGGGCAAATATCGAGTTGGAGATTTTGTACGTATTAGTAAATACAAGCATTTGTTTGAGAAAGGATATACGCCTAATTGGACGACTGAAATTTTTAAAGTTACTTCTGTGCAACATACTTATCCTCTCACATATTTAATCCAAGATTTACGAGGAAATGACATTAAAGGCGGTTTCTATGAATATGAATTATTAAAAGCTAAGCATAGCGATATTTATTTAGTTGAAAAATTATTCGTAGAAAGCAAAATAAAGTATATGTTAAATGGTTGGGATTCGATAAATCACATAATTCATGGATTGATATAAATTTAAAATAAATTTATTTTTAATTGTGTACTTATAATTACAAATTGATAATAAAATATAAAAATTCATTATATTCACATCAATGTACATTATTATTTAAGAAGATTTATTAGCTACGTTATGGCAGTACCAATTTTTAAAAACTTGTACTTCAAGAAGAGGACAATGCGGAATTTTATTATTCCAATTTCTCTCTTTCACATGCATTTTACACGATATAGTGTTGATGTTCACTTTGTTATACAGTTGATTAGAAACGAGAACATCAAATTTAGGACATGCCAGTTCCTCTAAATTTATATTTCGTATTCCGAGTTCGTTCAATAATTTCTTTTCATAAGTTCCACCTTTATATGCGACAATTGGACTGTCATATTTTGAGATAAACTCTTGGACTATATAGGGCAAGTCCTCTTGTTCAAAATTTTCAAATCCATAATCTTTGAACAAAATTCCATGAACGTTATTGTACACATAACGCGCGCTTCGCTGATCTTGAGCACTTATTCAAAAATAAGTATTCACGTAGTATATTTTTATTTATAGATATGATCGCAATTTCTTTGCATAAAAATGTATATCGATTAATGGTAAATCCATCCATATCGATGAAATGCGTTATTTTTTCATAATCGGCTGTAGCCTGAAAATAATATTAATTTAAGCAAATTAGAGTATTGAAAATAAAAATTTGTTTTACTTATATTCGAACTACATACCATAATTATATTTTTAAATTTTCACTTCACTTACAAAACTGTAACTTTTCTATTTCGCTTTAATGCAAATGTTGCACAAACTTTAGTAGAAGTTTCTTTCAAAAAGATTCGTCTCGTACTGAAGCTCCTATTTGCGCTGCTGTAGGTATTAAATGTGTGGAAAATCAGAAATTGAGCGTGGGCATAATCGTTGAAGGGAGTAGGGGAATGAAGAAAAGTGACGTATGCTGGAAGTTTGGGTGGAAGAGTATGGGGTGCATAAAGGGAGTAGGGGAATGAAGAAAAGTGACGTATGCTGGAAGTTTGGGTGGAAGAGTATGTGGTGCATAAATAGCGCTACTTCGCGATACGCGCAGTTTAGTCGTCGAATAGCGCAAGTGCATTAACAGTTCAGTAGATATTTGCAGTGAACATGTGCGAAAATACGTTCAGTTTGCTGAATAGCGTCGGTATTATAAGCAAGTTGCCAGTGAACCCGGTAGCAGGTTTGGAAATTAATAAATCATATTTAATAAGCGGAATGAGAAAAATGAAGACCCGCTTTGGAGATAGAGTTATGTTTGATTTAAATGATACATTCTCTATTTTTCTGCCATTACGTATAAGTAATATTTTATTAGAAAAAAGCAA
Source organism: Priocnemis perturbator (assembly GCA_963942575.1). Classification (NCBI taxonomy): domain Eukaryota; kingdom Metazoa; phylum Arthropoda; class Insecta; order Hymenoptera; family Pompilidae; genus Priocnemis; species Priocnemis perturbator. Next base: position 5,515,658 of record CAWWDK010000042.1, read on the forward strand.
GCATTACCAAGTTATAGAGAATTGTCTTACAAGCGGTAAACCGGTTCATGTAATATACCTTGGTGGAAAATATAATGAAATGAAATTCTCTACTGATGATAATCATGATGATGATGATGATGATGATGTAAAAGAAGAAGAACATGTAGAGAGTGAGAAGGAAAATATGAAAAATTGAGAGCGAAAAAGATTCGTCAAAACGTAAGCGCAAAAATGGAAACGAGATGCCAAAAGATGAAATGAATAAAAAAAAAGCAGCATCATAATCAAAAACAGGTTTGTAGACATACATCAAGTATGTATATAATTATAAATGATTTTAGTAATAAAACTATATAAAATAATAATTTCATTACAGATAAAACAAACTGTTTCATTCAACAACTTCTACTACTTATATATAATCGACGATACGTATCCTGAAGAATACCGATGTGCGCGTAAAGGATTCTGGCATATCGACTCCGCATATTTTAAAGCACGGGTTAAAAAAATGGATGATTTGCTTCAAGATATTATGAATTTGAAATTTACACAATATATAAATAATGAAAATAATGTTTAAAATTTCTAATGTATTTAACCATCTATATAAAATTAATAAAAAATGAGTTCATTATAAACTAGTACATATTTTTCTTTCACATCAGTCTTTCGTCCTACCGTGACACGTGAGCACCTCAATTCTAATCATGGCGAAATTAATTATATTTATAATTCACACTGCGATACTTCTTCAACTTTTTCCTTCTCTCTTATCTATCAAGACCAATTTGCGAGTGCCTTCCACGCATCCGATGAATAAACGTTCAACAATTAATTATCTTCAATATTACGGCTATATGAACACTAACAATTCAAAATCACAAACTATTGATAATGATAAATTGGTAGATGCAATACGAATTTTTCAACAATATTGGAATCTTAAAGTCGATGGGACTCTAAATGCTGAAACGAAAAAGTTGATGGAGGCAAAGCGTTGCGGAGTAAGTGATCATGTCAGCGATTACACACTTCATTCTTATAAATGAGACAAAAAAACATTGCGTCGGTATTTCCATGTCGGAACAACAGATCAAATTAACATTGCAAAAAAAGCATTTTCTTTGTGGCAAAAGCCATCTCGGTTAACCTTTATTCAAGTACAAAGTAAAACTGAAGCGGATATAATTATATCGTTTGAAAATACAATGCATTACAGTGTTAATTCACCGCAACAAGTTTGTTTACCGCCATTCTCTAATCAAACATTAGCACATGCAGATATGCCGAATGAAAGTAATAATGTCAGAGAAATTCATATATCTAAATTGTGGAAATGGATGATAGGTGAGGGGCCGATAAACGATGAGTCATTCAGTTTATACGAAACATTAACACACGAAATTGGTCACAGTCTAGGTTTACTACATTCGTCAAATATGAATTCAATAATGTCGCCGTTGTATCATTATGAAAATCATACAGATCATATTAAACTTGAGGAAGATGATATATTAGCTATACGAAATTTATATAATGTTAATGCTGAGAATAAGTCTGAGGACGAATTCGGCGAAGATGCAAATGGTAATGCTTCTCCTGATACGTCACCGGATGCACCAACATTAGTTCCACCAAAATTAGCCGATTTATGTTCAGCTCCAGCAGATGATTTAAAATTTTTCATTTTTAAAGCACGATTGTATATATTCTATAAAATTTGGGTATGGCCATTTAATTTAAACGTTAAATATCGAAAGTATGAGGAGCCACAGTTAATAAGATCGTGGTTAAATTTTTTGCCATTTAATTTTTCAGGAATTAATGCAATATATGAAAGAGTAAATAGAGAAGTTGCATTATTTTTTGATAATAATATTTATATATTCAATCCTGATACTTTCCAATTAAAAACTGGTTATCCCATGACATATCAAAAACTATTTGGCAAAGACTTTCAGTATAATGGAGTGCAATCTGCTGTTTTAACAAATACCGGTAGAACATATATTTTTTATAAAGGAGTATATGTAATTGAAATTGACGAGTGTAGATATGTGCCTAGAAAGTATATTTTAATTAACGATTTATTTAAGGGAATTCGCCTATCCATATCTCCACAAAATCCATTTTCAGTATTTAAATATATAAATGGCAAACTTTATATATTACAAAACGGTAATTTTTATGAATATGACGAATTTAATTCCAATGTTGTAAGATCAGGCCCATTCGATCTCTCCATTTTCAGTATTCAATGTATTAGTGATAGTAACATTATAGCCAATTTGAGAGATATGGTAGAAAAATTAGTTCAATTTTATGGTGAATACAATAAAAATGTAAATTCAAGATTATCTTATAACGCAAATAAACGTGATATAAACGAATTTAACACACAAGCAGAGATAAGAAATCAAATGATTTCATATCTATGATAAAAGCGGTGGTAAATCAGAGAGAGGGGATAGTCGTAACAGGACAAATATATGCAGGAAATTGTGCGTCCGTTGTATTCTAAACCGCGACCGCAAGCGGAGGCGGAGGAGGCTAACGAAGTGAAGTGCAGCGAAAGTTACAAAACGGTAGTGTGATTAATTACAAAACGGTAGTGTGATTAAAGAGGTGTAAAATGAAATCTATTAATAGATTATCGGCGAAAATAGAACAAAAATTATTAATCAAATGCCGTTTTTGAAGAAAGAAGAGGATTTTAAAGAGTGGAAAAAGCAATATACTACATATGTAAAAAAAACGAAAATACTCCTAAATAATGAAAATATGAAAAAAGAATATAAAGTGGAACTGATGGAACAATTAAAGCGGCTGAGGAATTTAAAGTATTTCGTAAACGAACGATTACGAAGAAAAAAGAAAATGCAGCGAATAAAAAACAACTGATACAAAAAGAAGCAAATTTATTAAACCGAGCGTATTTAATTGAATCGGAAGCAGATAAAACCCAATGGATAGAAGATTGTGAACAGCATTTAAAATATTTGCATTCATATTTAATTAATAAAAAATAAAAAATAAGTGTCGGTAGGAAACAACATTTACTTGCGCAAATAGCTAAACTAACTTGTACGCGTGAACAATTAAGTTTAATTTCAATCTACACTCTGGATCTGGATTAAATGAAGAAAAACAGAAGGATAAGAATGTTACACTGAAATGGAAAGAAATTGAAAGCGGGCATGCCTTCCAAAGTTGTATATGTTAAGGACATAACCGGCTCGCACTGATTCCAGACTGGGGACAATCACGGGAGCGATTTTATTATAAAACTCAAAGTATATTTTATTTCCAGTAAGTATACACTCACGTGCACAGCGCGTATTGGGTCTTATGAAGAACTCGGCCGTTAATGGAAAATAAACCTGGCCAGATAACTGCGTAATACAAACGCGCGCGGCGAGAGCGAATCTTCGCGACGCGACGTAAGGGGAAGAGAATACGTGCGCACAACGGTGCAACACGCAAGGAATAAAACTGGAACCGGTCCACGGAAGATAGAGGAGACTGCGCTACCTCTTATTCTACCTAGACACAGGACTAGGGCAGGGAAGAACCGTCAGAGCCTAAACGCTACTACACGGGTGTGGTCCGGACACGAGGCGGAAACGTTACAAACCGCGATTCGCATTTCTCACTATTACCTTCAACCAGGAATATCAGCACGTCAGCTGACCAAGGAAGGGAAAAGGAGAGAACGCGAGACTGAGAATTTCACAATTAGTGAACGAACGGACCGCGAATCTAGCCAAGAATAAGCACAAAACGACCAAGCAAACTTATCGACGCTCGCACTTAAAAAAAAAACGCTTGTACGATCAGACAGTCCGCACAAGAAGGAAGACCTCACGCACGCGCCGCACGCTCGAAAATTCTCGTTACGGGCAATACAATCAAACCCGCGCAATGACCAATTACCGCGTGCAACGCGTCGCACATACATAGTCGCACACATAGGTGCCGGCGGCGCTTGAGAGCAACACGAAGGTCTCGGTTCAGGTGGCACACCGGAGGTCGGCGGGCGACGGTCAAAGAAAAACAAAATACACGGCCGGTATAGCGCCGTGCAATTTTGTCGCCCCGATCTCTAACAGTATAATCACTGGAATTATTATAAATTTACATCATATTGATCCTTCTATATTTTTAAACGATGCTAAAGATATAGTGATAGAAAAAGTACTATCGTATGTTAAACATGTAACCGTCCAATTCGGAGCGTTACATCACTGCGTTACATACGGCACTGTGTTTCTCGCAAGCACACTACGCGGCACGCCCGGGTCAAGCGTGTGTACGAGCACGAGCGTCGTGTCGTACGTAAACACATACGTACGCATGATAAGCCTAGTTACCGACCCCAGCAATAGATGCCTCCTTTTCTCGTAAGAGCATTTCGGCGCTATTAAGAATATATAGTGCCCGGCGCCAACGGCAAAGCGTTCTTATCCTGAGCAGTATTAAAGAGTAAGCGAAAGCGCTGCCTTTACCTACACGCACAACGCCGTACCGCCGGACATTATATATACGGAAAACAGTCAGTAATAAGCCGAGATAGAGAATTGTAAAACGCCGTAACAGAATCCACGAGGAAGCGCTCTCCTTCTATCAAACATTGTACACGTCGCGGAAGTCTGCTCCAGTCACTGCCCTGTCAAACTGCTTGCCACTAAAAGCGCGTGATAAAACAATTCATGTAGAAGCATCGCATTTATACCGTGCATTCAACCGCGTATATTCGTACTCGCGTACTCATATCCGATATACTAATTGTACCCGCCGTTGTAATAGCGTCGCGTCCACCAGCCAGGGTAGTTCCACTATAAGAATCAGAAAGAATAAAAAAGAATAAAGAAGGAGAATAAAAAGGAATAAGACGCAGGAGAATAAAAAAGAATAGAATTAGCTCCAGAGAAGTTGAAGTGGCTAGACTGACTCCCGGCCAGCTTCGCGCTCCCGCAGAACACTGTCGTGTGCCGTTCTTCCAACTTCCCTGTGTATCCCTGTAAGCAGGCGGACGTATCCGGCGGCCTGGCAACTGCCCCCCAAAGGATACTCCTAGCCTTCCTTGCAGGCAGTTTGCATACTAGTAAAAAGTAATACAGGATATCGGTGGTGCGATAGACGGACTGTACGGCCAGCTACGCGCTCCCCTCATAAGTCGATTTCATAACTGCCGAATTCCTGTAGACGTATTAAATATCTTGCAGTAGAGTCACTAGAATAAGAAACGCCTTAGTCCGAACACATTATAGAAACAGGACACGGAATAGCCATTGGCAGACGGATAACAAGCTCGGCCCATGCACTTCGGTGTCCCCCGCCTGACGATCCTAGTCTTCGCCAAGGTGATTCCTGGTCTAGAAGCACATGCGTACATAGCGTTCGTATAGATAACAGGCGTTAGTAGTGTCTGTCCTGGCAATACCGAAACTTAGCGTATAATACGTAATAGCCATAGCCGTATAACACCGACGCGTGACACGATTTCTTATGTACCTATTTTTCACAAGAATATAATATTTATTGTGTGTGTTACATCTCTCGTTTGTCTCGATTCGCCCAGTGCACGAACCAATCGACGCATTCTGCGTCGATATCAGAGAACAGAAAACAGTTCCGCTGTTCTCCTACGGCACTGCATAATGCGGGGTGACCCTCAGGGACACGCTCCTATACGGAACAAGTTCGTCACCCCGAATAACGCTGTGTAGTGTCATTTTTGACACGTATCCGGTCTATACCGAGACGGGTTACGAAAGGCTTTTTCACGGCAAACCCGCCGGGAACGAGTCCGGTGCAAGTCAGGGCAAAATATCGCCCAGTCAAGAAAAATACGGTCACATTGGCGCCCAACGTGGGGCGAACGAGACGGACGAACATCACACAAATTAAATTCCTGAAAATAAAGATAAATTCACGCGTAGAATAAAGTAGTGGCAAAAGGCGCGACATAAAGGGCAATCGCGCAAACTCGCTAGAAATGCAAACGCGAAGCCAATCACACCTACCGGCATTATCAAGACCACCTGTGATACCGCGTGTGAATATAACCGATCCAGACGTCCACGAGGAATCCATAAGAACATTAAATATGGATTCGGAAAGAAGGGAGTAAGGACAACAGCAAGATTCAAGGAGAAGGAACGTACCTACAATTGACCCAACCGACACGTTCGACACGGCGAGACAAACTCTCGACGAAGTGGCCAGAAATCTCCCGTCAACAGAAAACAGGGAGACGCAGGGAGAAAATGACGGAGGGAATGTGACCACCGACGGAGGCCACGATGACACTGGAGCTACGTCACGAACTAGAACCGAGCTCGATCATCTAAGGGCTCGTGTCGATAATCTCGAGTCTTGGTACGAAAGACAAGTCGAGTTACGGGTTGAGGAGATGCGGAACGAGTTGAGCCGAAAGATCCTCGACCATAAATTGGAAATGAGGGATCTTATAAGGACTTTTACCAGCCGACTCGACCGAATACATCAGGAAAATGAAACACGTGAAGGAATTGTCCAACAGGCCATCGACCAGCTGTTGGAAACGAATCAAACCGTGCAAGATATCAGAGACATGGAAGCGCACGCGTTAAGGAGGCAACCACGCCTACCAACACCAGACCAGACGACAACGTCAGCTCGAAGCTCGAGCCAGCAAGGAAGGCCATTCGGCGAGACATGGCGCCGAGAAAGCGCTCCACCAGCACCACGAAAACCGGAAGCGGAGGCGCGGCAATTCGCCATTAAACCCTCGCTACCGATCTTTGAGGGAAAGCCAGGAGAAAAGCCCTCACGATACATTCGTGAAATGCGAACATTCTTGGACGCCACCGGAACACCAGATAAGGAACTCAGTTTCCTCATCAGCCAAAGTCTCGAGGGCATAGCTGCAGAATGGTGGGATGTTGTCGCTGACCAAATTATTTCCTGGCCGGAATTCGCCAGAAGATTCTTGGCGCGTTTTTGGAGTCCTGCAATCCAAAGAAAAGTACGAGAACAACTCGCAAACGGCTACTACCGGCCAAACGAGGGAATAACGCGAGTTACGTACGCCATGCGATTGATCGGGCTCGCGCGGGATTTAACACCACGCCAAAGCGAAGAACAAATTGTTATCACGATTGCTCGGCACTTCACTCAGGCAGTCGACGACTGCGTGAACGGGCAAAATATGTCAACGGTGGAGGAACTTCTCTCGTTACTGGAAAGATTCGACCACGGAGGCACCGTCAATCAGCCGAGAGCACGAGAAACGCCTCCACCACCAGAGCAGACCTACGGGAAACAATACCCGGAAACGGCCCGCCCGAGAACGAACCCAGTACCGAGGACCCCGTATGACTACCGGCGCGTTCCCGAACCCCGACCACCACCGATGACAAGTAGACCACCAGATCGGGTGAGAATACTCAAAACAGCCGAAGAGAACACCAAGCACAAGCATGAAGAGGACAAGGAGGAGCCCACGACTCCGGAGGACAGGTTGGAATGTGCGATAACGGAAAACCTATAGGGAGTTCCGAAGAAACGCTGCGGTGGAGTTCCTCGTCCCCGCTGCCACGGGCCTCCATAGAAATAGAGGAAGAAGATACGGAAAACTACACCGTTATTAGCACCGTATTCAAACACGTCAGAGACAAACCTCTGGAAGAAGAACAAGGAGAGAAATATAATCATGAATTACGAGCCTGCCCACAATTAAACATCGAAATTGAGGGCATCCCAATTCTCGCCTTGGTGGATACCGGCAGCTGTATCTCGGCACTCTCATTACAATGGTACAACGAAAACGTCAGTACCCTGAAGAAGTGCCCATCACTGCCGATATCAAACACATTTATTGTGGGATCCACGGGCCAAAAGTCGGCTCGCCTAAAGCTACAAGTGTGGGCAAAATTCACACTAGGCGGTCGACAGTGGGAAGCAGCATTCGCCGTCGTCCCCGGATTAATATGCAGTGCCATTATTGGAGTCGACATACTGCAACAAGTCCAGGCGAACCTCAATCTCGCCGACGGAACCATATCCATCGACGACGGTCACGAAAAGATCACCACGACCTTAACACCGGAGGAAACTATCACCGAGATTCCGGCAACCATCTGCAAAACTCGGATTACAACATCAGACGAGATTGCACCTACGAAAATCACGGACATTCCACGGACAAATGAAGACACAGACGGACAAAAAGAACAAACCAAGAACATGATCCCCTCACACTCATCACTATGGGGAAGGGAAAAAGGACAAGTTAAGGGATACACCCACTCCCTCCATGAGGAGAAAGACACGCCGGACTATAGCGGAACGTATCTGATACCTCTGAAACACCATAAAGGGGCGGATGCGGAAATTCGGCGTATGCGGCATAACAACATTATACGGCCGAGTTCAAGTCCGTATATTATCCCGATCACAGCGATCATGAAAGAAAAAGGTTCTATCCGTCTCGGCCTGGACGCGCGACGACGAAAGGAGTATCTACGAGATGACTATGAGACGTCCAAGCCAACGAAGTGCCTCCACCTGGCACCGAAAAGACAATCGGAGTCCACCAATGTCGATGCAGGAGAAGTTGTGCTCCTCAAAGCCAACCCTGTATCAGATGCCGCCGACCGACGGATCGCCAAGACATACGGACACGATCCGCCGGTCTCACCCAGGCGATCTACCCCGCCATGAACAAGGGGAGGCGCCCACACGACCAGACCTGGAAGGCCGATGATGCAGTCCTCAAAGAGGGCACCCATTCAGCCAAGGGTGCCCTGCCGTTCAAGCCGAAGGACGCCTGCCGACGACCAGCAACGCCAACGGCCACATGCAGAGGCCAAGGAACGACCTCCATCAGCCACGGCCAGCAACGACTGCAAGCAGTCTACCACCGACAACGCAGAAGGAAGGCAGATCGTCCGAGAGGGCACCCCTTCAGCCAAGGGTGCTCTGCAGTTCATCATCCTATGCCGCCAAACCTGCCACCCGGCCGTCGAGGAGGAACATTAGAAACTCAAGCGGAAACAGGAACAGGAAAGAAGGAGATAAGAGGGCACTACCCACGAATTACGGTCATTTTAATTTAATTTCACTAGAAACGCGAGGGTATTGTCCAAAAAATATTTTCTTTAAAAATTTCTTCTTCTTTTCTGAACCGTGCGAATAAGATATTATTTTTGTAGTGTAGGAAGCGAGCACTACAGCTCCGCGTAGGCTTGCGAATATATAAGTTTTTTTTTTCTTTTCTTAACTCTCGAAACGGCAAAAGGAGGTAACTTTTACCGTTCTCGCGTTTTAAATGGGGGGGGCTATGTAACCGTCCAATTCGGAGCGTTACATCACTGCGTTACATACGGCACTGTGTTTCTCGCAAGCACACTACGCGGCACGCCCGGGTCAAGCGTGTGTACGAGCACGAGCGTCGTGTCGTACGTAAACACATACGTACGCATGATAAGCCTAGTTACCGACCCCGGCAATAGATGCCTCCTTTTCTCGTAAGAGCATTTCGGCGCTATTAAGAATATATAGTGCCCGGCGCCAACGGCAAAGCGTTCTTATCCTGAGCAGTATTAAAGAGTAAGCGAAAGCGCTGCCTTTACCTACACGCACAACGCCGTACCGCCGGACATTATATATACGGAAAACAGTCAGTAATAAGCCGAGATAGAGAATTGTAAAACGCCGTAACAGAATCCACGAGGAAGCGCTCTCCTTCTATCAAACATTGTACACGTCGCGGAAGTCTGCTCCAGTCACTGCCCTGTCAAACTGCTTGCCACTAAAAGCGCGTGATAAAACAATTCATGTAGAAGCATCGCATTTATACCGTGCATTCAACCGCGTATATTCGTACTCGCGTACTCATATCCGATATACTAATTGTACCCGCCGTTGTAAGAGCGTCGCGTCCACCAGCCAGGGTAGTTCCACTATAAGAATCAGAAAGAATAAAAAAGAATAAAGAAGGAGAATAAAAAGGAATAAGACGCAGGAGAGTAAAAAAGAATAGAATTAGCTCCAGAGAAGTTGAAGTGGCTAGACTGACTCCCGGCCAGCTTCGCGCTCCCGCAGAACACTGTCGTGTGCCGTTCTTCCAACTTCCCTGTGTATCCCTGTAAGCAGGCGGACGTATCCGGCGGCCTGGCAACTGCCCCCCAAAGGATACTCCTAGCCTTCCTTGCAGGCAGTTTGCATACTAGTAAAAAGTAATACAGGATATCGGTGGTGCGATAGACGGACTGTACGGCCAGCTACGCGCTCCCCTCATAAGTCGATTTCATAACTGCCGAATTCCTGTAGACGTATTAAATATCTTGCAGTAGAGTCACTAGAATAAGAAACGCCTGAGTCCGAACACATTATAGAAACAGGACACGGAATAGCCATTGGCAGACGGATAACAAGCTCGGCCCATGCACTTCGGTGTCCCCCGCCTGACGATCCTAGTCTTCGCCAAGGTGATTCCTGGTCTAGAAGCACATGCATACATAGCGTTCGTATAGATAACAGGCGTTAGTAGTGTCTGTCCTGGCAATACCGAAACTTAGCGTATAATACGTAATAGCCATAGCCGTATAACACCGACGCGTGACACGATTTCTTATGTACCTATTTTTCACAAGAATATAATATTTATTGTGTGTGTTACATCTCTCGTTTGTCTCGATTCGCCCAGTGCACGAACCAATCGACGCATTCTGCGTCGATATCAGAGAACAGAAAACAGTTCCGCTGTTCTCCTACGGCACTGCATAGTGCGGGGTGACCCTCAGGGACACGCTCCTATACGGAACAAGTTCGTCACCCCGAATAACGCTGTGTAGTGTCATTTTTGACACGTATCCGGTCTATACCGAGACGGGTTACGAAAGGCTTTTTCACGGCAAACCCGCCGGGAACGAGTCCGGTGCAAGTCAGGGCAAAATATCGCCCAGTCAAGAAAAATACGGTCACAAACAGCACAAATGTGTTAAAGTAAACACAATCTTCAATGGCGAATTTACGTTAAAAGACAGTTTGACCGACGAAAGTAAGAAGGAAATTAAAACCTTTGCAACAAAAAATGAGGGACTACTAAATGATGATGATTCCACCATAAAGCTTGATAATTGGTATACAAACAATGTGTGTCGGCAGATTCTTGCATCGCTAGAGGAATTTCAAGAACGTGACAGTGGATGGGCATTGAGCAAAATTATCAGTTTGATTATAAATATCAATAAATGTGATTTATTGAGCGCCGGTAAAGGAAACTGTAGACTTCCATTAGCTATACGAAATAGAAAAGCAACTGTTTCTATTAATTTGACCGATAATGAAAATGATTGCTTTGCTTGGGCAGTAACGTCAGCATTATACCCAGCATCGCATCATAGTAACCGTAAACAGTCATATCCGCATTATGAAAATGTACTAAATTTAACGGGAATTACATTTCCCGTTACAACTAAACATATACCTACATTTGAAAAAAATAATAATTTGTCCATAAATTTATACCAATTAACGAATAAAGATAAATCTGAACATTAAAAATATGAAGTATTACCATTACGATTAAGTGATAAAATATCTGAACATAAACATATAAACTTACTAATATATCAAAATGAGCAAGAAAAAGATAATATGTGCCATTATGTATGGATCAAAAATTTATCAAGGCTGATATCGTCGCAAATTCATCAACACCAACATAAATCACACATTTGCGACAGGTAATTCATCACTTTTCTATTTACAGTTGTAATAATTTAATAGTTTAATAATATGATTCTTATAATTTACAGATGTCTAAATTTTTTCCATACAACAAGGAAACTTCGAGATCATTATGAAAGATGTGTGGATCAAAATGCGTGCAAAATTGAATTGGTCAATGAAGATCAGAAATGGATTAAGTTTAAAAATTATAGAAGAGGAATCTCGCTTCCATTTATGATATATGCTGATTTTGAATGCGCTCTAATTAGTAACGAAACACATAATTTAGAAAATCATAATACTTATGCATATCAAACTCATGTTCCACACAGTATTGGCTATTACATACACTGTAATTTTGATGAATCGATGTGCAAATACGTTTCACACCGTGCGAAGGATAAAGTGGTATCTTATTTTATATCAGATTTGGAAGGTATCATTTCATTAATTTTTGCTTTTATACAAAATAATCATACCATAATGGCTCCTTTAACTTCTGAACAATTACTAGAATTTAATACTGCCACACATTGTTTTATCTGTAAAAGTGAATTTAAAGAAGCTGATATTAGTGGCGGTAATAAAGTACAAGATCATTGTCACTGGTCAGGTTACTACAGAGGGGCAGCACACGGAGCATGTAACCTAAATTATAAAGCTACGTATACGCTACCCATAATATTTCATAACTTAAGTAATTACGATGCACATTTTCTCATAGAAGAAATTGTTTCAATGAAATGTTTTAGCTCTCAATTTCACGTAACAGCCTCTACAATGGAAAAATATGTTTCATTCGCATGTCGGATGAAAAATAATATATTTTCTCTTGAAGTAAGATTTATCGATTCATTTAAATTTCTTAATAGCAGTTTAGAACAATTAGTATCAACACTAGATTTAAATGATATGAGAATTTTACGCAAAAACTTTCCGTCGATCGATGAAAATTTGTTTAATTTACTGACGCGCAAAGGTGTTTTTCCTTATGAATATGTTGACAGCTATGAAAGACTAAATGATAATTGTCTACCTAATTACGACGAATTTCACAGCACATTGTACGGGCACAATATTGAAAGGAGCGAGTATAAACATGCACAAAACGTATGGAATAAATTTAATATCTCATCACTAGGCGAATATAGCGATTTATATTTGAAAACAGATGTTCTACTATTAGCAGATATTTTTGAAAATTTTCGAAGTAAATGTATCGAATATTATGGTCTCGACCCTGCCTATTAGTGTACCCTACCATCATATGCGTGGGACGTTATGCTAAAAATTACAAACATAACAATAGAATTATTAACAGATATCGATATGGTGTTATTTATTGAAAGCGGTATACGCGGAGGATTCAGTCAATGTTCGCATCGGTATGCAAAAGCTAATAATCCTTACATGGGCGCGACGTATGATTCTAATAAAGAATCTTCGTATTTAATGTATTACGCTGTTAACAATTTATACGGTTGTGCCATGTGCGATTCGTTGCCGTAAGGTAAATTTGAATGGATGGATAATGATATGATAAGTCTATTTAACATTAATTCGGCTAAAGCCGATTCTGAGATTGGATACATATTAGAGGTAGATTTAGACTATCCCGATGAAATACATGATTCGCATTCAGATTTGCCGTTCTGTCCCACTCGCGAAGTACCACCAAACGCTAAATATGAAAAATTGTTAGCAACTTTAAAGTGTAAAACCAACTATGTTATTCATTATCGAACCCTACAGCAATGTCTGCAACATCAATCTCCATGGATGTGTAAATATATACAATTAAATGCAAAACTTCGAGCTCGATCCGAATCGGACTTTGAAAAAGATTTATTTAAGTTAATGAATAACGCAGTATTTGGAAAAACAATGGAAAATGTGCGTAATCGAGTTGATGTAAGATTATTAACGTCGTGGGAAGGACGTGCCGGTATTAAGCCATTGATAGGAAGACCTAATTTTCATAGAAGAGTAATATTCAATGAAAATTTTGTCGGCGTGGAAATGAAAAAGATGAAAGTTAAAATAGATAAACCCATTTATATCGGCATGTCCATTCTAGATATTTCAAAAATATATCTCTATAAATTTCATTACGACTATATGAAGGTTCAATTTCAAGATATGTGTAAGGTATTATATACTGATACGGACAGTTTAATTTATAAATTACAATGTGATGACATATATAGCATTATGAGGCGAGATATAGCTTATTTCGATACTAGTGATTATCCAATTGACAACGTATACAATATACCTTTAGCAAATAAAAAAGTTCTAGGCCTAATGAAAGATGAAAATGGAGGAAAAATTATGTGTGAATTTGTAGGATTAAGATCGAAAATGTATGCTATAAAAGTTATTGACGAGCGCGACACGAAGAAGGCTAAAGGGATCAAAAAAGATTTTATTAGGCGAGAAATTAAATTTGATGATTATATAAATTGTCTATTTAACGATGAAATTAAAATGGCTAGACAAAACCGTATTGCGTCGAAGCTGCATCAAATTCACACGATTTCCGAAGGAAAAGTTGCATTGCATCCGTACGATGATAAAAGATATATCACCGATGATTGTATACAAACACTTGCTTGGGGACACTGTTCGATTAAAAAATAAAAAATGCTTAAAATATTTGAATACATGTATTATTTATCAATAATCTGCACCCGTTTACAATTTTAGTATATACAGTGCGTATCTGAGAAATTCATTACATCACACTACTGTTCTTAACAAAAATAGCTTAGCATTGAAAATAAGCGAGCATGGGTTAAAATTGTGATTCAGTTTTTGCTGAAAAATGCCGTATTCAAATAGTCTTCCATCCGCCAAGCTATCCAAGGGTAATGATGCTTTAACGATTCTTTAAAACACAGCAAGTCCGACAGTCCTAGTCTAAAAATTTAAAAAATGTATAACATTTACGATTACACTCGTTTTACCAGAGTTTTCTACAACTTACCGTGACATCTTATGGATCAGACGAGATACCCGCACCTCTTTATTTTCCGTATCCAAAATGTACTGTATTGCACCGGCGCGTAACACCTTGTCTCGTCTTAACTTTTGTATAACGGCATTACGTACATCAACATCGCGTAATTGTTCGCGAAATACTTCGTAAAATTGTTTCACATGTGCGCGCAGCTCACTTTGATTTTCTATCCATTGTATCATGCATACGGCAAGCCTGGGGTTATAAGATTTTAGTATTTCTGTGAATAGAATGAAATAGAATAGCGGCAATCTGCAAACGTTAAAATTCAAATTTTAATACTTTCAATTGTACTATCATTTTACATTGATTTATAAATTTGTTTGTATTACTTACCTTTCTAGCTTCGTAATCAAACAACGCACCTGTGCTGTTCGTTCCTTCAAAGTTAAAATATCGAAAATATCAGACTCGTTCAATAACCCTTCCTCCCCTAATTCGTCTAATATTCCACTTTCAGGGTCAATTTGAGCAACCAGTTTGTCATAAAAAAATCTGTACAATTGTCGAATATGTCCGTCAGCCGCCATCGTTACAAAACACTTTCTTTTGTAATTCGCTTTCAGAAAAAGTCGCGAACACTTCCTAACTGCTTCCTAGTCTGCTCTGATGCTACGAGAAGAGTATTAACCGATGATGTGTTACGTTTAACGTGCGAATATTAGCTAGCGCTTAAGGCCCTTTCCCCGGGACCCTCCCCCCATCCCCCTCCCCTACGCACCCCCGACCTGCAACGCGTCCGCTCTGCTCCAAGATGACGACGCCGGACCCCCTCCTCCTCACTGCCCGTAGTACACCTTCTTGCTCCCACCCAACCTCCTCCTCCTCCGCAGTACAATCGTCCTCCGCGCTCTCGATATCGTTGCCGTGTTGCCCACACACGCTCGAGTACCGCGTAATCGGTTATCGTCGTATCGTTCCTCTCCAACCTTCTCCTACCCGGTCTACTGCTTACAACCCCCCGCACACGGCATTTCGTAGTACAACGCCTACTACTACCTCTGTCCTACATTTCGTAGTACGACGACGCGTGTCGATTAGACGCTTATCGTCCTCCGCTCTCGATATCGTTATCGTTCGTATTGTTCCTGTCCAACCTTCTTCTCCTCCTCCTACTCTCCTCTAACTTCCGTGTGTAAACCACCGCAAACTTTCGACCTAACAACAGAAAAAATACCGGGCAAGGCCTCCCCGGCTATCAGCAGCCGCATACCGTATCGTCCAACCGCCGACACTTTTAACCTTGACCGCTCTGCAGAATCGAACGGCTCGCCTCTTCTTCCGCAAATTTTTAAAACCGACCGCGCGCGAACTTCCACCTGATTAAGACAAACCGCAAACTACTTCCCCTCTCTCATTAAAAGACAAACCGCAAACTCCCCCCCCCCCCTGCCTGATTAAGACCAGACCGCAAACTTCGATAAAAAAAAAAAAAAAACTACGATAAGAAAATAAAAAAACAAATACACGCAAGACCGAATGACTGCGCTACTGTGGTCCAGAATCGACTACTGGTCCAGAAATACTGGTCCAGGATCGGCTTACTCTCAGCACGGGTCCAGAAGCGGCTTACTCTTACTACTTCGCCATAATTTGAGATTTTAAGGCGTTGCGCCTTTGCACCAGAAGTTGCTTCTCTTGGCAATGATCGAGCGATTCGGGTTTTCGGAAATGGGATCGAACGACTCACGTTAATTCAGCTATGGGTACGGATGGTGTGTGGCTCCTTTGCTCCGGATAGAAGCACAGGCAGCACAGGCAGCAAGCACAGGCAGCAAGCACAGGCAGCAAGCACAGGCAGCACAGGGAGCAAGCACAGGCAGCAAGCACAGGCAGCACAGGCAGCACAGGCAGCAAGCACAGGCAGCAAGCACAGGCAGCAAGCACAGGCAGCACAGGCAGCACATGCAGCAAGCACAGGCAGCAAGCACAGGCAGCACAGGCAGCAAGCACGGGCAGCAAACACAGGCAGCACAGGCAGCAAGCACAGGCAGCAAACACAGACAGCAAGTACAGGCAGCGCAGGCAGCAGAGGCAGCACAGGCAGCAAGCACAGGCAGCAAGCACAGGCAGCACAGGCAGCACAGGCAGCAAGCACAGGCAGCAAGCACAGGCAGCACAGCAAGCACAGGCAGCAAGCACAGGCAGCACAGCAAGCACAGGCAGCAAGCACAGGCAGCACAGCAAGCACAGGCAGCAAGCACAGGCAGCACAGGCAGCACAGCAAGCACAGGCAGCAAGCACAGGCAGCACAGCAAGCACAGGCAGCAAGCACAGGCAGCACAACAAGCACAGGCAGCACAGCAAGCACAGGCAGCAAGCACAGGCAGCACAGCAAGCACAGGCAGCAAGCACAGTCAGCACAGCAAACACAGGCAGCACAGCAAGCAGAGGCAGCAAGCACAGGCAGCACAGCAAGCACAGGCAGCACAGCAAGCACAGGCAGCACAGCAAGCACAGGCATGTTAGAAACCCGCAAAATAGCTCGACGAGATGTGTTCGTTTTAGCGATTCTGGGGGAAGTGCAGAGGGGTCAAGCTCCATCCTCTTTCCAACAGGCAAAGCCTGCTCCAATCTTCGGCGAGATTCCCTCTCGCATTTGTTTACAATGCTTACTCTTACTGAGACGCAGGTCAATGCACCGGCCGCCGAGGTAAACATATGATCCGCGACTCTCGGCGCCTCCAAAAACAGGTGACACAGCAACGCACTGTCGTGTGCCACTGTCGAATTACTGCGTGTTATGGGCGAAATCAAATGCATCGCTAACAGGCAGCACAGCAAGCACAGGCAGCACAGAAAGCTCAGGCAGCAAGCACGGGCAGCACAGCAAGCACAGGTAGCACAGCAACCACAGGCAGCTTGCACAGGCAGCATAGCAAGCACAGCAAGCACAGGCAGCAAGCACAGGCAGCACAGCAAGCACAGGCAGCATAGCGCAGGCAGCACAGCAAGCACAGGCAGCACAGCAAGCACGGGCAGCAAACACAGGCAGCACAGCAAGCACAGGCAGCAAGCACAGGCAGCACAGCAAGCACAGGCAGCACAGCAAGCACAGGCAGCATAGCAAGCACAGGCAGCACAGCAAGCACAGGCAGCAAGCACAGGCAGCACAGCAAGCACAGGCAACACAGCAAGCACAGCAAGCACAGGCAACACAGCAAGCACAGCAAGCACAGGCAGCAAGCACAGGCAGCTTGCACAGGCAGCATAGCAAGCACAGTGTTACGTCCGGGCGAGGCTTTTCACGACTTATGTTTGTCAAGACGGCCGATGAGTATCCGCGAGCGGCCTGCCGTGCGACCGGTCGTAACGCTTGAATATTTTTGTTATCCAGTTACAATAGATAACGGTAATCTAACTAAAGATGTGTATTGCAATATTCTAATCCCTTCCTGGAAGAGGAGGGATTTTCTAGTTTATTCGGTACAAGCTAAACGGAGAAGTTAAGTTGAAATCTAATATCGCGTTTGGTTGTATGCAGGACTAATAGGATTCGTGTGTCTTCTTAAGACCCGTACAGGTCCCCAATTGTTCTCGCGAGGTTACGTTTTCGGCCGGTGTACCATGCTATGGTATATGAGGTGTGACGTCACAACACAGATCAAATCAAGTAAAGTAATATAAGGAGAAAACAAAAAGTAGTTATATTCAATTGAAAATAATCATATAAAGAAAAGATAGAATATATAAAGAAAAGTAGAACAGATGTGTTACGAATTCGGTCAACGATTGGTAGATATGACTGCATTAGATATTATCGCAGTGTAGTGAATGTTCAGAAATAGTGCGTGACAATTATGCGCCTTAATATGAGCGGTCTTACAATATTACGGATGCGCTCTCGGTAATTCACGGTTACGCCTTTACATTCGACAAGTTAACAAGAGGAACGTGCACGGTCGTTATACCGTGTCCGCGGGATCTCTCCATGATTTTAACTCGGGCATGATTATACAAGAAAATATTAAATCGTCGTCGTGTTTCGCGACTGGAGGTTCCTACCGTGTTGCTGGTCTTCGGCTACTGTCGGTTAGATTCGGCTTGCGCACGCGCTCTTCTCTCTCTCTCTCTCTCTCTCTCTCTCTCTCTCTCTCTGTCTCCTTCGCTCACTCGCTCTATCCTTCTTTCTCTTTCTCTCTCTGGCGTATCGTCGGTTGGAATTTTCAGTATTCGGTGTTAAACGATGATAATACCTTCGAATCGAAATAAAGTTTTAGTGCTTTGAACTTCCTTGATTTGCCTATGCTCCGTGATAATTGAGCCGGGATCTGGTCCGTTACAAGGTTCGGCAAGTCAGGAAGATAGTGCTTCTATTCAGATATTTCGATAATTAATTCCGACTTTAATCGCCACATGAGCGAGGAACAACCCTTCGCGTTCTGTTCAAGTTCAATGAGTAATGAAAAGAATAATGTAATAGAAATCAAAGAAAGGAAACTTAAAGATAACGTGTCCGACGCAATTTTGTCGGCCACGTGCAAAGCAAACGCGCACACCTTCGCACTTTCACTTAATCAAAGGAAAACTGAGTCTATATCTCAACTTAATAACTGAATTTATAACTAAGGCTTTAACGAGGAATAATGAGTCCGTATCGGTGCACACTGCGAGAAGAATATGCACTTTAGGCTCAGTAAATTAAAGATATCTAAGCTATCCTCGGACAGCGACCTGCGTACCTCACGACTTTACAGCCAACTGCCCAGAGAAATCCGTCGCGAGACGGCTCCTGGGCTCGCTCTTGGCCAGTTTTTCATACCTTAACCATGGAAACGGTCGATCAGCGGTCGATTCAGTGTACAAATATTCTGTTACTATGCTCGCTCGATGTTCAGCAAGAGACTTTCGGTTGCTCATTTATCCTCTTTCAATTATCTAGTTTTATTGCAAATAAAATATGATTGCCTTGACTCAGTCATCTAAAACTTCAGTAGTGCACGCTCCTGATATGTATGCTTGAACAGAACTAGGTTGATATCTGGGCAATGCCTTATTGCCACGAAAATAATAATTTACTTTTGAGAGAGAGAGAAACTAAAAATTAACACGCGGAACCTCATCACGAATTCCTTAACCTACACACGCATACGTCCATACCGCACACACACACTCATTCTATACTCACACGCGTTCACACCCGCTCGCACGCTTATATCTATACTTACATCTACTTATACATGTACGATGGGACGAATATGATTCCACGGTGAGGGAATTCCACTACACGTTACTACTCGACAGCACCACGTATACGATGAGCCTAAGCTATGATACGAATAATTCGCATACGCGGCCTGGAGGAAGAATAGAATAATCATGATTTTACAACTAATACTCTAACAGCACACCGGATGCGATGAGCCTAAGCCGTGATACAAGTAATTCGTAATCCGGCGGCCGGAATAAGGGAAAGAAAAGAGAGTTTAATTTGAGAAATTATAATAAAAGAAAAGGAAAAATCAAAAAGTTACGCTGGGACGTAACATCCTCCCCCCCTTGGAATCATCATCGTCCCCGATGATGCGTCGCTCGCCTGTCTCACGCGTAGGGGTTAAGCGACGTCCGGTGGTACCGAATGAAGGCGTGGAGCATACGTCTATCCCGGCGGTAAGGTTTAGCACTCGTCCCCCCGACCCTCAGGCTAAACCGTACCCCCTCGTATCCCCTCGGAAGACCTCCAGAACGCAGTCTATCAGGGGCCGGCGCACTTCCACGCACCCCTCCACGTCGACCTCCCTAATGGTTACGCAATTACGAACGAGCCCGCATATATCCTCGTCGCTAACGCCTTCGTTGTCCCTGCACTCCAGAACTTCCAGAGTCCTCAGTCTCTGCAGGAATTGTGCGCCGACGGTGGGATACATGTAACTCATTTTGAGCTCCACGAGTTGGGGAAGGGCGCCAAGACCGTCCAGGGAGAACTCCCCACGGACGTTGGTACAGCCGGTAATGTCCAATACAGTGAGGCTTCGCATGTGTTCCCCCATTTTGTCAATGAAGGTGATATCCACCCAACCACACCCCATGACACACAGGTGAGTCACCTGCGTGAATCGCGGGGGCAGCCACAGCGCCTCCGTCACCGAACCGTAGCCCAGTTCCATGAAATTGGCCACGTTGCCAACCTCCTCCGCTTCCTCGAGCTCCTGCTCCAGCGCCTCATCGCGCTGGTCACAATACCGGAGGGTTAACCGCCTCATTGTCGTGCCCAGTGCTATGTTATGGCCCAACGCAGCCAGTACCTCCTCTCCAAAGAAGGCCGGTCGATCTATATTCAGCTCCGTCAACGCAGCGTTTTTCCCCAGGAGTTCCGCCAGGTGGGCGGGCTTGACCGTTGTTCGAGTGAGCTCCAATCGTTGTAGTGTGGAGCTTAATGTGCGGAAGGAACTCCCCGTCATCGCGGTCTCCTGAGCTGTAAACCCTAACAGTTTCCTAGCCGCGAATAACCAAAGGAACTCGCTATCCACCGGACCGGCGCACTCCCCTACGGTGAGGTGACTTAATCTAGGGCAACCCTCGTACAGCGCTCGCAACCCGGACGGGAGGATACGAAGACCTGACACGTCTAGTTCCTCAAGTCCCTTCGCCCACCCCGCCGTTATCGTCAGTAACTGGGGCCGCAGTGCCCTACATGCGCTTCGGTCCGCCAGGCGCACCACTCCGAGCCCGCGAGCGCAACGCTGAAGCAACCAGTGGACAGAGTCGTTGGTAGGTGCCGGGTCACTCCGGTAGGTCGGCCATCGCCAATCTTCCGCGTCGATCGTCCTTTCACTGGACAGCGCACGCCGCACCCCCTCCTGCCAGCCCTTACTGACTCGCTCCATCCTTGCCACATCCCGAAACGAAATGAAGGGCACCAGGAGCGCCACTACCTCCACCGGAAGCGGCGGTCCGTATTCCTCCTCGTACCCCAGCCCGTCGAATGGTAGCATTCCCGTGGCGTTCACGGCGGTGGATGTGGATGGACCCCGATTGTGCCAGGCGTCGGCCATCCTAACCCCCAGGACACGCTTGCGTAGCGTGATCGGGGACTTTTGCGTCGCCTCCATGGCGGCCCGCGCCTCCTCGGTTGTCGCGAAGGTGACAAAACCGGTCGCGCCTGTATGCCCCCGCCGTACCACCGCGTGTATAGCCCCCATTGGCTTAAATGCTCCCAGCAATTGGGCCGGCCGGGTATTCGGCGACAACCGGGCGACGAACAGGCGGTTCGTCTCCAGGTTCTTTGGTCCTTCCATTTCCCTTTAAGTTGTTGAGTCAAGGTACAATTATATGATTACAATACAATGGTTATATCATGCCGTCGCTCTTCCACGGGGAGATCGGCATTCGCAGGAAGCTGGCTGTAAAGATATTATTTGCTTTCGCGCCCGAGGCGAATGTGTGAAGTTTGTTCCTCACTCAGAGGAAGAGAGAATCTTAGGTCATAGGCAAGATTTTATCCGCGTGCTTGAGGAGACGCTTACCTTCCTCCGTCTCGAGCAACACGGTATTCCCCTCCAGCCTCTTTACGACGCGGTAAGGACCCCGATATCGACTGCCAAACTTGCCCCTTTTGGGCTCGATAAGGACCCGCACCATGTCGCCTTCTTTCGCCTCAAGCGGCCGCGCGCGCGCGTCGTAGTGCACTTTGGATTTCTGCTTCGCTTTCAATAGATTTTCCCCTGCCGCGATCTGCATTTCCGAAAGGTGGGGAATAAGCTCCCGTAGATACGCGGAGTACGTATCCCTCCTCTCGTCCACGCAGATCGAGCTTGGATAACGCGCGGTTCTTCCGTACACGAGCTCGTATGGTGTAAAGTTCGTAGCTTCATGTACTGAGGTGTTATACGAGAACATTGCAAACGGTATCAGCCTATCCCAGTCGTCAAATTCATCTAAGTAATGCTTTATGTATTCTGTAAGCACGATGTGGCTGCGTTCTAACGCACCATTAGTCTGAGGGCGGTAGCCTGACGTTGTTACATGTTCGATATCAAACAGACGCGGGATTTCTTTAATTACTCTATTTATAAAGCTAGTGCCTCTATCTGTTGGTATCGTTCGCGGCGCTCCGAATTTCAGGATAAGATTCGTGACCATCGCATGGGCTATTGTTTCCGCCTTTATATCTGGCACGGGTACTGCAATGCAATATTTAGTGAGGTTATCCTGCATCGTCAATATGTGTTTGTTCCCTTCCGGCGTTGTGGGAAGCGGACCGACAGTGTCCAAAGATATCTTAACGAAAGGCTCAATTGGAGTGTCTGTTATAATCATTGGTTCACGCGTTTTCGCGCGGACTAACTTTTTCTCCAAGCATCCCGTGCAAGTCCGAATAAAATTTTGGATCACATTTTTCATGCCCGGCCAATAATATCGCTCGCGAATTCGGTGGTAAGTCTTTGTCACACCCTTGTGACCACCCATACGGCCTGCATGTAATTCGGATATTATCTTTGGTCGCAACGCCTCAGCTGGTAGCGAAACGTTCCCGGTGAACAAGGTAATAGTTACTCCGGAGTCTTCAAATATTTCGTTTAATAAATCCGGATAAATTCCGCACGACAGTTTTTCCGTTATATCTCCTTTCAGTGATAGCCCGCACGATGTTTGCCCGTAGTTGGTTAAAACGTCCCGTAATCTAGTCAATCCGTCCCTGAATTCAGCAACGGTGGTGGTATTGTAAAATCTCTTTGCTACTACTATGCTGTAAATAAAATGTTTCTTGTAGCGTGTGACTAAAATTTTCCCTTCTGTTGGACTAACGGACTTCATATCCTCAATGTTAATTGCACGGAGTTCCGTTAAAAAGCGCAATACGGTATTGTCGAATTCGCAATCAGCTGTTATGAAATGGGCTATGTTTCCCCGTCGCGCTGTTAGATTCTCGCGCGAATATCGTACAGGCTTCACTCCGTTCTTTATCTTATTTCGTGGTAGGCTCTGTGGACGAGGCTGATCAGGCTCGCAAGGCACACTCTCGCTCACCGGAATCCCGACGATAGTTGTGTTCGATGATCGGTCAGCGTATAGTCGTCGTGACGGTACGTCTTTTGGTAATGTTACTTTTGTCGGAGGAATCGGTGTTGAAAGTGCCAGTGGTCGCGTCGCGCGCATAGGCGTCGGTATAAATGATCGCCGTATCGGTTTCGAAATTATAGTATCGTGAATTTTCCTCGGCGCTTCTTCTGTTTCCGCGATAGGTGTTAAAGGCCCTGTAGAGGGACGCGCGATAATCTCGGCACGGGCAGGACGGGTGGGGAACTCCATTGTGTCTGACGCGTTTCCCGACCTGTCCGGCTCTAAAATTCCCCCCACTTTCTCTACCGGATCCCGTTCGTGTAAGTCGTCAAAGAATGATAAGTCTTGTTTGTTCGCGCTGCCGTCGTCATGCGGCAGTTCGTCCGCGCTTTCGTCGTCAGTCCGTTGGTCATGTCTGAATAGAGCGTCGTGAAAACGTACGATCGAGTCGGACAACTCCTCCAGCGTAATCGGCCCTTCCGATTCCTCACTAGAAGATTCGCCCTCGTCGGTCGCGTAGTGGTGCCGGGTGGGAACTTCCATGGTGGGTAGTGCGCTTCCCGGCGCCTCCACCACTTCGCTCGCGCCGGGTTCTGTCTCTGGTATTTTGTCCGTCTCCGGCGGCGGTCGACTCGGTTGTCTCGGTTTTATACTAGGCAACACGCTTCTACGTTCAACGAATATTGGCGTATCGGAAGCGTCAGATGACGGGTCGTCGCTGTCTATTGTCGCCTCTGTGTGCGTCGACGGTACAACCGTAGCACGATTACGCGTTCTTGATGCTACCGCGCTTGTATCTAGAGGATTTGGCAACCTAGGATTTACTCGAACTCTACCCGTTCTTTCCTCCGGTGGAGAAGAATCGTTCGTTGTTACACGTGGGTTATCCGAGCTTGATTCCGCGGTCCCTTGTCTCAATGGTAACACCTTCTTTTCCAAACGCTCTTTAATTTCCTCGTCGGAACTTAGTATACTTGATTTGATCGGATTACGCGACAACGCGTCGGCGTTAGTATTGAGCTTTCCTGGTTTGTGCACGAACTCGTACTCATAGTCTCTCAGTTTCAGTCTCCAACGTACAAGTCGTTGTCCCGGATCTTTTACAGAATCTATCCATTTTAATGGTTCGTGATCACTAAAGAGCGTGAACTTCCTACCGTATAAGTATGGTCTGAAATGTAGTACTGCATAGAGAACGGCTAAACACTCCTTCTCAGTGGTAGTATAATTCTGTTCCGGTTTTGTCAAGTTTCGCGACAAGTACGCAACGGGCAGATCATTGCCGTTAGTATTTTGACTGAGTACTGCGCCTATCGCAACGTCTGAGGCGTCAGTCGTTAAAGTAAAGGGCTCGTTAAAATTAGGGAACTGTAAAATAGGAGACTTGCACAATGCTCCGTGTAATATTTTAAAACTCTTAGTATGTTCTGCGCTCCAATCAAATTTCGCGTTTTTCTTTAATAGTTCGGTCAACGGTTTCGCGATCGCGGCGAAATTCTCAATAAAGCGACGATAGTAGCCTACTAAACCTAGGAACTCCCGAACATTGCGCTGTGTCTGTGGATACGGAAAATTCTTCACAGCGCCTATTTTACCTGGGTCTGGGCGTACCCCGTTTCGACCTATTATGTGTCCTAAGTAAGCTACTTCCGTACGCAGGAAATCGCATTTATCCGGTTGCAGCGTAAGTTTCGCGTCGCGTAGTCTATTAAATAACCGTTGTACTTTTCTCCTGTGTTCTTCCAGAGATTTGGCGTATACGACTATGTCATCTAAATAAACGAAAACTTCTACTCCTTGCAATCCACGCAACACCTGATCCATTAATCGTTGGAAGGTCGCCGGTGCGTTTTTAAGCCCTTCTGGCATTCGCATATATTCGTAATGCCCATTCGGTGTCGTGAACGCGGTTTTCGCGCGGTCTTTCGGATCCATTTCGATCTGCTGAAACCCACTTGCCAAATCAAATACTGAGAAATAACGCGCCCCGCCTAGGTGATCCATGATATCTGTGATATTGGGCAATGGATACGCGTCCCCGATCGTTTTCTCGTTTAATTTCCTAAAATCTATCACCATACGCCAGCGTTTATTCCCGTGGGAATCTGTTTTTTTCGGTACTATCCAAAGTGGCAAGTTGTATGGTGAGCTTGATGGTGTTATAATATTATCCGTTAATTTCAAGGAGATTTGCCGCGCGATCTCTTCTTTATGTATCGGTGGAAATCTGTATTGACGCGTATTAATCGGTAGGTCGTCTGTCGTCGGTATTGTGTGAGTGATGCACGGTGTCGATTGTAGTTTGTCACCCGGTAGATGGAAGGTTTTAGCGTATTCTTCTATCAAATCGATTACGTGCTCGCGTTCTTCGGCGTTAAGGTGTTCGAGCCGCAAGCGAGAGAGCACCTCACTCACCCGATCAGTCGTCACCGGATTTTCCGCGCGTTCGGAATCTGTATCGAAGTATTCCTGCTCTTCGGGAAAATTATGATACTCGAACGGCACTATGTTTTGTGGCGGAATCTCAATTTCCACGCGCTTGTCTAAGGTGTTAATCGCCAGCACGTGGCACGCGCCCTGACTGACTGAGACGGCTGCTTCACCGATATAGATACCGTCCGCAATTCTCATCAGTGGCAAATAACCCTCAGTTAAATCTCTCCCTTCATCCACGTCGATCCTAAGTACTTGTCGCGCGCGCGGCTGCAGGTGGTATACTCGCGTCGCTGGCGAGGTGCGTCGCGCGCTGTTCGGTTCGGATTCTCCGACGAATCGCATCGGTCTTATCGGATCGCTTTGTGTTACTAAAGTATTGTGTGCGAACGAGATTTCTGCACGTTCTTGTCGCAGGTATTCTTTCCCGAGAATTCCGTCACTTCGTATTGGAAAGTTGGATCGTACTACGTGAAATTTGACCTCTTGCCCGAGCAAGGTTAAAGTGGTCGTGCCTAGAGTTTCGGTTTGCTCCATAGTAATCCCTGTTATGATTACTGATTCGTCCAGCGCGACAGACACGTCTTCCCCGAGAGCTTTTAACTTTATTATATTCACATCTGCTCCGGTGTCAATAAGGAAGTGGGCAAATTCACGTCGCAATTCTACCGCGTGCATTTTAACTTGCGGTGAATCTCGGTTCGATTCGAAGCGTATTACTGCGGGTTTTCCTCCAGAAACCTCACGGTTGCTCGACGCTCCGTGCTGTGCGGGCTCGGCGGCGCGTCCGACCGACGAGCTCCTCGAGAGTTTAAATCACCATCTCGCGCTGTTTCAGGCGACGCTTGTTCGCGCCTTGGCGGCGGTTGCCATCGCGGTGGCGATCGCGGGGGTGGCGGAGAGTCATTTCGTCGCATTGGTTCGCAATCGCGGTTATTTCCCGGGCGGTTAGTTCCGTAGCGATATTGGCGTTCTGGCGACATGGCGCGGGGCGGCGTCAAGCATTGTGCGGCACATTGACAAGTGCACGGCGCAGCGTACGGTGTCGGCGGGTACAGTACGTTCGGCGGCGGATAGTAACCCGGCGGCAAACCCGAATGATGCGAACTCAAAGGCGGCGATTTTAATATACTAGCAGACGCTCCCAGATGTTCGTGAGACGGTCCCGCTGCCCGCTGGTCGTAAGGGCTAAACGGTCGGGGTGAAGGAGTACGCGACGGCACTTCCTCCTCTCTGCGCGATACGAGCAGTCTCGCCGACTTCAAACCCGCGTTTCTGGATGCTTTCATTCGGTGCTCTATCTTTGCTGCATATCCGACGGCGGCGTCAAGATCTACCGGCGCACGCGCTTCTACCTCCCGCATCATTTCGTCAGGCAATCCACGCACGAACCCCTCAAGGTGGCTTTCTCTAACCGGAATCATCATTATTTCCGCCCTAGTCGAGTGCGTTTCCTGTAGCGCTATCCTTGCCCCTGAGACGAGTGCCGATAATCTATCGTAAAACCCGTAAACTCCCTCATCGCGTCGCATCCTGATGGTAACTATATCCTTCATATATTGCGCGAAAGTTTTATGTCCCCCGAAACGAGTCTTCAGATGTTTAATTAACGAGTCGACGGTGGAAAAATCTTTTTCATAAGTGCTTACTCCCGCTCGACCCTCAAGTTTGTTTATTACCCCGCGCACGACCGCGTCCTCCGAAGCCGGCGGTACGAGAGCCGCGCCTCCGCGTACTCTCCTAACGAATTCGCTCAATGGTATGTTAGTCCCGTCGTAACTGGGTATCCCGACTAACCCCTGCTGGAGGGCATATATCTCCGCCATCATAGAAGTCGATGCATCGGGATCTGTGCCCGATCTACGCGTGGTGTTGTTCGCGGTTGATTCGTTTGGCTGACTCATTTTTTTGGCTAGTCGATACCGGGGCGCTTGTGTCTAAGTACGTGCAGCGCTCCTGTGCTATATCGACCGTAAAGGACAAGGCTAATCTAGGCGTTTATCGAATTCAAAACAGCATGCACATAACCTAAAAATAAAATTATTAATCTGTCTTGATTCGTCACACCGTTAATCAGAAATATAACCTCAAAGGTGGAAAAGAAATGAACGTAAATATGAGTATATATATATAAAATAAAAATATAAGATATAAAAAGAATATAGAATATAAAGAAACAGAATTGGTGGCAACACAAAAATCCCACCAATTCAGAAGTGGATATAATAGTAAGAATCTAGTATATAATGAGAATTAGAATATAAAGAGATAGAATAGGTGGAAGACACAGAAAATCCCACTTCTGACACCAATTCAGAAGTGGATATAGTAATTAAATTTAAAATAATATATATATATATATAAAGAAAGAAAGATAGCAATCGGTGAAAACACGATTCTAATCCCACTTCTGACACCAATTCAGAAGTGGATATAATGTTTAAATTTGAAATAATATATATATATAAAAAAAAGAATAAAGAACAGAATTGGTGGCGACACAAAAATGAATCCCACTTCTGACACCAATTCAGCTGTTACGTCCGGGCGAGGCTTTTCACGACTTATGTTTGTCAAGACGGTGGATGAGTATCCGCGAGTGGCCTGCCGTGCGATCGGTCGTAACGCTTGAATATTTTTGTTATCCAGTTACAATAGATAACGGTAATCTAACTAAAGATCAGTATTGCAATATTCTAATCCCTTCCTGGAAGAGGAGGGATTTTCTAGTTTATTCGGTACAAGCTAAACGGAGAAGTTAAGTTGAAATCTAATATCGCGTTTAGTTGTATGCAGGACTAATAGGATTCGTGTGTCTTCTTAAGACCCGTACAGGTCCCCAATTGTTCTCGCGAGGTTACGTTTTCGGCCGGTGAACAATGCTATGGTATATGAGGAGTGACGTCACAACACAGATCAAATCAAGTAAAGTAATATAAGGAGAAAACAAAAAGTAGTTATATTCAATTGAAAATAATCATATAAAGTAAAGATAGAATATATAAAGAAAAGTAGAACAGATGTGTTACGAATTCGGTCAACGATTGGTAGATATGACTGCATTAGATATTATCGCAGTGTAGTGAATGTTCAGAAATAGTGCGCGACAATTATGCGCCTTAGTATGAGCGGTCTTACAATATTACGGATGCGCTCTCGGTAATTCACGGTTACGCCTTTACATTCGACAAGTTAACAAGAGGAACGTGCACGGTCGTTATACCGTGCCCGCGGGATCTCTCCATGATTTTAACTCGAGCATGATTATACAAGAAAATATTAAATCGTCGTCGTGTTTCGCGACTGGAGGTTCCTACCGTGTTGCTGGTCTTCGGCTACTGTCGGTTAGATTCGGCTTGCGCACGCGCTCTTCCTCTCTCTCTCTCTCTCTCTCTCTGGCGTATCGTCGGTTGGAATTTTCAGTATTCGGTGTTAAACGATGATAATACCTTCGAATCGAAATAAAGTTTTAGTGCTTTGAACTTCCTTGATTTGCCTATGCTCCGTGATAATTGAGCCGGGATCTGGTCCGTTACAAGGTTCGGCAAGTCAGGAAGATAGTGCTTCTATTCAGATATTTCGATAATTAATTCCGACTTTAATCGCCACATGAGCGAGGAACAACCCTTCGCGCTCTGTTCAAGTTCAATGAGTAATGAAAGGAATAATGTAATAGAAATCAAAGAAAGGAAACTTAAAGATAACGTGTCCGACGCAATTTTGTCGGCCACGTGCAAAGCAAACGCGCACACCTTCGCACTTTCACTTAATCAAAGGAAAACTGAGTCTATATCTCAACTTAATAATTGAATTTATAACTAAGGCTTTAACGAGGATCAATGAGTCCGTATCGTTGCACACTGCGAAAAGAATATGCACTTTAGGCTCAGAAAATTAAAGATATCTAAGCTATCCTCGGACAGCGACCTGCGTACCTCACGACTTTACAGCCAACTGCCCAGAGAAATCCGTCGCGAGACGGCTCCTGGGTTCGCTCTTGGCCAGTTTTTCATACCTTAACGATGGAAACGGTCGATCAGCGGTCGATTCAGTGTACAAATATTCTGTTACTATGCTCGCTCGATGTTCAGCAAGAGACTTTCGGTTGCTCATTTATCCTCT
Organism: Priocnemis perturbator; assembly: GCA_963942575.1. Taxonomy (NCBI): domain Eukaryota; kingdom Metazoa; phylum Arthropoda; class Insecta; order Hymenoptera; family Pompilidae; genus Priocnemis; species Priocnemis perturbator. The sequence continues at coordinate 5,545,941 of CAWWDK010000042.1, forward strand.
TTCAATTATCTAGTTTTATTGCAAATAAAATATGATTGCCTTGACTCAGTCATCTAAAAGTTCAGTAGTGCACGCTCCTGATATGTATGCTTGAACAGAACTAGGTTGATATCTGGGCAATGCCTTATTGCCACGAAAATAATAATTTACTTTTGAGAGAGAGAGAAACTAAAAATTAACACGCGGAACCTCATCGCGAATTCCTTAACCTACACACGCATACGTCCATACCGCACACACACACACATTCTATACTCACACGCGTTCACACCCGCTCGCACGCTTATATCTATACTTACATCTACTTATACATGTACGATGGGACGAATATGATTCCACGGTGAGGGAATTCCACTACACGTTACTACTCGACAGCACCACGTATACGATGAGCCTAAGCTATGATACGAATAATTCGCATACGCGGCCTGGAGGAAGAATAGAATAATCATGATTTTACAACTAATACTCTAACAGCGCACCGGATGCGATGAGCCTAAGCCGTGATACAAGTAATTCGTAATCCGGCGGCCGGAATAAAGGAAAGAAAAGAGAGTTTAATTTGAGAAATTATAATAAAAGAAAAGGAAAAATCAAAAAGTTACGCTGGGACGCAACAACAGCAAGCACAGGCAGCAAGCACAGGCAGCTTGCACAGGCAGCACAGTAAGCACAGGCAGCACAGCAAGCACAGGCAGCAAGCACAGGCAGCAAGCAAGCACAGGTAGCAAGCACAGGCAGCAAGCAAGCACAGGCAGCATAGCAAGCACAGGCAGCAAGCACAGGCAGCACAGCAAGCAAAGGCAGCACAGCAAGCACAGGCAGCACAGCAGGCACAGGCAGCACAGCAAGCACAGGCAGCAAGCACAGGCAGCACAGCAAGCACAGGCAGCAAGCACAGGCAGCAAGCACAGGCAGCACAGCAAGCACAGGCAGCAAGCACAGGCATGTTAGAAACCCGCAAAATAGCTCGACGAGATGTGTTCGTTTTAGCGATTCTGGGGGAAGTGCAGAGGGGTCAAGCTCCGTCCTCTTTCCAACAGGCAAAGCCTGCTCCGATCTTCGGCGAGATTCACTCTTGCATTTGTTTACAATGCTTACTCTTACTGAGACGCAGGTCAATGCACCGGCCGCCGAGGTAAACATATGATCCGCGACTCTCGGCGCCTCCAAAAACAGGTGACACAGCATCGCACTGTCGTGTGCCACTGTAGAATTACCGCGTGTTATGGGCGAAATCAAATGCATCGCTAACACGGCCAAACTGACCTGCTTCGCGTTCTCGAGAAGCTTCATTACCCTTTGAGCAAAACTCTTATTCTCTCATGCGTAACAGCTTTCAATACAACAGTATTTTCCAATGTAACACAGCTAGCAGCCACCACATAGTGTTACATCGCAGCAATCACTCATTGCAAACTTGCCAACAGACACAATGCGTCACTTCGGCCCCGTGGTCTCAAACACAAGGCTAAACCACGTCACACAACAATATGCGACAGTGCCTTCAAGCACCTTACCCAAAAACCCAGACAACACTCACAAGTGTGTCGGCAGATGGACCGTGCACGCGCACTTCCATCACACAGCGTCTTCCAGAGATCGTAACGTCTACAGCCACGCGCAGCAACCTGCATCGTGCTATCGTTACTCTCAAACGCAACCAACTTCCATCTTCCAACATACGTTTTCAATCATGCAGCCTCATTCATGGATAATAAAGTATTTATATGTGAGAACAAAGAAAAAGGCAATGACAAAAACGTACTTTTTATAGTCATTTATTTTTTTTTATTTTTTATTTATTTATTCATTTATTTTCTATTTTCCATGCAAGAGGAACAAAACAACTCAGCTACAAAAGATCTCACATAGTATTAATAAAATATAAGCTAACATAACAAACATAGACAAACATAAACAAACATAAGCAAACATAAACATACAACGCTAACATGGCTCATCCGTGTTCTCTCGCTCACTATCAGTGGCATCGTTATCAGCCGTCCATTCGCCCTTCCAAGGACGCAATCGGTCCTTAGGCACAATTTGTGGCCTACCACTTTTGCCCAATATCTCATAACGATCATTTGCTAGGGTTTTCAAAATTACAAATGGACCCTCAAACTTACGGTCTGTTTTCGCCCTTCTTGTATCGGCGGGTTTTACAAAAACAGGGTCGCCGTCTTTATATACAAATATTAGTTCTGCGCGTTTTATCGAAACGTTGCTTCTGCTTTTCAGCATTTTTACAAAGCCGTTCAAACGCTATCGCCCTATCTTGTTTTAGATTGATTTGTTCACTGCCGTATAGTTAGCAGACAACTATCACCGATTTCGCTTATTTTGGTCTCAATCGTTTACGAATAGTTTACGCAAGTTTACGCAATCGATTTCAGAGTTTACGAAATCGTAGTTTGCCCGTAATTAACAATTTTTAGGTGGGTGTATAGTTAGCAGACGACTATCACCGATTTCGCTTATTTTGGTCTCAATCGTTTACGAATAGTTTACGCAAGTTTACGCAATCGATTTCAGAGTTTACGAAATCGTAGTTTGCCTGTAATTAACAATTTCATAATCGGCTATCGTGCAGCGTTGATTTGCTCGCAAGCGCCGCCGTTGGCCGAGGCGAGAATCGCTCTTCGAGCATAGAGTATGGAAACAATGTTGACGTATCTCATCTGGAACGGTCCCAATCGTTTACGAATAGTTTTCGCAAGCTGCTGTATCGATTTCGGAGTTTACGAAATCGTAATTTGGCTGTAATTAACAATTTCGAGAATGGGGTAATGTAGGTCTTGCAAGCGCCTCCAGTGGCCGAAAACAGAAGCTGACCAGATGCAGAACCCGGCGAAATAATTTTGACGTATCTCGTGTGTAACGGTCTCAATCGTTTTCGCAGTTTACGAAATCGTATTTTGCTCCTTATTAACAATTTCAGGATCGGCTAACATGCAGCTCGCAAGCGCCGCCGTTGGCCGAGGCGAGAATCGCTCTTCGGACATAGGCCCGTATTCAAATACTGCGCTTCGGCCTTGGCTTGAGTCGGGATTACGTAAACCTGTCTCAGATGCGTAATCCGGGTTCACATTTTTCGTGTATTCACAAACGCGGTTTAGACGTCGCGCGGAATGGAGATCCTGTCTGTCATTGGATAATGGGCGTGCCATGCCGCCAGTGCCAGTATATCGAGCTCTGAACACCATGCGTGTTGCAGTGTACGTGCTCGCTTGTGTGCGATGCTTATGCCCTGATTGGGCCTAAGATGCGCGCATCGCACACCGACACGCACATACCTGCGACACGAATGGTGTTCAGAGTCGATATGCTGACACTGCATGCGGCCTGCTTCGCTTGCGGGAAACTTCGGAATTATCCGATTTAGGACCACGAATGAGAGAAGAGTGTTGTATTAACATCAGACATGAGCCACAGGAACTTACTTATATAAAAATATCAGTCTTCGTCTAACTGTCATAGAGAGCGGACGTGTGTTTTTGTTTTGATTTCAAAGCGCCGTGCGTCTGAGACATAACAGCGGAGTCGGATATCTAAACCGCCAACGTGCTTAAATCCTGTGCCGTTAATCTCTTGCGCTTTAATCGCTTTATTCTCTTCTCCCGTGACTATGCCTAAAAAACTATGTAAGGGATGTGGATCCGTAGTGGCGAATCCTGTTGTGTGCCGGTCGTGTGGGATCATATCCCATCCTGGATCTCACTGTTTAATAAGAACGACTCATCCATGGAGTCCCGGTCATTTAATCGACTGTGCGTCGAAGACACCCACTCCATCCCCCTCGTCGTCATCCTCTTCATCTTCAACGTTGACGCCAACTGCGATCCCGACTCCAAAATTCAAACAAAAGGTGCCTAAAAGCAAATCTGGAGGAGACGGCAAGACTGACAGTGCGATTTCGCCGCTCATTACCCAACTTTCGTCCCTACTAAAAGCGGAATGGCTCAGCTCTCGTCTACAATAGATTCTTTCTACACAAAATTAAACGATCTGTCAGAGTCCTTCGCCTCGAGGCTGAATGTACTATCTGAAAAAGTACGCTACCTTGATGCTAACAGATCTTCCCTCCGAACCATCGATATTCCAGAAATGGAGGAGAATATAATCGCTGAGTTGAGTGATCGCCATAGGAGGGCTAATAACCTTATATTTTACGAAGTTGAGGAATCAAATACCGATAAAGATACCGTCATCTCAGTCCTCAACGAGATTATCCAATGCAACCTCGGTGAAATTCGAACGCTGCGACTGGGTAAGGAAAGGATAGGAGCCGTTAGACCTCTTCGAGTCACATTTCACTCTCCCCATCTTCCGAGGGAAATACTAAAAAATAAATCGGCTTATAAAGGGAAAATTAGAATCGCTCAGGATTGCACATTGAAGCAGCGACAATACCTCAAAACCCTACGGCAAAAACTTGAGGATATGCGAGACGATTCCATGACCATAAGATATTTCAACGGTGTGCCGAAGATCGTCGCAAAAGGATCTACGAACACAAAAAACGGGAAAAACGGAAAAAACTCATCAATACATACTACCAGAACGTCAGGGGCCTCAGGACGAATTTAAATGACCTCCAACGCGCGGTCGCCTGCTCTTCCACAACATATGACGTCATCATTCTAACCGAAACATGGCTCAACGACTCCTTTTCCTCGTCAGAACTTGGTCTCAACGGCTATCATATCTATCGTAAGGATATGGATGAAAAAACCAGTCCTTTTGCAAGAGGGGGAGGTGTCCTAGTTGCAGAGCGGAGCTCACTGCCCTCATACGAAGTACAAACATCTAAAGACTGTGTCGATCATCTGTTCGTGAATGTCAGATCTTCGTCTTTTAATATCCTTTTCGGTGCAGTGTATATTCCACCTAACGCATCGGCAGGGCGGTATTCCGATCACTTCTCAGCTGTGAATGAGATTCTCGAATTTTCGGTATACTCTAATTCCTATATTCTGGGGGACTATAATTTGCCCAATATCGATTGGAACGCGATTTCACTGCCTCGCTTGATTGATTCACGACCAGAACACAGCCTTTCGACTAATACTCTACGCCCAGCCGATATGCTCGTGGAATGCTTGAGCTTCCATAAACTTTCACAGAAAAATAGCACGCTTAATGTGAATAATAACGTTCTTGACTTATTAATTACCGACGATACGGATGTCACAGTTTCCTTACCGACTGATGCGTTTCTGCCTATTGATAGTTATCATCCGCCACTTTCGCTAATTATCGGTAAGATAGATTCAGATGCTCTCCATGCGCTACCCGAACTGAGATGCGACTTTCTCCGTGCAGATTATAGAGCTATGCGCCAGTTTTTTAACCTCATTGGTTGGGACCAGGCTTTGAAAGACTCCTCTGTTAGCAATGCGGTGCAAGTCGTCTATAGTAGTATAAACACTGCTATCGACATGTATGTGCCTAAATATATCAAAAGTCATTCTACCTTTCCTAAGTGGTTCTCTAAAAACTTAAAAAATTTAATTAGGGAAAAGAAAGCAGCCCATATAAAATACAAGTCCTCGCATAGCATGGAAGATTACCTTGCCTTCTCTAATCTTAGGTCTAAATGTAAGTCAGTGTCTAAAAATGATTATGTAAGATTTGTAAACGCGACCGAATCGTCCATAACGACTAATACAAAATGCTTCTGGACGTTTGTCAATGGCAAAAGAAACTCCAATATCTTTCCGAGGTGCATGATGGATGAGAACAGAATTGTTGATAATGGTCAAGATATTGCGAATCTTTTTGCGAATCACTTCCACTAGGTCTATAGGACCAATGACGTATCCGACATTTCGCGTGATGGTGCCTTAGATGAGGACACATCAATGGTCGATGTCGGTCAGATCTCCATCCTTATTAGCGAGGTATTTAACAAGCTCAATACACTCGATTGCAATACTGGCCCTGGAGAGGATGGAATTCATCCAAACCTCCTCTACAACTGTAGGTTTGTGCTCGCACGTCCCCTATGGAGGCTCTTCAATCTCTCCCTTCTCGAGGGCTCTTTTCCAGATAAGTGGAAGACTAGTCTTGTCACTCCAATTTTTAAGTCGGGTGATAGAGCGAAGGTCAGCAATTACAGGCCGATTTCAAAGATAAGCTGTATTCCTAAGATCTTCGAGAGTATAGTTACTGATAAGCTCGTTCCGATATTTAGGAACGCTTTCGTTGAAGAACAACATGGCTACCTGCCCGGGAAGTCAACAGTAACTAATCTTGCGGTTTTCACCAACTTTGCTGCCTCCCAAATGGAACGCAACTTGCAAGTAGATGTCATTTTCAAAGACTTTAGCAAGGCTTTTGATACCGTTGACCATCGAATATTGGTTCGCAAATTAAGATCCGCTGGATGCCATGCAAATTACTAGCTTGGTTAACTAGTTATCTGATAGGAAGATCCCAGATAGTTAAATCTTTAGGCTTTGCGTCGGATAAATTTGAAGTGTGCTCGGGAGTGCCGCAGGGTTCGCACCTAGGGCCGTTCCTATTTAATCTATTCATTAATGACATAGTAAAGATATTCAGGTACAGCTCGGTCCTACTTTATGCGGATGACCTAAAGTTATTCAAACCTATTAGTAGCCCCGATGATTCAGCTAAACTACAGGACGATCTTCACAGACTGGATTGACTAAATATAGCCAAATGTCACGTCATGCGTCTGTCATGTTCTCAGTCTCCAGCCATCTTCAATTACACTCTCGGTGATCACCCTCTATCTACTATTTACCAAGTCCGTGACTTTGGGGTTTTTTATGACACCAAGCTCAAATTTACCCAACACTATGCAAATATTTGCAAGGCGGCTAACAAAGCCCTATATATTATCAAACGCTTTTCCACTGATTTTTCCAACATAGCAACAATAAGAACATTGTACTGCTCTTTGGTAAGACCCCATTTGGAATATGCCTCGGAAATCTGGTCACCATATCTCAAAAAACATATTAGTCTTATAGAAACAGTTCAGCACAAATTCCTAAGATACATCTCATTTCGTCTAAACTCTCCCATGAGCATTTCCGAACACAACTACGATCATCTCCTACGTCGCCTAAACCTCAAGACGTTAGAATCTCGTCGTTCAATTTCCGACATGTCATTTCTGTTTAAAATCATAAATTATGATATCATCTCTTCTCAACTATTATCATCCATTAATTTCCATTGCTCCAGCCGAAATCTAAGAACCACTTTGAATTTCCACGTCATCAGATATAGGACTTCTCTTCTTTATTCCGATCCGACTAATAGAATATGCGATGCAGCCAATAAGCTTTCTACTAATCACAACATCTGTTTCTTCTCATCAAGATGCGTCTCCTGCAAGCGTAAATTAACTCAAATTATTGCATAGGCGAATTCAAATCTCTACCTGTGTTACGGATTGCGAATCGCGCGCGCTTGCGAAGCGCGGGCAGCTTGGCGGTGCGTGTTCCGCGCGAGCAGCCTCACCTGTCGTTGCTACCTGTTACCAGAAGCGTGTTCCCGCGCTCACCGATGAGCCCGCGCATGTGTTTAAATGACGTCACGCTCCTTATATGGGCATGGAGCAATTAGCAGGCGCTAATTGGTTCCCACACAGCCTTCCGACAAAAATCGGTGTGGGAGGCGCCGGCAGACTGCGGGTCACCAACGCCACGTGGCCTTTATTACAGCATTAGCCTTCAGCGCATAAAGATCCATAACGTGTATTAATTAACGAACATTGTAGACGAGTTCAACGAATAATATATTTATAACATAACGTGATAAAGCAGTGAAGTAAGTGAGTCAGATAATCCTACACCCCACGACATTCCTTTTCCGTTCCTTCCATAAGTAAGTTAATCCCGTAATCCTTTGATCGCGCTCCTCAAATTCCTTCATCGCCCTACGACTGTCCCCAGTCTTATCAGCCCTTTCCTCGTATTCATTAACGAGGCCCCGAAACAACCTGTTAGTTTAGTTTAGTTTAGCATAACTGGCTTCAGCCTCGAGCGCCTCCGTTCATGGTTATTTGTAAACGTTATTTGTAAACTTTATTTGTAAACTTTATTTATCACTTACTGTATTATTTCATGTTACTGTCTCAGCTTTTCTGCCACATGCATGCCCACCTCTATGTCAAACTTTTGTATCCTATACTATATTGGGTTAATCCCGTTAAGCAAAATAAATAAATAAATATTCCGCATGCTGCGTAACAGTCTTGTATCAACACCATCGGCCAAATCACCCATGGGCCGCACGGAGGGCTGAGGTGTAATGCCACCAAAAAGGCGGAACATTCGAGATAGTTTTCACGGCCACCCAATTCCAATTTTAACAAGATGTGCGTTGAAATCGATGCCTTGCCGATTGATTAATTATACCAATTATCGCGAACAATCCGTCTCGGAACTGCAAGTTTCAAATTCTCCTCCTCAATATTTACTTCTTGCTGGTTGTCCATGGCTGAACATTACCTGAACCCTACTGAACAGTCGTGTGGACGCTTTTGGTTGTTTTTACAGATTTTGCATTACAACTAATAAAAAGCAGCATTTATTCACTCGCTCATGTACCGTTCTTCTTGTCTGAATCTCGGCTACCCAGACAGCAAGGAATATTGTTGGAATGTTGTATAAATATTACTTTACAATGCGAAACCTTGCAGGTGACTTCGCCGGATTATTGCAAGAATGTTGCAGCGATATTACTATGTCCGCCTCTTCGTAACTTGTGGGAATATTGTGTTACGAGCCAAGGTTACGGCGAGTGTTTTGAGGCACGCGTCGAATATGGTTTGCGTGATTAGGATTCGGTACCCGAAAGGAGTGCCGTCAATGGGTAGGATTCCTTGTCAGCGTCCGGCACGGCGCGGAACGTCGTGAGTTTTGCTGTACAAGGAAAGGACCTCAAGAGTGCATGCGCCGCAACGGGAATACGTTGGGTGGCCTACGCTCGGAGGGTAAAATAGTAAAGGAACTCGGAGTGCATGCGCCGCAACGGGAATACGTTGGGTGGCCTACACTCGGAGTGGAGAATTGTAAGGAACTCGGAGTGTATGCGCCGCAACGGGAATACGTTGGGTGGCCTACACTCGGAGTGGAATAGAGTTCTTTGCAGAGAAGGACCTCAGGAGTGCATGCGCCGCAACGGGAATACGTTGGGTGGCCTACACTCGGAGAGTGAAATAGTAAAGGAACTCGGAGTGCATGCGCCGCAACGGGAATACGTTGGGTGGCCTACACTCGGAGTGGAATAGAGTTCTTTGCAGAAAAGGACCTCAGGAGTGCATGCGCCGCAACGGGAATACGTTGGGTGGCCTACACTCGGAGGATACTGGTAAAGGTTTAAGGGAAATATTGACTCGTAATTGATTCTCCTCAAGCGGTTGTGGAGAATCTGTGGGTTCTCTAATCTATCACGAATTTAAGAGTTATTTTGGAATGTAATGAATTTGGTATGAAGTAGCACAATTACTACAGTTAATTGGGTATATTGTAAGATGTAAAAATATATACAATGAAAGAGTGTTAAATGATTGAATTGAAATTGAAATTAGAATTACTTACAAACTACTAGCTGACAATGCTAGGCGAATAGTTTCTTATACTATATTTGCTCCGAAGGGGACTAGTACCCGTTCTGGCAGTGAGATTTGAACAAAAAGGACTCTACTTTTATATTGCAAGAAGTTAGGCTCGCTTGCTACAGAGTGCTCAATAGAGTTGACTCTAGAATTTTGCTCGAAAGGGAACTTGAGCCCGATCTTGCTGACAGTACTTGAGAGATGAACGTGAAACCCGAGTAGTCAATAGACTACGGCTCGACTTTTCAGAGTTGACTCCCGTGGTAAGACTGAAGTTGAGCTCGCTGCAGCTCGTCTTTTTATACCCGAAATCTTGAAGAAAATGCGTGTGTCTGAGAGAGATGAACATAGGTGAAGTTAGTGGGAGAACTGCTCCCACTGCCAGAACGTACTATCTTACTTATCTAAACAAGGGCGGTAGGGACTCCAAGAGGAGGCTACGTTGAAACCGTGGGAACGGAGAAAAACGGAGAGTCCGTATGTGACAATTGCATGAATATGACACGGAATATCGCCTCAAAGTTCCAAGAATATTTATTCAATATTACACTCTCCAAATGATTCTGTCTAACATTGTAAATAATTCAAGCCAATTTATGTTGTAGAATATATTATTTTTATTAATCCTCAATTATCAAGTTCTACTATAAATGTAATAATAAATAATAAATAACCTTAACTTATAAGTCTGTATTGTAATTACTATTATATTTTTGAGACTGCGATGTAACTATTGATCGACCCATGACTGAACACTACTCAACTACTAAACAGTCGTGTGGACGTTTGGTTATATTTTTACAGATTTGGCGCGAAAAACGGCCGTAATCCCGGCTCAAGAGGCCTTTCCAAAGCGTCTCAGGCCAGGCTTACATTTCTCGACCCCCACTCCGACTGACCTCTACACTTTTATGCGAGAAGCCTGTGTACCCGTGTAACAACGCGGTGGGCGGGGCTTAATCGGAGTGGGGGCACGCAAATGTAATCCTGGTTTGAGAATCTGATCCAAGAAAGGTTTCTGAACCCGGATTACGCGTCTGAGCCAGGATTACGTAATCCCGACTCAAGCCGAGGCCTAAGCGCAGTATTTGAATACGGGCCTATGACTTCTGCCGTTCGCATACCCAGAGGGCGCTCCAACTTGCCTCGTTTTCTGCTCCGTCGGTATCTCTAGACGTGTGACACGAAGGTCCATAAGATGCGGTGTCTATTCTATACCTCGTCTGTGTCAGAACTCAGAACGGTTGAGAATGGTCGAGACAAACTGACGTTGTATAGGGTAAAGTTGGATAGAGATTAACCCGGTTCACAGGAGGCTGGCGACGCAACTTTGTCGCGCCGACCGATTGCCGCCACGTGTTGCGGACATGGACATAGGAATAAGGGGACGGAGCACTGATCTGTATACAATGGATGCGAGATCAGGATCTGGGGAATGAAGCCAATATGAACGGTGGAGTCGCAAGCGGTCTTGCAGGGTACTACGTATAGTGAAGGGCCTATTATTCGGCAAAGTGGGTACCTTATAGGGTGCCGCGCTCTGAAAATTGTTCTGCAACAATTTTTTTTCTTCGGTGCGCCCCCGTTTCCTTAAGAAAAATTGCTATCTGTGGGGTTGAAACGTTTAATGCCGGCCCTTCACTCTGCTAAAGGTAAACATACCGACACCACAAACACTTCTTGGGAGACATCGAGTCATATACTTTAACATAAATATATTCATCCGTAAGTATGTGTTGTATTAGAAAGCATCCAAAATATTGTTCAAACGTGAAACGAAACGATCCTAATCCAATCAGTGATTTGCGAAGACAGGTGAGATTAGTTAATATTACAAAATTAAAATGCAGAAATGTGTCAAATCTTGGAGAGTTAAAATTTTACAATGTGAGAAATGTTGAAAATTATCTAAGCTTTGCATATTTCTGGCCATGGTTTCTTCAACGCACTGATTTGCTTTCAGATACTGTGCAATGTGAAAAAATTGAATGAATCACATAGGAAAAATTGGCTAAATTTTCAAACATACCATCTCAATACTGCATCCTATATCAATTTACGTGAGTACCACCACAATAGGATACATCCGCTAGATCTACAACTAAAATGTAATAGACATTTACATTAGTTCACTTTTGTATGTTATAGACTCCTGATGGGGAAACTAATTGTTTTTAAACATGTAAGGGTTGAAATATATTGATTCATTCCATTCTCAACCCAGAAGAGGGCAATCCTACATTATACATTATGTATACGATTCTTTTCCTGATTCCGCTGTTCAACTTGGTGTTGGAAACAAATGTAAAATTTTGTTGCTGCTATGGTGGGTTGGTCCCTGTTCAGGGCATTGGATTTGGTGTGAAGTTTCAATGTAATAAATGTCTTCATTTTACAGGTTCATTGCCTATATTATATTATCAAGAATGACCTGAGCACTAAATTGTTCTGGCCCCATATTGGTGACTGGAAGTAACATGGACTGCAAAAGTCATGTACATTATGAGACAATTGATCTGAGGTACGTGTACATTTATATTTTTAGCTATTGACTGTCAATATAAATTTCATCAGTTCTTCACATCATTAAAACAATTTTGTGTGAACCCACTTAGCATGATGACATCTTAGGAAAATCGTAAGCACAATCAATACCGCCATAACGACTATCCGGGGGAAATACACATATGCTATTCCGACATGTGGCCTGGATATCGTGAGAAAGAGGAATTCAGTCGTGAATACTACTTCGCCATACATACAGGCGAGATCACGTTAGGCAGCTTTTGAATGTCTGTCAGTTTATATGGATAGGATACGTTTTATTGATTTGACGACGCGAATAAATACCATTGTTTGTAAACCAAAATGTACTTCACATATGTCACTGATATTTGATGTATATTTAGGTGAATTATAATAGGATTAATAAATTGATTACAGTGTTATTATGAATTTACTTTAATGTAACCCTTCAAATATAATAAAAATATTGTATTACATATACTATTACTTATATATATATATATATATATATATACACACACTATTTTGTGTTACACTATTACTTTAATTTCATATAAATAATTCATTTTAAACCTGCGTTATTGTGTATAATGGCACGTAAATTTAATAAAAATTACCGTATTATATATACTATTACTTGTATATATATACACACTATTTTATGTTACACTATTACTTCAATTTCATATAAATAATTTATTTTAAACGTGCGTTATTGTGTATAATGTGCACGTCGCGAGTCCAATGATTTGGAAACCAACGTATATATATTCCTAGTAACTTTTGTAGTTCCCTGCAAGACCGCTTGCGACTCCACCATTCAATTGGCTACATTGAACTATAGAATACCTGGAATGTGCACGGGTGCAGAAACAGCCGCGCCTCGCTCTTAGAGAGAGAAGAAAGATATTTTGGTATTCTGTCTCACTCTTACCACTGGACCTTTGGGACATACAGTCGATTTGCGCCGTTCGACGTAAGTTCCATAGAGATTTGACTAGATATGACCGGTTCGAAAAGAGTTGCTCTCTTCCATTTAGATATTTCAGTAGATGATGTCAGTATGTCACAGAAATTAATGTATATGATTGTCACGTCCCGATCGGCGATTTCGCGGATTTGAGGGATTTCCACGAAACGATTGCAGTCGGGAAGCGACTTTTAAATTCCTCCTTTAGTCGAGAGGCCACGGAGCGCGATCTCAGCGACTTGGGGATCCTGGCGGTGCGGTTTTATTGGTCGAGCACTATGAGTTCCGGATAGAGGTGTTCGCGCCTCTTTTGAATGTACGTTTCGAAACGCGGATCGAATCTCGGCACGGTCGCGGAATATATCGGCGCTTCTAAATTGAGCGGAATGAGTTCCCACTTCGAGGATTTATGTGTTTTTACCGAGCTCGCGGATGATTTTATAATCAACGTGGTTTTAGCGGACGGCTGTACCTTCTTTACACTGCTTACAGACGGTTGATTTTCCCTTACGTTACTCGCTGAAGGCTGTACTACCCGTATATTGGGTCTACCGGCACGACACTCGACTATACGCGGTTTTGGGGTTGGTGGCGGAGGCCTGTTAGTTTCTGAAGGAATAGCGTAGAAGTTCCTGATCAATTTACGTAGTTGGTTCTTCCGGCCGGCTCTCTTTTGTTTAGGCATTCAGGATAGTGGTGACTTTTGGTCTTATGGTGGATGTATATGCCGTCAAGCGGATCGTCCTCTTGTTGGCGGGTAAATGGACAGTATGAGGTGTGGGTAAGTATGGGTTTAAGGAAATATTTGTCGTCGAGCTATCGCCCTCTCGTTGACGGAATAAAGGTAAGTATGGAGTTGAAGGAATATATGTCGTCGAGCTATCGTCCTCTCGTTGACGGAATAATGGAAACGTAAGGTAAAGGTATATGTGAGATTGTAGGCTTTTATGTCGTCGAGCTATCGTCCTCTCGTTGACTGCCTGGATATGTGTGGTGAGGGAATGCTTAGACGTAGAGCGTTATGGAAGGCTTAATATACTTTAAGAACGCAAGGATAGAATGAATGAAAGTAATTTGTATAACAAAGGTCTATATATAGACTTTGACTATATGATTCTTACAATATTGACTATACGATTGAACAATTTAAGGAACTAGATTCTACCTTAATAATTAGTACAGTGTTATGCGAGTGTCGAACCGGCAAGTCAGTTTGCTTACCGTGAGTTGGTTTTTGTCGAGTCTTCAGTTGTTGCTTCAGCACTTATTCTTTGATAAAATGATTTGAGCTTTTGAGTTTGTGATTTAGATTTATGAATTTGGGATTTGATTGGATTGAACTGAACTGAGCTTTCACTATAGATTTCGAACAAAGGATTTTAGTACACTGTTCTTCAATTTGATGTAACTGCTTGTCTTCAAGACGACTTAATTAATCTTCAAGAAGGAATTAAGTAGACGATTGTAAGTAGAATGCACTCAAGAAAAGTAATTAACTGCTTGGCAAGTATAATAGCACTGTGATATTAAGTATAATGCATAATGCACTGATTTTCGGTTCGACCCGGCCTTAAATCTAATTACTAGGGCCCGCCGCTAAGGAAGGGGTACGGCCCTTAGAGTGGGGCTCGGCGCTCCACGCAGGCGCGTTGGTGGTGGAGCGCTGTCCACTTGGAGCGCCGCGTGCGCTTTTACTTAGAACTAATGCCCTAACGCTCGATGGGTATAGACGCAAAAATATATCTACTTATGATTCGATTCTATGTTATCATGGCTTAAACTAGGTGAGTGTGAACGAGTGAGGGAGAAGTTCCGTCGCTCGTCCACTTAGGCGACCTCTGAGTGCCCTCAAGATACTAGCCGGCTTATGGTTAAAGGCGGGTCGAGAATGGTGTCGGTAACGGCTGGCCGTCACAATGATCACAAAATAAAGCACCGACGAGATATTCCTAAAGACTGCCAGCCTTATGGGACTTTGTGTCTCCAGCCAAATTCGCTGTTCTCGGGCGCCCTCTAGAATATATTGCGGCCAGAGTAAGAAACTGATGTCGAATCACTACCGTACTGAACTATTATCATGAGATGTCACCTGTGTGTGGGCAAGTGAAGCTCTCTTTACAGACGATTTCAAGTGGAATTTTAAGTTTCAAAATAATAGAAGCAAAATTACTATTAACGGCAGAAAAGGGTGTACGAAACATAAAATAAAAGATAAAAAGTTCACTAAAATTTTAATAAATGTTCAACTATTCAACGTTAACCTTAAAAATATATGTACAACATTGGACGCGGAAATTTTTGATATACAAACCTGACCATGTCTTGTTGGTCTGAATTTGGGATATATATTATTGTATGTTCAAGTGAAGTTCACGTATAGTTTCATTGCAATTTGCTCATTGGTTCCACCATTCGAAGCTGTGTGCGATACATGAAACTGACAATTGGAGAACAGGTGCCCGGAAAAATCTGCCGTATAGGTCATGATCGCTATAGGTGAGATTGAAAATAAGTAAGGCCGCCGTTACAATGGTCGCGGTTTTGGTCGATCTTCTGTAGTCCGAAACAATTTGTCAGTAGTGGCACTTAGCTACATCGACAAATACGTCGTATAGCAACAACGGTATCGCTGCGAGAGTAGGCATAGTCCATGCGTGCATCTACACATGCATATCCACTCTCAAGGTCATGCTTTCGTTTGTTTAGCGATCGACGAAAACGCACGCAACGCAACCACGCCGAAGACAGCTACAATGAGTTTTACAAAATCAGCACTAGAATCACCGAGAGAATCAACTTCCCTCGTTTGGCTTTTATTTATATATAGTGATCAAATCTTTTCAAGACGTTTTATTTATTAGCGCAGCTGCGAATTTTAACCAATGACACGGGTTAATTGAAGAGTGCCATGCGTTGACGCATTGCTATGCGACTTGTTTGAGAGGTATCAAGGGGCTGACGGCTGACGAGCATATGCTCACCTCGGGGCATTGACCCGTATAGAAAGAGTGGACATAAAAACAAATGCGAGAATGGATCTGGCCGAAAATCGGAGCAAGAGTTACCTGTCGGGAAAAGGACGGAGATTGACCCATCCGCGCTTACCACAGAACTGTCATGAAACTTCATTTCATATAGACATATACCGTTCTTTTCTAAGATCTAAGATATTATTTTAAAGAACATTTTGTGTTTCATTAATATATAATGACTCTATTACAAAGTGCCAGAGAAGAGATTTTCACCCCCTTGATACTTCTAGTGTTTAGTCTTCCAAATTTAATATAGTTGTTGGACGAAAAAGCGAAACATGTTTGAAACACCAGCTCTTGACCACATCGTAACTGCTCTCACCGTGCCACTGTTGCTTGTTTGTGTGCGTTTTCGTCGGTTGTCACACAAATGAAGCATCGTCTTGTGAGTGAGTATGCATGTGTAGTTGCACGCACGGACTATGGCCACTCTCAAAACGATGCTGCTGTTAACGATGAGTGAACCCGATGTACGAGCTGTCTATGAATATTTAATTCAGACTATACAAGGATACTCTACTTGTCGCCAATTTGGTGCTAACCGTGTTATCTAAACCACCGGAGTGTACGAGTAAATCTCTACCGCAATTAAATAATAATATAAAATACCCTTTCAAACTTTACAAAATCATATTTGGCCTATGGCCCCTAACAGTCACTGTGCCTACTCTATTCGTTGCCAAAGATGTGTTAAGGAGCTTCGTTGCGAATTGTCCCGTCGCGTCGTCCTCCCGACTCGACCCAATGTCGTGACGGACAAGGAGAACAGCGACTGTCTGTCTGAGCGGGTGAACGAGAAGTCATTGGTGTGTTGGAGATTCATTCTAGTATGGGAGAATCGGTGTAGCTTGCTTGGCCCGATCCGCGACTGTCCAGAAGTGGCTCTTTTACACCATCGGTGCCCGCGGGAGTGGGGATACGTGCAAGTGTGCGTGCCCTATCTGTGAGAGCTGCGCGCACCGTTTCTCGCCGAATCGCGCTCGGCGTGGAGAGAAGGACGGAACTATGTTCCGCACACAGGCCCGTGACAGTGGTGCCAGATTTCATATAAGGCATCGCACGTACCATTGCGTTCTTTCAGCCGGAAGGCAAATCGGGCACCACCGCCCTGAGCAGAGCGCGATCCAGAGGAAAGTCAATCGAGGACAGTTTGGGTTTGGGATTGATTCGTCGTACTCATCGTCGCTCGTCAACACGTTGGTTTTTTTTCGTAGGTTCGCGCCCAGTCATGGTTCAATTTTTTTTCACAGAATAATTTTCTTCTTAATAATTTATCACACGGCGACAAATGAAATTCATTTACAAATATTTTAGTACTTACTACGGATAGTTTTTAATATTTTGTCAGCGGAATAGATGTGTCGCATTGATTTATAATAGTGTTTGAGAAACCCGCTCGACAACGCATCCTGTCGCCGATGACCACCTGACGGCAGCACCTCCCGAGCTCGATTCGCGAGCGCCGGTTCGCGTACCGGTGAAAAGCTGGAATGCGTGGAATGCGCGAAACGCGGGCGGCGCCATGCGCCGTTCCGCTAATTTGACCACTTCTACCACGTCTCTTGTAGCGCGAGTCAGATTTCGAGTTCGATCACCGAATTATCAGTTTCACCGCATCCCAGCTTCTCACCTTTATTGCTTTTCCGACCGATCAACACGAGATACGCTGCCGTGAACAGTAAGCGATACGCCGACAACCGAAGCGTCAATATTTAAGGTACATCACCAAGTTTCCGATCAGGCACTGCACGTGGCCGTACTTTTACCACGTGCATCCGCGACCGCGCATTTACACAAGACACTGGGGGGCATTAATTATAGCAATTGTGTCCCAATCAACACACAAAGACTTTGTATAACACTGACGAGCTGCACCGGTTTACCTACAATAAATCGGCACTAGCGAACGCAACACGCGAACACGTGTCTTTTATAACCTCACCGCCAGATGATCCACTCATTTCCTCACCCTTCCCCTCTCCATTCCTAAATTTTCCTTCCCACTCACTTTCCCACTCATTTCCCCAACATTTGGTCCTTCGGAGCCGGATCTGGTGGTGAAATTGCGCGTAGTGGCAGCTCAAGTGTACAACGGACAATCACGCGAACCTCAGTGCGGTTGAGGTTAGGTTCGAACTTTTTGTGACTATCCTCGCGTATTTAAGGTTCAATCGTCCGATCAACGCCCGATCACCCCCTTGTGACATCGAAGAACATCAAGGATGTCGTCGACTGAGGAACCGAGCGTCGAGGAGCCGCAGCAGGAGGACGTTCACATCGAAACCGCAGCGTTCACAGCCACGCTGACCGTTCCACCGCCGCTCAAGATGGCGAAGCCGGCCGCTCCAAAGGGCACACGCAAAACATCGCCCGCTCGTCTAGCTCCCGTTTTTGTTATAAAAGCCAGGGCGCAGGAGCAACGTGTGTCCGCTCTCATGGACCTCCTAAACACCCTCCCCACAACTTCGGAGCAGGTCACCACCGCCCGGATTGAGGGCTGGTATAAGGACACGGCTGATCTACACGAGGCCTTTCTGTCTGAGAGCATGTACCTGGAGGGAGCATGGGCGGAAGCAGACCATCCTTACTTCACGGGCGACATCTTTCTGCGAGAGGCGAGAGCAGTTCGCCTCATTCGACAGGCCCTCGCGATGCTGAAGGACTCCATGCCCGCACCGCTCACCGACCGATCATCACCGGCGAATGAGTTAAGTGGGCATTTTAAATTCCCAGATATATCACTGCCTAGATTCTCCGGAGACTATGCAGAATGGCCGACTTACAGAGACTTGTTCAAGTCACTTGTTTTAAATAACAAACGACTCTCTGATGTGGAGAAGTTGCATTATCTCCACGGCTCACTTGACTCGTTCCCGGCACAGCTCATCAGTGCACTTCCGCTCACGAACAACTCACTGAACGTGGCGTGGGAGAAGCTGACGACCAGGTTTGAGAACAAAAGAAGGATCGTGTTCCACCACGTCGAGCGCATCTTCAACATCACTCCGGCCACCTCGAAGAGTCCTACCGCGCTGCTCGACGCCATCGGCACAGTCTCAGAGGCCTTGAAGATGCTGCGCACCCACATTCCCGACGCCGCCATCCTCGATACGATCCTCATCCATCACGTATTGAGGCAACTGGACAAGACCACCAGGCAAGCATGGGAGACGGCGTTGGGTGCGCAGCAGGAGTGTCCAACGTTGACGAGACTGGAAGAATTTCTCGCATCAAGAGCCGATGCGATGGAGATGGCTGAGAAGACCGCCGCCCCGCCACAATCAACGCCCGCTCAAGGAGCACCACCCGCCAAGAAGACGGTGGTGTATTCAGGATCCTCCTCCGCTACTGCGTCGACATCGAGGAGACCACCATCAGCACACCCGGTGTCGACGCAGTCCCGCGTACGGCCAGAAGGAGGCAGTGGAAGCTACCCCTGCGACGCTTGTGACGGCGCCCACTACATCGTGAGCTGCGTGACCTTCCGGAACCTGACACCAGTTCAACGGTACCGGCTTGCGGTGGCTCAGAGTTTATGTTTTAATTGCCTTGGCCATCACAATGTCCGGTCCTGCCGTGCGCGGACATGCAAGACATGCGCTGGAAGACACCATACCATGCTGCATGGAGCGGAGGAGATCGCCAACGCATCGACCGAACAACGCACCGCTGATTAGGGAAGTTGCACAGTCGTCTGCCCGATCAAAGCCCGATCACTCACACTCAACGCCCACACATTGCACGCTACGCTGCTAGCCACAGCCGTAGCACAAGCCCGATCACAATTTACCAATCACGAAGCCCGACTGCTCATTGACCCGGGGTCTGAGCTTACTTTAGTGTCGGAGAGTTTCGTTGACCGCCTCAATATCCAGCGGCAACGATCTTCCATACCAATCACCGGCATCGGCGGCAAAAGGACATCCCACACCCGTGGCGTGGCGACGTTGACACTTCAGGCATCCAATTCCGTCGCCACAATTACTGTACGAGCCCACATCCTGAAGACGCTGACATCGATACTTCCATCTTTCGATGCGCCACCGCAATCGTGGCTACTGACTTCCTCAAGCCACGCTCCATCGACATCATCATCGGAGCAGATACATACGGGCAAGTAATCAGACCCAATATCGAAAAAAGCTCACCTAATATGCCTATAGCTCAACTGTCAATATTTGGATGGCTCGTCCTCGGTCCAATGAGCCCACCGACAACAAACGGAGGTCATGCAGTGCATCATGCCGCAATTGCTCACGATTGCAACGCACTACAGGAACTGCTCACCCAATTTTGGGTGCAAGGGGAATTACCATCGGATTCATCCAATCAACTACCACCGGAGGAACAGGCGTGTGAAGATCACTTCAAGAATACGTACACCAGGGATTCTACAGGTCGTTACATTGTGCGAATTCCTCTCAAGTCACCAATCAATGCCTTGGGAGATTCACGCAACACGGCCCGACGATGTCTTCAACGCCTACTCAACAGATTGGGGAAGGGTGCAGTACAACTACGAAGCTGCGGGTTGTTTTCAACGGCTCCAGTCCATCATCATCAGGTCGGTCAATCAACGACTTGATGTATACTGGCCCCAATCTGTTGCTCAACATCACCGACGTGCTTCTTTGGATTCGCTCTTTTCGTCACATTTTCGCGACTGATATCACCAAAATGTACCGACAGGTTCGAGTTCACCGAGACGACTGGGACTTACAACGCATCCTATGGCTCGACGAACAACAACGAGAGATCCCGTACCAGCTCACCACTGTCACTTACGGCATGAGAGCAGCACCATTTTTGGCCGTCAGAGCACTTTAATAATTAGCTGAGGATGAGGGATATCGATTCCCCTTGGCGGTGCCATCGATTACACACGGCAGGTACGTGGACGATATATTTGGAGGCGCTGATACGGTTCCTGAACTTACACAGATCGCACAACAACTCAAGGAACTTTGTAATGCGGGCGGCTTCCCCCTTGCAAAATGGCATGCAACGGATCATCATATTTAATCGGCTATATCAGAAGAGGATTCATCAAACGCAACCTTTCCATTAGACGACTGTGCAACAAAATTACTCGGATTAATGTGGAGGACCCAAGATGACAAATTTACATTCTCGCCCAAGTCAGAAGCATACCACGGCACGATCAACAAATGACACATTTTGTCTGAAGTGGCTCAGATATTTGATCCCCTTGGCTTCGCACCACCGGTCATAATCAAGGCCAAGATGCTACTACAAGAGCTCTGGCTGTACAAGGTCGATTAGGATGAACAACTTCCCACACAGATCGCGTCAAGGTGGCTCACACTCAGAGAAGAATTTACAGGCTTGGCCAAGCTTTCAATTCCACGATGGATCAACACGTGGAGTGACACGAAGATACAACTCCACGGCTTCTCTGACGCATCGCAACTTGCCATGGCAGCGGTGATATATGTCACCGTTCAACAACCGTCCACAGGAAGAATGACCTCATTCGTTTGCTCCAAGACGAAAGTCGCACCGCTCAAGAGACTCACCATCCCGAGACTCGAGCTCACCGCAGCACTGCTACTTGCAAAACTTGTCAAATATGTCCAAGCCACGCTCAACATGGATATTGAGGCAACGTACTTGTGGACGGATTCCGAAGTCACACTTAAGTGGATCAAGACACACCCCTCACGCTGGAAGGACTACGTCAGGAACAGAGTTACACAAATCCAAGAACTCACTCCGTCCGCTCAATGGAGACATGTTCCTGGCACGTGCAACCCAGCTGACTGCGCATCAAGAGGAATCACAACGGAGCAGCTTATTCATCATCCGCTGTGGTGGACGGGACCACCATGGCTCGCTCAACAGGTCGACAAGTGGCCACAACAGCAAGAAAACACCGAAGAGGAAT
This sequence comes from Priocnemis perturbator, assembly GCA_963942575.1. NCBI lineage: Eukaryota > Metazoa > Arthropoda > Insecta > Hymenoptera > Pompilidae > Priocnemis > Priocnemis perturbator. The sequence goes on from CAWWDK010000042.1 coordinate 5,567,972, forward strand.
GCAAGCTTGAAGAGCGCGCCGGAATCTCCTTATTTGTGGGCACGCCGAAAATCGACTATCACTGGGATCTGGTTTATCGATATTCGTCTCTTACAAAATTGCTCAGAATTACAGCTCTCTGTTTTAGATTCGCCTCACGACTCAGGAAATCACCAGACGCCTCACCAGCAGCACTCGTTACACCAGCTGACTTGGAGAAAGCGAGGATCTTCTGGATCAAGGCGACGCAAGCAACGTTCTTCGCACACGAGCTCAAACTCCTGCATTCACAAACGCCCCTGCCGCACAACCATGTGCTCAGTCGACTCACCGCATTCATTGACAAACAAGGCGTCATGCGTGTCGGTGGGCGACTCAACTTCTCGTCAATCAACGACGTAGGTAAGCACCAAGCAATCCTTCCTCGCAACTCACGATTGTCTGAATTGATCATAGACTATGCACATCAACGCACTCTACACGGCGGCACACAACTTACGCTGGCGCATATCAGGCAATCATATTGGATCATCGGCGGCAGAGCACCAGTGAAGACACACATCCTCCAGTGCGTCGCGTGCGCGCGGCAGAGGGGGATCCGTGCACATCAACTGATGGGCCAACTACCTCTCTGTCGTGTGTCACCCGCACGACCGTTCTACTACACCGGAGTAGACTACGCAGGACCGCTGACACTGAAGACGTGGAAAGGACGAGGCGCGAAGACGCAAAAAGGCTGGATTTGCGTGTTTGTTTGTCTCACCACATCAGCTGTACATCTCGATGCAGTTACAGACTACTCAACGGAAGGGTTCATCGCGACGTATCGGCGCTTTTCATCACGGCGTGGCATTCCACACACGCTCCATTCAGACTGCGGAACCAACTTCGTGGGCGCAGATGCCACACTCCGCAGACTTTTCATCGAGGGAACACGGGAGCATCACGCCGTAGTAGCCGAACTTTCCAAGGACAACGCTCACTGGACGTTTTTGCCTCCAGCATCACCACATATGGGTGGAAAATGGGAAGCAGCGGTGAAATCAACGAAATTTCATCTCCGAAGAACGATAGGTGAGACTTCCTTAACATTCGAAGAACTCACTACGCTGCTTTCCCAGATAGAGGCAATTTTGAATTCTCGTCCGCTCGAACCATTGAGCGATGATCCTGAGGACCTTGCAGCATTGACACCTGGACACTTTTTAACTGGCAGCGCACTGACCACATTGCCCGATCCGTCTCTCCTGGAATTGTCGACGACAAGGCTGTCACGATGGCAACTCGTGCAGCAAAAGGTACAACAATTTTGGACTCACTGGTCTAATCATTATTTGCAACGCCAACAGGCTATTTCCAAATGGCACCATCCATCCAACGCCATTAAGGTCAACACCCTGGTCCTGATCACCGACGAGAGACTACCACCGTGCAAATGGGCACTCGCCAGGGTAACAGCGCTACACCCCGGCAAGGACGGACTTACGAGAGTGGTGACTCTACGGACAGCTACCACCACGCTCACCAGGCCGATCACGAAGCTCGCCGTATTGCCAGTGAACACTCAAGAGGACTGACCATCGAGACAACATCGCCAACTCCGTTCCCGATGGCGGGCGGAATGTTTGAGAAACCCGCTCGACAACGCATCCTGTCGCCGATGACCACCTGACGGCAGCACCTCCCGAGCTCGATTCGCGAGCGCCGGTTCGCGTACCGGTGAAAAGCTGGAATGCGTGGAATGCGCGAAACGCGGGCGGCGCCATGCGCCGTTCCGCTAATTTGACCACTTCTACCACGTCTCTTGTAGCGCGAGTCAGATTTCGAGTTCGATCACCGAATTATCAGTTTCACCGCATCCCAGCTTCTCACCTTTATTGCTTTTACGACCGATCAACACGAGATACGCTGCCGTGAACAGTAAGCGATACGCCGACAACCGAAGCGTCAATATTTAAGGTACATCACCAAGTTTCCGATCAGGCACTGCACGTGGCCGTACTTTTACCACGTGCATCCGCGACCGCGCATTTACACAAGACACTGGGGGGCATTAATTGTAGCAATTGTGTTCAAATTAAAACACAAAGACTTTGTATAACACTGACGAGCTGCACCGGTTTACCTACAATAAATCGGCACTAGCGAACGCAACACGCGAACACGTGTCTTTTATAACCTCACCACCAGATGATCCACTCATTTCCTCACCCTTCCCCTCTCCATTCCTAAATTTTCCTTCCCACTCACTTTCCCACTCATTTCCCCAACAAATAGATATGGGCAAAATATATATTTCATAAAGCTTCTGGCACTAGACGTTCGGAGGGATCGTACGTAACACGCAATTTGAACACACGACAGCGTACGTCAGGAAGAATTTGCCTGACACGACTGCATGTCGAACAAAGACGCAACGCGCGATATTGGTTGAAAGGGGACGGAGCATAGTTCTGTCCTTATGTGTCGTCACGATATCTGACGTCACATACGACGTTGGTGGAAGGGAGACGCAGCATAGTTCCGTCCTTCTCTCCACGCCGAGCGCGATTCGGCGAGAAACGGTGTGCGCAGCTCTCACAGACAGGGCACGCACACTTGCGCGTATCCCCACTCCCGCGGGCACCGATGGTGTAAAAGAGCCACTTCTGGCCACACTGGGTGAACGAGAAATCATTGGTGTGTTGGAGATTCATTCTAGTATTGGATAATCGGTGTTGCTTGCTCCGGCCGATCCGAGACTGTCGGATCGGGCTGTGAGCAAATGTCGGCATCGGAAGAGTGGCAATATTTTAATGAATTATAATCGTTTTTATACTTTTTAAATATCACAAAGTTAGAGATGTTTTTCCTCAGTCTGATTTGCTTTTGAAAAAGAGCAAGCTACACCGATTCTCCAAGTATAGAATGAATCTCCAACCACCAATGATTTCTCGTTCACCCGTTCAGACAGACAGTCGCGGATCGGCCCGAGCAAGCTACACCGATTCTCCAACATTAGAATAAGTCTCCAACACACTACATTTTTTTTCGTACGGCGGCGGACCGATCAATCGATGAGGGCAATGTGAAACCATTGAATCGGTTTGCCCCGGCTTGCCTACGCGCCCCTGGTGGCGTAATGCTGAGGCCGAACATGTATTTTATTACATAAGAGCATCTGTTGGTTAATTTTTGGACTTTGAGGCGCTGAAAACAAATCTAAAATCCGTTTATCTCCGTAATCCTCAGTTTTTAGAAAGGAAAAAATTAATATTTTTTGTACGTTGAATAACATTCTGTGGGAAGTGACACACACGCCACACCAGTCCCTTGCCGTGTATCGCCGGCCCGGGCCCGAGCCTCGGCGCGCGTCCGGCGAAACACATAAGCGTCGCGATGAGTGAAGGGGAGAGAGAGGTGACGACGCACGACTAACGAGGCAGTCAGCCACGGATGTATGTACATTGTACAAATGTATATGATTGTAGGACACACGCGCGTAAAAATAAAAAAGCGAATTTGATTTCCGATTACAAGCTTTACCCGATACCCACACATTCAGATCGTCAATTTAAAATTTAGACTATAAAAAAGAATCTAGCAACTTTTCTGAATAACATCATTGCGCACACCTATTTTTCCGAATCCTTTCCAATATTTAGTAAGAATGACTAATCTGCCATAAATTCTAGTGTCTAATTTTACTGCATCATACAACAGGTATATTTCTTCTGAAACGATAAATAAAATAGTTGTGGAAGTCACGCACTGACAGCAGAAATTCTCCGACCGTTTTAATATATAGCGTCCTGCGCTGTGGATGTAAACTTTATTTTATATTCTTATAAAAACGACTAATGAGCAATTACATAAAAAAATCGGGTAGGCTCAAGTTCGATTGAGTTGTCAGTTGAGTAGGAGTGTAGGACTAAGACTTGCAGATTGGAGAGTAAAGTTGAGCTAGTCAAGTATGGTTTCTAAGCGATTATTTCATGCGGGTGTGCTGCCGTGTTTAACTCATTGTCAGTCTATCTCGGCAACTGTGAGTGCAACACAACGAATTTTGTAAAGAATGTTTAAAATGTTTAGCTTAAAACAATGCAAAATGTTCTTCGTATATTCGAACAGATCTTGTCGAGAGCTTCACAGCGATACCTTGCACGGTTGTGTTCTATTGACCGTTTCCGAGACAAGCCAAGATAAACGAAGTCAAACGTGACCGAACATCCATAAATATTGCACCGTTTCCCCGGGCACTCGATATTTTCCGCAATACACTAATCGATTCTTACGCTTTCATTGGTCTTTTTAAACAAGTTTTTCGTTTTGTTGCAAAACTTGCAGCCGCGTACCAATTTGAACTTGGATGCACATGAGGGCAGCCCGAGGCCGCATGAAAAGTTGATCCGAGGCGCAACGAACTGTTTTGATATATTAAACAGATATTGCAAAGTAGCGAAAGAAATTGATGTTATTTTTAAATCACGTGCTAATTACTCTTTAATTATGTATGCATCTGTGAAGTGTCGATTACAAATGTGAGGGTGAAATAAAATTATAAAATAAAATTTCATTACGTTTTAAGCAGTTACACAATGGGTAATATCAACGTTCTATGTTTGTCTATTACCTACGGTACTAGCTCCAATTACCGACGCCAACCGACGCCGCCAAGAGACCTCAGCGCCCCCTCAGACCCCATCCAGCCCCCATTTGCGGGCCGCTGTTTAACACAGGCGCTGGCAGTCTTTAAGAATAGCTCGTCGGTGAATAAACTAAAAAATATTATCAAACGCATTCAAATTACACATGATTTTTTGTTTTAGAGGTAGTGAAGGTTAATTGTTAATACATATCGAAATTGCTTTCCTTTGGGAATTGTTCATGCTGGATGTAAAAATATAATACTTGCTCATTTTTTGTTTTTACCAAATAGACATATGTTGTTCATGGGTTATGCATGGGTTGTTCCATCATATTTTATCCTCTTGGTAGTTATCCAGACCTTTTGACGACTTGTCTAGTCACCAGATGGCACATATACACTATTCTGCGTTAACCCGCATGATTTGAAAACAAAAACTTAAACCAGTGTACGATAAACGTAATGGCCCGGACAGCAAAAAATATTGCAGGAATATTGCATGAATATTATTTCGCATTGCCTAAGCCTTGCAGTGAGATTGCCGGAGTATTGCAGGAAAATTGCAGGAATATTCCTATATCCGCTTCTTTGCAACGTTGCGGAATATTACAGAAATCTTGCGTGAAATATTGCAGGAATCTTACCTGCAATATTGAGTCAAGGTCCCTATAATATTCCTTCAACATTGCATGCTGCATATGATTATGGTTTCACTTTATGGAAATAATTGAGGGAAATTTTATATATTTTAGAATACAAATACTATTTTTATTATACTATGAATTAAAACATACAACAAGAAATAATAATAAAACCCTAACCTATCCTTAAATTACATTTTATTTTTATTTTCACTTTGCGCGGTGTATTCTTGTTTTCGCTTGCGTCAAACACTTCGCAATTCCGTCCTCGATATCAGCTTCCCTCCATTTATTTTGGCCGACGCGACCATACAGACTTCTATAAAATAATGAATGATTATTAGGGAAAAGATTATTAATAATGTATTTATATAATATTTCAGCAATATTTGTCGGTTTCCGGGTATATATGTAAGAAACGTACATGGAGCAAATTCGCCGTCCTTAATTTATGAAAGCATTGCTTCTGCAGGCGTCCCTTCCAGCTAAAATCGACAGCGACTTCGTCTGCAATCAGTCGGACCGTGATTGCGGATATACATGTGGACAACTTGCACGGTCCCGTGACATTTACAAGTCGACGAGTCTGAAAAATGTCATTTAATAAGTTACAATGTACATATGTCACTGCAACATTATTGCAATATTGCATATTTTACCCTGACATTGCAATATTACTGCAATATCGGTGCAACGTTAGCAATATTGCGCAAGGTTGTAATTTTCAGGCAATATTCCCGCAATATTCCTTGCTGTCTGGGGGGGGGGGAGGGCCGTCTTATTGATGGTATTCGTTATAATTCTGCCTAATAAAATATTTTTGTTAAATAAAGAAATTATTTAAAATTATTTGTAAAGATATCGTAGACAGCATTTTGTAAACACATTTTCGAAATCCTAAAATATGTAAAACAGAAGGTAGAAACATTGATATGAATGGTTTTTTGTTTTATTTACCAATTTCTGAGGTGTAAGGATGATGCTCCCAGTTTCCACAGGCACTGCCTTGAGCTGCAAAGGTTTCTGTAGCTAAGGGATATTGGAAAAAGATGAGAGACATTTGCAATAATCATGATTATTATGAATACACTCCAATAATATGAAGCTTACCTCCATGGCTATGTAAACAGCGGTAGGGGGTTCATTCTCATCATATGCAATGAACGTCAAACCCCCAGGTGTTGATAAATCGAATAAGGGTCAAGCATTACAGGTGTAATTAGTAGATTGGTTAATGTACTCTCCGCTCGTCTGTGAATGTGTCGTCATATGTTGATTTTTTCTTGGGTTTTTAGATATGGACTCCATACTCTCATCTTCCGAGGATATGACCCTTTTAACCTTAGCCCTCCTTCGGTTTTATAAGGCCGCAGCTAACTCATATTCCAAGAGCTCATCCGAATAGAAAACATCAGATGTGTCCTGTGCCTCATTTAATTTTTCTTGGGCCCACACTCAATCATCTACAAAGTATATAATTGTTTATTATTATGACATATAGACATCTATATTATATATAAACACATACACACATTATTAATAATATCCACTATACATACCTGTCGACCCAAAGCAACGCTAATAACTGCACACTCCTCTGACAAAGTTTGGAGTAAAGCCTCAGAAATTATTCATTTCTCCAATTAGTTCAGCCACTTGACGTGGCCTGGCCATTTGCTTACACTTTTGTTGGCATCTAACCAACAGGTTGGAATGACTTGCAACCCATCCCTCAATTCCACGATACAATATTTTTCTTCTACTACTTGTCGATGGATGACGTGAGATACGTCAAAAGTAAAAACTACTTGGTCAGGGTATACATCTGGTCAGCTTCTCCCTTCGGCCAACGGCGGCGCTTGCGAGCAAATCAACACTGCACGATAGCCGATTCTGAAATTATTAATTACGGGCAAATTATGATTTCGTAAACTCCGAAATCGATACAGTAGCTTGCGAAAACTATTCGTAAACGATTGAGACCGTTAGAGATGAGATACGTCAAAGTTATTTCGCCACTTTCTGCATCTCCTTTCGCCAACGGCGGCGCTTGCGAGCAAATCAACGCTGCACGATAGCCGATTATGAAATTGCTAATTACAGGCAAACTACGATTTCGTAGGGCCGTCTTCACGTACTGCGGTTAGGCCTCCGCGGATGCTTAGGCCTAAGCGCAGTACGTGAATACGGCCCGTAAACTCTGAAATCGTTACAGTGCCTTGCGTAAACTATTCGTAAACAATTGAGACCGTTAGAGATGAGATACGTCAAAATTATTTCGTTACTCTATGTCCGCGGACCGATTCTCGTCTCTGCCAACGGCGGCGCTTGCGAGTTGCACGTTAGCCGATCCTGAAATTGTTAATAACGAGCAAAATACGATTTCGTAAACTCCGAAATCGATACAGCAGCTTGCGAAAACTATTCGTAAACGATTGAAACCGTTGCACACGAGATACGTCAAAATTATTTCGCCAGAGATTGCATCTGGTCAGCTTCTCCTTTCGGCCACTAGAGGCGCTTGCAAGATCTACATTACCCGATTCTCGAAATTGTTAATTACGGCCAAAATACGATTTCGTAAACTCTGAAATTGATACAGCAGCTTGCGAAAACTATTCGTAAACGATTGAGACCGTTGCACACGAGATACGTCAAAATTATTTCGCCAGAATTTGCATCTGGTCAGCTTCTCCTTTCGGCCACTAGAGGCGCTTGCAAGATCTACATTACCCGATTCTCGAAATTGTTAATTACGGCCAAAATACGATTTCGTAAACTCCGAAATCGATACAGCAGCTTGCGAAAACTATTCGTAAACGATTGAGACCATTACACACGAGATACGTCAAAATTATTTCGCCAGAGTTTGCATCTGGTCAGCTTCTCCTTTCGGCCACTGGAGGCGCTTGCAAGATCTACATTACCCCATTCTCGAAATTGTTAATTACGGCCAAAATACAGCTCCGTATAGTTAGCACCCCCAACTCAACCGATTTGAGTTTTAATAGTTGCAATCGTTTGAAGGTCGTTTGATAGTGTTTGATAGTCCAAAATAAACGTTTGATAGTCAATCGCTTATTTTTAATTAAAGAAACAAATTTCTAGGGGAATTTTTCGTATAGTTAGCACCCCCATGGTCGCAAATTTGATTTTAAACTATACCAGTTGATGTAAAATCGTTTGATAGCGTTTGATAGTCCAATACAAACGTTTGATAGTTAACGGTTTGCTTGTAATCAAAGAAATAAGTGTCTAGGGGAAATTTTGTCGTAGGCATTTCATTATTAATCTACGAAAACAGATGTAAAAACGTTTGATAGTGATTGATAGTCGGGTATAAACGTTTGATAGTCCGGTGCAGACGTTTGATAGTTCTTTGTTTATTCATAAATAAGGCCGTGTTCAGAAATTGGCTGACAGTACTGTCAGTACTGAGGCCAGTGATCCCAGAAGTGGCATCCTGCCGCACACAGAGACGTAGTATGCGTGTTGCGGAGGAAGGCCTTTCCCAACGGGAAGAGGAGGTTTCCGTACGCGGGGTAACGGTAGGATTTAAACTGGGTTGGAGGTCGGTAGTGCGCAAAGGAGGGGAGAGGTGAAAAACAAGGGAGGTGACCGCTGAGCGGCTTACCGTTATCTTTAAATGAATCTATTATATTTAACTAAATTATTCTACTCTGTACAATACTCTATAACTTAAGAAATACCGCGCAACTCTACACATAATCTTAAAGGCTACGACGATACGCTAATCCCAATGATATTAAAAGTAAGGCAAACGGACGGCGGACGGAACGGACAAGACGAGACGATACAATACGCGATTAAACTAGAAATTAAGCTAAAGAACGAATGAATGTTAAGCAAAGAATAAAGATAAGGCGAAAAAGAAAGAAAAGAAAGAAGCTAGACGGTAAAGCACCCAAAGAGAAATGAAAAGGAAAAGGAGGTGAACGGCGTCACTCACGGCTCTTACTGGTCTCTATGTGTGCGAAAATGCGAAGGTATGTTTCTGGGAATAAAGTCTCCGAAGAACAGAAGGATTAAGCCGTGAGTCACGCCGTCTCACCTGTACGGACCCCCCTCGGCCTCACCTCGCGCCGACCGCCAAACTACTCGGTCCGCCCGGCGGCGGCCGAGGATCGCCGAGGGCGCCCGAACGATCTAACGCTTAACGTGCCGCCGCTCGGTACATCTAAACCTAAACATTCCGCCCGCCTCATACGAAGAAAAATTGCGCTACGGCGCCGCCCGCCGTGGACTGAGCGCTTTTCGGGGGCCGCCCGCCCTGACCGGTGCCTTAGACGAAGTCCGCCGTGCCGCTGGAATGGCACAGAAAGAGACAGCGGCGGCCGAAAGTAATAGAAGTGTGCCGAGAGTTTACGCCTTGCTCTCGGCGTCCTCCACCGGAGGTATTGGCAGCAGGGCAAGGCAGACGACCGCCCGTTTGAGGGTGTTCGTGGGCGTCTGGACGGTGACCACGCGGACGACGCCATCGGGGCCGGGGTGCAGCTCTGTGACTCGAGCGAGCCCCCATTTTGTCGCCGGTATGTTATCTTCCTTTAACAATACGAGACGCCCTACAAGACCTTGGCTGTCCACGTCGGTCCATTTGGTGCGGGTTTGCAGACGGTGGACGTACTCCCGCTGCCACCGATGCCAAAAATGATCCCTCATCTGCGTGATGTGCTGCCAACGAGCCAGCGGGGAAAGATTCTCATGCCGTAAGTCCGGCTCCGGTACCGCCGTCAATGGCTCTCCAACGAGCAGGTGCCCCGGCGTGAGGGCGGCCATGTCGGACGGGTCGTCCGACAACGGACACAGCGGCCGTGAATTAAGGCACGCCTCGATCTGGCACAGGAGCGTAGAAAGCTCCTCAAAGGTGAGCGTATTGTCTCCTATTACTCGGCGGAGGTGGTGTTTCGTCGACTTTACTCCGGCCTCCCAGAGTCCTCCGAAATGTGGCGCGTGTGGAGGGATAAACGCCCATTCAGTGCCCTCCTGAGACAGAGCGCCGATTACGTCCTGCTGGAAGGAAGACCCTTGCTGGAGGAGGACGCGGAGTTCGGCGTCGGCCCCATGGAACGTCGTGCCGTTATCGCTCCACAGTTTGGAACAGCGTCCTCGACGGGAGATGAAACGACGGAAGGCTGCAATGAAAGCGGTAGACGTAAGGCTCGATACGGCTTCTAAATGAACAGCCTTGGTAGAAAGGCAGACAAAAACGCAAATGTATCCTTTAAAGGATTTATGGCCCCTTCCCGGGGTCGTTCGAATCTGCAGCGGGCCGGCGTAGTCGACGCCGGAGATCAAGAAGGGCCGTGCAGGGCGGACGCGGTCCTTGGGGAGTCGTCCCATCATCGGGGTGCAGGGGACCCCACGGAAGCGTGCGCAACGCACGCACTCCCGGACGACTTGCTTGACCAGGACGGCTGCTCTGGGGATCCAATACCGCCGCATCAAGTGGCTGCGGGTAAGTTGAGGTCCTCCGTGCAGCGTGGCGGCGTGCGCCTCTCGGACTAGGAGCAGCGAGAGGGCTCCTTGTCGTCCAATGACGAGCGGGTGTTTTTCCTCGTAGGCGAGGAAGGATTCCTGCAGGCGTCCACCCACTCGCAGGAGGCCGTCGTCGTCCACGAAAGGGGCCAAAGAGCGTGTTGGCGAGCCCTTGGGAACGGCTACTCCCTTGCTCAGAGCTGCCAATTCGGGCCCAAAATCCGCGGCCTGCGCTCGCCTGATCCAGAGCTGGAGGCTGTGCTGGATCTCGGATGCCGTCGTCGGTCCCGTCCGTTTGTGGGAAGGATTCCGGCAATTATGCGCGAACCTGCGACACAATGAGGTAATGCGAAGGAGTTTGGAAAGAGTGGAGTACCTGTGCAGCAGGCACTCCTCGGGCGGCAAGTGGGTGGCCGCGCTGGTAACAGTCCTCTTCGCTTCGGACTGCTCCAGGCCCTCGGAGTCGCATCGCGACATCGGCCAGCTGTCGGCCGGGTCCTTGAGCCAACGAGGACCCTCCCACCAAAGCTCGCTGTCCGCGAGTTGCCCGGGCGTGACTCCTCGAGTGGCCAGGTCGGCGGGGTTGTCTTGGGTCCTGACGTGTCTCCAAGCAGCGGCCGGCAACGTCGTCTGGATCTCGGCCGTTCTATTGGCGACGTATGTCGCCCATCTGGAGGCGTGACCGCGCAGCCACGCTAGGACGACGGCCGAGTCTGTCCATGCACAGACTCGTAAGGAGAGTGGCGCCAAACCGTTGGTGAGGTGCGACACCAGCCGCGCGAGCAGAAGGGCTCCGGAGAGTTCCAGTCTCGGAATGGAAACTGTTTTAACCGGTGCAACCTTTGTTTTGGCCATCAGGAGGCGGGTTGAGACGTGGCCGTCCTGGTGCTGGCATCGGATGTACACGGCCGCGGCGTAAGCTCGTTCCGAGGCGTCGGAGAATGCGTGGAGCTCCACGCCCTCCATGTGCGGCCGAACTCCGACCCACCTAGGCACCTCAATGTCCTCGAGCGATCCTAAAACGCTACGAAAGCTCCGCCAAACCTCGGTCACCGGGGGCGGTGCAGGCTCGTCCCAGTCAGAACCGGCGAGCCAGAGGTCCTGGAGGAGAATTTTGGCGGTGACCAGAACGGGGGCCATCCAACCCAGCGGGTCAAACAGCCGTGCGACCTCGGAAAGGATGCTACGCTTCGTGGGCGTCTCCGTCAGTGGACTTGGAACGGCGACCCGGACGCCAAAGGAGTCGGTGGAGGGGTTCCACCTCAGGCCCAGCGTGCAAACTCCTAGCTCGCCGTCGAACCTCTTGTCCACCTGCTGCGCACCTGGGCAAAGGAGCGGGTCACTGGAGGCCCATTTGGCCAACTCGAAGCCTCCAGCGGCCAGGATACCGATGAGCTCTTGGCGCACCACCTCGGCTTCCTCGACGGTGTCCGCTCCCGTCAATATGTCGTCCACGTATGAGTGGGCGACCAAAGCTTCGGCGCCTCGGGGGAAACGAACGCGCTCATCCTGAGCGAGTTGCGCCAACGTCCGGAGAGCTAGGAAGGGGGCGGGCGAAGTCCCGTACGTCACCGTCTCCAGCCGAAAGTCCTGTACGGGCAGCGCGGGATCCGCCCGCCAAACGATGCGTTGGTAATCGGCATCCTGCTGCTGCACGCGAATTTGCCGGAACATCTTCACGATGTCCGCCGTGAATGCCGTGTGAAAGAGCCGCCACCGGGACAGGATCAACCACAGGTCCTTCTGCAGCTTGGGCCCTGGGTGCAAACAGTCGTTTAGACTTACCCCCGTTGTGGAGCGAGCTGACGCATTAAAGACGACCCTGATTTTGGACTCTGGGTCGTGCGTCTTGACCACGGCGTGGTGGGGTAAGTAGAAGGTGCCCTGTCCCGGCGCCGGGGGAGCCGTCGGCTCCATGTGTTGCATGGCGCGGTATTCGTCCATGAAAGTGACGTATTTGTCCTGTAGGGCCGTCGTCTTCTCCCGCCGGCGTTCGCCGCCGATGAGTATTCGGACGGCAGCGTGACGAGAGTCCCCCAGGACTACGTGAGGATCTCGGCTCCAGGGCAGTCGCACCACGTAGCGACCCGATGCATCGCGGGAATGGAAGTCTCGGAATGAGTCTTCGGCGGCTTGATCCTCGTCCGAAAAGACCACCGGGCGAGGCAATTCTTCCACCGCCCAGAACTTCTCCATAACGTCCGCGACTGGATCGATGCGGCGACAGCAAAAGGTCGACACATGCCGCGGAGGTGCCATCGGCTGGCTGTGCGAGACCTGTCCGAGCAGCACCCATCCGAAGGCCGTGCGCTGCGCCGTCGGAGTTCCCAGCGGTCCCCGTCTGACGTCGCCCTGCAGGATCAACGGGTACGCGTCGGCGCCCAGAACGACGTCCACCTTGGACGGCCGCGCGTAGTCGGGGTCGGCGAGTTCCAGGCCCTGCAAGTGAGGCCAGTCCTGGACGGCGACTCTCGCCGACGGCGTCGTCGTAAGGGTTTTCAAGACCAACGCCTGCAAAGACAAATGAAAACCGGGGTCGCAGGGTGACCCCACCGTTGCCTCGACCTCGGAGCTGGCGATGCCGGAGGGGGCGCCTTGAAGCCCCGACACCTCGACATGAACGGCTTTACGTGGGAGCCGTAGGCACTGGGCGAGGTGCTCGGTGACAAAGGACGCTTCCGATCCGGGGTCCAGGAGTGCTCGCGCCACGCGGAACTCGCCGTTGCTGGACTGCACCTTAATCAAAGCGGACGACAGCAGGATCGTCCTCGAGGCATGCGCGGCATGCGCGGAAACCTGGCCGGTGCGTTCCTCCGTGCGAGGGCTCTCCTGCGGTGTCGGCCTGTTTCCGCCGCCCTGGGGGGCGAACCTGGAGCCGTGGAGGAGCGTGTGATGCGGCGCATTGCACTGGAGGCACCGCCTCTCGGAGGGACAGCCCGTCCTGTTGTGACCGGGCCTAAGGCAATTGAGGCATACGCCTAAACGACGGGCTCCTTCCTCACGCTGAGTCGAGCTCCCCTGTTTGAAGCGGTCGCAATAACTAAGGACGTGCGGCCCTTTGCACAAGGGGCACGAATTAGTCCGGTCGCCCGCCGTCCTCGTCGCGGTGTTGAGCGCCGCGGCTCGCGACTTTTTTGGGGCGGCCGCTTGGGGCTCCTTCGCGGGGCCCTTGGAAACAGAAGTGTTGGCGTGACCGGCCGACTCCAAGGCGCGTATCCGGACCTCCAGGTAGTCCGCCAGGGTGTCGAACGCGGGGTGCGTCCGACTGTCCGGGAGCGACGTCTCCCATAGAACTCGTTCCCCGGCTGAAAGTTTGTTCGTAATGATGTGCACGAACCAATCATCCCATTTGTCGACGGGACGCTTCAACGCCTCGAAAGCCCGACGAGATTGCCGAGCGACGGTGAGAATGCGCTTTATTTCGCTCGGAGACTGACTCGCGACAGGCGCCGCGTTGAGAAGCGCATTCATGTGCACCGAAAGAATAATTCGATCGTTGTTGTAACGATCTTCCAGGTCCTTCCAAGCGCCCTGGAATGCAGTGTCCGTGACCGGGACGTTCCTCAAGAGGTCCGCAGCTTCTCCCGAGAGGCTGGACTTCAGATACTGAAGTTTGTGCACATCCGGGAGACTCGGCGCATTCACCACGAGCGACTTAAATAAGTCGCGAAAGCTCTCCCACTGTAGCTGGTCGCCGTCAAAAGTGGGCAGGTTGATGCGTGGAAGGTGCACGTGTTCGACGGAGCCGCTGGAGCGGCTCGAGAGCGTCGTATCGTGCGCCGTACTCCGCGCGCCGGTCACCGATTGCAGGGCGTCCATGAACTGCGCAGACGCGGTGAGGCACGCCTCTTCTGTGTCGCCAAAAACGTCGTCCTTCTCGTACGACGACTTCTCGTGTCCCGGAAATTTGGCGATCGCGAAGTGCCGTTTCAGAAAGAGATCCCAATACTGGTCGAGCCTCTCTTTCCTCACTTGTAACACTGCCCGAGTGAGGTTCTCACGCCCCAATTTTAAAGTATTTTGCCAGGCCCTCTGTATAAGGCCGGCCGTGAGCAGCTGTTCCGAAATGAGATCATCCATTGCGAAACGTACACAAAGTTATGTCACCGGTCACAGCAAACGACACCAAACACCGCACACAGTCGCGCGAGCACGTGTAGAAACGTCTTAGGAGCGCGCACTTTCCGAGGACGAAAGGAGCACGTGGACGGCCCGAACGGAGCTCGAAACACTGAGCCTTGTTTAAATCCGGCTCGAAGGACCAGAAATGTTGCGGAGGAAGGCCTTTCCCAACGGGAAGAGGAGGTTTCCGTACGCGGGGTAACGGTAGGATTTAAACTGGGTTGGAGGTCGGTAGTGCGCAAAGGAGGGGAGAGGTGAAAAACAAGGGAGGTGACCGCTGAGCGGCTTACCGTTATCTTTAAATGAATCTATTATATTTAACTAAATTATTCTACTCTGTACAATACTCTATAACTTAAGAAATACCGCGCGACTCTACACATAATCTTAAAGGCTACGACGATACGCTAATCCCAATGATATTAAAAGTAAGGCAAACGGACGGCGGACGGAACGGACAAGACGAGACGATACAATACGCGATTAAACTAGAAATTAAGCTAAAGAACGAATGAATGTTAAGCAAAGAATAAAGATAAGGCGAAAAAGAAAGAAAAGAAAGAAGCTAGACGGTAAAGCACCCAAAGAGAAATGAAAAGGAAAAGGAGGTGAACGGCGTCACTCACGGCTCTTACTGGTCTCTATGTGTGCGAAAATGCGAAGGTATGTTTCTGGGAATAAAGTCTCCGAAGAACAGAAGGATTAAGCCGTGAGTCACGCCGTCTCACCTGTACGGACCCCCCTCGGCCTCACCTCGCGCCGACCGCCAAACTACTCGGTCCGCCCGGCGGCGGCCGAGGATCGCCGAGGGCGCCCGAACGATCTAACGCTTAACGTACCGCCGCTCGGTACATCTAAACCTAAACAATGCGTGCCAATCGAGTGGCGCGTAGCTCTCACGGACACGACGCATACTACTTCTCTCTCTTCCCCCACCACGCGTGCCGCATGCGGCAGGATACCACTTCTGAGATCACTGACTGACGCTGGTTTTACTGAAAAATAGTCGTTCTGTTTTACTGACAGTGCTGCCGAACGCGTTTTCCAGTAGATGTCCATCAAAATGGTAGTACGTTACAGTCTCGTCAGCCATACTGAAAAGCATTTTTGAACGGAAATCTAGTACTGACAGTACTGTCAGCCAATTTCTGAACACGGCCTAAAGAAACAAGTTTCTGGGGGAATTGTTGCCAGCAAACTGACGATGCCAGCAAACGCAGAACTATCAAACGTCTGCATCGGACTATCAAACGTTTGTACCCGACTATCAATCACTATCAAACGATTTCACATCTATTTCCGCAGATTAATAATGAAATGTGAGAGTATGCCTACGACAAAATTTTCCCTAGAAATTTGTTTCTTTAATTATAAATAAACGACTAACTATCAAACTTTTGTATTGAATATCACTCACTATCAAACGATTTTACATCTACTGGGGGAGATAGAAATTTAATTTTTCACCAAAATTTCGACAAACATTCCCCTAGAAACTTGTTTCTTTAATTATAAATAAACGACTAACTATCAAACGTTTGTATTGAATATCATTCACTATCAAACGATTTTACATCTATTGGTATAGATAATAATTAAATTTTTCATAAACATTTCGACAAAAATTCCCTCAGAAATTTGTTTCTTTAATTATAAATAAACGACTAAGGCCGGGCTGTTCCACCTCTCGGTAAAGTGTCAGGTAGCGAAGTTACCAGATAAAACTAGACAAAAGTAAATCTTGCGTTGTTCCAGCTTTCAGTAAAATTTAGCACCGTATAGTTAGCACCCCCAACTCAACCGATTTGAGTTTTAATAGTTGCAATCGTTTGAAGGTCGTTTGATAGTGTTTGATAGTCCAATACAAACGTTTGATATTTAGCCGTTTGCTTGTAATCAAAGCAATAAGTGTCTAGGGGAAATTGTTGTCGAAATTTTTGTGAAAAATTTAATGTTTATCTGCGCCAATAGATGTAAAATCGTTTGATAGTGAATGATGTTCAATACCAACGTTTGATAGTTAGTCGTTTATTTATAATTAAAGAAACAAGTTTCTGGGGGAATTGTTGTCGAAATTTTTGTGAAAAATTTAATGTTTATCTGCTCCAATAGATGTAAAATCGTTTGATAGTGATCTCATTTCTTTTCTAATCCTTACTTCCACAGCGTGGGGCAGTAACTCTGTCCACCTTCAATATCTCCGTCGTTCAAAGTGGACAGAGGTATTGCCGCACGCTGTATGATTATTATCATAAAATGTGGTACAATAGGGCTATAGGCGACGGTCCACGTTAAAAAACCGATCGCGCTAGACGTGGCACCTCATGGGTGGCGTGGAACTCCACGTATCTGAAATTATATAAACTACAACCTTACATACGCATTTGCATTTGTCGGGTGCAGCGTTGCACTTTTCAATAGAATGAAGGCTCGTAGAAGATAGATATTATGATCCCATTGAACCCTTTCCTTTATAATTTTGTCTAATACTTACCGTTTACAGGAAAAAGCTGACTAGCGCAACCTGTGGACCCTGTACAGGTGCATTTAAAAGTAATACATATCGTAATAAATGACATTGGAAAAGTCAGTTAAAGTCCCGGGGAAATAATTTGCAGTAGGTACGTAAAATACGCGCTCAGAATGGTTTGACTTTTCAGATATTTCAATTAGTCGGGAGCGGCACAAAGTGAGTTTCGGTTTTCCATTGACAGAGTTTTTGCTATTATTGTCGTCTTTTATCATGCCTTCTTCGACAATACGCACGTTGCGACATTTCGTGGGCAGAATGCGACAATGGACGTACATATGGATTACAGTATGCATGGTGCATTGCCAAAGAAGGAACACCTTCTTCTTTCTCGAAATGGGGATAGCGTTGTTAAACTAAGCGTGCGTAGTAAGAAAAAGGTTTCAAATCAATGTGATGGGACTTGATGAGAACTGTTAGAATACATGCACAATTTGGTCACCTTCTATTTAGAAAACAAATCATAAAGAACAACTCATAGAAACATTCGAACCGTCGGCGTCGTCGCGTCGGGTCAAGCAAATTCTTCCTGACGTACGCTGTCGTGTGTTAAAATCGCGTGTTAGTACGATCCCTCAGAACGTTCTAGTGCAAGAAGCTCCTGTTACTTGTTTCACGGTTAATGCATAATACGCAATAATTGAGATTTATTATATACTTTCTTATTTATTACTACCATAGAAAGATTAATGTTACTGAAACCAAAATTTATGAAATATATATTTTGCCCATATCTATTATAAACCAATACGACACATCTATTCCGTTGACAAAATATTAAAAACTATCCGTAGTAAGTACTAAAATATTTGTAAATGAATGTCGTTTGTTGTCGTGTGATAAATAATTAAAAGAAAAAATTGTCTTTGAAAAAAATTGAAAAATGAATGGGCGCGAACGTACGAAAAAAACCAACGTGTCGACGAGCGACGATGAGTACGACGAATCATTCCCAAACTCTCCTCGATTCACTTTTCTCTGCATCGCGCTCTGCTCAGCGCGGTGGTGCCCGATTTGCCTTCCGGCTGAAAGAACGCAATGGTACGGGCGATGCCTTATGCGAAATCTGGCACCACTGTCACCGGCCTGTGTGCGGAACGAGGACGCGACGCCGCGACTGCATGTCGAACAAAGACGCAACGCGCGTTGCTGGTTGAAAGGGGACGCAGCATAGTTCCGTCCTTCTCTCAAAGCCGAGCGCGATTCGGCGAGAAACGGCGCGCGCAGCTCTCACGGACAAGCACGCACACTTGCCGAGGTTTCCCCCACCCAAAAAACTCCAATGGAGTTTTCGTGCCAGATCTGCTATCACTGGATCCCGTGCTGGCTATGTGAAGCCAATTGTATGGTGGAGTCACAGACGGTCCTGCAGGGAACTACAAAAGTTACTAGGATTATATATATGTTGGTTTCCAAATCATTGTACTCGCAACGTGCCCAATACACACATTAATGCACGTTTTAATATGAATTATTTATGATATTAAAGTAATAGTGTAATATAAAATAGTATATATATATATATAAGTAATAGTATATCTAATACGGTACTTTTTATTATGTTTGAAGGATTATATTAAAGTAAATTCATAATAACACTGTAATAAATTTATTAATCCTATTATAATTCACCTAAATATACATCAAATATCAGTGACATATGTGAAGTACATTTTAGTTTACAAACAATGGTATTTATTCGCGTCGTCAAATCAATAAAACGTATCCTATCCATATAAACTGACAGAATATTCAAAAGCTGCCTAACGCGATCTCGCTTGTATGTATGGCGAAGTAGTATTCACCTCTGAATTCCTCTTCCTCACGATATCCAGGCCACATATCGGAATTGCATATGTGTATTTCCCCCGGATATTCGTTATGTGGGTATTGATTGTCCTTGCGATTTTTCGAAGATGTCATCATGCTAAGTGGGTTCATACAAAATTGTTTTAATAATGTGAAGAACTGATGAAAATTATATTGACAGTCAATAGCTAAAAATATAAATATACACGTACCTCAGATGAATTGTTTCATAACATACATGACTCTTGCCGTCCATGTTACTTCCAGTCACCAATATGGGGCCAGAACAATTTAGTGCTCAGGTCATTCTTGATAATATAATATAGGCAATGAACCTGTAAAATGAAGCCATTTATTACATTGAAACTTCATACCAAATCCAATGCCCTGAACAGGGACCAACCCACCATAGCAGCAACAAAATTTTACATTTGTTTCCAACACCAAGTTGAACAGCGGAATCAGGAAAAGAATTGTATACATAATGTATAATGTAGGATTGCCCTCTTCTGGGTTGAGAATGGAATGAATCAATATATTTCATCCCTTACATGTTTCAAAACAATTAGTTTCCTCATCAGGATTCTATAACATACAAAAGTGAACTAATGTAAATGTCTATTACATTTTAGTTGTAGATCTAGTGGATGTATCCTATTGTGGTGGTACTCACGTAAATTGATATAGGATGCGGTATTGAGATGGTATGTTCCAAAGTTTAGCCAATTTTACCCATATGATTCTTTCAATTTTTTCACATTGCACAGTGTCTGAAAGCAAATTAGTACGTTGAAGAAACCATGGCCAGAAATATGCGAAGCTTACATAATTTTTAACATTTCTTACATTGTAAAATTTTAACTCTCCAAGATTTGACACATTTCTGCATTTTAATTTTTTACTATTAACTAATCTCACCTGTCTTCGCCAATCGCTGATTGGGTTAGGATCGTTTCGTTTCACGTTTGAACAATATTTTGGAAGCTTTCTAATACAACACATACTTACGGATGAATATATTTATGTCAAAGTATATGATTCGATGTCTCCCAAAAAGTGTTTGTGGTGTCGGTATGTTTACCTTTAGCAGAGTGAAGGGCCGGCATTAAACGTTTCAACCCCACAGATAGCAATTTTTCTAATGAAAACGGGGGCGCACCGAAGAAAAAAAATGTTTCGGAACAATTTTCAGAGCGCGGTACCCTACAAGGTACCCACTTCGCCGAATAATAGGCCCGGCACTATACGTAGTACCCTGCAGGACCGTCTGTGACTCCACCGTTCATATTGGCTTCATTCCCCAGATCTTGATCTCGCATCCATTGTATAGAGATCAGTGCATAGCATGCATAGCCAGCACGGTGTTACGGTCGCCCCGAGAAGCCTCTACTAGAGCAACACCATGGGCATGTGGTGAGGCGTTCGCCCAGAACTCCGGCTCACCCCCCGGACCGACTCCAAGTCGGGACCCGCAGGGCTCAGCGACGTCGCCGAAGCCACCGACGTGGAAGCCGGCACGGCCCTAGAAACAACGGCAGGCGAAGCGGCGGACACGAGATACGGCGTTAGAAGGAAAAACGGGCGCACCACCCGTAACAAGGCAAGGAGGAAGTAAAGAAAGTCAAATGGGCAGAGCCCACGAACCAATCAACCGACGCAACAGCGGAGTGAACGAAAGGAGGGGGCCTGTTCGAAGCTCCAATCAAAGTGTTTCCTAATCTGAGTTATTGCTGCGACCGTGACCCTCCGTGTACCTCAGCTGTTTTTAAAATGACGTTTGTGTACCTATCGAGATCCCGTCATCGTTTACCCACATGCATCCGTGCAAATACCTATTGTACCGACAGCGATAAGAGTATGGGCTTGTTTGTCTGTAATTTCTCTATAAGGGAGCCTGCGTGCTTCAAGATGCCCTCGCGAATTATCCATGAAGAACATATTATCCTCGGCAATAGAACGGAAAGCTTTTATGGGCTTGTTTATTCCTTAAAACTAGTATAAAAGGGAGCCTGCGTTGCTCCACAAAGTCAGT
Source organism: Priocnemis perturbator (assembly GCA_963942575.1). NCBI lineage: Eukaryota > Metazoa > Arthropoda > Insecta > Hymenoptera > Pompilidae > Priocnemis > Priocnemis perturbator. The sequence goes on from CAWWDK010000042.1 coordinate 5,589,208, forward strand.
TCTTCTAAATCTTTCACCGTGCGTAAAAGTTCAGTTTCTCTACATTTTTCGCTGCCCATAGAGTCAGTTCAGTTCTTCTACAATTTTCGCCGTGCGTCAAGTCTCTGCGTTGGTCGTTCGTACGTCTAGCTTGTTCGGAACAGTTAAAAGTCGCTACTCGAGCACCAACCTGTGAGGTACAGAGGTAACATAATTTACCACGATACCTGCTTGCACCACCGTATGCACATTTTTGTATTGTTAGCCTAAGGAAATATACATATATATATATATATACACTATTTTATATATATATATATATCTTCACGCGACCTGACTAATAAATACACAGAGTAAACGCACGTCCCTACCATTGAGACACCACCCCAACCTTACCCTCACATGATAAATACATTTAAATTCTCAATAGAACCAATTCTGTAAAACCCTTACTAAAACTCGGAAAGGGAGAGAGAGACCAGGGAAATGCCCGGAGTCAACGGGAACGGAACTACAGACCATCAACCCCCCCCCCCCCCCAAAGGAAAAAGGGGGGGAAGGCGCGAAGCCTCAGGCTTCCACGTTATCCAGGGAAATCCGCGGCCAACAACACAATCGGCCGAGAGGGTACGGTCTAAAAGGGGGGGCGCACAGACACCCCCCCCCTTCTTTTTTTTTTGGTGCTGGGACGTCCCGAGATTATCGGCGAACGCCCCGATCGAAGCTCGACCCAATTTTGATGGGCACAGTATGCTCTTCGAGGCCCACAACAACCAAGGGACCCAGAAACTCCAGGGAGTAATGAACCGTACCTTCACATCCGGAAGAGGGAGTACCAAGATTACTACCCCCCCTCGCCAACTTTTGCGCAAACCGAAAATTTCACCAAGGCAACTTGAACAACACCTCTCCCTTTCCGGGATCACCCACGGAATAAGCTAAATAGGAAATTCATGTTAAGAGTAAGTCACCTCCAACTGTCCTAAACCCCCACTCCTAACTCCGAAAGAACCCCACTCGCTAATCAGCTTAAGCAAAACACCGGTAATGCCTCTTTCTTTTTTTTTATTAAGTTAACGAAACAACCTAGAGCAAACCGAACAATACACTCAACACCTAGAGCAACTCACTTTTTGGAATTAGTTTTAACCAACAACTATGTTAAGATCCTTTCTTTTTATTTTTTTTTATTCTTTCATTTTTACCCAATAAGTAGTGTATTAGTTGGAGAATAGTTCTATCTCACCTTTGCAATTAGCGTAAGCGAAACGTTAAGTCAATACCCGATTATCTTTAACCATCCTCACGTGAGCTGGGAAGGGGATGCAGTGTTTGCAAATACTCGGCTTCCCCGATCATTTGTCTGCGAATGGGGGTGTTACGTCCCCGGCCGTTTTCGCGCCCAGAAGTAGGAATCATTGAAATATATTACACTCGCATGGTCTTCGTCAAGTAAATAGAAAGTCGAGCCAACTCCTTCCCAGGCCGCGATAATCTTGCAGGACATCGTAAAACATAGTCGAGGGTTTAGTTTATTGAGCCAAAGAAAATGAGTAAATCCAGTCGTAAAAATCCTGAAGAATAGCAAAGGGGAGATGGAACGAACTCAAGGATTCACACGTGGGAGGCCTTAGTCATGGAGTTTTTCAAGCCCTTCTTTGTTCAAAGAGTTGTCCTCGGGAGAACAAAGACGGGCGTTGATCAAGGAAGAGGAAGAGAGAGAAAAGACTGAGGCCCCGTGCGTGGGAGAAGTCGGGAAAACCGAAAAAGGACGACGTGTGATACGTCCTTTTTCGAAAAGTGGGCGAATACCAAGGATCGGGAAGAAGGGGGTAGTTTGGGACTCTCTAGCGGGAGCCGCTCGATTTGAGACAGAGACTTCACTTCCATTTTGGTCTTTGAGCTGAGTAGTCAGCACACTCTCACCCTACCTTTGGTTTCGTTCAGGGCATACCAGCCAGTTAGTAGTTATACTTATCATTCAGTTAAATTCCTTCAATCTATTGTGCCTTTCGTAACCAATAAAATCAGTGCCGCTGAATATCCGACTTTGGGTCCACCTAAATCAACCAGCTCCCACTACAAGTTTCAAGGTAAGTGATTTCTAATATCTATCACTGGTGGAGGTTTATTTGGTCTTCGTTCACATCACCTGGTGGAGGGTAGTAACCGTAAGCAACTAACTCAAACGTGCACTTAATTCCGTAACACACCACAACCCAGCCTCCTTATCGCGTCTGGTCCTAGTAAAGCCGCGAGTTCGCGGTTGACTGAAAACAGACATCACGCCCGCATCTTGATCAAGGTCGGGTGCGTGCAATTGTTATTTAGCGGGACGTGGGTGATCGCGAGGACAATATCCATATCGCGTATCTCTGCCCTAACTCGTGCCGCGACGTAACACTCAGGTCGATCCAAAAGCCGAAGCATCCATAATTGCCAATGTCGTCCAATGATATAGGGGCAAATATCCTGACTCTTATCATTTTGACAGCATTCTGCCTCATCGTATCTTGTCCAGGAGGTTCAAATGTACAAGATTTGTGCGGTAGCACTTGTCCAGGCCGACTCTCTTTGGATTCAGGTCTAATTATAAGACAGATCCCCAGGATTGCCAATGTCGTCCAATGATATTGGTGCAAATATCTTCACTCCTAACAATGTGACAGGATTCTGCCTTATCGTGTCTTGTCCAGGAGGTCCATATATACAAGATATGTCCCGAAGGACTTATCCAAAACGATTCTCTTTGAACTCAGGTCGATCCATTAGCCGAAGCATCCAGAATTGCCAATGTCGTCCAATGATATTGATGCAAATATCTTCTCTCCTATCAATTTGACAGGATTCTGCCTCCCCATATCTTGTCCAGGAGGTCCAAATGTACAAGATTTGTGCGGTAGCACTTGACAAAAGCGAATCGCTTTGGACTCAGGTCGAATCATAAGCCGAAGCATCCAGAATTGCCAATGCCGCCCAGTGATATAGGTGCAAATATCTTCACTCCTATCAATTTGCCAGGATTCTACCTCATCATACCTTGTCTAGGGGGTCCAAATGGACAAAACTTGGGCGGCAGCATTTGTGCAAAGCGACTCTCTTTGGACTCAGGTCGATCCATATGACGAAGTATCCATAATTGGCCTGTGTCGTCCAATGATATAGATACAAATATCTTCACTCCTATCAATTTGACAGGATTCGGCCTCATCATATCTTGTCCAGGAGGTCCAAATGTACAATATTTGTGTGTTAGTACTTGACAAAAGCGAATCTCTTTGGACTCAGGTCGATCCATATGCCGAAGCATCCAAAATTGGCCAATGTCGTCCAATGATATAGATGCAAATATCTTGACTCCTATCAATTTGCCAGGATTCTGCCTCATCATATCTTGTCCAGGAGGTCGAAATGGACAAGGTTTGGGTGGCAGCATTTGTGCAAAGCGACTCTCTTTGGACTCAGGTCGAATCATATGCCGAAGCATCCAGAATTGCCAATGTCGTCCAATGATATAGAGGCAAATATCCTGACTCCTATCAATTTGACAGCATTCTGCCTCATCGTATCTTGTCTAGGAGGTTCTAATGTACAAGATTTGTGCGGTAGCACTTGACAAAAGATAATGGCTTTGGACTCAGGTCGAATCATAAGCCGAAGCATCCAGAATTGCCAATGCCGCCCAGTGATATAGGTGCAAATATCTTCACTCCTATCAATTTGCCAGGATTCTACCTCATCATACCTTGTCTAGGGGGTCCAAATGGACAAGACTTGGGCGGCAGCATTTGTGCAAAGCGACTCTCTTTGGACTCAGGTCGATCCATATGACGAAGTATCCATAATTGGCCTGTGTCGTCCAATGATATAGATACAAATATCTTCACTCCTATCAATTTGACAGGATTCGGCCTCATCATATCTTGTCCAGGAGGTCCAAATGTACAATATTTGTGTGTTAGTACTTGACAAAAGCGAATCTCTTTGGACTCAGGTCGATCCATATGCCGAAGCATCCAAAATTGGCCAATGTCGTCCAATGATATAGATGCAAATATCTTGACTCCTATCAATTTGCCAGGATTCTGCCTCATCATATCTTGTCCAGGAGGTCGAAATGGACAAGGTTTGGGTGGCAGCATTTGTGCAAAGCGACTCTCTTTGGACTCACGTCGAATCATATGCCGAAGCATCCAGAATTGCCAATGTCGTCCAATGATATAGAGGCAAATATCCTGACTCCTATCAATTTGACAGCATTCTGCCTCATCGTATCTTGTCTAGGAGGTTCTAATGTACAAGATTTGTGCGGTAGCACTTGACAAAAGATAATGGCTTTGGACTCAGGTCGATCCATAAGCCGAAGCATCCAGAATTGCCAATGCCGTCCAATGATATAGGTGCACATATCTTCACTCCTATCAATTTGCCAGGATTCTGCCTCATCATACCTTGTCCAGGAGGTCCAAATGGATAAGATTTGGGCGGCAGCATTTGTGCAAAGCGACTCTCTTTGGACTCAGGTCGAATCATATGCCGAACATCCAGAATTGGTCTGTGTCGTCCAGTGATATAGATGCAAATATCTTCACTCCTATCAATTTGACAGGATTCTGCCTCCCCATATCTTGTCCAGGAGGTCCAAATGTACAATATTTGTGGGTTAGCACTTGACAAAAGCGAATCTCTTCGGACTCAGGTCGATCCAGATGCCGAAGTATCCAGAATTGCCAATGTCGTCCAATGATATAGATGCAAATATCTTAACTCCTATCAATTTGCCAGGATTCTGCCTCATCATACCTTGTCCAGGAGGTCCAAATGTACAATATTTGTGGGTTAGCACTTGACAAAAGCGAATCTCTTTGGACTCAGGTCGATCCATATTCCGAAGTATCCAGAATTGCAAATGTCGGCCAATGATATTGGTGCAAATATCTTCACTCCTATCAATGTGACAGGATTCTGCCTTATCATACCTTGTCCAGGAGATTCAAATGTACAAGATTTGTGCGGTAGCACTTGACAAAAGCGAAACGCTTTGGACTCAGGTCGATCCATAAGCCGAAGCATCCAGAATTGCCAATGCCGTCCAATGATATAGGTGCAAATATCTTCACTCCTATCAATTTGACAGGATTCTGCCTCATCCTATCTTGTCCAGGAGGTTAAAATGTACAATATTTGTAGGTTAGCACTTGACAAAATCGAATCTCTTTGGACTCAGGTCGATCCATATGCCGAAGTTTCCAGAATTGCAAATGTCGGCCAATGATATTGGTGCAAATATCTTCACTCCTATCAATGTGACAGGATTCTGCCTTATCATACCTTGTCCAGGAGATTCAAATGTACAAGATTTGTGCGGTAGCACTTGACAAAAGCGAAACGCTTTGGACTCAGGTCGATCCATAAGCCGAAGCATCCAGAATTGCCAATGCCGTCCAATGATATAGGTGCAAATATCTTCACTCCTATCAATTTGACAGGATTCTGCCTCATCCTATCTTGTCCAGGAGGATAAAATGTACAATATTTGTAGGTTAGCACTTGACAAAATCGAATCTCTTTGGACTCAGGTCGATCCACATGCCGAAGTTTCCAGAATTGCCAATTTCGTCTAATGATATAGAGGCAGATATCCTGACTTCTATCAATTTGACAGCATTCTGCCTCATCGTATTTTGTCCAGGAAGTTCAAATGTAAAAGATTTGTGCGCTAGCACTTGTCCAGGCCGACTCTCTTTGCATTCAGGTCTAATTATAAGACGGATCCCCAGGATTGCCAATGTCGTCCAATGATATAGATGCAAATATCTTAACTCCAATCAATTTGCCAGGATTCTGCCTCATCATACCTTGTCCAGGAGGTCCAAATGTACAATATTTGTGGGTTAGCACTTGACAAAAGCGAATCCCTTTGGACTCAGGTCGATCCATATGCCGAAGTATCCAGAATTGCAAATGTCGGCCAATGATATAGATGCATATATCTTTACTCCTATCAATTGTACAGGATCCTGTCTCATCTTATCTTGTCCAGGAGGTTCAAATGCACAAGATTTGTGCGGTAACACTTGACAAAAGCGAATCTCATTGGACTCAGGTCGATCCATATGCCGAAGTATCCAGAATTGCGAATGTCGTCCAATGATATAGATGCAAATATCTGAACTCCTATCAATTTGCCAGGATTCTGCCTCATCATACCTTGTCCAGGAGGTCCAAATGGACATCATTTGGGCGGCAGCATTTGTCCAAAGCGAATCTCTTTGGACTCAGGTCGATCCATTAGCCGAAGCACCCAGAATTGCCAATGTCGTCCAATTATATAGATGCAATTATCTGGCCTCCAATCAATTTGCCAGGATTCTGCCTCATCATACTTGTTCCAGAGGTGCAAATCTACAAGGTTTGTGCGATAGCACCTGTCCAAAGCGAATCTCATTGGACTCAGGGCGATCCATATGCCCGAGCATCCAGAATTGCCAATGTCGTCCAATGATATAGAGGCAAATATCCTGAGTCCTAACAATTTGACAGCATTCTGCATCATCGTATCTTGTCCAGGAAGATCAAATGTACAAGCTTTGTGCGGTAGCACGTGCCCAGACTGACTCTATTTGGATTCAGGTCAAATCATAAGCCGGATCCCCAGGATTGCCAATGTCGTCCAATGATATAGATGCAAATATCTTAACTCCAATCAATTTGCCAGTATTCTGCCTCATCGTATCTTGACCAGGGGGGCCAAATGTACAAGATTTGTGCGGTAGCACTTGACACAAGTGAATCTCTTTGGACTCAGGTTGATCCATATGCTGAAGCATCCAGAATTGCCAATGTCGTCCAATGATATAGATGCAAATATCATTACTACTATCAATGTGACAGGATTCTACCTCATCATACGTGTTCCAGAAGTGCAGATCTACAAGGTTTGTGCGGTAGCACTTGTCCAAAGCGAATCTGTATAGACTCAGGTCGATCCAAAAGCCGAAGCATCCATTATTGCCAATGTCGTCCAATGATATAGAGGCAAATATCCTGACTCTTATCATTTTGACAGCATTCTGCCTCATCGTATCTTGTCCAGGAGGTTCAAATGTACAAGATTTGTGCGGTAGCACTTGTCCAGGCCGACTCTCTTTGGATTTAGGTCTAATTATAAGACGGATCCCTAGGATTGCCAATGTCGTCCAATGATATTGGTGCAAATATCTTCACTCCTACCAATGTGCCAGGATTCTGCCTTATCGTGTTTTGTCCAGGAGGTCCATATGTACAAGATATGTCCCGAAGGACTTATCCAAAACGATTCTCTTTGAACTCAGGTCGATCCATTAGCCGAAGCATCCAGAATTGCCAATGTCGTCCAATGATATAGATGCAAATATCCTCACTCCTATCAATTTTACAGCATTCTGGCACATCCTATCTTGTCCAGGAGGTCCAAATGTACACAATTTGTAGGTTAGCAATTGACAAAAGCGAATCTGTTTGGACTCAGGTCGATCCATAAGCCGGAGCATCCAGAATTGCCAATGTCGTCCAATGATATAGTGGCAAATATCCGGACTCCTATCAATTTGACAGCATTCTGCCTGATCGTATCTTGTCTAGAAGGTTCAAATTTACAAGATTTGTGCGGTAGCACTTGTCGAGGCCGACTCTCTTTGCATTCAGGTCTAATTATAACACGGATCCCCAGGATTGCCAATGTCGTCCAATGATATTGGGGCAAATATCTTCACTCCTATCGATGTGACAGGATTCTGCCCCATTATACCTTGTCCAGGAGGTTCAAATGAACAAGATTTGAACGGTAGCACTTGACAAAAGCGACTCTCTTTGGACTCAGGTCGAATCATAAACCGGGCATCCAGAATTGGCCAATGTCGTCCAATGATATAGATGCAAATATCTCCACTCCTATCAATTTGCCAGGATTCTGCCTTATCATACCTTGTCCAGGAGGTCCAAATGGACAAGATTTGGGCGGCAGCATTTGTGCAAAGCGACTCTCTTTGGACTCAGGTCGAATCATAAGCCGAACATCCAGAATTGGTCTGTGTCGTCCAGTGATATAGATGCAAATATTTTCACTCCTATCAATTTGACAGGATTCTGCCTCCCCATATCTTGTCCAGGAGGTCCAAATGTACAATATTTGTGGGTTAGCACTTGACAAAAGCGAATCTCTTTGGACTCAGGTCGATCCATACGCCGAAGAATCCAGAATTGCCAATGTCGTCCAATGATATTGGTGCAAATATTTTTACTCCTATCAATTTGCCAGGATTCTGCCTCATCATACGTGTTCCAGAAGTGCAGATGTACAAGGTTTGTGCGGTAGCACTTGTCCAAAGCGAATCTGTATAGACTCAGGTCGATCCAAAAGCCGAAGCATCCATAATTGCCAATGTCGTCCAATGATATTGAGGCAAATATCCGGACTCCTATCAATTTGACAGCATTCTGCCTGATCGTATCTTGTCTAGAAGGTTCAAATTTACAAGATTTGTGCGGTAGCACTTGTCGAGGCCGACTCTCTTTGCATTCAGGTCTAATTATAAGACGGATCCCCAGGATTGCCAATGTCGTCCAATGATATAGATGCAAATATCTTAACTCCTATTAATTTGCCAGGATTCTGCCTCATCATACCTTGTCCAGGAGGTCCAAATGGACAAGATTTGGGCGGCAGCATTTGTCCAAAGCGACTCTCTTTGGACTCAGGTCGAATCATAAACCAGGCATCCAGAATTGGTCAATGTCGTCCAATGATATAGATGCAAATATCTCCACTCCTATCAATTTGCCAGGATTCTGCCTCATCATACCTTGTCCAGGAGGTCCAAATGGACAAGATTTGGGCGGCAGCATTTGTCCAAAGCGAATCTCTTTGGACTCAGGTCGATCCATTCGCCGAAGCACCCAGGATTGCCAATGTCGTCCAATGATATTGGTGCAAATATGTTTACTCCTATCAATTTGCCAGGATTCTGCCTCATCATACCTTGTCCAGGAGGTCGAAATGGACAAGATTTGGGCGACAGCATTTGTGCAAAGCGGCTCTCTTTGGACTCAGGTCGAATCATAAGCCGAAGCATCCAGAATTGCCAATGCCGCCCAGTGATATAGGTGCAAATATCTTCACTCCTATCAATTTGCCAGGATTCTGCCTCATCATACCTTGTCTAGGGGGTCCAAATGGACAAGATTTGGGCGGCAGCATTTGTGCAAAGCGACTCTCTTTGGACTCAGGTCGATCCATATGCCGAAGTATCCATAATTGGCCTGTGTCGTCCAATGATATAGATACAAATATCTTCACTCCTATCAATTTGACAGGATTCGGCGTCATCATATCTTGTCCAGGAGGTCCAAATGTACAATATTTGTGGGTTAGCACTTGACAAAAGCGAATCTCTTTGGACTCAGGTCGATCCATATTCCGAAGTATCCAGAATTGCAAATGTCGGCCAATGATATTGGTGCAAATATCTTCACTCCTATCAATGTGACAGGATTCTGCCTTATCATACCTTGTCCAGGAGATTCAAATGTACAAGATTTGTGCGGTAGCACTTGACAAAAGCGAAACGCTTTGGACTCAGGTCGATCCATAAGCCGAAGCATCCAGAATTGCCAATGCCGTCCAATGATATAGGTGCAAATATCTTCACTCCTATCAATTTGACAGGATTCTGCCTCATCCTATCTTGTCCAGGAGGTTAAAATGTACAATATTTGTAGGTTAGCACTTGACAAAATCGAATCTCTTTGGACTCAGGTCGATCCATATGCCGAAGTTTCCAGAATTGCAAATGTCGGCCAATGATATTGGTGCAAATATCTTCACTCCTATCAATGTGACAGGATTCTGCCTTATCATACCTTGTCCAGGAGATTCAAATGTACAAGATTTGTGCGGTAGCACTTGACAAAAGCGAAACGCTTTGGACTCAGGTCGATCCATAAGCCGAAGCATCCAGAATTGCCAATGCCGTCCAATGATATAGGTGCAAATATCTTCACTCCTATCAATTTGACAGGATTCTGCCTCATCCTATCTTGTCCAGGAGGTTAAAATGTACAATATTTGTAGGTTAGCACTTGACAAAATCGAATCTCTTTGGACTCAGGTCGATCCATATGCCGAAGTTTCCAGAATTGCCAATTTCGTCTAATGATATAGAGGCAGATATCCTGACTTCTATCAATTTGACAGCATTCTGCCTCATCGTATTTTGTCCAGGAAGTTCAAATGTAAAAGATTTGTGCGGTAGCACTTGTCCAGGCCGACTCTCTTTGCATTCAGGTCTAATTATAAGACGGATCCCCAGGATTGCCAATGTCGTCCAATGATATAGATGCAAATATCTTAACTCCAATCAATTTGCCAGGATTCTGCCTCATCATACCTTGTCCAGGAGGTCCGAATGTACAATATTTGTGGGTTAGCACTTGACAAAAGCGAATCCCTTTGGACTCAGGTCGATCCATATGCCGAAGTATCCAGAATTGCAAATGTCGGCCAATGATATAGATGCATATATCTTTACTCCTATCAATTGTACAGGATCCTGTCTCATCTTATCTTGTCCAGGAGGTTCAAATGCACAAGATTTGTGCGGTAACACTTGACAAAAGCGAATCTCATTGGACTCAGGTCGATCCATATGCCGAAGTATCCAGAATTGCGAATGTCGTCCAATGATATAGATGCAAATATCTGAACTCCTATCAATTTGCCAGGATTCTGCCTCATCATACCTTGTCCAGGAGGTCCAAATGGACATCATTTTGGCGGCAGCATTTGTCCAAAGCGAATCTCTTTGGACTCAGGTCGATCCATTAGCCGAAGCACCCAGAATTGCCAATGTCGTCCAATTATATAGATGCAATTATCTGGCCTCCAATCAATTTGCCAGGATTCTGCCTCATCATACCTTGTCCAGGAGGTCCAAATGGACAAGATTTGGGAGGCAGCATTTGTGCAAAGCGACTCTCTTTGGACTCAGGTCGATCCATTAGCCGAAGCACCCAGAATTGCCAATGTCGTCCAATTATATAGATGCAATTATCTGGCCTCCAATCAATTTGCCAGGATTCTGCCTCATCATACTTGTTCCAGAGGTGCAAATCTACAAGGTTTGTGCGATAGCACCTGTCCAAAGCGAATCTCATTGGACTCAGGTCGATCCATATGCCCGAGCATCCAGAATTGCCAATGTCGTCCAATGATATAGAGGCAAATATCCTGAGTCCTAACAATTTGACAGCATTCTGCATCATCGTATCTTGTCCAGGAAGATCAAATGTACAAGCTTTGTGCGGTAGCACGTGCCCAGACTGACTCTATTTGGATTCAGGTCAAATCATAAGCCGGATCCCCAGTATTGCCAATGTCGTCCAATGATATAGATGCAAATATCTTAACTCCTATCAATTTGCCAGGATTCTGCCTCATCATACCTTGTCCAGGAGGTCGAAATGGACAAGATTTGGGCGACAGCATTTGTGCAAAGCGGCTCTCTTTGGACTCAGGTCGAATCATAAGCCGAAGCATCCAGAATTGCCAATGCCGCCCAGTGATATAGGTGCAAATATCTTCACTCCTATCAATTTGCCAGGATTCTGCCTCATCATACCTTGTCTAGGGGGTCCAAATGGACAAGATTTGGGCGGCAGCATTTGTGCAAAGCGACTCTCTTTGGACTCAGGTCGATCCATATGCCGAAGTATCCATAATTGGCCTGTGTCGTCCAATGATATAGATACAAATATCTTCACTCCTATCAATTTGACAGGATTCGGCCTCATCATATCTTGTCCAGGAGGTCCAAATGTACAATATTTGTGTGTTAGTACTTGACAAAAGCGAATCTCTTTGGACTCAGGTCGATCCATATGCCGAAGCATCCAGAATTGCCAATGTCGTCCAATGATATAGAGGCAAATATCCTGACTCCTATCAATTTGACAGCATTCTGCCTGATCGTATCTTGTCTAGAAGGTTCAAATTTACAAGATTTGTGCGGTAGCACTTGTCGAGGCCGACTCTCTTTGCATTCAGGTCTAATTATAACACGGATCCCCAGGATTGCCAAAGTCTTCCAATGATATTGGGGCAAATATCTTCACTCCTATCGATGTTACAGGATTCTGCCCCATTATACCTTGTCCAGGAGGTTCAAATGAACAAGATTTGAACGGTAGCACTTGACAAAAGCGAATCTGTTTGGACTCAGGTCGAATCATAAACCGGGCATCCAGAATTGGCCAATGTCGTCCAATGATATAGATGCAAATAACTCCACTCCTATCAATTTGCCAGCATTCTGCCTCATCATACCTTGTCCAGGAGGTCCAAATGGACAAGATTTGGGCGGCAGCATTTGTCCAAAGCGACTCTCTTTGGACTCAGGTCGAATCATAAACCGGGCATCCAGAATTGGCCAATGTCGTCCAATGATATAGATGCAAATATCTCCACTCCTATCAATTTGCCAGGATTCTGCCTCATCATACCTTGTCCAGGAGGTCCAAATGGACAAGATTTGGGAGGCAGCATTTGTGTAAAGCGACTCTCTTTGGACTCAGGTCGAATCATAAGCCGAACATCCAGAATTGGTCTGTGTCGTCCAGTGATATAGATGCAAATATTTTCACTCCTATCAATTTGACAGGATTCTGCCTCCCCATATCTTGTCCAGGAGGTCCAAATGTACAATATTTGTGGGTTAGCACTTGACAAAAGCGAATCTCTTTGGACTCAGGTCGATCCATATGCCGAAGTATCCAGAATTGCAAATGTCGGCCAATGATATAGATGCATATATCTTTACTCCTATCAATTGTACAGGATCCTGTCTCATCTTATCTTGTCCAGGAGGTTCAAATGCACAAGATTTGTGCGGTAACACTTGACAAAAGTGAATCTCATTGGACTCAGGTCGATCCATATGCCGAAGTATCCAGAATTGCGAATGTCGTCCAATGATATAGATGCAAATATCTGAACTCCTATAAATTTGCCAGGATTCTGCCTCATCATACTTGTTCCAGAGGTGCATATCTACAAGGTTTGTGCGTTAGCACCTGTCCAAAGCGAATCTCATTGGACTCAGGTCGATCCATATGCCCGAGCATCCAGAATAGCCAATGTCGTCCAATGATATAGAGGCAAATATCCTGACTCCTAACAATTTGACAGCATTCTGCATCATCGTATCTTGTCCAGGAAGATCAAATGTACAAGATTTGTGCGGTAGCACGTGCCCAGACTGACTCTATTTGGATTCAGGTCAAATCATAAGCCGGATCCCCAGAATTGCCAATGTCGCCCAATGATATTGATGCAAATATCTTTACTGCTATCAATTTGCCAGGATTCTGCCTCATCGTATCTTAACCAGGGGGGCCAAATGTACAAGATTTGTGAGGTAGCACTTGACACAAGTGAATCTCTTTGGACTCAGGTTGATCCATATGCCGAAGAATCCAGAATTGCCAATGTCGTCCAATGATATTGGTGCAAATATTTTTACTCCTATCAATTTGCCAGGATTCTGCCTAATCATACGTGTTCCAGAAGTGCAGATGTACAAGGTTTGTGCGGTAGCACTTGTCCAAAGCGAATCTGTATAGACTCAGGTCGATCCAAAAGCCGAAGCATCCATAATTGCCAATGTCGTCCAATGATATTGAGGCAAATATCCTGACTCTTATCATTTTGACAGCATTCTGCCTCATCGTATCTTGTCCAGGAGGTTCAAATGTACAAGATTTGTGCGGTAGCACTTGTCCAGGCCGACTCTCTTTGCATTCAGGTCTAATTATAAGACGGATCCCCAGGATTGCCAATGTCGTCCAATGATATAGATGCAAATATCTTAACTCCTATTAATTTGCCAGGATTCTGCCTCATCATACCTTGTCCAGGAGGTCCAAATGGACAAGATTTGGGCGGCAGCATTTGTCCAAAGCGACTCTCTTTGGACTCAGGTCGAATCATAAACCGGGCATCCAGAATTGGCCAATGTCGTCCAATGATATAGATGCAAATATCTCCACTCCTATCAATTTGCCAGGATTCTGCCTCATCATACCTTGTCCAGGAGGTCCAAATGGACAAGATTTGGGCGGCAGCATTTGTCCAAAGCGAATCTCTTTGGACTCAGGTCGATCCATTCGCCGAAGCACCCAGGATTGCCAATGTCGTCCAATGATATTGGTGCAAATATTTTTACTCCTATCAATTTGCCAGGATTCTGCCTCATCATACCTTGTCCAGGAGGTCGAAATGGACAAGATTTGGGCGACAGCATTTGTGCAAAGCGGCTCTCTTTGGACTCAGGTCGAATCATAAGCCGAAGCATCCAGAATTGCCAATGCCGCCCAGTGATATAGGTGCAAATATCTTCACTCCTATCAATTTGCCAGGATTCTGCCTCATCATACCTTGTCTAGGGGGTCCAAATGGACAAGATTTGGGCGGCAGCATTTGTGCAAAGCGACTCTCTTTGGACTCAGGTCGATCCATATGCCGAAGTATCCATAATTGGCCTGTGTCGTCCAATGATATAGATACAAATATCTTCACTCCTATCAATTTGACAGGATTCGGCCTCATCATATCTTGTCCAGGAGGTCCAAATGTACAATATTTGTGTGTTAGTACTTGACAAAAGCGAATCTCTTTGGACTCAGGTCGATCCATATGCCGAAGCATCCAGAATTGCCAATGTCGTCCAATGATATAGAGGCAAATATCCTGACTCCTATCAATTTGCCAGGATTCTGCCTCATCATACCTTGTCTAGGGGGTCCAAATGGACAAGATTTGGGCGGCAGCATTTGTGCAAAGCGACTCTCTTTGGACTGAGGTCGATCCATATGCCGAAGTATCCATAATTGGCCTGTGTCGTCCAATGATATAGATACAAATATCTTCACTCCTATCAATTTGACAGGATTCGGCCTCATCATACCTTGTCCAGGAGGTCGAAATGGACAAGGTTTGGGTGGCAGCATTTGTGCAAAGCGACTCTCTTTGGACTCAGGTCGAATCATATGCCGAAGCATCCAGAATTGCCAATGTCGTCCAATGATATAGAGGCAAATATCCTGACTCCTATCAATTTGACAGCATTCTGCCTCATCGTATCTTGTCTAGGAGGTTCAAATGTACAAGATTTGTACGGTAGCACTTGACAAAAGATAATGGCTTTGGACTCAGGTCGATCCATAAGCCGAAGCATCCAGAATTGCCAATGCCGTCCAATGATATAGGTGCACATATCTTCACTCCTATCAATTTGCCAGGATTCTGCCTCATCATACCTTGTCCAGGAGGTCCAAATGGACAAGATTTGGGCGGCAGCATTTGTGCAAAGTGACTCTCTTTGGACTCAGGTCGAATCATAAGCCGAAGCATCCAGAATTGCCAATGTCGTCCAATGATATAGAGGCAACTGTCCTGACTCCTATCAAATTGACAGCATTGTGCCTCATCGTATCTTGTCTAGGAGGTTCAAATGTACAAGATTTGTGTGGTAGCACTTGACAAAAGATAATGGCTTTGGACTCAGGTCGATCCATAAGCCGAAGCATCCAGAATTGCCAATGCCGTCCAATGATATAGGTGCACATATCTTCACTCCTATCAATTTGCCAGGATTCTGCCTCATCATACCTTGTCCAGGAGGTCCAAATGGACCAGATTTGGGCGGCAGCATTTGTGCAAAGCGACTCTCTTTGGACTCAGGTCGAATCATAAGCCGAACATCCAGAATTGGTCTGTGTCGTCCAGTGATATAGATGCAAATATCTTCACTCCTATCAATTTGACAGGATTCTGCCTCCCCATATCTTGTCCAGGAGGTCCCAATGTACAGGATTTGGGCGGCAGCATTTGTCCAAAGCGACTCTCTTTGGACTCAGGTCGAATCATAAACCGGGCATCCAGAATTGGCCAATGTCGTCCAATGATATAGATGCAAATATCTCCACTCCTATCAATTAGACAGGATTCTGCCTCATCCTATCTTGTCCAGGAGGTCAAAATGTACAATATTTGTAGGTTAGCACTTGACAAAATCGAATCTCTTTGGACTCAGGTCGATCCATATGCCGAAGTATCCAGAATTGTCAATTTCGTCTAATGATATAGAGGCAGATATCCTGACTTCTATCAATTTGACAGCATTCTGCCTGATCGTATCTTGTCTAGAAGGTTCAAATTTACAAGATTTGTGCGGTAGCACTTGTCGAGGCCGACTTTCTTTGGATTCAGGTCTAATTATAAGACGGATCCCCAGGATTGCCAATGTCGTCCAATGATATTGGTACAAATATCTTCACTCCTATCAATGTGACAGGATTGTGCCTTATCATACCTTGTCCAGGAGATTCAAATGTACAAGATTTGTGCGGTAGCACTTGACAAAAGCGAAACGCTTTCGACTCAGGTCGATCCATAAGCCGAAGCATCCAGAATTGCCAATGCCGTCCAATGATATAGGTGCAAATATCTTCACTCCTATCAATTTGCCAGGATTCTGCCTCATCATACCTTGTCCAGGAGGTACAAATGTACAATATTTGTGGGTTAGCACTTGACAAAAGCGAATCTCTTTGGACTCAGGTCGATCCATATTCCGAAGTATCCAGAATTGCAAATGTCGACCAATGATATAGATGCATATATCTTTACTCCTATCAATTGTACAGGATTCTGTCTCATCCTATCGTGTCCAGGAGGTTCAAATGCACAAGATTTGTGCGGTAGCACTTGACAAAAGCCAAACTCTTTGGACTCAGGTCGAATCATATGCCGAGCATCCAGAATTGCCAATGTCGTCCAATGATATAGATGCAAATATCTTTACTCTTATCAATGTGATAGGATTCTGCCTCATCATACCCTGTACAGGAGGTCCAAATGTACAAGATTTGTGTGGTAGCACTTGTTCACAGCGTCTCTCTTTGGACTCAGGTCGATTCATAAGCCGGAGCATCTAGAATTGCCAATGTCGTCCAATGATATAGATGCAAATATCTTCACTCCTATCAATGTGACAGGATTCTGCCTCATCATACCTTTTCCAGGAGGTCCAAATGCACAAGGTTTGGGCGGCTGAAGTTGTCCAAGACGACTCTCTTTGGACTCAGGTCGATCCATATGCAGAAGTAACAAAAATTGCCGATCTTACCCGATTGATTTAGATGCAAATATCTTATCTCCAATCAATTTGCCAGGATTCTGCCTCATCATACCTTTTCCAGGATGATCAAATGCACATGTTTTGGGCGGCAGCATTTGCTCAAACCGACTCTCTTTGGATTCAGGTCGAATCATAAGCCGGACCATCCAGAATTGCCGATGTTGACCAATGATGTCGTGGAAATTTCTTTGGCGTAACGCTCGGTTTATATTGGAAAATGAAGCTAATATTTGTCCGACGTTTCGGCCATCCTGTGCCTGCTGAAGCTGAAATAGAATTAAGACTAAATATTAGGGGACCGATTAACATGTTTAACACCGTAGTTTTACCTTTTGTACCAAATGTTTCTGACAACCTGAAACGCGTATTTAGGAAGTACAAAATGCACACCATTTACTCAATTCCCAATTCCACACGATCCTTGTTTCCAACCATCAAGGACCCTGTTCCCAAAGACAGACTGACCGGCGTTGTATACCACATCCCATGTTCGCAATGCGATTCTTGTTACATTGGTCAGACATCCCGCAACATCAAAGCTCGTATCTATGAACATAAACGAAACAAGTTTGGGCCGGAAGAACAATACACAGCGCTAACTAAACACATGATGGATAACGAACATCTTTTCAATTTTGATGAGACATCAATTTTACATAATGAAAACAATTACCATCGTAGATTGCACCTCGAGACTTTTGAGATTATAAAACACCATCACAGTGTAAATCTCAGATATGAAAAACCTAGTATTGCAGAGTACTATTCATCATTTTTTACCTGCAATAATTAGTCTCCAGTGCCCTGGCATCTCTGTCTCTGCAACAGTCCTAATAATATGCCAGTTTGCAAACAACATCAGCTGTTCTCTCAATTTTCTGACAGTTTCCATAACCTTACTGTCTATGGTGGGCATCTCGATGTGTTATTTGGCCCCAGCGCGACTCCATATTGGATCAGTTGGGTGTGCTAAGCGTCATCTTGCGCCTAAATATGTGAACTTCCGAGAGCTCTATATATGTTCAAACCGTTAATAAGAGCGGCAATGTAAATAAGTTCGAATACTTCTCCTTTCTGTCCGTTTTGTCCTTCATCTCCATGTGTGACCGAGACTTGTTTTAAGCGGCACAGTCTTTAACCAAACTCTCTGTGATACACCTCATGTAAGTAGCGTGCACTGGTCCTCCTTCACATAAACGTTTCAGTTATTGATTTTTCTTTTTCTTTAATTGATATAGCTTTCCTAACAATTTAACTTATTTTAATTTTGTATAATTTACTCCAATTATAAGACGCATCTCGCTTATTTTCTTAATGTATTGTTCCTTAATTACTAGTACATATTGTAATTCTTTTTCTTCTTCTTCTCGAATATACAGATTTGCTTAGTCCTTAAGAAGGGTCAGATATACTGGCCGAAACGTCGGACAAATATTAGCTTCATTTTCCAATATAGACCGAGCGTTACGCCAAAGAAATTTCCACGACATCATTGGATACGGTCAACTATAACAAACTCACATGTTGACCAATGATATAGATGCAAATATCTTTACTCCTATCAATTTTACAGGATTCTGCCTCATCGTATATTGTCCAGGGGGTCCAAATGTACAAGACTTGTGCGGTAGCAATTGTCCAAAGCGACTCTCTTTGGATTCAGGTCGAATTATAAGCCGGATCCCCATGATTGCCAATGTCGTCCAATGATATAGATGCAAAAATACTCACTCCTATCAATGTTACAGCATTCAGCCGCATCTTATGTTGTCCAGGAGGTTCAAATGTACAAGATTTGTGCGGTAGAACTTGTCCAAATCGACTCTTTTGGATTCAGGTCGAATAGTAAGCCGGATCCACAGTATGGCCAATGTCGTCCAATGATATAGATGCTAATACCTTTACCCCTGTCAATTTGACAGGATTCTGCCTCATCGAATCTTGTCCAGAGGGCCTAAATGTACAAGATTTGTGCGCTAGCACTTGTCCTAAACGACTCGTTTTGGCCTCCGGTCGAATCATATGTCGTAGCATCCAGAATTGCCAATGTCGTCCAATGATATAGATGCAAATATCTTCACTCCTATCAATCGTACAGGATTCTGCCTCATCGTATCTTGTCCAGGAGGTCCAAATGTACAAGATTTGTGTGGTAGCACTTGTCCAAAGCGACTCGCTTTGGCCTCGGGTCGAATCATATGTCGGAGCATTCAGAATTGCCAAAGTCGTCCAATGATATAGAGGCAAATATCCTCACTTCTATCAATTTTACAACATTCTGCCTCATCTTATCTTGTTCAGGAGGTTGAAATGTACAAGATTTGTGCGGTAGCACTTGTCCAAAGCTACTCGCTTTGGCCTCCGGTCGAATCATATGTCGGAGCATTCAGAATTGCGAATGTCGTCCAATGATATAGATGCAAATATCTTCACTCCTTTCAATGTGACAGGATTCTGCCTCATCATACCTTTTCCAGTAGGTCCAAATGCACAAGCTTCGGGCGGCAGCATTTGCCCAAACCGACTGCCTTTCGATTCAGGTCGAATCGTAAGCCGGAACATCCAGAATTGCCAATGTCGCCCAATGATATAGATGCAAACATCTTCACTCCTATCAATGTGATAGGATTCTGCCTCATCATACCTTGTTTCTACGTTCAAATGTACAAGATTTATGCGATATTACTTGTCCAAAGCGACTCTCTTTGGACTCAGGTCGAACCATAAGCCGGAGCATCCAGAATTGCAATTTTCGTCCAATGATATAGATGCAAATATATTCACTCCTAACAGTTGGACAGGATTCTGCCTCATCATACCTTGTACCGGAGGTCCAAATATATAAGATTTGTGCCGTAGCACTTGTCTAGACCGACTCTATTTGGATTCAGGTCGAATCATATGCCGGGTGCCCAGTGTTGCCATGTCGTCCAATGATATAGATGCTAATATCTTTACTCCCGTCAATTTGACAGGATTCTGCCTCATCGTATATTGTCCAGAAGGTTCAAATGTACAAGATTTGTGCGGTAGCACTTGTCCAAAGCGACTCGCTTTGGATTCAGGACTAATCATAAGGCGAAGAATCCAAAATTGCCGACATTGTCCAATGATATAGAGGCAAATATCCTCACTCCTATCAATTTTACAGCATTCTTCCTCATCGTATCTTGTCCAGGAGGTTCAAATGTACAAGGTTTGTGCGGTAGCACTTGTCCAGACCGACTCTATTTGGATTCAGGTCGAATCATATGCCGGATGCCCAGTGTTGCCATGTCGTCCAATGATATAGATGCTAATATCTTTACTCCCGTCAATTTGACATGATTCTGCCTCATCGTATATTGTCCAGGGGGTCCAAATGTACAAGATTTGTGCGGTAGCACTTGTCCACAGCGTCTCTCTTTGGACTCAGGTCGAATCATATGCCGGAGCATCTTGAATTGCCGATATTTTCCAATGATATAGATGCAAATATCTTTACTCCTATCAATTTTACAGGATTCTGCCTCATCGTATATTGTCCAGGGGGTCCAAATGTACAAGACTTGTGCGGTAGCAATTGTCCAAAGCGACTCTCTTTGGATTCAGGTCGAATTATAAGCCGGATCCCCATGATTGCCAATGTCGTCCAATGATATAGATGCAAAAATACTCACTCCTATCAATGTTACAGCATTCAACCGCATCTTATGTTGTCCAGGAGGTTCAAATGTACAAGATTTGTGCGGTAGAACTTGTCCAAATCGACTCTTTTGGATTCAGGTCGAATAGTAAGCCGGATCCACAGTATGGCCAATGTCGTCCAATGATATAGATGCTAATACCTTTACCCCTGTCAATTTGACAGGATTCTGCCTCATCGAATCTTGTCCAGAGGGCCTAAATGTACAAGATTTGTGCGCTAGCACTTGTCCTAAACGACTCGTTTTGGCCTCCGGTCGAATCATATGTCGTAGCATCCAGAATTGCCAATGTCGTCCAATGATATAGATGCAAATATCTTCACTCCTATCAATCGTACAGGATTCTGCCTCATCGTATCTTGTCCAGGAGGTCCAAATGTACAAGATTTGTGTGGTAGCACTTGTCCAAAGCGACTCGCTTTGGCCTCGGGTCGAATCATATGTCGGAGCATTCAGAATTGCCAAAGTCGTCCAATGATATAGAGGCAAATATCCTCACTTCTATCAATTTTACAACATTCTGCCTCATCTTATCTTGTTCAGGAGGTTGAAATGTACAAGATTTGTGCGGTAGCACTTGTCCAAAGCTACTCGCTTTGGCCTCCGGTCGAATCATATGTCGGAGCATTCAGAATTGCGAATGTCGTCCAATGATATAGATGCAAATATCTTCACTCCTTTCAATGTGACAGGATTCTGCCTCATCATACCTTTTCCAGTAGGTCCAAATGCACAAGCTTCGGGCGGCAGCATTTGCCCAAACCGACTGCCTTTCGATTCAGGTCGAATCGTAAGCCGGAACATCCAGAATTGCCAATGTCGCCCAATGATATAGATGCAAACATCTTCACTCCTATCAATGTGATAGGATTCTGCCTCATCATACCTTGTTTCTACGTTCAAATGTACAAGATTTATGCGATATTACTTGTCCAAAGCGACTCTCTTTGGACTCAGGTCGAACCATAAGCCGGAGCATCCAGAATTGCAATTTTCGTCCAATAATATAGATGCAAATATATTCACTCCTAACAGTTGGACAGGATTCTGCCTCATCATACCTTGTACCGGAGGTCCAAATATATAAGATTTGTGCCGTAGCACTTGTCCAGACCGACTCTATTTGGATTCAGGTCGAATCATATGCCGGGTGCCCAGTGTTGCCATGTCGTCCAATGATATAGATGCTAATATCTTTACTCCCGTCAATTTGACAGGATTCTGCCTCATCGTATATTGTCCAGAAGGTTCAAATGTACAAGATTTGTGCGGTAGCACTTGTCCAAAGCGACTCGCTTTGGATTCAGGACTAATCATAAGGCGAAGAATCCAAAATTGCCGACATTGTCCAATGATATAGAGGCAAATATCCTCACTCCTATCAATTTTACAGCATTCTTCCTCATCGTATCTTGTCCAGGAGGTTCAAATGTACAAGGTTTGTGCGGTAGCACTTGTCCAGACCGACTCTATTTGGATTCAGGTCGAATCATATGCCGGATGCCCAGTGTTGCCATGTCGTCCAATGATATAGATGCTAATATCTTTACTCCCGTCAATTTGACATGATTCTGCCTCATCGTATATTGTCCAGGGGGTCCAAATGTACAAGATTTGTGCGGTAGCACTTGTCCACAGCGTCTCTCTTTGGACTCAGGTCGAATCATATGCCGGAGCATCTTGAATTGCCGATATTTTCCAATGATATAGATGCAAATATCTTTACTCCTATCAATTTTACAGGATTCTGCCTCATCGTATATTGTCCAGGGGGTCCAAATGTACAAGACTTGTGCGGTAGCAATTGTCCAAAGCGACTCTCTTTGGATTCAGGTCGAATTATAAGCCGGATCCCCATGATTGCCAATGTCGTCCAATGATATAGATGCAAAAATACTCACTCCTATCAATGTTACAGCATTCAACCGCATCTTATCTTGTCCAGGAGGTTCAAATGTACAAGATTTGTGCCGTAGAACTTGTCCAAATCGACTCTCTTTGGATTCAGGTCTAATTATAAGCCGGATCCCCATGATAGCCAATGTCTTCCAATGATATATATGCAAACATCTTCACTCCTATCAATGTGATAGGATTCTGCCTCATCATACCTTGTGCAGGAGGTCCAAATGTACAAGAATTATTGCGGTAGCACTTGTCCGATGCGACTCTCTTTCGACTCAGGTCGATTCATAAGCCTGAACATCCAGGAATGCCAATGTCGTCCAATGATATAGATGCAAATATCTTCACTCCTATCAATCGTACAGGATTCTGCCTCATCGTATCTTGTCCAGGGGGTCCAAATGTACAAGATTTGTGTGGTAGCACTTGTCCAAAGCGACTCGCTTTGGCCTCGGGTCGAATCATATGTCGGACCATTCAGAATTGCCAATGTCGTCCAATGATATAGAGGCAAATATCCTCACTGCTATCAATTTTACTACATTCTGCCTCATCGTATCTTGTCCAGGAGGTACAAATGTACAAGGTTTGTGCGGTAGCACTTGTACAGGCCGACTCTCGTTGGATTCAGGTCTAATTATAAGCCGGATCCCC
Organism: Priocnemis perturbator; assembly: GCA_963942575.1. Classification (NCBI taxonomy): domain Eukaryota; kingdom Metazoa; phylum Arthropoda; class Insecta; order Hymenoptera; family Pompilidae; genus Priocnemis; species Priocnemis perturbator. Next base: position 5,612,666 of record CAWWDK010000042.1, read on the forward strand.
ATGATTGCCAATGTCGTCCAATGATATAGATGCAAATATACTCACTCCTATCAATTTTACAGCATTCTGCCGCATCTTATCTTGTTCAGGAGGTTCAAATGTACAAAATTTGTGCGGTAGCACTTGTCCAAAGCTACTCGCTTTGGCCTCCGGTCGAATCATATGTCGGAGCATTCAGAATTGCCAATGTCGTCCAATGATATAGATGCAAATATCTATACTCCGATCAACGTAATATGATTCTGCCTCATCATACCTTGTCAGGGAGGTCCAAATGTACCAGATTTGTGCGTTAGAAATTGTCGGAAGCGACTCTCTTTGGATTCAGGTCTAATTATAAGCCGGATCCCCATGATTGCCAATTTCGTCCAATGATATAGATGCAAATATCTTCACTCCTTTCAATGTGCCAGGATTCTGCCTCATCATACCTTTTCCAGGAGGTCCAAATGCACAATGTTTGGGCAGCAGAATTTATCCAAGACGACTCTCTTTGGACACAGGTCGATCCATATGCAGACGTAACAAAAATTGCCGATCTTACCCGAATGATTTAGATGCAAATATCTTAACTCCTATCAATTTGCCAGAATTCCACCTCACCGTATCTTGTCCAGGAGATCCAAATGTACAAGATTTGTGCGGTCGCACTTGTCCAAAGCGACTCTCTTTCGACTCAGGTCGATTCATAAGCCTGAGCATCCAGAAATGCCAATGTCGTCCAATGATATAGATGCAAATATCTTTACTCTTATCAATGTGATAGGATTCTGCCTCGTCGTATCTTGTCCATGAGGTTCAAATGTACAAGATTTGTGCGGTAGCACTTGACAAAAGCCAAACTCTTTGGACTCAGGTCGAATCATATGCCGAGCATCCAGAATTGCCAATGTCGTCCAATGATATAGATGCAAATATCTTTACTCTTATCAATGTGATAGGATTCTGCCTCATCATACCCTATACAGGAGGTCCAAATGTACAAGAATTATTGCGGTAGCACTTTTCCGATGCGACACTCTTTCGACTCAGGTCGATTCATAAGCCTGAGCATCCAGAAATGCCAATGTCGTCCAATGATATAGATGCAAATATCTTTACTCCTATTAATTTTACAGGATTCTGCCTCCTCGTATCTTGTCCAGAAGGTTCAAATGTACAAGATTTGTGCGGTCGCACTAATCCAAAGCGAATCTCTTTGGACTCAGGTCGAATCATGAGCCGGAGCATCCAGAATTGCCAAAGTCGTCCAATGATATAGATGCTAATATCTTTACCCCTGTCAATTTGACAGGATTCTGCCTCAGGTCATCTTGTCCAGGAGATTCAAATGTACACGACTTGTGCGGTAGCACTTGTCCAAAGGGACTCGCTTTGGATTCAGGTCGAATCATATGGCGAAGTATCCAAAATTGCCGATATTTTCCAATGATATAGAGGCAAATATCCTCACTGCTATCAATTTTACAACATTCTGCCAAATCGTATCTTGTCCAGGGGGCCCAAATGTACAAGATTTATGCGGTAGCACTTATCCAAAGCGACTCGCTGTGGCCTCTTGTCGAATCATATGTCGGAGCATTCAGAATTGCCAATGTCGTCCAAAGATTTAGATGCAAATATCTGTACTCCGATCAACGTGATAGGATTCTGCGTCATGGTATCTTGTCCAAGAGATTCAAATGTACACGATTTATGCGGTAGCACTTGTCCAAAGGGACTCGCTTTGGATTCAGGTCGAATCATATGGCGAAGTATCCAATATTGCCGATATTGTCCAATGATATAGATGCAAATATCTTCACTCCTAACAGTTGGACTGGGTTCTGGCTCATCGTATGTTGTCCAGGAGGTCCAAATGCACAAGTTTTGGGAGGCAGCATTTGCCCAAACCGACTCTCTTTGGATTCAGGTCGAATCATAAATCGGAGCATCCAGAATTGCCAATGTCGTCCAATGCTATAGATGCAAATATCTTTACTCCTATCAATTTGACAGGATTCTGCCGCATCGTATATTGTCCAGGAGGTTCAAATGTATACGATTTGTTGCGGTAGCACTTGTTCAAAGCGACATTCTTTGGACTTATGTCGAATCATAAGCCGGAGCATCCAGAATTGCCAATGCCGTCTAATGATATAGATGCAAATATCTTCACTCTTATCAATGTGACAGGATTCTGCCTCATCATACCTTTTCGAGGAGGTCCGAATGCACAAGTTTTGGGCGGCAGCATTTGCCCAAACCGACTCTCTTTGGATTCAGGTCGAATCATATGCCGAACTTCCAGAATTGCCAATGTCCAATGATATAGAAGCAAACATCTTCACTACTATCAATTTGACAGGATTCTGCCTCATCATACCTTGTACAGGGGGACCAAATGTACAAGACTTATTGCGGTAGCACTTGTCCGAAGCGACTCTCTTTGGACTAAGGTCGAATCATATGCCGAACTTCCAGAATTGCCAATGTCGTCCAATGTTATAGATGTAAATACCTTTACTCCTATCAATGTGATACGATTCAGCCTCATCATATCTTGTACAGGACGTCCACACATACAAGATTTGTGCGGTAGCACTTGTCCAAAGCGAAACTCTTTGGACTGAGGTCGATCCATAAGCCGAAGCATCAAGAATTGCCAATGTCGTGCAATGGTATAGGTCCAAATATCTTTACTGCTATCAATTTGACAGGATTTTGCCTCATCGTATCTTGTCCAGGGGTCCAAATGTACACGATTTGTTGCGGTAGCACTTGTCCAAAGCGACATTCTTTGGACTTATGTCGAACCATAAGCCGGACAATCCAGAATTGCCAATGCCGTCTAATGATATAGATGCAAATATCTTCACTCCTATCAATTTGACAGGATTCTGTCTCATCGTATCTTGTCCAGGAGGTTCAAATGTACAAGATTTGTGCGGCAGCACTTGTCCAAAGCGACATTCTTTGGACTTAGGTCGAACCATAAGCCGGACCATCCAGAATTGCCGATGTTGACCAATGATATAGATGCAAATGTCTTTTCTCCTATCAATTTGACAGGATTCTGCCTCATCGTACCATGTCCAGGGGGTCCAAATGTACAAGATTTGTTGCGGTAGCACTTGTCCAAAGCGACTCTCCTTCGACTCAGGTCGAATCATAAGCCTGAGCATCCAGAATTGCCAATGCCGTCTAATGATATAGATGCAAATATCTTCACTCCTATCAATGTGACAGGATTCTGCCTCATCATACCTTTTCCAGGAGGTCCAAATGCACAAGTTTTGGGTAGCAGCATTTGCACAAACCGACTCTCTTTGGATTCAGGTCGAATCATAAACCGGAGCATCCAGAATTGCCAATCTCGTCCAATGATATAGATGCAAATATCTTTACTCCTATCAATTTGACAGGATTCTGCCTCATCGTATATTGTCCAGGGGGTCCAAATGTACAAGATTTGTGCGGTAGCACTTGACAAAAGCCAATCTCTTTGTCTCAGGTCGAATCATATGCCGAGCATCCAGAATTGCCAATGTCGTCCAATGATATAGATGGAAATATCTTTACTCCTATCAATGTGATAGGATTCTGTCTCATCATACCTTGTACAGGAGGTCCAAAAGTACAAGACTTATTGCGGTAGCACTTGTCCGAAGCGACTCTCCGTGGACTCAGGTCGAATCATAAGCCTGAGCATCCAGAATTGCCAATGCCGTCTAATGATATAGTTGCAAATATCTTCACTACTATCAATGTGACAGGATTCTGCCTCATCATACCTTTTCCAGGAGGTCCAAATGCACAAGTTTTGGGCAGCAGCATTTGCCCAAACCGACCCTCTTTGGATTCGGGTCGAATCATAAACGGGAGCATCCAGAATTGCCATTGTCGTCCAATGATATAGATGCAAATATCTTTACTCCTATCAATTTGACAGGATTCTGCCTCATCGTATCTTGTCCAGGGGGTCCAAATGTACAAGATTTGTGCGGTAGCCCTTGTCCACAACGACATTGTATGGACTTATGTCTAACCATAAGCCGGACCATCCAGAATTGCCGATGTTGACTAATGATATAGATGCAAATATCTTTACTCCTATCAATGTGATAGGATTCTGCCTCATCGTACCATGTCCAGGGGGTCCAAATGTACAAGATTTGTTGCGGTAGCACTTGTCCAAAGCGACTCTCCTTGGACTCAGGTCGAATCATAAGCCTGAGCACCCAGAATTGCCAATGCCGTCCAATGATATAGATGCAAATATCTTTCCTGCTATCAATTTGACAGGATTCTGCCTCATCATACCTTGTCCAGTAGGTCAAAATGTACAAGGTTTGTGCGTTAGCACTTCACAAAAGCGAATCTCTTTGGACTCAGGTCGATTCATATGCCGAAGCTTCCAGAATTGCCATGTCGTCCTATGATACAGATGCAAATATCATCACTCTTATCAATGTGATAGGATTCTGTCTCATCATACCTTGTACAGGAGGTCCAAAAGTACAAGACTTATTGCGGTAGCACTTGTCCGAAGCGACTCTCCGTGGACTCAGGTCGAATCATAAGCCTGAGCATCCAGAATTGCCAATGCCGTCTAATGATATAGTTGCAAATATCTTCACTACTATCAATGTGACAGGATTCTGCCTCATCATACCTTTTCCAGGAGGTCCAAATGCACAAGTTTTGGGCAGCAGCATTTGCCCAAACCGACCCTCTTTGGATTCGGGTCGAATCATAAACGGGAGCATCCAGAATTGCCATTGTCGTCCAATGATATAGATGCAAATATCTTTACTTCTATCAATTTGACAGGATTCTGCCTCATCGTATCTTGTCCAGGGGGTCCAAATGTACAAGATTTGTGCGGTAGCCCTTGTCCACAACGACATTGTTTGGACTTATGTCTAACCATAAGCCGGACCATCCAGAATTGCCGATGTTGACTAATGATATAGATGCAAATATCTTTACTCCTATCAATGTGATAGGATTCTGCCTCATCATACCTTGTTCCGGAGGTTCAAATGTACAAGATTTGTGCGGTAGCCCTTGTCCAAAATGACTCTCCTTGGACTCAGGTCGAACCATATGCCTGAGCATCCAGAATTGCCAATGCCGTCTAATGATATAGATGCAAATATCTTCACTCCTATCAATGTGACAGGATTCTGCCTCATCATACCTTTTCCAGGAGGTGCAAATGCACAAGTTTTGGGTAGCAGCATTTGTACAAACCGACTCTCTTTGGATTCAGGTCGAATCATAAACCGGAGCATCCAGAATTGCCAATCTCGTCCAATGATATAGATGCAAATATCTTTACTCCTATCAATTTGACAGGATTTTGCCTCATCGTATATTGTCCAGGGGGTCCAAATGTACAAGATTTATTGCGGTAGCACTTGTCCAAAGCGACTCTCTTTGGACTCAGGTCGATCCATATGCCGAAGCATCAAGAATTGCCACTGTCGTCCAATGATATAGATGCAAATATCTTTACTCCTATCAATGTGATAGAATTCTGCCTCATCATACCTTGTACAGGAGGTCCAAATGTACAAGACTTATTGCGGTAGCACTTGTCCGAAGCGACTCTCTTTGGACACAGGTCGAATCATATGCCGAACTTCCAGAATTGCCAATGTCGTCCAATGATATAGACGCAAACATCTTTACTCCTATCAATGTGATAGAATTCGGCCTCATCATACCTTGTACAGGAGGTCCAAATGTACAAGACTTATTGCGGCAGCATTTGTCCAAACCGACTCCCTTTGGACTCAGGTCGATCCATATGCCGAAGTAACAAAAATTGCCGATGTTATCCGAATGATATAGATGCAAATATCTTCACTCCTATCAATTTGACAGGATTCTGCCTCATCGTATCTTGTCCAGGAGGATCAAATGTACAAGATTTGTGCAGTAGCACTAGTCCAGACCGACTCTCATTGGATTCAGGTCGTATCATAAGCCGGATCCCAGGATTGCCAATGTCGGCCAATGATATTGTTTTCGCGACAAGTCCCGAATTAAAACGCGGGAGACTCCGTAGCGAACGGGCGAGTGCGAAATCTAACGGCCGTTTGTTGTTGTGGCGAAAGGACAAGGACAGGACGAAGGACAGACTGGACGTGACGAACACGCGATTAAATTAACTTAATTTTAATGATAAAGACTAGATATTTACAGCAAATAGGACTACGCGAATGTACAGGCGATTAAATAACTAAAGCGGTATATACAATTAAAGCTAAGACGCACGGACGCAACGGAACTAAAAAAGGCAACTAGGCCACAGACGAGGTATAGAATAGACACCGCATCTTATGGACCTTCGTATCACACGTCTAGAAATACCGACGGAGCAGAAAACAAGGCAAGTTGGAGCACCCTCTGCGTATGCGAACGGCAGAAGTCATAATTACAATTCAAGTACTGACTGACTTTGGCGGCGTTGCCAAATGTATGCGATAAATGCATGATAGCCATATCATGAATTTTTTACGAATGTACATCTGATCGCTGCGCTGTCTCGCAAGCTTGGCTGGATCAGGCATCAGGCTCGATGCTCTGCCTCGGCGCTGAGAATGAGTCAGATTTCAGATTTAAAGGGTCTACGTATATATTGCGTTAGTCCGTTCGGCGTATTTTCAATTAAGCTTTTACGGAGGGAGAGGTACGGAATGAAATTTACAATTTTTTTGAAGTATTTTGAAAGCAATAACTTTGATACAAATAAAAATATTAACACGCGACTTCGGAAAATGGCATCTCGTGAAAAAATCAAGCGAGGGGCAGAAATATAAGTGGCCGTACAGTACACATGACATGCTTCTGAATAAGTTGGCATAGTATGAATAGCTTATGTGTGTGTGTTGATTCTTGCTAGGCAATGACACACGTACCGCCATATGTTACTCGCAATGAAATAGAATTCGCCGAAAAAACGCCGACGAGTGCTGACGATTAGTGTCGCGACGATTGGCTTTGAGGAGGAATTGGACACACATAAGAAAATCGCAGAATTTCTTGCAATTTTTAGGGATTATGCATTTTAATGTAATAAAGGAGTTTGCCAACTTTCACAATTTCCGACTACAGTAAATTCTGTCACATTGTCGCGGATCTGGGAATCATTTACGACAGTGCAGTCCACGAGAGGGGCCCCTTACGCCGCTATTTCCACCTCCACTAGAAAGAAATGGTTCTGTCCTTTATGTTTCATCGCATTTTTTGTTTATGCCGATCATATGACACACGGTGCGTCGTCCGTTTTCAGGGCAACGTTAATTTGGTGGGGGGCCTATAGAGCACTGGGAGCGCTCCCTGGACAACACTGGTTTACGACAACGTGGATATGGTAGGCACGGTTTTCAAGACTCGCGACCCGCTCTATAGTTTGCCGAACGAAGAAAAGGCCAGCGAATGAAAGAGTTGGTGCCTTTGTAATTTGCCGAACGGAGACACAAGGCTCGAAAACCGTGTCCACTATTTCCAAGTTGTGGCAAACGATAGACAGGTGCACGAGAATGTGAGAGGGGATGCTACGAATTTTGACTAATCGTAGCGTACCCTCTCACGTTGTCGTGCACCTGTCAATCGTTCTGCGCTCCACCACTATTACTTTCACCAGCGTGTCACAAAACACTTTATTCCATAGCGGATCAATCAGAAAAATACAGTTATAAAAAAACTTACGATCAACGTTTCGGTTTAGCCGAGCGGATGTAAAATGGTCTTTACACATAGCTGCTTTGCGACTGTGAATCGCTGTCGGCAAGCGACAGCTTCTCTTGTCTTCCGTTCTGAGTAGCTATAGCTTCATCTTCATCAATTCTAACATCTATCTAATTTGGAGATTGAGCATGTTTTGATAAATTGAATAGAGACGACAGGCACGAACCCGTGAACAAAAGAAGGCGAAACTATCCGCCGAACCGCGCCTTCGTGCTGAACACACCGCGGAACGTTGCAGCGTGCGTCCTGTGCAAGACACATCAGCAACCGCTTTTCATGTGCGACAAATTTAAGCAGCTACCGGTAAGAAGCCGCATCGAGACTGTGAGAAACGCAAAACTTTGCTACAACTGTTTTCCCTCACATCGTAACACCGCGTGCAAATTCTCCAATTGCACGATTTGCCATAAACGCCATAACACGTTATTGCATTCCGACTATTACGAGTCCGAAGGCAGCACTGCACTGTGCTTGCTGTCTGTGCTTGTTGCCTGTGCTGCCTGTGCTTGCTGCCTGTGCTGCCTGTGCTGCCTGTGCTTGCTGCCTGTGCTTGGTGCATGTACTTGCTGTCTGTGCTTGCTACCTGCGCTGCCTGTGCTTGCTGCCTGTACTTGCTGTCTGTGCTTGCTGGCTGTGCTTGCTGCCTGTGCTTGCTGGCTGTGCTTGCTGCCTGTGCTTGCTGTCTGTGCTTACTGCCTGTGCTGCCTGTGCTACCTGTGCTTGCTGCCTGTGCTTGCTGCCTGTGCTGCCTGTGCTTGCTGTCTGTGCTTGCTGCCTGTGTTTGCTGCCTGTGCTTGCTGTCTGTGCTTACTGCCTGTGCTGCCTGTGCTACCTGTGCTTGCTGCCTGTGCTTGCTGCCTATGCTGCCTGATCTTGCTGCCTGTGCTTGCTGCCCGTGCTACCTGTGCTTGCTGCCTGTGCTTGCTGCCTGTGCTTGCTCTGCTTTCTGCCTGTGCTTTCTGCCTGTGCTGCCTGTGCTGCCTGTGCTTGCTGTCTGTGCTTTCTGTGCTTGCTGCCTGTGCTTGCTGCCAGTGCTTGCTGCCTGTGCTTTCTGCCTGTCTGTGCTGTGCCTGAGCAAGCACAGGCAGCAAGCACAGGCAGCACAGGCAGCACAGGCAGTAAGCACAGACAGCAAGCACTGGCAGCAAACACAGGCAGCAAGCACAGACAGCAAGCACAGGCAGCAAGCACAGGCAGCAAGATACAGGCAGCAAGCACAGACAGCAAGTACAGACAGCAAGCACATGCAGCAAGCACAGGCAGCAAGCACAGGCAGCAAGCACAGGCAGCACAGGCAGCACAGGCAGCACAGGCAACAAGCACAGGCAGCAAGCACAGGCAGCAAGCACAGGCAGTAAGCACAGGCAGCACAGGCAACAAGCACAGATTGCAAGCACAGGCAGCACAGGCAGCACAGGCAGCAAGCACAGGCTTCAAGCACAGGCTTCAAGCACAGGCAGCACAGGCAACAAGCACAGACAGCAAGCACAGGCAGCAAGCACAAGCAGCAAGCACAGGCACCACAGGCAGCAAGCACAGGCAGCACAGGCAGCACAGGCAGCAAGCACAGGCAGCACAGGCAGCACAGGCAGTAAGCACAGGCAGCAAGCACAGGCAGCAAGCACAGGCAGCAAGCCCAGGCAGCAAGCACAGGCAGCAAGCACAGGCACCAAGCACAGGCAGCACAGGCAGCAAGCACAGGCAGCAAGCACAGGCAGCACAGGCAGCAAGCACAGACAGCAAGCACAGGCAGCAAGCAGAGCCAGCAAGCACTGGCAGCAAGCATAGTCAGCAAGCACAGGCAGCAAGCACAGGCAGCACAGGCAGCACAGGCAGCAAGCACAGACAGCAAGCACAGGCAGCAAGCAGAGCCAGCAAGCACAGGCAGCACAGGCACCACACGCAGCAAGCACAGGCAGCACAGGCAGCACAGGCAGCAAGCACAGACAGGAAGCACAGGCAGCAAGCACAGGCAGCACAGGCAGCACAGGCAGCACAGGCAGTAAGCACAGGCAGCACAGGCAGCAAGCACAGGCAGCAAGCACAGGCAGCAAGCCCAGGCAGCACAGGCAGCAAGTACAGACAGCAAGCACAGGCAGCAAGATACAGGCAGCACGCACAGGCAGCAAGCACAGACAGCAAGCACAGACAGCAAGCACAGGCAGCACAGGCAGCAAGCACAGGCTGCAAGCACAGGCAGCAAGCCCAGGCAGCACAGGCAGCAAGCACAGGCACCAAGCACAGGCAGCACAGGCAACAAGCACAGACAGCAAGCACAGACAGCAAGCACAGGCAGTAAGCACAGGCAGCAAGCACTGGCAGCAAGCACAGGCAGCAAGCACAGGCAGCAAGCCCAGGCAGCACAGGCAGCAAGCACAGGCAGCAAGCACAGGCAGCACAGGCAACAAGCACAGACGGCAAGCACAGGCAGCAAGCACAGGCAGCAAGCACAGGCAGCACACGCAGCAAGCACAGGCAGCAAGCACAGGCAGCAAGCACAGGCAGCAAGCACAAGCAAAAAGCACAGGCAGCAAGCACAGGCAGCAAGCACACGCAGTAAGCACAGGCAGCACAGGTTGCAGGCACAGGCAGCACAGGCACCACAGGCAGCAAGCACAGGCAGCACACGCAGCAAGCACAGGCACCAAGCACAGGCAGCACACGCAGCAAGCACAGGCACCAAGCACAGGCAGCACAGGTAGCAAACACAGGCAGCACAGGCAGCAAGCACAGGTAGCAAGCACAGACAGCAAGCACAGGCAGCAAGCACACGCAGCAAGCACAGACAGCAAGCACAGGCAACACAGGCAGCAAGCACAGGCACCAAGCACAGGCAGCAAGCACACACAGCAAGCACAGGCAGCAAGCACAGGCAGCACAGGTAGCATGCACAGGCAGCACAGGCACCACAGGCAGCACACGCAGGAAGCACAGGCACCAAGCACAGGCAGCACAGGTAGCAAACACAGGCAGCAAAGGCAGCAAGCACAGGTAGCAAGCACAGGCAGCAAGCACAGACAGCAAGCACAGACAGCAAGATACAGGCAGCACGCACAGGCAGCAAGCACAGACAGCAAGCACAGACAGCAAGACAGGGAGCAAGCACAGACAGCAAGCACAGGCAGCAACCACAGGCAGCACAGGCAGCAAGCACAGGTAGCAAGCACAGGCAGCAAGCACAGACAGCAAGACAGGCAGCAAGCACAGACAGCAAGCACAGGCAGCAAGCACAGGCACCAAACACAGGCAGTAAGCACAGACAGCAAGCACAGGCAGCAAGCACAGACAGCAAGCACAGACATCAAGCACTGGCAGCAAGCATAGACAGCAAGCACAGGCAGCAAGCACAGGCAGCACAGGCAGCACAGGCAGCAAGCACAGGCAGCACAGGTAGCAGGCACAGGCAGAACAGGCAGCAAGCACAGGCAGCAAGCACAGGCAGCACAGGCAGCAAGCACAGACAGCAAGCACAGACATCAAGCACAGGCAGCAAGCACAGACAGCAGGCACAGGCAGCAAGAACAGGTAGCACAGGCAGCAAGCACAGGCAGCAAGCCCAGGCAGCACAGGCAGCAAGCACAGGCACCAAGCACAGGCAGCACAGGCAACAAGCGCAGACAGCAAGCACAGGCAGCAAGCACATGCAGCACAGGCAGCAAGCACAGGCACCAAGCACAGGCAGCAAGCACAGGCAGCAAGCACAGGCAGCAAGCACAGGCAGCACAGGCAGCAAGCACAGACAGCAAGCACAGACAGCAAGTACAGGCACCAAGCACAGGCAGCACAGGTAGCAAACACAGGCAGCAAAGGCAGCAAGCACAGGTAGCAAGCACAGGCAGCAAGCACAGACAGCAAGCACAGACAGCAAGATACAGGCAGCACGCACAGGCAGCAAGCACAGACAGCAAGCACAGACAGCAAGACAGGGAGCAAGCACAGACAGCAAGCACAGGCAGCAACCACAGGCAGCACAGGCAGCAAGCACAGGTAGCAAGCACAGGCAGCAAGCACAGACAGCAAGACAGGCAGCAAGCACAGACAGCAAGCACAGGCAGCTAGCACATGCAGCACAGGCAGCAAGCACAATCAGCTAGCACATGCAGCACAGGCAGCAAGCACAAGCAGCAAGCACAGGCACCACAGGCAGCACAGGCAGGAAGCACAGGCAGCACAGGCAGCACAGGCAGTAAGCACAGGCAGCACAGGCAGCAAGCACAGGCAGCACAGGTAGCAGGCACAGGCAGCACAGGCAGCAAGCACAGGCAGCACAGGCAGCACAGGCAGCAAGCACAGACAGCAAACATAGACATCAAGCACAGGCAGCAAGCACAGGCAGCAGGCACAGGCAGCAAGAACAGGTAGCACAGGCAGCAAGCACAGGCAGCAAGTCCAGGCAGCACAGGCAGCAAGCACAGGCACCAAGCACAGGCAGCACAGGCAACAAGCACAGACAGCAAGCACAGGCAGCAAGCACATGCAGCACAGGCAGCAAGCACAGGCACCAAGCACAGGCAGCAAGCACAGGCAGCACAGGCAGCAAGCAGAGCCAGCAAGCACAGACAGCAAGCACAGACAGCAAGTACAGGCACCAAGCACAGGCAGCAAGCACAGGCAGTAAGCACAGGCACCAAGCACAGGCAGCACAGGCAGCAAGCACAGGCACCAAGCACAGGCAGCACAGGCAGCAAGCACAGACAGCAAACACAGGCAGCAAGCATAGACAGCAAGCACAGGCAGCAAACACAGGCAGCACAGGCACCACAGGCAGCAAGCACAGGCAGCACACGCAGCAAGCACAGGCAGCAAGCACAGGCAGCAAGGACAGGCAGCACAGGCAGAAAGCACAGGCAGCAAGCAGAGCAAGCACAGGCAGCACAGGCAGCACAGGCAGCAAGCACAGGCAGCAAGCACAGGCAGCACACGCAGCAAGCACGGGCAGCACACGCAGCAAGCACGGGCAGCAAGCACAGGCAGCAAGCACAGACAGCAAGCACAGGCAGCAAGCACAGGCAGCAAGCACAGGCAGCACAGGTTGCAGGCACAGGCAGCACAGGCACCACAGGCAGCAAGCACAGGCAGCACACGCAGCAAGCACAGGCAGCAAGGACAGGCAGCACAGGCAGAAAGCACAGGCAGCAAGCAGAGCAAGCACAGGCAGCACAGGCAGCACAGGCAGCAAGCACGGGCAGCAAGCACAGGCAGCAAGCACAGGCAGCACACGCAGCAAGCACAGGCAGCAAGCACAGACAGCAAGCACAGGCAGCAAGCACAGGCAGCAAGCACAAGCAAAAAGCACAGGCAGCAAGCACAGGCAGCAAGCACACGCAGCAAGCACAGGCAGCACAGGTTGCAGGCACAGGCAGCACAGGCACCACAGGCAGCAAGCACAGGCAGCACACGCAGCAAGCACAGGCAGCAAGCACAGGCAGCAAGGACAGGCAGCAAGCCCAGGCAGCACAGGCAGCAAGCACAGGCAGCAAGCACAGGCAGCACAGGCACCACAGGCAGCAAGCACAGGCAGCACACGCAGCAAGCACAGGCAGCAAGCACAGACAGCAAGCACAGGCAGCACAGGCAGCAAGCACAGGCAGCAAGCACAGGCAGCACAGGCACCACAGGCAGCAAGCACAGGCAGCACACGCAGCAAGCACAGGCAGCAAGGACAGGCAGCAAGGACAGGCAGCACAGGCAGAAAGCACAGGCAGCAAGCAGAGCAAGCACGGGCAGCACAGGCAGCAAGCACAGGCAGCACACGCAGCAAGCACGGGCAGCAAGCACAGGCACAAGCACAGGCAGCACAGGCAACAAGCACAGGCAGCAAGCACAGACAGCAAGCACAGGCAGCAAGCACAGGCAGCACAGGCAACAAGCACAGACAGCAAGCACAGGCAGCAAGCACAGGCAGCACAGGTTGCAGGCACAGGCAGCACAGGCACCACAGGCAGCAAGCACAGGCAGCACACGCAGCAAGCACAGGCAGCAAGGACAGGCAGCACAGGCAGAAAGCACAGGCAGCAAGCAGAGCAAGCACAGGCAGCACAGGCAGCACAGGCAGCAAGCACGGGCAGCAAGCACAGGCAGCAAGCACAGGCAGCACACGCAGCAAGCACAGGCAGCAAGCACAGACAGCAAGCACAGGCAGCAAGCACAGGCAGCACAGGCAACAAGCACAGACAGCAAGCACAGGCAGCAAGCACAGGCAGTAAGCACAGGCAGCAAGCACTGGCAGCAAGCACAGGCAGTAAGCACAGGCACCAAGCACAGGCAGCACAGGCAGCAAGCACAGGCACCAAGCACAGGCAGCACAGGCAGCAAGCACAGACAGCAAACACAGGCAGCAAGCATAGACAGCAAGCACAGGCAGCAAACACAGGCAGCAAGCACAGACAGCAAGATACAGGCAGCAAGCACAGACAGCAAGACAGGCAGCAAGCACAGACAGCAAGCACAGGCAGCACAGGCAGCAAGCACAGGCAGCAAGCACAGGCAGCACAGGCAGCAAGCACAGGCAAAAACACAGGCAGTAAGCACAGACAGCAAGCACAGGCAGCAAGCACAGACAGCAAGCACAGACATCAAGCACAGGCAGCAAGCACAGGCAGCAAGCAGAGCCAGCAAGCACTGGCAGCAAGCATAGACAGCAAGCACAGGCAGCAAGCACAGGCAGCACAGGCAGCAAAGGCAGCAAGCACAGGCTTCAAGCACAGGCAGCACAGGCAACAAGCACAGACAGCAAGCACAGGCAGCTAGCACATGCAGCACAGGCAGCAAGCAAAATCAGCTAGCACATGCAGCACAGGCAGCAAGCACAAGCAGCAAGCACAGGCACCACAGGCAGCACAGGCAGTAAGCACAGGCAGCACAGGCAGCACAGGCAGCAAGCACAGGCAGCAAGCACAGGCAGCAAGCACAGGCAGCACAGGCAGCACCTGCAGCAAGCACAGGCAGCAAGCACAGGCAGCACAGGCAGCAAGCACAGGCTGCAAGCACAGGCACCAAGCACAGGCAGCACAGGCAACAAGCACAGACAGCAAGCACAGGTAGCAAGCACAGGCAGTAAGCACAGGCAGCAAGTACTGGCAGCAAGCACAGGCAGCAAGCATAGACAGCAAGCACAGGCAGCAAACACAGGCAGCAAACACAGGCAGCAAGCACAGACAGCAAGATACAGGCAGCAAGCACAGACAGCAAGACAGGCAGCAAGCACAGACAACAAGCACAGGCAGCACAGGCAGCAAGCACAGGCAGCAAGCACAGGCAGCACAGGCACCACAGGCAGCAAGCACAGGCAGCACACGCAGCAAGCACAGGCAGCAAGCACAGGCAGCAAGGACAGGCAGCACAGGCAGAAAGCACAGGCAGCAAGCAGAGCAAGCACAGGCAGCACAGGCAGCAAGCACAGGCAGCACACGCAGCAAGCACGGGCAGCAAGCACATTCAGCAAGCACAGGCACCAAGCACAGGCAGCACAGGCAACAAGCACAGACAGCAAGCACAGGCAGCAAGCTCAGCCAGTAAGCACAGGCAGCAAGCACAGGCAGCAAGCACAGGCAGCAAGCACAAGCAAAAGCACAGGCAGTAAGCACAGGCAGCAAGCACACGCAGCAAGCACAGGCAGCACAGGTTGCAGGCACAGGCAGCACAGGCACCACAGGCAGCAAGCACAGGCAGCACACGCAGCAAGCACAGGCAGCAAGCACAGGCAGCAAGCACAGGCAGCAAGGACAGGCAGCACAGGCAGAAAGCACAGGCAGCAAGCAGAGCAAGCACAGGCAGCAAGCACAGGCAGCACACGTAGCAAGCACGGGCAGCAAGCACAGACAGCAAGCACAGGCAGCAAGCACAGGCAGCACAGGCAACAAGCACAGACAGCAAGCACAGGCAGCACAGGCAACAAGCACAGACAGCAAGAACAGGCAGCAAGCACATGCAGCACAGGCAGCAAGCACAGGCACCAAGCACAGGCAGCAAGCACAGGCAGCACAGGCAGCAAGCACAGACAGCAAGCACAGACATCAAGCACAGGCAGCAAGCACAGGCAGCAGGCACAGGCAGCAAGAACAGGTAGCACAGGCAGCAAGCACAGGAAGCAAGTCCAGGCAGCACAGGCAGCAAGCACAGGCACCAAGCACAGGCAGCACAGGCAACAAGCACAGACAGCAAGCACAGGCAGCAAGCACATGCAGCACAGGCAGCAAGCACAGGCACCAAGCACAGGCAGCAAGCACAGGCAGCACAGGCAGCAAGCACAGGCTGCACGCACAGGCAGCAAGCCCAGGCAGCACAGGCAGCAAGCACAGGCACCAAGCACAGGCAGCACAGGCAGCAAGCACAGGCTGCAAGCACAGGCAGCAAGCCCAGGCAGCACAGGCAGCAAGCACAGGCACCAAGCACAGGCAGCACAGGCAACAAGCACAGACAGCAAGCACAGGCAGCAAGCACAGGCAGCAAGCACAGGCTGCAAGCACAGGCAGCAAGCCCAGGCAGCACAGGCAGCAAGCACAGGCACCAAGCACAGGCAGCACAGGCAACAAGCACAGACAGCAAGCACAGGCAGCAAGCACAGGCAGCAAGCACAGGCAGCAAGCACAGGCACCAAGCACAGGCAGCACAGGCAACAAGCACAGACAGCAAGCACAGGCAGCAAGCACAGGCAGCAAGCACAGGCAGCAAGCACAAGCAAAAAGCACAGGCAGCAAGCACAGGCAGCAAGCACACGCAGCAAGCACAGGCAGCACAGGCAGCCAAGGCAGCAAACACAGGCAGCACAGGCAACAAGCACAGACAGCAAGCACAGACATCAAGCACAGGCAGCAAGCACAGACAGCAAGTACAGGCACCAAGCACAGGCAGCACAGGCAGCACAGGTAGCAGGCACAGGCAGCACAGGCAGCAAGCACAGGCAGCACAGGCAGCACAGGCAGGCAGCACAGGCAGCACAGGCAACAAGCACAGGCAGCAAGCACAGACAGCAAGCACAGACATCAAGCACAGGCAGCAAGCACAGGCAGCAGGCACAGGCAGCAAGAACAGGTAGCACAGGCAGCAAGCACAGGCAGCAAGTCCAGGCAGCACAGGCAGCAAGCACAGGCACCAAGCACAGGCAGCACAGGCAACAAGCACAGACAGCAAGCACAGGCAGCAAGCCCAGGCAGCACAGGCAGCAAGCACAGGCAACAAGCACAGACAGCAAGCACAGGCAGCTAGCACATGCAGCACAGGCAGCAAGCACAATCAGCTAGCACATGCAGCAAGCATAGACAGCAAGCACAGGCAGCAAACACAGGCAGCACAGGTTGCAGGCACAGGCAGCACAGGCACCACAGGCAGCAAGCACAGGCAGCACACGCAGCAAGCACAGGCACCAAGCACAGGCAGCACAGTTAGCAAACACAGGCAGCACAGGCAGCAAGCACAGACAGCAAGCACAGGCAGCACAGGCAGCAATCACAGGCAGCAAGCACAGACAGCAAGCACAGGCAGCAAGCACACGCAGCAAGCACAGACAGCAAGCACAGGCAACACAGGCAGCAAGCACAGGCACCAAGCACAGGCAGCAAGCACACACAGCAAGCACAGGCAGCAAGCACAGGCAGCACAGGTAGCATGCACAGGCAGCACAGGCACCACGGGCAGCACACGCAGCAAGCACAGGCACCAAGCACAGGCAGCACAGGTAGTAAAACACAGGCAGCAAAGGCAGCAAGCACAGGCAGCAAGCCCAGGCAGCACAGGCAGCAAGCACAGGCACCAAGCACAGGCAGCACAGGCAAAAAGCACAGACAGCAAGCACAGGCAGCAAGCACAGGCAGCAAGCACATGCAGCATAGGCAGCAAGCACAGGCAGCAAGCACAGGCAGCACAGGCAGCAAGCAGAGCCAGCAAGCACAGACAGCAAGCACAGACAGCAAGTACAGGCACCAAGCACAGGCAGCACAGGCAGCAAGCACAGACAGCAAGCACAGGCAGCAAGCATAGACAGCAAGCACAGGCAGCAAACACAGGCAGCAAACACCGGCAGCAAGCACAGACAGCAAGCACAGGCAGCAAACACAGGCAGCAAGCACAGGCAGCAAGCAGAGCCAGCAAGCACTGGCAGCAAGCATAGACAGCAAGCACAGGCAGCAAGCACAGGCAGCACAGGCAGCCAAGGCAGCAAACACAGGCAGCACAGGCAACAAGCACAGACAGCAAGCACAGACATCAAGCACAGGCAGCAAGCACAGACAGCAAGTACAGGCACCAAGCACAGGCAGCACAGGCAGCACAGGTAGCAGGCACAGGCAGCACAGGCAGCAAGCACAGGCAGCACAGGCAGCACAGGCAGGCAGCACAGGCAGCACAGGCAACAAGCACAGGCAGCAAGCACAGACAGCAAGCACAGACATCAAGCACAGGCAGCAAGCACAGGCAGCAGGCACAGGCAGCAAGAACAGGTAGCACAGGCAGCAAGCACAGGCAGCAAGTCCAGGCAGCACAGGCAGCAAGCACAGGCACCAAGCACAGGCAGCACAGGCAACAAGCACAGACAGCAAGCACAGGCAGCAAGCACATGCAGCACAGGCAGCAAGCACAGGCAGCAAGCAGAGCCAGCAAGCACTGGCAGCAAGCATAGCCAGCAAGCACAGGCAGCAAGCACTGGCAGCAAGCATAGACAGCAAGCACAGGCAGCAAGCACAGGCAGCACAGGCAGCCAAGGCAGCAAGCACAGGCTTCAAGCACAGGCAGCACAGGCAACAAGCACAGACAGCAAGCACAGGCAGCAAGCACAGACAGCAAGCACAGACATCAAGCACAGGCAGCAAGCACAGGCAGCAAGCACAGACATCAAGCACAGGCAGCAAGCACAGGCAGCAAGCACAGACAAAAACACAGGCAGTAAGCACAGACAGCAAGCACAGGCAGCAAGCACAGACAGCAAGCACAGACATCAAGCACAGGCAGCAAGCACAGGCAGCAAGCAGAGCCAGCAAGCACTGGCAGCAAGCATAGACAGCAAGCACAGGCAGCAAGCACAGGCAGCACAGGCAGCCAAGGCAGCAAGCACAGGCTTCAAGCACAGGCAGCACAGGCAACAAGCACAGACAGCAAGCACAGGCACCAAGCACAGGCAGCACAGGCAACAAGCACAGACAGCAAGCACAGGCAGCAAGCACAGGCAGCAAGCACAGGCAGCAAGCACAGGCACCAAGCACAGGCAGCACAGGCAACAAGCACAGACAGCAAGCACAGGCAGCAAGCACAGGCAGCAAGCACAGGCAGCAAGCACAGGCACCAAGCACAGGCAGCACAGGCAACAAGCACAGACAGCAAGCACAGGCAGCAAGCACAGGCAGCAAGCACAGGCAGCAAGCACAGGCACCAAGCACAGGCAGCACAGGCAACAAGCACAGACAGCAAGCACAGGCAGCAAGCACAGGCAGCAAGCACAGGCAGCAAGCACAAGCAAAAAGCACAGGCAGCAAGCACAGGCAGCAAGCACACGCAGCAAGCACAGGCAGCACAGGTTGCAAGCACAGGCTTCAAGCACAGGCAGCACAGGCAACAAGCACAGACAGCAAGCACAGGCAGCTAGCACATGCAGCACAGGCAGCAAGCACAATCAGCTAGCACATGCAGCAAGCATAGACAGCAAGCACAGGCAGCAAACACAGGCAGCACAGGTTGCAGGCACAGGCAGCACAGGCACCACAGGCAGCAAGCACAGGCAGCACACGCAGCAAGCACAGGCACCAAGCAAAGGCAGCACAGTTAGCAAACACAGGCAGCACAGGCAGCAAGCACAGGCAGCAAGCACAGACAGCAAGCACAGGCAGCACAGGCAGCAAGCACAGGCAGCAAGCACAGACAGCAAGCACAGGCAGCAAGCACACGCAGCAAGCACAGACAGCAAGCACAGGCAACACAGGCAGCAAGCACAGGCACCAAGCACAGGCAGCAAGCACACACAGCAAGCACAGGCAGCAAGCACAGGCAGCACAGGTAGCATGCACAGGCAGCACAGGCACCACGGGCAGCACACGCAGCAAGCACAGGCACCAAGCACAGGCAGCACAGGTAGTAAAACACAGGCAGCAAAGGCAGCAAGCACAGGCAGCAAGCACAGGCAGCAACCCAGGCAGCACAGGCAGCAAGCACAGGCACCAAGCACAGGCAGCACAGGCAAAAAGCACAGACAGCAAGCACAGGCAGCAAGCACAGGCAGCAAGCACATGCAGCATAGGCAGCAAGCACAGGCAGCAAGCACAGGCAGCACAGGCAGCAAGCAGAGCCAGCAAGCACAGACAGCAAGCACAGACAGCAAGTACAGGCACCAAGCACAGGCAGCACAGGCAGCAAACACAGGCAGCAAACACCGGCAGCAAGCACAGACAGCAAGCACAGGCAGCAAACACAGGCAGCAAACACCGGCAGCAAGCACAGACAGCAAGCACAGGCAGCAAACACAGGCAGCAAGCACAGGCAGCAAGCAGAGCCAGCAAGCACTGGCAGCAAGCATAGACAGCAAGCACAGGCAGCAAGCACAGGCAGCACAGGCAGCCAAGGCAGCAAACACAGGCAGCACAGGCAACAAGCACAGACAGCAAGCCCAGACATCAAGCACAGGCAGCAAGCACAGACAGCAAGTACAGGCACCAAGCACAGGCAGCACAGGCAGCAAGCACAGGCAGCACAGGTAGCAGGAACAGGCAGCACAGGCAGCAAGCACAGGCAGCACAGGCAGCACAGGCAGCAAGCACAGGCAGCACAGGCAGCACAGGCAGCAAGCACAGACAGCAAGCACAGACATCAAGCACAGGCAGCAAGCACAGGCAGCAGGCACAGGCAGCAAGAACAGGTAGCACAGGCAGCAAGCACAGGCAGCAAGTCCAGGCAGCACAGGCAGCAAGCACAGGCACCAAGCACAGGCAGCACAGGCAACAAGCACAGACAGCAAGCACAGGCAGCAAGCACATGCAGCACAGGCAGCAAGCACAGGCAGCAAGCAGAGCCAGCAAGCACTGGCAGCAAGCATAGCCAGCAAGCACAGGCAGCAAGCACTGGCAGCAAGCATAGACAGCAAGCACAGGCAGCAAGCACAGGCAGCACAGGCAGCCAAGGCAGCAAGCACAGGCTTCAAGCACAGGCAGCACAGGCAACAAGCACAGACAGCAAGCACAGGCAGCAAGCACAGACAGCAAGCACAGACATCAAGCACAGGCAGCAAGCACAGGCAGCAAGCACAGACATCAAGCACAGGCAACAAGGACAGGCAGCAAGCACAGACAGCAAGATACAGGCAGCAAGCACAGACAGCAAGCACAGGCACCAAGCACAGACAGCAAGCACAGACATCAAGCACAGGCAGCAAGCACAGGCAGCAAGCAGAGCCAGCAAGCACAGGCAGCAAACACAGGCAGCAAGCACAGACAGCAAGATACAGGCAGCAAGCACAGACAGCAAGACAGGCAGCAAGCACAGGCAGCAAGCACAGGCAGCAAGCACAGGCAGCAAGCACAAGCAAAAAGCACAGGCAGCAAGCACAGGCAGCAAGCACACGCAGCAAGCACAGGCAGCACAGGTTGCAAGCACAGGCTTCAAGCACAGGCAGCACAGGCAACAAGCACAGACAGCAAGCACAGGCAGCTAGCACATGCAGCACAGGCAGCAAGCACAATCAGCTAGCACATGCAGCAAGCATAGACAGCAAGCACAGGCAGCAAACACAGGCAGCAAGCACAGACAGCAAGATACAGGCAGCAAGCACAGGCAGCAAGCACAGGCAGCAAGCACAGGCAGCACAGGCAGCACAGACAGCAAGCACAGGCAGCACAGGCAGCAAGCACAGGCACCAAGCACAGGCAGCACAGGCAACAAGCACAGACAGCAAGCACAGGCAGCAAGCACAGGCAGTAAGCACAGGCAGCAAGCACAGGCAGCAAGCACAGGCAGCAAGCACAGGCAGCAAGCACAGGCAGCAAGCACAGGCAGCAAGCACAGGCAGCAAGCACACGCAGCAAGCACAGGCAGCACAGGTTGCAGGCACAGGCAGCACAGGCACCACAGGCAGCAAGCACAGGCAGCACACGCAGCAAGCACAGGCAGCAAGCACAGGCAGCAAGGACAGGCAGCACAGGCAGAAAGCACAGGCAGCAAGCACAGGCACCAAGCACAGGCAGCACAGGCAACAAGCACAGACAGCAAGCACAGGCAGCAAGCACAGGCAGTAAGCACAGGCAGCAAGCACTGGCAGCAAGCACAGGCAGTAAACACAGGCACCAAGCACAGGCAGCACAGGCAGCAAGCACAGGCACCAAGCGCAGGCAGCACAGGCAGCAAGCACAGACAGCAAGCACAGGCAGCAAGCATAGACAGCAAGCACAGGCAGCAAACACAGGCAGCAAGCACAGACAGCAAGATACAGGCAGCAAGCACAGACAGCAAGACAGGCAGCAAGCACAGACAGCAAGCACAGGCAGCACAGGCAGCAAGCACAGGCAGCAAGCACAGGCACCAAACACAGGCAGTAAGCACAGACAGCAAGCACAGGCAGCAAGCACAGACAGCAAGCACAGACATCAAGCACTGGCAGCAAGCATAGACAGCAAGCACAGGCAGCAAGCACAGGCAGCACAGGCAGCACAGGCAGCAAGAACAGGCAGCACAGGTAGCAGGCACAGGCAGAACAGGCAGCAAGCACAGGCAGCACAGGCAGCACAGGCAGCAAGCACAGACAGCAAGCACAGACATCAAGCACAGGCAGCAAGCACAGACAGCAAGATACAGGCAGCAAGAACAGGTAGCACAGGCAGCAAGCACAGGCAGCAAGACAGGGAGCAAGCACAGACAGCAAGCACAGGCAGCAACCACAGGCAGCACAGGCAGCAAGCACAGGTAGCAAGCACAGGCAGCAAGCACAGACAGCAAGACAGGCAGCAAGCACAGACAGCAAGCACAGGCAGCTAGCACATGCAGCACAGGCAGCAAGCACAATCAGCTAGCACATGCAGCACAGGCAGCAAGCACAAGCAGCAAGCACAGGCACCACAGGCAGCACAGGCAGGAAGCACAGGCAGCACAGGCAGCACAGGCAGTAAGCACAGGCAGCACAGGCAGCAAGCACAGGCAGCACAGGTAGCAGGCACAGGCAGCACAGGCAGCAAGCACAGGCAGCACAGGCAGCACAGGCAGCAAGCACAGACAGCAAACATAGACATCAAGCACAGGCAGCAAGCACAGGCAGCAGGCACAGGCAGCAAGAACAGGTAGCACAGGCAGCAAGCACAGGCAGCAAGTCCAGGCAGCACAGGCAGCAAGCACAGGCACCAAGCACAGGCAGCACAGGCAACAAGCACAGACAGCAAGCACAGGCAGCAAGCACATGCAGCACAGGCAGCAAGCACAGGCACCAAGCACAGGCAGCAAGCACAGGCAGCACAGGCAGCAAGCAGAGCCAGCAAGCACAGACAGCAAGCACAGACAGCAAGTACAGGCACCAAGCACAGGCAGCAAGCACAGGCAGTAAGCACAGGCACCAAGCACAGGCAGCACAGGCAGCAAGCACAGGCACCAAGCACAGGCAGCACAGGCAGCAAGCACAGACAGCAAACACAGGCAGCAAGCATAGACAGCAAGCACAGGCAGCAAACACAGGCAGCACAGGCACCACAGGCAGCAAGCACAGGCAGCACACGCAGCAAGCACAGGCAGCAAGCACAGGCAGCAAGGACAGGCAGCACAGGCAGAAAGCACAGGCAGCAAGCAGAGCAAGCACAGGCAGCACAGGCAGCACAGGCAGCAAGCACAGGCAGCACAGGCAGCAAGCACAGGCAGCACACGCAGCAAGCACGGGCAGCACACGCAGCAAGCACGGGCAGCAAGCACAGGCAGCAAGCACAGACAGCAAGCACAGGCAGCAAGCACAGGCAGCAAGCACAGGCAGCACAGGTTGCAGGCACAGGCAGCACAGGCACCACAGGCAGCAAGCACAGGCAGCACACGCAGCAAGCACAGGCAGCAAGGACAGGCAGCACAGGCAGAAAGCACAGGCAGCAAGCAGAGCAAGCACAGGCAGCACAGGCAGCACAGGCAGCAAGCACGGGCAGCAAGCACAGGCAGCAAGCACAGGCAGCACACGCAGCAAGCACAGGCAGCAAGCACAGACAGCAAGCACAGGCAGCAAGCACAGGCAGCAAGCACAAGCAAAAAGCACAGGCAGCAAGCACAGGCAGCAAGCACACGCAGCAAGCACAGGCAGCACAGGTTGCAGGCACAGGCAGCACAGGCACCACAGGCAGCAAGCACAGGCAGCACACGCAGCAAGCACAGGCAGCAAGCACAGGCAGCAAGGACAGGCAGCAAGCCCAGGCAGCACAGGCAGCAAGCACAGGCAGCAAGCACAGGCAGCACAGGCACCACAGGCAGCAAGCACAGGCAGCACACGCAGCAAGCACAGGCAGCAAGCACAGACAGCAAGCACAGGCAGCACAGGCAGCAAGCACAGGCAGCAAGCACAGGCAGCACAGGCACCACAGGCAGCAAGCACAGGCAGCACACGCAGCAAGCACAGGCAGCAAGGACAGGCAGCAAGGACAGGCAGCACAGGCAGAAAGCACAGGCAGCAAGCAGAGCAAGCACGGGCAGCACAGGCAGCAAGCACAGGCAGCACACGCAGCAAGCACGGGCAGCAAGCACAGGCACAAGCACAGGCAGCACAGGCAACAAGCACAGGCAGCAAGCACAGACAGCAAGCACAGGCAGCAAGCACAGGCAGCACAGGCAACAAGCACAGACAGCAAGCACAGGCAGCAAGCACAGGCAGCACAGGTTGCAGGCACAGGCAGCACAGGCACCACAGGCAGCAAGCACAGGCAGCACACGCAGCAAGCACAGGCAGCAAGGACAGGCAGCACAGGCAGAAAGCACAGGCAGCAAGCAGAGCAAGCACAGGCAGCACAGGCAGCACAGGCAGCAAGCACGGGCAGCAAGCACAGGCAGCAAGCACAGGCAGCACACGCAGCAAGCACAGGCAGCAAGCACAGACAGCAAGCACAGGCAGCAAGCACAGGCAGCACAGGCAACAAGCACAGACAGCAAGCACAGGCAGCAAGCACAGGCAGTAAGCACAGGCAGCAAGCACAGGCAGTAAGCACAGGCACCAAGCACAGGCAGCACAGGCAGCAAGCACAGGCACCAAGCACAGGCAGCACAGGCAGCAAGCACAGACAGCAAACACAGGCAGCAAGCATAGACAGCAAGCACAGGCAGCAAACACAGGCAGCAAGCACAGACAGCAAGATACAGGCAGCAAGCACAGACAGCAAGACAGGCAGCAAGCACAGACAGCAAGCACAGGCAGCACAGGCAGCAAGCACAGGCAGCAAGCACAGGCAGCACAGGCAGCAAGCACAGGCAAAAACACAGGCAGTAAGCACAGACAGCAAGCACAGGCAGCAAGCACAGACAGCAAGCACAGACATCAAGCACAGGCAGCAAGCACAGGCAGCAAGCAGAGCCAGCAAGCACTGGCAGCAAGCATAGACAGCAAGCACAGGCAGCAAGCACAGGCAGCACAGGCAGCAAAGGCAGCAAGCACAGGCTTCAAGCACAGGCAGCACAGGCAACAAGCACAGACAGCAAGCACAGGCAGCTAGCACATGCAGCACAGGCAGCAAGCAAAATCAGCTAGCACATGCAGCACAGGCAGCAAGCACAAGCAGCAAGCACAGGCACCACAGGCAGCACAGGCAGTAAGCACAGGCAGCACAGGCAGCACAGGCAGCAAGCACAGGCAGCAAGCACAGGCAGCAAGCACAGGCAGCACAGGCAGCACCTGCAGCAAGCACAGGCAGCAAGCACAGGCAGCACAGGCAGCAAGCACAGGCTGCAAGCACAGGCACCAAGCACAGGCAGCACAGGCAACAAGCACAGACAGCAAGCACAGGTAGCAAGCACAGGCAGTAAGCACAGGCAGCAAGAACTGGCAGCAAGCACAGGCAGCAAGCATAGACAGCAAGCACAGGCAGCAAACACAGGCAGCAAGCACAGACAGCAAGATACAGGCAGCAAGCACAGACAGCAAGACAGGCAGCAAGCACAGACAACAAGCACAGGCAGCACAGGCAGCAAGCACAGGCAGCAAGCACAGGCAGCACAGGCACCACAGGCAGCAAGCACAGGCAGCACACGCAGCAAGCACAGGCAGCAAGCACAGGCAGCAAGGACAGGCAGCACAGGCAGAAAGCACAGGCAGCAAGCAGAGCAAGCACAGGCAGCACAGGCAGCAAGCACAGGCAGCACACGCAGCAAGCACGGGCAGCAAGCACATTCAGCAAGCACAGGCACCAAGCACAGGCAGCACAGGCAACAAGCACAGACAGCAAGCACAGGCAGCAAGCTCAGGCAGTAAGCACAGGCAGCAAGCACAGGCAGCAAGCACAGGCAGCAAGCACAAGCAAAAGCACAGGCAGTAAGCACAGGCAGCAAGCACACGCAGCAAGCACAGGCAGCACAGGTTGCAGGCACAGGCAGCACAGGCACCACAGGCAGCAAGCACAGGCAGCACACGCAGCAAGCACAGGCAGCACACGCAGCAAGCACAGGCAGCAAGCACAGGCAGCAAGCACAGGCAGCAAGGACAGGCAGCACAGGCAGAAAGCACAGGCAGCAAGCAGAGCAAGCACAGGCAGCAAGCACAGGCAGCACACGTAGCAAGCACGGGCAGCAAGCACAGACAGCAAGCACAGGCAGCAAGCACAGGCAGCACAGGCAACAAGCACAGACAGCAAGCACAGGCAGCACAGGCAACAAGCACAGACAGCAAGAACAGGCAGCAAGCACATGCAGCACAGGCAGCAAGCACAGGCACCAAGCACAGGCAGCAAGCACAGGCAGCACAGGCAGCAAGCACAGACAGCAAGCACAGACATCAAGCACAGGCAGCAAGCACAGGCAGCAGGCACAGGCAGCAAGAACAGGTAGCACAGGCAGCAAGCACAGGCAGCAAGTCCAGGCAGCACAGGCAGCAAGCACAGGCACCAAGCACAGGCAGCACAGGCAACAAGCACAGACAGCAAGCACAGGCAGCAAGCACATGCAGCACAGGCAGCAAGCACAGGCTGCAAGCACAGGCAGCAAGCCCAGGCAGCACAGGCAGCAAGCACAGGCACCAAGCACAGGCAGCACAGGCAGCAAGCACAGGCTGCAAGCACAGGCAGCAAGCCCAGGCAGCACAGGCAGCAAGCACAGGCACCAAGCACAGGCAGCACAGGCAACAAGCACAGACAGCAAGCACAGGCACCAAGCACAGGCAGCACAGGCAACAAGCACAGACAGCAAGCACAGGCAGCAAGCACAGGCAGCAAGCACAGGCAGCAAGCACAGGCACCAAGCACAGGCAGCACAGGCAACAAGCACAGACAGCAAGCACAGGCAGCAAGCACAGGCAGCAAGCACAGGCAGCAAGCACAAGCAAAAAGCACAGGCAGCAAGCACAGGCAGCAAGCACACGCAGCAAGCACAGGCAGCACAGGTTGCAAGCACAGGCTTCAAGCACAGGCAGCACAGGCAACAAGCACAGACAGCAAGCACAGGCAGCTAGCACATGCAGCACAGGCAGCAAGCACAATCAGCTAGCACATGCAGCAAGCATAGACAGCAAGCACAGGCAGCAAACACAGGCAGCACAGGTTGCAGGCACAGGCAGCACAGGCACCACAGGCAGCAAGCACAGGCAGCACACGCAGCAAGCACAGGCACCAAGCACAGGCAGCACAGTTAGCAAACACAGGCAGCACAGGCAGCAAGCACAGACAGCAAGCACAGGCAGCACAGGCAGCAAGCACAGGCAGCAAGCACAGACAGCAAGCACAGGCAGCAAGCACACGCAGCAAGCACAGACAGCAAGCACAGGCAACACAGGCAGCAAGCACAGGCACCAAGCACAGGCAGCAAGCACACACAGCAAGCACAGGCAGCAAGCACAGGCAGCACAGGTAGCATGCACAGGCAGCACAGGCACCACGGGCAGCACACGCAGCAAGCACAGGCACCAAGCACAGGCAGCACAGGTAGTAAAACACAGGCAGCAAAGGCAGCAAGCACAGGCAGCAAGCACAGGCAGCAAGCCCAGGCAGCACAGGCAGCAAGCACAGGCACCAAGCACAGGCAGCACAGGCAAAAAGCACAGACAGCAAGCACAGGCAGCAAGCACAGGCAGCAAGCACATGCAGCATAGGCAGCAAGCACAGGCAGCAAGCACAGGCAGCACAGGCAGCAAGCAGAGCCAGCAAGCACAGACAGCAAGCACAGACAGCAAGTACAGGCACCAAGCACAGGCAGCACAGGCAGCAAGAACAGACAGCAAGCACAGGCAGCAAGCATAGACAGCAAGCACAGGCAGCAAACACAGGCAGCAAACACCGGCAGCAAGCACAGACAGCAAGCACAGGCAGCAAACACAGGCAGCAAGCACAGGCAGCAAGCAGAGCCAGCAAGCACTGGCAGCAAGCATAGACAGCAAGCACAGGCAGCAAGCACAGGCAGCACAGGCAGCCAAGGCAGCAAACACAGGCAGCACAGGCAACAAGCACAGACAGCAAGCACAGACATCAAGCACAGGCAGCAAGCACAGACAGCAAGTACAGGCACCAAGCACAGGCAGCACAGGCAGCACAGGTAGCAGGCACAGGCAGCACAGGCAGCAAGCACAGGCAGCACAGGCAGCACAGGCAGGCAGCACAGGCAGCACAGGCAACAAGCACAGGCAGCAAGCACAGACAGCAAGCACAGACATCAAGCACAGGCAGCAAGCACAGGCAGCAGGCACAGGCAGCAAGAACAGGTAGCACAGGCAGCAAGCACAGGCAGCAAGTCCAGGCAGCACAGGCAGCAAGCACAGGCACCAAGCACAGGCAGCACAGGCAACAAGCACAGACAGCAAGCACAGGCAGCAAGCACATGCAGCACAGGCAGCAAGCACAGGCAGCAAGCAGAGCCAGCAAGCACTGGCAGCAAGCATAGCCAGCAAGCACAGGCAGCAAGCACTGGCAGCAAGCATAGACAGCAAGCACAGGCAGCAAGCACTGGCAGCAAGCATAGACAGCAAGCACAGGCAGCAAGCACAGGCAGCACAGGCAGCCAAGGCAGCAAGCACAGGCTTCAAGCACAGGCAGCACAGGCAACAAGCACAGACAGCAAGCACAGGCAGCAAGCACAGACAGCAAGCACAGACATCAAGCACAGGCAGCAAGCACAGGCAGCAAGCACAGACATCAAGCACAGGCAGCAAGCACAGGCAGCAAGCACAGACAAAAACACAGGCAGTAAGCACAGACAGCAAGCACAGGCAGCAAGCACAGACAGCAAGCACAGACATCAAGCACAGGCAGCAAGCACAGGCAGCAAGCAGAGCCAGCAAGCACTGGCAGCAAGCATAGACAGCAAGCACAGGCAGCAAGCACAGGCAGCACAGGCAGCCAAGGCAGCAAGCACAGGCTTCAAGCACAGGCAGCACAGGCAACAAGCACAGACAGCAAGCACAGGCAGCTAGCACATGCAGCACAGGCAGCAAGCACAAGCAGCAAGCACAGGCACCACAGGCAGCAAGCACAGGCAGCACAGGAAGCACAGGCAGTAAGCACAGGCAGCAAGCACAAGCAGCAAGCACAGGCACCACAGGCAGCACAGGAAGCACAGGCAGTAAGCACAGGCAGCACAGGCAGCACAGGCAGCAAGCACAGGCAGCAAGCACAGGCAGCACAGGCAGCCAAGGCAGCAAGCACAGGCAGCACAGGCAGCACAGGCAGCAAGCACAGGCAGCACACGCAGCAAGCACAGGCAGCAAGCACAGGCAACAAGGACAGGCAGCACAGGCAGAAAGCACAGGCAGCAAGCAGAGCAAGCACAGGCAGCACAGGCAGCACAGGCAGCAAGCACAGGCAGCACAGGCAGCAAGCACAGGCATCAAGCACAGGCAGCACAGGCAGCAAGCACAGACAGCAAGCACAGGCAGCAAGCATAGACAGCAAGCACAGGCAGCAAACACAGGCAGCAAGCACAGACAGCAAGATACAGGCAGCAAGCACAGACAGCAAGACAGGCAGCAAGCACAGGCAGCAAGCACAAGCAAAAAGCACAGGCAGCAAGCACAGGCAGCAAGCACACGCAGCAAGCACAGGCAGCACAGGTTGCAAGCACAGGCTTCAAGCACAGGCAGCACAGGCAACAAGCACAGACAGCAAGCACAGGCAGCTAGCACATGCAGCACAGGCAGCAAGCACAATCAGCTAGCACATGCAGCAAGCATAGACAGCAAGCACAGGCAGCAAACACAGGCAGCAAGCACAGACAGCAAGATACAGGCAGCAAGCACAGACAGCAAGCACAGGCAGCAAGCACAGGCAGCACAGGCAGCACAGACAGCAAGCACAGGCAGCACAGGCAGCACAGGCAGCACAGGCAGCAAGCACAGGCAGCACACGCAGCAAGCACAGGCAGCAAGCATAGGCAGCAAGAACAGGCAGCACAGGCAGAAAGCACAGGCAGCAAGCAGAGCAAGCACAGGCAGCAAGCACAGGCAGCAAGCACAGGCAGCAAGCACAGGCAGCACAGGCAGCAAGCACAGGCAGCAAGCACGGGCAGCAAGCATAGACAGCAAACACAGGCAGCAAACACAGGCCGGAAGCACAGACAGCAAGATACAGGCAGCACGCACAGGCAGCAAGCACAGACAGCAAGGACAGACAGCAAGGCAGGCAGCAAGCACAGACAGTAAGCACAGACAGCAAGCACAGGCAGCAAGCACAGGCAGCAAGCACAGGCAGCAAGCACAAGCAAAAAGCACAGGCAGCAAGCACAGGCAGCAAGCACACGCAGCAAGCACAGGCAGCACAGGTTGCAGGCACAGGCAGCACAGGCACCACAGGCAGCAAGCACAGGCAGCACACGCAGCAAGCACAGGCACCAAGCACAGGCAGCACAGGTAGCAAACACAGGCAGCACAGGCAGCAAGCACAGGCAGCAAGCACAGACAGCAAGCACAGGCAGCAAGCACACGCAGCAAGCACAGACAGCAAGCACAGGCAACACAGGCAGCATGCACAGGCACCAAGCACAGGCAGCAAGCACACACAGCAAGCACAGGCAGCAAGCACAGGCAGCACAGGCAGCATGCACAGGCAGCAAGCACAGGCAGCACAGGCAGCACAGGCAGCAAGCACAGGCAGCACAGGCAGCACAGGCAGCAAGCACAGGCAGCACACGCAGCAAGCACAGGCAGCAAGCACAGGCAACAAGGACAGGCAGCACAGGCAGCAAGCACAGGCAGCAAGCAGAGCAAGCACAGGCAGCACAGGTAGCACAGGCAGCAAGCACAGGCAGCACAGGCAGCAAGCACACGCAGCATGCACGGGCAGCAAGTACAGGCAGCACAGGCACTAAGCACAGGCAGCACAGGCAGCACAGGCAGCAAGCACAGGCAGCAAGCACAGGCAGCACAGGCAGCACAGGCAGCACCTGCAGCAAGCACAGGCAGCAAGCACAGGCAGCACAGGCAGCAAGCACAGGCACCAAGCACAGGCAGCACAGGCAACAAGCACAGACAGCAAGCACAGGCAGCAAGCACAGGCAGCAAGCACAGGCAGCAAGCACAGGCACCAAGCACAGGCAGCACAGGCAACAAGCACAGACAGCAAGCACAGGCAGCAAGCACAGGCAGCAAGCACAGGCAGCAAGCACAGGCACCAAGCACAGGCAGCACAGGCAACAAGCACAGACAGCAAGCACAGGCAGCAAGCACAGGCAGCAAGCACAGGCAGCAAGCACAGGCACCAAGCACAGGCAGCACAGGCAACAAGCACAGACAGCAAGCACAGGCAGCAAGCACAGGCAGCAAGCACAGGCAGCAAGCACAAGCAAAAAGCACAGGCAGCAAGCACAGGCAGCAAGCACACGCAGCAAGCACAGGCAGCACAGGTTGCAAGCACAGGCTTCAAGCACAGGCAGCACAGGCAACAAGCACAGACAGCAAGCACAGGCAGCTAGCACATGCAGCACAGGCAGCAAGCACAATCAGCTAGCACATGCAGCAAGCATAGACAGCAAGCACAGGCAGCAAACACAGGCAGCACAGGTTGCAGGCACAGGCAGCACAGGCACCACAGGCAGCAAGCACAGGCAGCACACGCAGCAAGCACAGGCACCAAGCAAAGGCAGCACAGTTAGCAAACACAGGCAGCACAGGCAGCAAGCACAGGCAGCAAGCACAGACAGCAAGCACAGGCAGCACAGGCAGCAAGCACAGGCAGCAAGCACAGACAGCAAGCACAGGCAGCAAGCACACGCAGCAAGCACAGACAGCAAGCACAGGCAACACAGGCAGCAAGCACAGGCACCAAGCACAGGCAGCAAGCACACACAGCAAGCACAGGCAGCAAGCACAGGCAGCACAGGTAGCATGCACAGGCAGCACAGGCACCACGGGCAGCACACGCAGCAAGCACAGGCACCAAGCACAGGCAGCACAGGTAGTAAAACACAGGCAGCAAAGGCAGCAAGCACAGGCAGCAAGCACAGGCAGCAACCCAGGCAGCACAGGCAGCAAGCACAGGCACCAAGCACAGGCAGCACAGGCAAAAAGCACAGACAGCAAGCACAGGCAGCAAGCACAGGCAGCAAGCACATGCAGCATAGGCAGCAAGCACAGGCAGCAAGCACAGGCAGCACAGGCAGCAAGCAGAGCCAGCAAGCACAGACAGCAAGCACAGACAGCAAGTACAGGCACCAAGCACAGGCAGCACAGGCAGCAAACACAGGCAGCAAACACCGGCAGCAAGCACAGACAGCAAGCACAGGCAGCAAACACAGGCAGCAAACACCGGCAGCAAGCACAGACAGCAAGCACAGGCAGCAAACACAGGCAGCAAGCACAGGCAGCAAGCAGAGCCAGCAAGCACTGGCAGCAAGCATAGACAGCAAGCACAGGCAGCAAGCACAGGCAGCACAGGCAGCCAAGGCAGCAAACACAGGCAGCACAGGCAACAAGCACAGACAGCAAGCCCAGACATCAAGCACAGGCAGCAAGCACAGACAGCAAGTACAGGCACCAAGCACAGGCAGCACAGGCAGCAAGCACAGGCAGCACAGGTAGCAGGAACAGGCAGCACAGGCAGCAAGCACAGGCAGCACAGGCAGCACAGGCAGCAAGCACAGGCAGCACAGGCAGCACAGGCAGCAAGCACAGACAGCAAGCACAGACATCAAGCACAGGCAGCAAGCACAGGCAGCAGGCACAGGCAGCAAGAACAGGTAGCACAGGCAGCAAGCACAGGCAGCAAGTCCAGGCAGCACAGGCAGCAAGCACAGGCACCAAGCACAGGCAGCACAGGCAACAAGCACAGACAGCAAGCACAGGCAGCAAGCACATGCAGCACAGGCAGCAAGCACAGGCAGCAAGCAGAGCCAGCAAGCACTGGCAGCAAGCATAGCCAGCAAGCACAGGCAGCAAGCACTGGCAGCAAGCATAGACAGCAAGCACAGGCAGCAAGCACAGGCAGCACAGGCAGCCAAGGCAGCAAGCACAGGCTTCAAGCACAGGCAGCACAGGCAACAAGCACAGACAGCAAGCACAGGCAGCAAGCACAGACAGCAAGCACAGACATCAAGCACAGGCAGCAAGCACAGGCAGCAAGCACAGACATCAAGCACAGGCAACAAGGACAGGCAGCAAGCACAGACAGCAAGATACAGGCAGCAAGCACAGACAGCAAGCACAGGCACCAAGCACAGACAGCAAGCACAGACATCAAGCACAGGCAGCAAGCACAGGCAGCAAGCAGAGCCAGCAAGCACAGGCAGCAAACACAGGCAGCAAGCACAGACAGCAAGATACAGGCAGCAAGCACAGACAGCAAGACAGGCAGCAAGCACAGGCAGCAAGCACAGGCAGCAAGCACAGGCAGCAAGCACAAGCAAAAAGCACAGGCAGCAAGCACAGGCAGCAAGCACACGCAGCAAGCACAGGCAGCACAGGTTGCAAGCACAGGCTTCAAGCACAGGCAGCACAGGCAACAAGCACAGACAGCAAGCACAGGCAGCTAGCACATGCAGCACAGGCAGCAAGCACAATCAGCTAGCACATGCAGCAAGCATAGACAGCAAGCACAGGCAGCAAACACAGGCAGCAAGCACAGACAGCAAGATACAGGCAGCAAGCACAGGCAGCAAGCACAGGCAGCAAGCACAGGCAGCACAGGCAGCACAGACAGCAAGCACAGGCAGCACAGGCAGCAAGCACAGGCACCAAGCACAGGCAGCACAGGCAACAAGCACAGACAGCAAGCACAGGCAGCAAGCACAGGCAGTAAGCACAGGCAGCAAGCACAGGCAGCAAGCACAGGCAGCAAGCACAGGCAGCAAGCACAGGCAGCAAGCACACGCAGCACAGGTTGCAGGCACAGGCAGCACAGGCACCACAGGCAGCAAGCACAGGCAGCACACGCAGCAAGCACAGGCAGCAAGCACAGGCAGCAAGGACAGGCAGCACAGGCAGAAAGCACAGGCAGCAAGCACAGGCACCAAGCACAGGCAGCACAGGCAACAAGCACAGACAGCAAGCACAGGCAGCAAGCACAGGCAGCAAGCACAGGCAGCAAGCACAGGCAGCAAGCACAGGCAGCACAGGCAGCAAGCACAGGCAGCAAGCACGGGCAGCAAGCATAGACAGCAAACACAGGCAGCAAACACAGGCCGGAAGCACAGACAGCAAGATACAGGCAGCACGCACAGGCAGCAAGCACAGACAGCAAGGACAGACAGCAAGGCAGGCAGCAAGCACAGACAGTAAGCACAGACAGCAAGCACAGGCAGCAAGCACAGGCAGCAAGCACAGGCAGCAAGCACAAGCAAAAAGCACAGGCAGCAAGCACAGGCAGCAAGCACACGCAGCAAGCACAGGCAGCACAGGTTGCAGGCACAGGCAGCACAGGCACCACAGGCAGCAAGCACAGGCAGCACACGCAGCAAGCACAGGCACCAAGCACAGGCAGCACAGGTAGCAAACACAGGCAGCACAGGCAGCAAGCACAGGCAGCAAGCACAGACAGCAAGCACAGGCAGCAAGCACACGCAGCAAGCACAGACAGCAAGCACAGGCAACACAGGCAGCATGCACAGGCACCAAGCACAGGCAGCAAGCACACACAGCAAGCACAGGCAGCAAGCACAGGCAGCACAGGCAGCATGCACAGGCAGCAAGCACAGGCAGCACAGGCAGCACAGGCAGCAAGCACAGGCAGCACAGGCAGCACAGGCAGCAAGCACAGGCAGCACACGCAGCAAGCACAGGCAGCAAGCACAGGCAACAAGGACAGGCAGCACAGGCAGCAAGCACAGGCAGCAAGCAGAGCAAGCACAGGCAGCACAGGTAGCACAGGCAGCAAGCACAGGCAGCACAGGCAGCAAGCACACGCAGCATGCACGGGCAGCAAGTACAGGCAGCACAGGCACTAAGCACAGGCAGCACAGGCAGCACAGGCAGCAAGCACAGGCAGCAAGCACAGGCAGCACAGGCAGCACAGGCAGCACCTGCAGCAAGCACAGGCAGCAAGCACAGGCAGCACAGGCAGCAAGCACAGGCACCAAGCACAGGCAGCACAGGCAACAAGCACAGACAGCAAGCACAGGCAGCAAGCACAGGCAGCAAGCACAGGCAGCAAGCACAGGCACCAAGCACAGGCAGCACAGGCAACAAGCACAGACAGCAAGCACAGGCAGCAAGCACAGGCAGCAAGCACAGGCAGCAAGCACAGGCACCAAGCACAGGCAGCACAGGCAACAAGCACAGACAGCAAGCACAGGCAGCAAGCACAGGCAGCAAGCACAGGCAGCAAGCACAGGCACCAAGCACAGGCAGCACAGGCAACAAGCACAGACAGCAAGCACAGGCAGCAAGCACAGGCAGCAAGCACAGGCAGCAAGCACAAGCAAAAAGCACAGGCAGCAAGCACAGGCAGCAAGCACACGCAGCAAGCACAGGCAGCACAGGTTGCAAGCACAGGCTTCAAGCACAGGCAGCACAGGCAACAAGCACAGACAGCAAGCACAGGCAGCTAGCACATGCAGCACAGGCAGCAAGCACAATCAGCTAGCACATGCAGCAAGCATAGACAGCAAGCACAGGCAGCAAACACAGGCAGCACAGGTTGCAGGCACAGGCAGCACAGGCACCACAGGCAGCAAGCACAGGCAGCACACGCAGCAAGCACAGGCACCAAGCAAAGGCAGCACAGTTAGCAAACACAGGCAGCACAGGCAGCAAGCACAGGCAGCAAGCACAGACAGCAAGCACAGGCAGCACAGGCAGCAAGCACAGGCAGCAAGCACAGACAGCAAGCACAGGCAGCAAGCACACGCAGCAAGCACAGACAGCAAGCACAGGCAACACAGGCAGCAAGCACAGGCACCAAGCACAGGCAGCAAGCACACACAGCAAGCACAGGCAGCAAGCACAGGCAGCACAGGTAGCAT
This sequence comes from Priocnemis perturbator, assembly GCA_963942575.1. Classification (NCBI taxonomy): domain Eukaryota; kingdom Metazoa; phylum Arthropoda; class Insecta; order Hymenoptera; family Pompilidae; genus Priocnemis; species Priocnemis perturbator. The sequence continues at coordinate 5,648,909 of CAWWDK010000042.1, forward strand.
GCACAGGCACCACGGGCAGCACACGCAGCAAGCACAGGCACCAAGCACAGGCAGCACAGGTAGTAAAACACAGGCAGCAAAGGCAGCAAGCACAGGCAGCAAGCACAGGCAGCAACCCAGGCAGCACAGGCAGCAAGCACAGGCACCAAGCACAGGCAGCACAGGCAAAAAGCACAGACAGCAAGCACAGGCAGCAAGCACAGGCAGCAAGCACATGCAGCATAGGCAGCAAGCACAGGCAGCAAGCACAGGCAGCACAGGCAGCAAGCAGAGCCAGCAAGCACAGACAGCAAGCACAGACAGCAAGTACAGGCACCAAGCACAGGCAGCACAGGCAGCAAACACAGGCAGCAAACACCGGCAGCAAGCACAGACAGCAAGCACAGGCAGCAAACACAGGCAGCAAACACCGGCAGCAAGCACAGACAGCAAGCACAGGCAGCAAACACAGGCAGCAAGCACAGGCAGCAAGCAGAGCCAGCAAGCACTGGCAGCAAGCATAGACAGCAAGCACAGGCAGCAAGCACAGGCAGCACAGGCAGCCAAGGCAGCAAACACAGGCAGCACAGGCAACAAGCACAGACAGCAAGCCCAGACATCAAGCACAGGCAGCAAGCACAGACAGCAAGTACAGGCACCAAGCACAGGCAGCACAGGCAGCAAGCACAGGCAGCACAGGTAGCAGGAACAGGCAGCACAGGCAGCAAGCACAGGCAGCACAGGCAGCACAGGCAGCAAGCACAGGCAGCACAGGCAGCACAGGCAGCAAGCACAGACAGCAAGCACAGACATCAAGCACAGGCAGCAAGCACAGGCAGCAGGCACAGGCAGCAAGAACAGGTAGCACAGGCAGCAAGCACAGGCAGCAAGTCCAGGCAGCACAGGCAGCAAGCACAGGCACCAAGCACAGGCAGCACAGGCAACAAGCACAGACAGCAAGCACAGGCAGCAAGCACATGCAGCACAGGCAGCAAGCACAGGCAGCAAGCAGAGCCAGCAAGCACTGGCAGCAAGCATAGCCAGCAAGCACAGGCAGCAAGCACTGGCAGCAAGCATAGACAGCAAGCACAGGCAGCAAGCACAGGCAGCACAGGCAGCCAAGGCAGCAAGCACAGGCTTCAAGCACAGGCAGCACAGGCAACAAGCACAGACAGCAAGCACAGGCAGCAAGCACAGACAGCAAGCACAGACATCAAGCACAGGCAGCAAGCACAGGCAGCAAGCACAGACATCAAGCACAGGCAACAAGGACAGGCAGCAAGCACAGACAGCAAGATACAGGCAGCAAGCACAGACAGCAAGCACAGGCACCAAGCACAGACAGCAAGCACAGACATCAAGCACAGGCAGCAAGCACAGGCAGCAAGCAGAGCCAGCAAGCACAGGCAGCAAACACAGGCAGCAAGCACAGACAGCAAGATACAGGCAGCAAGCACAGACAGCAAGACAGGCAGCAAGCACAGGCAGCAAGCACAGGCAGCAAGCACAGGCAGCAAGCACAAGCAAAAAGCACAGGCAGCAAGCACAGGCAGCAAGCACAGGCAGCACAGGTTGCAAGCACAGGCTTCAAGCACAGGCAGCACAGGCAACAAGCACAGACAGCAAGCACAGGCAGCTAGCACATGCAGCACAGGCAGCAAGCACAATCAGCTAGCACATGCAGCAAGCATAGACAGCAAGCACAGGCAGCAAACACAGGCAGCAAGCACAGACAGCAAGATACAGGCAGCAAGCACAGGCAGCAAGCACAGGCAGCAAGCACAGGCAGCACAGGCAGCACAGACAGCAAGCACAGGCAGCACAGGCAGCAAGCACAGGCACCAAGCACAGGCAGCACAGGCAACAAGCACAGACAGCAAGCACAGGCAGCAAGCACAGGCAGTAAGCACAGGCAGCAAGCACAGGCAGCAAGCACAGGCAGCAAGCACAGGCAGCAAGCACAGGCAGCAAGCACAGGCAGCAAGCACACGCAGCACAGGTTGCAGGCACAGGCAGCACAGGCACCACAGGCAGCAAGCACAGGCAGCACACGCAGCAAGCACAGGCAGCAAGCACAGGCAGCAAGGACAGGCAGCACAGGCAGAAAGCACAGGCAGCAAGCACAGGCACCAAGCACAGGCAGCACAGGCAACAAGCACAGACAGCAAGCACAGGCAGCAAGCACAGGCAGTAAGCACAGGCAGCAAGCACTGGCAGCAAGCACAGGCAGTAAACACAGGCACCAAGCACAGGCAGCACAGGCAGCAAGCACAGGCACCAAGCGCAGGCAGCACAGGCAGCAAGCACAGACAGCAAGCACAGGCAGCAAGCATAGACAGCAAGCACAGGCAGCAAACACAGGCAGCAAGCACAGACAGCAAGATACAGGCAGCAAGCACAGACAGCAAGACAGGCAGCAAGCACAGACAGCAAGCACAGGCAGCACAGGCAGCAAGCACAGGCAGCAAGCACAGGCAGCAAGCACAGGCAGCACAGGCAGCACAGGCAGCAAGCACAGACAGCAAGCACAGACAGCAAGCACAGGCAGCAAGCACAGACATCAAGCACAGGCAGCACAGGCAGCAAACACAGACAGCAAGCACAGGCAGCACAGGCACCACAGGCAGCAAGCACAGGCAGCAAGCACAGGCAGCACAGGCAGCACAGGCAGCAAGCACAGGCAGCACAGGCAGCATGCACAGGCACCAAGCACAGGCAGCACAGGCAGCCAAGGCAGCAAGCACAGGCAGCAAGCACAGACATCAAGCACAGGCAGCACAGGCAGCAAACACAGACAGCAAGCACAGGCAGCACAGGCACCACAGGCAGCAAGCACAGGCAGCAAGCACAGGCAGCACAGGCAGCACAGGCAGCAAGCACAGGCAGCACACGCAGCAAGCACAGGCAGCAAGCACAGGCAACAAGGACAGGCAGCAAGCACAGACAGCAAGATACAGGCAGCAAGCACAGACAGCAAGCACAGGCACCAAGCACAGGCAGCACAGGCAGCAAGCGCAGACAGCAAGCACAGGCAGCAAGCATAGACAGCAAGCACAGGCAGCAAACACAGGCAGCAAGCACAGACAGCAAGATACAGGCAGCAAGCACAGACAGCAAGACAGGCAGCAAGCACAGGCAGCAAGCACAGGCAGCAAGCACAGGCAGCAAGCACAAGCAAAAAGCACAGGCAGCAAGCACAGGCAGCAAGCACACGCAGCAAGCACAGGCAGCACAGGTTGCAAGCACAGGCTTCAAGCACAGGCAGCACAGGCAACAAGCACAGACAGCAAGCACAGGCAGCTAGCACATGCAGCACAGGCAGCAAGCACAATCAGCTAGCACATGCAGCAAGCATAGACAGCAAGCACAGGCAGCAAACACAGGCAGCAAGCACAGACAGCAAGATACAGGCAGCAAGCACAGACAGCAAGCACAGGCAGCAAGCACAGGCAGCACAGGCAGCACAGACAGCAAGCACAGGCAGCACAGGCAGCACAGGCAGCACAGGCAGCAAGCACAGGCAGCACACGCAGCAAGCACAGGCAGCAAGCATAGGCAGCAAGAACAGGCAGCACAGGCAGAAAGCACAGGCAGCAAGCAGAGCAAGCACAGGCAGCAAGCACAGGCAGCAAGCACAGGCAGCAAGCACAGGCAGCAAGCACGGGCAGCAAGCATAGACAGCAAACACAGGCAGCAAACACAGGCCGGAAGCACAGACAGCAAGATACAGGCAGCACGCACAGGCAGCAAGCACAGACAGCAAGGACAGACAGCAAGGCAGGCAGCAAGCACAGGCAGCAAGCACAAGCAAAAAGCACAGGCAGCAAGCACAGGCAGCAAGCACACGCAGCAAGCACAGGCAGCACAGGTTGCAGGCACAGGCAGCACAGGCACCACAGGCAGCAAGCACAGGCAGCACACGCAGCAAGCACAGGCACCAAGCACAGGCAGCACAGGTAGCAAACACAGGCAGCACAGGCAGCAAGCACAGGCAGCAAGCACAGACAGCAAGCACAGGCAGCAAGCACACGCAGCAAGCACAGACAGCAAGCACAGGCAACACAGGCAGCATGCACAGGCACCAAGCACAGGCAGCAAGCACACACAGCAAGCACAGGCAGCAAGCACAGGCAGCACAGGCAGCATGCACAGGCAGCAAGCACAGGCAGCACAGGCAGCACAGGCAGCAAGCACAGGCAGCACAGGCAGCAAGCACTGGCAACAAGGACAGGCAGCACAGGCAGAAAGCACAGGCAGCAAGCAGAGCAAGCACAGGCAGCACAGGTAGCACAGGCAGCAAGCACAGGCAGCACAGGCAGCAAGCACAGGCATCACACGCAGCAAGCACGGGCAGCAAGTACAGGCAGCACAGGCAGTAAGCACAGGCAGCACAGGCAGCACAGGCAGCAAGCACAGGCAGCAAGCACAGGCAGCACAGGCAGCACAGGCAGCACCTGCAGCAAGCACAGGCAGCAAGCACAGGCAGCACAGGCAGCAAGCACAGGCTGCAAGCACAGGCAGCAAGCCCAGGCAGCACAGGCAGCAAGCACAGGCACCAAGCACAGGCAGCACAGGCAACAAGCACAGACAGCAAGCACAGGCAGCAAGCACAGGCAGTAAGCACAGGCAGCAAGAACTGGCAGCAAGCACAGGCAGCAAGCACAGGCAGCAAGCCCAGGCAGCACAGGCAGCAAGCACAGGCAGCAAGCACAGGCAACAAGCACAGACAGCAAGCACAGGCAGCAAGCACAGGCAGCAAGCACAGGCAGCAAGCACAGGCAGCAAGCACAGGCAGCAAGCACAGGCAGCAAGCACACGCAGCAAGCACAGGCAGCACAGGTTGCAGGCACAGGCAGCACAGGCACCACAGGCAGCAAGCACAGGCAGCACAGGCAGCAAGCACAGGCACCAAGCACAGACAGCACAGGCAACAAGCACAGACAGCAAGCACAGGCAGCAAGCACAGGCAGTAAGCACAGGCAGCAAGAACTGGCAGCAAGCACAGGCAGCAAGCACAGGCAGCAAGCCCAGGCAGCACAGGCAGCAAGCACAGGCAGCAAGCACAGGCAGCACAGGCAACAAGCACAGACAGCAAGCACAGGCAGCAAGCACAGGCAGCAAGCACAGGCAGCAAGCACAGGCAGCAAGCACAGGCAGCAAGCACAGGCAGCAAGCACAGGCAGCAAGCACAGGCAGCAAGCACAGGCAGCAAGCACACGCAGCAAGCACAGGCAGCACAGGTTGCAGGCACAGGCAGCACAGGCACCACAGGCAGCAAGCACAGGCAGCACACGCAGCAAGCACAGGCAGCAAGCACAGGCAGCACAGGCAGAAAGCACAGGCAGCAAGCACAGGCACCAAGCACAGGCAGCACAGGCAACAAGCACAGACAGCAAGCACAGGCAGCAAGCACAGGCAGTAAGCACAGGCAGCAAGCACTGGCAGCAAGCACAGGCAGTAAACACAGGCACCAAGCACAGGCAGCACAGGCAGCAAGCACAGGCACCAAGCGCAGGCAGCACAGGCAGCAAGCACAGACAGCAAGCACAGGCAGCAAGCATAGACAGCAAGCACAGGCAGCAAACACAGGCAGCAAGCACAGGCAGCAAACACAGGCAGCAAGCACAGACAGCAAGATACAGGCAGCAAGCACAGACAGCAAGACAGGCAGCAAGCACAGACAGCAAGCACAGGCAGCACAGGCAGCAAGCACAGGCAGCAAGCACAGGCAGCAAGCACAGGCAGCACAGGTTGCAGGCACAGGCAGCACAGGCACCACAGGCAGCAAGCACAGGCAGCACAGGCAGCAAGCACAGGCACCAAGCACAGGCAGCACAGGCAACAAGCACAGACAGCAAGCACAGGCAGCAAGCACAGGCAGTAAGCACAGGCAGCAAGAACTGGCAGCAAGCACAGGCAGCAAGCACAGGCAGCAAGCCCAGGCAGCACAGGCAGCAAGCACAGGCAGCACAGGTTGCAGGCACAGGCAGCACAGGCACCACAGGCAGCAAGCACAGGCAGCACACGCAGCAAGCACAGGCACCAAGCACAGGCAGCACAGGTAGCAAACACAGGCAGCACAGGCAGCAAGCACAGGCAGCAAGCACAGACAGCAAGCACAGGCAGCAAGCACAGGCAGCAAGCACAGGCAGCACAGGCAGCACAGGCAGCACCTGCAGCAAGCACAGGCAGCAAGCACAGGCAGCACAGGCAGCAAGCACAGGCTGCAAGCACAGGCAGCAAGCCCAGGCAGCACAGGCAGCAAGCACAGGCACCAAGCACAGGCAGCACAGGCAACAAGCACAGACAGCAAGCACAGGCAGCAAGCACAGGCAGTAAGCACAGGCAGCAAGAACTGGCAGCAAGCACAGGCAGCAAGCACAGGCAGCAAGCACAGGCAGCACAGGCACCACAGGCAGCAAGCACAGGCAGCACACGCAGCAAGCACAGGCAGCAAGCACAGGCAGCAAGGACAGGCAGCACAGGCAGAAAGCACAGGCAGCAAGCAGAGCAAGCACAGGCAGCACAGGCAGCAAGCACAGGCAGCACACGCAGCAAGCACGGGCAGCAAGCACAGGCAGCAAGCACAGGCACCAAGCACAGGCAGCACGGGCAACAAGCACAGACAGCAAGCACAGGCAGCAAGCACAGGCAGTAAGCACAGGCAGCAAGCACTGGCAGCAAGCACAGGCAGTAAACACAGGCACCAAGCACAGGCAGCACAGGCAGCAAGCACAGGCACCAAGCGCAGGCAGCACAGGCAGCAAGCACAGACAGCAAGCACAGGCAGCAAGCATAGACAGCAAGCACAGGCAGCAAACACAGGCAGCAAGCACAGACAGCAAGATACAGGCAGCAAGCACAGACAGCAAGCACAGGCAGCAAGCACAGGCAGCAAGCACAGACATCAAGCACAGGCAGCAAGCACAGGCAGCACAGGCAGCACAGGCAGCACAGGCAGCAAACACAGGCAGCAAGCACAGGCAGCAAGCACAGGTAGCACAGGCAGCAAGCACAGGCAGCAAGCACAGGCAGCAAGCACAGGCAGTAAGCACAGGCAGCAAGCACTGGCAGCAAGCACAGGCAGCAAGCACAGGCAGCAAGCCCAGGCAGCACAGGCAGCAGGCACAGGCGGCAAGCACAGGCAGCACAGGCAACAAGCACAGACAGCAAGCACAGGCAGCAAGCACAGGCAGTAAGCACATGCAGCAAGCACTGGCAGCAAGCACAGGCAGCAAACACAGGCACCAAGCACAGGCAGCACAGGCAGCAAGCACAGGCACCAAGCACAGGCAGCACAGGCAGCACAGGCAGCAAGCACAGACAGCAAGCACAGGCAGCAAGCATAGACAGCAAGCACAGGCAGCAAACACAGGCAGCAAGCACAGGCAGCATAGGCAGCAAGCACAGACAGCAAGCACGGACAGCAAGCACAGGCAGCAAGCACAGACATCAAGCACAGGCAGCAAGCACAGGCAGCACAGGCAGCACAGGCAGCACAGGCAGCAAACACAGGCAGCAAGCACAGGCAGCAAGCACTGGCAGCAAGCACAGACAGCGTAGGCAGCAAGCACAGGCAGCAAGCATAGACAGCAAGCACAGGCAGCAAACACAGGCAGCAAGCACAGACAGCAAGATACAGGCAGCAAGCACAGACAGCAAGCACAGGCAGCAAGCACAGGCAGCAAGCACAGGCAGCACAGGCAGCAAGCACAGGCAGCAAGCACAGGCAGCAAGCACAGGCACCAAGCACAGGCAGCACAGGCACCACACGCAGCAAGCACAGGCAGCAAGCACAGGCAGCACAGGCAGCACAGGCAGCACAGGCAGCACAGGCAGCAAGCACAGGCAGCACAGGCAGCAAGCACAGGCAGCAAGCACAGGCAGCAAGCACTGGCAGCAAGCACAGGCAGCGTAGGCAGCAAGCACAGGCAGCAAGCATAGACAGCAAGCACAGGCAGCAAACACAGGCAGCAAGCACAGACAGCAAGATACAGGCAGCAAGCACAGACAGCAAGCACAGGCAGCAAGCACAGGCAGCACAGGCAGCACAGGCAGCAAGCACAGGCAGCACAGGCAGCACAGGCAGCAAGCACAGGCAGTAAGCACAGGCAGTAAGCACAGGCAGCAAGCACTGGCAGCAAGCACAGGCAGCAAGCATAGACAGCAAGCACAGGCAGCAAACACAGGCAGCAAGCACAGACAGCAAGATACAGGCAGCAAGCACAGACAGCAAGCACAGGCAGCAAGCACAGGCAGCACAGGCAGCACAGGCAGCAAGCACAGGCAGCACAGGCAGCACAGGCAGCAAGCACAGGCAGCAAGAACTGGCAGCAAGCACAGGCAGCAAGCACAGGCAGCAAGCCCAGGCAGCACAGGCAGCAAGCACAGGCAGCACAGGTTGCAGGCACAGGCAGCACAGGCACCACAGGCAGCAAGCACAGGCAGCACACGCAGCAAGCACAGGCACCAAGCACAGGCAGCACAGGTAGCAAACACAGGCAGCACAGGCAGCAAGCACAGACAGCAAGCACAGGCAGCAAGCACAGGCAGCAAGCACAGGCAGCACAGGCAGCAAGCACAGGCACCAAACACAGGCAGCACAGGCAGCACAGGCAGCAAGCACAGACAGCAAGCACAGGCAGCAAGCATAGACAGCAAGCACAGGCAGCAAACACAGGCAGCAAGCACAGGCAGCATAGGCAGCAAGCACAGACAGCAAGCACAGACAGCAAGCACAGACAGCAAGCACAGGCAGCAAGCACAGGCAGCAAGCACAGGCAGCACAGGCAGCACAGGCAGCACAGGCAGCAAACACAGGCAGATAGCACAGGCAGCAAGCACAGGCAGCAAGCATAGGCAGCAAGAACAGGCAGCACAGGCAGCAAGCACAGGCAGCAAGCACAGGCAGTAAGCACAGGCAGTAAGCACAGGCAGCAAGCACTGGCAGCAAGCACAGGCAGCAAACACAGGCACCAAGCACAGGCAGCACAGGCAGCAAGAACAGGCACCAAGCACAGGCAGCACAGGCAGCACAGGCAGCAAGCACAGACAGCAAGCATAGACAGCAAGCACAGGCAGTAAGCACAGGCAGCAAGCACAGACAGCAAGCACAGACATCAAGCACAGGCAGCACAGGCACCACAGGCAGCAAGCACAGGCAGCACAGGCAGCACAGGCAGCAAGCACAGGCAGTATGCACAGGCAGCACAGGCAGCAAGCACAGGCAGTAAGCACAGGCAGCACAGGCAACAAGCACAGACAGCAAGCACAGGCAGCACAGGCAACAAGCACAGACAGCAAGCACACGCAGCAAGCACAGGCAGCAAGCACAGGCAGCAAGCACAGGCAGCACAGGCAACAAGCACAGACAGCAAGCACAGGCAGCAAGCACAGGCAGTAAGCACAGGCAGCAAGAACTGGCAGCAAGCACAGGCAGCAAGCACAGGCAGCAAACACAGGCACCAAGCACAGGCAGCACAGGCAGCAAGCACAGGCACCAAGCACAGGCAGCACAGGCAGCACAGGCAGCAAGCACAGACAGCAAGCACAGGTAACAAGCACAGACAGCAAGCACAGGCAGCACAGGCAACAAGCACAGACAGCAAGCACAGGCAGCAAGCACAGGCAGCACAGGTAGCACAGGCAGTAAGCACAGGCAGCAAGCACAGACAGCAAGCACAGACATCAAGCACAGGCAGCACAGGCACCACAGGCAGCAAGCACAGGCAGCACAGGCAGCACAGGCAGCATGCACAGGCAGTAAGCACAGGCAGCAAGCACAGGCAGTAAGCACAGGCAGCACAGGCAGCAAGCACAGGCAGTAAGCACAGGCAGCACAGGCAACAAGCACAGACAGCAAGCACAGGCAGCACAGGCAACAAGCACAGACAGCAAGCACAGGCAGCAAGCACAGGCAGCAAGCACAGGCAGCAAGCACAGGCAGCACAGGCAACAAGCACAGACAGCAAGCACAGGCAGCAAGCACAGGCAGTAAGCACAGGCAGCAAGAACTGGCAGCAAGCACAGGCAGCAAGCACAGGCAGCAAACACAGGCACCAAGCACAGGCAGCACAGGCAGCAAGCACAGGCACCAAGCACAGGCAGCACAGGCAGCACAGGCAGCAAGCACAGACAGCAAGCACAGGCAGCAAGCATAGACAGCAAGCACAGGCAGCAAACACAGGCAGCAAGCACAGGCAGCATAGGCAGCAAGCACAGACAGCAAGCACAGGCAGCAAGCACAGGCAGCAAGCACAGGCAGCAAGCACAGGCAGCACAGGCAGCACAGGCAGCACAGGCAGCAAACACAGGCAGAAAGCACAGGCAGCAAGCACAGGCAGCAAGCATAGGCAGCAAGAACAGGCAGCACAGGCAGCAAGCACAGGCAGCAAGCACAGGCAGTAAGCACAGGCAGTAAGCACAGGCAGCAAGCACTGGCAGCAAGCACAGGCAGCACAGGCAGCACAGGCAGCAAGTACAGGCAGCAGAGGCAGCACAGGCAGCAAGCACAGGCAGCAAGCACAGGCAGCAAGCACAGGCAGCAAGCACAGCAAGCACTGGCAGCAAGCATAGACAGCAAGCACAGGCAGCAAGCACAGGCAGCAAGCACAGGCAGCAAGCACAGGCAGCAAGCACGGGCAGCAAGCATAGACAGCAAACACAGGCAGCAAACACAGGCCGGAAGCACAGACAGCAAGATACAGGCAGCACGCACAGGCAGCAAGCACAGACAGCAAGGACAGACAGCAAGGCAGGCAGCAAGCACAGGCAGCAAGCACAAGCAAAAAGCACAGGCAGCAAGCACAGGCAGCAAGCACACGCAGCAAGCACAGGCAGCACAGGTTGCAGGCACAGGCAGCACAGGCACCACAGGCAGCAAGCACAGGCAGCACACGCAGCAAGCACAGGCACCAAGCACAGGCAGCACAGGTAGCAAACACAGGCAGCACAGGCAGCAAGCACAGGCAGCAAGCACAGACAGCAAGCACAGGCAGCAAGCACACGCAGCAAGCACAGACAGCAAGCACAGGCAACACAGGCAGCATGCACAGGCACCAAGCACAGGCAGCAAGCACACACAGCAAGCACAGGCAGCAAGCACAGGCAGCACAGGCAGCATGCACAGGCAGCAAGCACAGGCAGCACAGGCAGCACAGGCAGCAAGCACAGGCAGCACAGGCAGCAAGCACTGGCAACAAGGACAGGCAGCACAGGCAGAAAGCACAGGCAGCAAGCAGAGCAAGCACAGGCAGCACAGGTAGCACAGGCAGCAAGCACAGGCAGCACAGGCAGCAAGCACAGGCAGCACACGCAGCAAGCACGGGCAGCAAGTACAGGCAGCACAGGCAGTAAGCACAGGCAGCACAGGCAGCACAGGCAGCAAGCACAGGCAGCAAGCACAGGCAGCACAGGCAGCACAGGCAGCACCTGCAGCAAGCACAGGCAGCAAGCACAGGCAGCACAGGCAGCAAGCACAGGCTGCAAGCACAGGCAGCAAGCCCAGGCAGCACAGGCAGCAAGCACAGGCACCAAGCACAGGCAGCACAGGCAACAAGCACAGACAGCAAGCACAGGCAGCAAGCACAGGCAGTAAGCACAGGCAGCAAGAACTGGCAGCAAGCACAGGCAGCAAGCACAGGCAGCAAGCCCAGGCAGCACAGGCAGCAAGCACAGGCAGCAAGCACAGGCAACAAGCACAGACAGCAAGCACAGGCAGCAAGCACAGGCAGCAAGCACAGGCAGCAAGCACAGGCAGCAAGCACAGGCAGCAAGCACAGGCAGCAAGCACACGCAGCAAGCACAGGCAGCACAGGTTGCAGGCACAGGCAGCACAGGCACCACAGGCAGCAAGCACAGGCAGCACAGGCAGCAAGCACAGGCACCAAGCACAGGCAGCACAGGCAACAAGCACAGACAGCAAGCACAGGCAGCAAGCACAGGCAGTAAGCACAGGCAGCAAGAACTGGCAGCAAGCACAGGCAGCAAGCACAGGCAGCAAGCCCAGGCAGCACAGGCAGCAAGCACAGGCAGCAAGCACAGGCAGCACAGGCAACAAGCACAGACAGCAAGCACAGGCAGCAAGCACAGGCAGCAAGCACAGGCAGCAAGCACAGGCAGCAAGCACAGGCAGCAAGCACAGGCAGCAAGCACAGGCAGCAAGCACAGGCAGCAAGCACAGGCAGCAAGCACACGCAGCAAGCACAGGCAGCACAGGTTGCAGGCACAGGCAGCACAGGCACCACAGGCAGCAAGCACAGGCAGCACACGCAGCAAGCACAGGCAGCAAGCACAGGCAGCACAGGCAGAAAGCACAGGCAGCAAGCACAGGCACCAAGCACAGGCAGCACAGGCAACAAGCACAGACAGCAAGCACAGGCAGCAAGCACAGGCAGTAAGCACAGGCAGCAAGCACTGGCAGCAAGCACAGGCAGTAAACACAGGCACCAAGCACAGGCAGCACAGGCAGCAAGCACAGGCACCAAGCGCAGGCAGCACAGGCAGCAAGCACAGACAGCAAGCACAGGCAGCAAGCATAGACAGCAAGCACAGGCAGCAAACACAGGCAGCAAGCACAGGCAGCAAACACAGGCAGCAAGCACAGACAGCAAGATACAGGCAGCAAGCACAGACAGCAAGACAGGCAGCAAGCACAGACAGCAAGCACAGGCAGCACAGGCAGCAAGCACAGGCAGCAAGCACAGGCAGCAAGCACAGGCAGCACAGGTTGCAGGCACAGGCAGCACAGGCACCACAGGCAGCAAGCACAGGCAGCACAGGCAGCAAGCACAGGCACCAAGCACAGGCAGCACAGGCAACAAGCACAGACAGCAAGCACAGGCAGCAAGCACAGGCAGTAAGCACAGGCAGCAAGAACTGGCAGCAAGCACAGGCAGCAAGCACAGGCAGCAAGCCCAGGCAGCACAGGCAGCAAGCACAGGCAGCACAGGTTGCAGGCACAGGCAGCACAGGCACCACAGGCAGCAAGCACAGGCAGCACACGCAGCAAGCACAGGCACCAAGCACAGGCAGCACAGGTAGCAAACACAGGCAGCACAGGCAGCAAGCACAGGCAGCAAGCACAGACAGCAAGCACAGGCAGCAAGCACAGGCAGCAAGCACAGGCAGCACAGGCAGCACAGGCAGCACCTGCAGCAAGCACAGGCAGCAAGCACAGGCAGCACAGGCAGCAAGCACAGGCTGCAAGCACAGGCAGCAAGCCCAGGCAGCACAGGCAGCAAGCACAGGCACCAAGCACAGGCAGCACAGGCAACAAGCACAGACAGCAAGCACAGGCAGCAAGCACAGGCAGTAAGCACAGGCAGCAAGAACTGGCAGCAAGCACAGGCAGCAAGCACAGGCAGCAAGCCCAGGCAGCACAGGCAGCAAGCACAGGCAGCAAGCACAGGCAGCACAGGCACCACAGGCAGCAAGCACAGGCAGCACACGCAGCAAGCACAGGCAGCAAGCACAGGCAGCAAGGACAGGCAGCACAGGCAGAAAGCACAGGCAGCAAGCAGAGCAAGCACAGGCAGCACAGGCAGCAAGCACAGGCAGCACACGCAGCAAGCACGGGCAGCAAGCACAGGCAGCAAGCACAGGCACCAAGCACAGGCAGCACGGGCAACAAGCACAGACAGCAAGCACAGGCAGCAAGCACAGGCAGTAAGCACAGGCAGCAAGCACTGGCAGCAAGCACAGGCAGTAAACACAGGCACCAAGCACAGGCAGCACAGGCAGCAAGCACAGGCACCAAGCGCAGGCAGCACAGGCAGCAAGCACAGACAGCAAGCACAGGCAGCAAGCATAGACAGCAAGCACAGGCAGCAAACACAGGCAGCAAGCACAGACAGCAAGATACAGGCAGCAAGCACAGACAGCAAGCACAGGCAGCAAGCACAGGCAGCAAGCACAGACATCAAGCACAGGCAGCAAGCACAGGCAGCACAGGCAGCACAGGCAGCACAGGCAGCAAACACAGGCAGCAAGCACAGGCAGCAAGCACAGGTAGCACAGGCAGCAAGCACAGGCAGCAAGCACAGGCAGCAAGCACAGGCAGTAAGCACAGGCAGCAAGCACTGGCAGCAAGCACAGGCAGCAAGCACAGGCAGCAAGCCCAGGCAGCACAGGCAGCAGGCACAGGCGGCAAGCACAGGCAGCACAGGCAACAAGCACAGACAGCAAGCACAGGCAGCAAGCACAGGCAGTAAGCACATGCAGCAAGCACTGGCAGCAAGCACAGGCAGCAAACACAGGCACCAAGCACAGGCAGCACAGGCAGCGAGCACAGGCACCAAGCACAGGCAGCACAGGCAGCACAGGCAGCAAGCACAGACAGCAAGCACAGGCAGCAAGCATAGACAGCAAGCACAGGCAGCAAACACAGGCAGCAAGCACAGGCAGCATAGGCAGCAAGCACAGACAGCAAGCACGGACAGCAAGCACAGGCAGCAAGCACAGACATCAAGCACAGGCAGCAAGCACAGGCAGCACAGGCAGCACAGGCAGCACAGGCAGCAAACACAGGCAGCAAGCACAGGCAGCAAGCACTGGCAGCAAGCACAGACAGCGTAGGCAGCAAGCACAGGCAGCAAGCATAGACAGCAAGCACAGGCAGCAAACACAGGCAGCAAGCACAGACAGCAAGATACAGGCAGCAAGCACAGACAGCAAGCACAGGCAGCAAGCACAGGCAGCAAGCACAGGCAGCACAGGCAGCAAGCACAGGCAGCAAGCACAGGCAGCAAGCACAGGCACCAAGCACAGGCAGCACAGGCACCACACGCAGCAAGCACAGGCAGCAAGCACAGGCAGCACAGGCAGCACAGGCAGCACAGGCAGCACAGGCAGCAAGCACAGGCAGCACAGGCAGCAAGCACAGGCAGCAAGCACAGGCAGCAAGCACTGGCAGCAAGCACAGGCAGCGTAGGCAGCAAGCACAGGCAGCAAGCATAGACAGCAAGCACAGGCAGCAAACACAGGCAGCAAGCACAGACAGCAAGATACAGGCAGCAAGCACAGACAGCAAGCACAGGCAGCAAGCACAGGCAGCACAGGCAGCACAGGCAGCAAGCACAGGCAGCACAGGCAGCACAGGCAGCAAGCACAGGCAGTAAGCACAGGCAGTAAGCACAGGCAGCAAGCACTGGCAGCAAGCACAGGCAGCAAGCATAGACAGCAAGCACAGGCAGCAAACACAGGCAGCAAGCACAGACAGCAAGATACAGGCAGCAAGCACAGACAGCAAGCACAGGCAGCAAGCACAGGCAGCACAGGCAGCACAGGCAGCAAGCACAGGCAGCACAGGCAGCACAGGCAGCAAGCACAGGCAGCACACGCAGCAAGCACAGGCAGCAAGCACAGGCAGCAAGCACAGGCAGCACAGGCAGAAAGCACAGGCAGCAAGCACCGGCAGCAAGCACTTGGCAGCAAGCAGAGCCAGCAAGCACTGGCAGCAAGCATAGACAGTAAGCACAGGCAGCAAGCACAGGCAGCAAGCATAGACAGCAAGCATAGACAGCAAGCACTGGCAGCAAGCACAGACAGCAAGCACAGACATCAAGCACAGGCAGCAAGCACTTGGCAGCAAGCAGAGCCAGCAAGCACTGGCAGCAAGCATAGACAGTAAGCACAGGCAGCAAGCACAGGCAGCAATCATAGACAGCAAGCATAGACAGCAAGCACAGACAGCAAATACAGGCAGCAAGCACAGGCAGCACAGGCAGCAAGCACAGACAGCAAGCACAGGCAGCAAGCAGAGCCAGCAAGCACTGGCAGCAAGCAGAGACAGCAAGCACAGGCGGCAAACACAGGCAGCAAGCACAGACAGCAAGATACAGGCAGCACGCACAGGCAGCAAGCACACACAGCAAGCACAGACAGCAAGACAGGCAGCAAGCACAGGCAGCACAGGCAGCAAGCACAGACATCAAGCACAGACATCAAGCACAGGCAGCACAGGCAGCAAGCACAGGCAGCACAGGCACCACAGGCAGCAAGCACATGCAGCACAGGCAGCACAGGCAGCAAGCACAGGTAACAAGCACAGACAGCAAGCACAGGCAGCACAGGCAACAAGCACAGACAGCAAGCACAGGCAGCAAGCACAGGCAGCACAGCAAGCACAGGCAGCACAGGTAGCACAGGCAGCAAGCACAGACATCAAGCACAGGCAGCACAGGCACCACAGGCAGCAAGCACAGGCAGCACAGGCACCACAGGCAGCAAGCACAGGCAGCACAGGCAGCACAGGCAGCAAGCACAGGCAGTAAGCACAGGCAGTAAGCACAGGCAGCAAGCACAGGCAGTAAGCACAGGCAGCACAGGCAGCAAGCACAGGCAGTAAGCACAAGCAGCACAGGCAACAAGCACAGACAGCAAGCACAGGCAGCACAGGCAACAAGCACAGACAGCAAGCACAGGCAGCAAGCACAGGCAGTAAGCACAGGCAGCAAGAACTGGCAGCAAGCACAGGCAGCAAGCACAGGCAGCAAACACAGGCACCAAGCACAGGCAGCACAGGCAGCAAGCACAGGCACCAAACACAGGCAGCACAGGCAGCACAGGCAGCAAGCACAGACAGCAAGCACAGGCAGCAAGCATAGACAGCAAGCACAGGCAGCAAACACAGGCAGCAAGCACAGGCAGCATAGGCAGCAAGCACAGACAGCAAGCACAGACAGCAAGCACAGACAGCAAGCACAGGCAGCAAGCACAGGCAGCAAGCACAGGCAGCACAGGCAGCACAGGCAGCACAGGCAGCAAACACAGGCAGATAGCACAGGCAGCAAGCACAGGCAGCAAGCATAGGCAGCAAGAACAGGCAGCACAGGCAGCAAGCACAGGCAGCAAGCACAGGCAGTAAGCACAGGCAGTAAGCACAGGCAGCAAGCACTGGCAGCAAGCACAGGCAGCAAACACAGGCACCAAGCACAGGCAGCACAGGCAGCAAGAACAGGCACCAAGCACAGGCAGCACAGGCAGCACAGGCAGCAAGCACAGACAGCAAGCATAGACAGCAAGCACAGGCAGTAAGCACAGGCAGCAAGCACAGACAGCAAGCACAGACATCAAGCACAGGCAGCACAGGCACCACAGGCAGCAAGCACAGGCAGCACAGGCAGCACAGGCAGCAAGCACAGGCAGTAAGCACAGGCAGCACAGGCAGCAAGCACAGGCAGTAAGCACAGGCAGCACAGGCAACAAGCACAGACAGCAAGCACAGGCAGCACAGGCAACAAGCACAGACAGCAAGCACACGCAGCAAGCACAGGCAGCAAGCACAGGCAGCAAGCACAGGCAGCACAGGCAACAAGCACAGACAGCAAGCACAGGCAGCAAGCACAGGCAGTAAGCACAGGCAGCAAGAACTGGCAGCAAGCACAGGCAGCAAGCACAGGCAGCAAACACAGGCACCAAGCACAGGCAGCACAGGCAGCAAGCACAGGCACCAAGCACAGGCAGCACAGGCAGCACAGGCAGCAAGCACAGACAGCAAGCACAGGTAACAAGCACAGACAGCAAGCACAGGCAGCACAGGCAACAAGCACAGACAGCAAGCACAGGCAGCAAGCACAGGCAGCACAGGTAGCACAGGCAGTAAGCACAGGCAGCAAGCACAGACAGCAAGCACAGACATCAAGCACAGGCAGCACAGGCACCACAGGCAGCAAGCACAGGCAGCACAGGCAGCACAGGCAGCATGCACAGGCAGTAAGCACAGGCAGCAAGCACAGGCAGTAAGCACAGGCAGCACAGGCAGCAAGCACAGGCAGTAAGCACAGGCAGCACAGGCAACAAGCACAGACAGCAAGCACAGGCAGCACAGGCAACAAGCACAGACAGCAAGCACAGGCAGCAAGCACAGGCAGCAAGCACAGGCAGCAAGCACAGGCAGCACAGGCAACAAGCACAGACAGCAAGCACAGGCAGCAAGCACAGGCAGTAAGCACAGGCAGCAAGAACTGGCAGCAAGCACAGGCAGCAAGCACAGGCAGCAAACACAGGCACCAAGCACAGGCAGCACAGGCAGCAAGCACAGGCACCAAGCACAGGCAGCACAGGCAGCACAGGCAGCAAGCACAGACAGCAAGCACAGGCAGCAAGCATAGACAGCAAGCACAGGCAGCAAACACAGGCAGCAAGCACAGGCAGCATAGGCAGCAAGCACAGACAGCAAGCACAGGCAGCAAGCACAGGCAGCAAGCACAGGCAGCAAGCACAGGCAGCACAGGCAGCACAGGCAGCACAGGCAGCAAACACAGGCAGAAAGCACAGGCAGCAAGCACAGGCAGCAAGCATAGGCAGCAAGAACAGGCAGCACAGGCAGCAAGCACAGGCAGCAAGCACAGGCAGTAAGCACAGGCAGTAAGCACAGGCAGCAAGCACAGGCAGCAAGCACAGGCAGCACAGGCAGCACAGGCAGCAAGTACAGGCAGCAGAGGCAGCACAGGCAGCAAGCACAGGCAGCAAGCACAGGCAGCAAGCACAGGCAGCAAGCACAGGCAGCACAGGCAGCAAGCACAGACAGCAAGCACAGGCATCAAGCACAGACAGCAAGCACAGACAGCAAGTACAGGCACCAAGCACAGGCAGCAAGCACAGGCAGCACACGCAGCAAGCACAGACAGCAAGCACAGGCAGCAAGCACAGGCAGCACAGGCAGCAAGCACAGGCAGCAAGCACAGGCAGCAAGAACAAGCAAAAAGCACAGGCAGCAAGCACATGCAGCAAGCACAGGCAGCAAGCACAGGCAGCAAGCACAGGCAGCACAGGCAGTAAGCACAGGCAGTAAGCATAGGCAGCACAGGCAGCAAGCACAGGCAGCAAGCACAGGCAGCAAGCACAGGCAGCAAGCACAGGCAGCAAGCACAGGCAGCAGGCCCAGGCAGCAAGCCCAGGCAGCAAGCCCAGGCAGCACAAGCAGCAAGCACAGGCAGCAAGCAGAGCCAGCAAGCACTGGCAGCAAGCATAGACAGCAAGCACAGGCAGCAAGCACAGGTAGCACAGGCAGCACAGGCAGCAAGCACAGACAGCAAGCACAGGCAGCAAGCACAGGCAGCAAGCACAGGCAGCACAGGCTGCACAGGCAGCAAGCACAGGCAGCAAGCACAGGCAGCAAACACAGGCAGCAAGCACAGGCAGCAAGCACAGGCAGCAAACACAGGCAGCACAGGCTGCACAGGCAGCAAGCACAGGCAGCACAGACAGCAAGCACAGTGTTACGTCCGGGCGATGCTTTTTCACGACTTTATACTGTCAAGACGGTCGATGAGTATCCGCAAGCGGCCTGCCGTGCGACCGGGCGTTACGCTTGAATATTTTTTTTATCCAGTTACAATAGATAACGGTAATCTAACTGAAGATTAACATTGCAAGACTCTAATCCCTTCCTGGAAGAGTGGGACTTTCTAGGTTATTTGTAAAAGCTAAACGGAGAAGTTAAAATGGAAGTTAATGTCGCGTTTAGTTATATGCAGGACTAATAGGATCCGTGTGCCTCCGTAAGACCCGGACAGGTCCCCAATCGTTCGCGTGAGGTTATGTTTTCGGTTTGTACAGTACTACGGTAGATGAGGTGTGACGTCACAACATAGATGAAATCAAAGAATATAATATAAGGGGAAAACTAAAATAGATGTATTCAATCGAAAAATAATGGTATAAAGAAAAATAGAGAAGATATAGTATGAATCCGATAAACAATTAATAGAATGACTGCGTCAGATATTATCGCAGCATTGAGAAATGTTCAGAAATAGTGCGCGATAATGATGCGGCTTAATACGAGCGCTCTTACAAGGTTACGGATGCGCTGTCGGCATATAACAGTTATACGCCCAATTATACCATCGAAGTTAAACAGGGAAACTTGCACGGTCAAATGACCGTGCCCGTGGAATCCCGCCGTGGCCTAAGCTCGGGCATGATCAAACAATAAGATGTTATAATTGTCGTATATCGCGACTGGAGGTTCCTACCGTGTCGCTGGTCTTCGGCTGTGTTCGGACAACTTCGCTCTGCGCAAGCGCTATTCGTCTCACTCTCTCTCTCTCTTTCGCTGGCTCGCTCTCTTTCTCTATCTCTCTCTCTCTCTTCCTCTGGCGTAGGTCGGTGGAATTCGGTGTTTTTAAATGATGATAGTACCTTCGAATCGAAATATGGCTTTAGTACTTTGTTCCTCCTAGATTTGCCTATGCTCTGTGATAATTGAGCCGGGATGTAGTCCGTTACAAGGTTCGACAAATCAGGAAGTTAGTGCTTTTATTCGTCCAATTCCGTTAGCTAATTCCGACTTTTAATCGCCACACGAGCGAGGAGCAACCTTTCGCGTTCTGTTCAAGTTTATTTAAAGAAAAGAATAATGTAGTTGAAAATCAAAGAAAGGAAACTTAAAGCTAACGCGCCCGACACAATTTGTCGGCCACGTGCAAAACGAACGCGCACACCTTCGCACTTTTCACTCAAACAAAAGCAACTGAGTCTGTGTTTCAAATAATAATTAGAATTTATGATCTAAGGCTTTACGAGGATAATTGAGTCCGTTTTGTAACACACTGCAAGAAGAATATGCACTTTTAGGCTCAGAAATGAATGATATCTAAGATACCCTCTGTTCGGCGGATCGCCGGCTCGATAATGAGCGCGGTAGATCCCGCCTTTTGCAAAAGAAACGAGGGCCGGGAAGCGTGGTAGGAGAAGGCGCAAGGTCGAGAAGGAGACGAGTGAACGAACGGAGGAGTCGATTATACTATAATAAATAAATTAAGCTAATGTATTTTAAGGCAAAATATGTACAGTAAAGAAAGAACGGCACGGAAATGAAAAACGCGTTAATGCGAAGCGACAAGAACGTAAAGCTATGCCAATGACTAGACGCACTTAAACTACAAACAAAGCAAATTGATGAACTAAAATGTAATGTGACTAGAACTAAGGAAACTAAAACGCAAAGAGAAAAGCAAAGAAAATGTGCAACTCAGGCAAAGCTAAACGTATTAATAACGCAAAAAGAAAGAAATGGCAAAGGAACGATAATGGAAAGCGTGCTCAGTAAACGTGGTGTCCGACGGTCCGGTCACGGTCACTACAAAAAACGTGCTAGATTGTTTGTGTCACCTGTACGGATCGAACGCCCAAAACGGAAGGAAGATCGGACCGTTGGACACCGGCGCCTTACCTCACCCGTGCTCCCCCGTCCCGCCTCGAACCGATCACCAAACTACTCGGTCCATCCGGAGTCGGCCGAGGAGCGACGGAGGGAGCCGAAGGCGAGGAAGGCGCTCGTGCTGCGCTCTCGTTACGCGGCTGTTTTAAATTAGCCGCGACACCCTCGGACAGCGACCACGTACCTCACGACTTTTCAGCCAACTGCCCAGAGAAATCCGTCGCGAGACGGCTCCTGGGCTCGCTCTAGGCCAGTTTTTCATACCCTGTCCATGGAAACGGTCGATCAGCGGTCGATCCAGTGTACAAATATTGTGTTACTAGGCTCGCTCGATGCTCAGTGAGAGACTTTCGCTTACTCATTTATCCTTTTCTAATTATTAAGTTTTATTTCAAATAAGATATAATTCCATTGACTCTGTCATTTAAGATTTTAGTGGCGCACGCTACTGATTTCGTATGCTTGAACAGAACTAGGTTGATATTCGAGCAATGCCTTGTTGCCGAGAAAATAATAATTTACCTTTGAGAGACAGAGAAACTAAAAATTTATCACGCGGAACCTCATCACAATTTCCTTAACCTACGCACACACACGTCCATACCGCACACACACACTCATACCCGCTCGCTTCCTTATATTATACTTACATCTACCTTAACGCTACCTGTGTATATATGATGGGACGAGTATGATTTCACGGTGAGGGAATTCCACTACAATATTACTGCTCGACAGCACCACATATACGATGGACCTAAGTCATGATACGAATAATTCGTATACGCGGCTTGGAAGAAAAATAGAATAATCATGATTTTACAACTAATACTCTAACAGCGCACCGGATGCGATGAGCCTAAGCCATAATACGAGTAATTCGTATCCGGCAGCCGGAATAAAGGAAAGAAAAGAGTGTTTAAATCGAAAAATTATGCTAAAAGAAAAGGAAAAATCAAAAAGTCACCCTGGGACGTAACACAGGCAGCAAGCACAGGCAGCAAGCACAGAGAGCAAGCACAGGCAGCAAGCACAGGCAGCACAGGCAGCAAGCACAGGCAGCACAGGCAGCAAGCACAGACAGCAAGCACAGACAGCAAGCACAGGCAGCAAGCACAGGCAGCAAGCACAGGCAGCACAGGCAACAAGCACAGACAGCAAGCACTGGCAGCAAGCACAGGCAGCAAGCACAGTGCAGTGCTGCCTTCGGACGCGTAATCGTCGGAATGCAATAACGTGTTATGGCGCTTATGGCAAATCGTGCAATTGGAGAATTTGCACGCGGTGTTACGATGTGAGCGCAAACAGTTGTAGCAAAGTTTTGCGTTTCTCACAGTCCCGATTCGGCTTCTTACCGGTAGCTGCTTGAATTTGTCGGACATGAAAAGCGGGTGTTGCTGTGTCTTGCACAGGACGCACGCTGCAACGTTCCAGGGTGTGTTCAGCACGAAGGCGCGGTTCGGCGGATAGTTTCGCCTTCTTTTGTTCACGGGTTCGTCCCTGTCGTCTCTATTCAATTTAACAAAACCTGCTCAATCTCCAAATTAGTTAGATGTTAGAATTGATGAAGATGAAGCTATAGCTACTCAGAACGGAAGACAAGAGAAGCTGTCGCTTGGCGACAGCGATTCAAAGTCGCAAAACAGCTATATGTAAAGACCATTTTACATCCGCTCGGCTAAACCGAAACGTTGATCGGAAGTTTTTGTATTAATGTATTTTTCTGATTGATCCGCTATGGAATATAGTGTTTTGTGACACGCTGGTGAAAGTATTAGTGGAACTAAGATGAAAGAAGGGCATGTTAACTACCCTGAAATTTCTTATATCTTTGTCTATGTTGCATTAGTATTCTGGGTAATTCATTCGGAAAGATCTTTTTATTACGTGAAAAAATAAGTAAAATTTGCAAAATCAATTTTTTGGATACAACGTTTTGTTGCTCTTAAGTTTTAAGCTTTAAGTTGTTTTTTAAATAAACGGAATACTGTTACGCACAACCGCGGTGGTTTAATAGAATATGACGAGCGGTCGGCCACTACTCAGACGTAACGCTGAATAATATTTAAGAAATATTAAATATAATAATATATTTTTATATATGTGACAGTATGAAGAATAGAAATACATAGATTGAATGAAAATCATAGGATGAATAACAGGATAATAGAAGCAACTACCAGAAAAAGCAAGGCTAATACGACTGAATCTAAATGAATTGAAGTTATAATATTTGTTATCTAAATTGAGATTAATAAAGACAGGACTTATAAAATACGTGGTTCCAGCAGACCCATAAAGCTCCCACACCGTGCTTGATATGGTCGGGGTATAAATTATTTAACTAGTCGGCAACAAAACGATTACGTAACGGAGTTGTAGATAAAAGAAAATAGAATGTAAATGGGAGAATGAAAGTACTGTAAATTCTGTCACATTGTCGTTAAAGCTCCCTGCCACACTGTCGCAGCGAGTTGTGCCTACGCCCAGGCACGCGTCATTTCTACGCCTATGTAATCTTAAACCGAGTCAGTGAGGCGTGAGGCGTGTGATGCGACGCGCGACGCGGCTTCTTTGATGAGAGTTGACGGTTGAACTGTTTATAATACAATAATATAACTTTTTGAATTTTACTTTTATTTGTCCGAAATTGTGATTGATATATTTATGACATGTTTCCGCTTAAAATGATATCAAACATGACATAATTTGAACAACATTTATTTATTTTATACTTATTGTATAAGTCTTACACTTGACGAATTAATTAGTAAATGTGGTCTGAATTACATCATGTTTAGTCTTATGTTTATACAAACAATCTCATCAATATGTTATAAATTTTATCATACAGAAAATGTTAATAAAAATGGTTAAGAATCGTCTGTGTTGCAGCATTTCGCACGCTGAGTTTCAACTGTGTCAGTTGCCCCGACTGTCTTTTTCATGTCGTTCGGCAAACTGCAACGACGCGAGGCTCGAAAACCGTATCCACTCTCTCCAAGTTGTCGCAGAACGATTGACAGGTGCACGACAATGTGAGAGGGTATGCTACGAATTTTGACTAATCGTAGCATACCCTCTCACATTGTCGTGCACCTGTCTATCGTTCGCCACTACTGGGAAAGAGTGGACACGGTTTTCGTGCCTTGTGTCTTCGTTCGGCAAATTACAAAGGCACCAACTCTTTCATTCGCTGTCCTTTTCTTCGTTCGGCAAACTACAGTGTGGGTCGCGAGGCTCGAAATCCGTGCCTACCATCTCCACGTTGTCGTAAACCAATGCTGTCCAGGGAGCGCTCCCAGTGCTGTATAGCCCCCCCCCCCAAATTAACGTTGCCCTGGAAACGGACGACGCACCGTGTGTCATATGATCGGCATAAACAAAAACAAAGCGATGAAACATAAAGGACAGAACCATTTCTTTATAGTGGAGGTGGAAATAGCGGCGTAAGGGGCCCCTCTCGTGGACTGCACTGTCGTAAACGATTCCCAGATCCGCGACAATGTGACAGAATTCACTGTAGTCGGAAATTGTGAAATTTGGCAAACTCCTTTATTACATTAAAATGCATAATCCCTAAAAATTGCAAGAAATTCTGCGATTTTCTTATGTGTGTCCTATTCCTCCTCAAAGCCAATCGTCGCGACACTTATCGTCAGCACTCGTCGGCGTTTTTTCGGCGAATTCTATTTCGTTGCGGGTAATATATGGCGGTACGTGTGTCATTGCCTAGCAAGAATCAATACACACACATAAGCTATTCATACTATGCCAACTTATTCACAAACATGTCATGTGTACTGTACGGCCACTTATATTTCTGCCCCTAGCTTGATTGTTTCCCGATTTGCCATTTTCCAAAGTCGCGTGTTAATATTTTTATTTGTATCAAAGTTATTGCTTTCAAAATACTTCAAAAAAATTGTAAACTTCATTCCGTACCACTCCCTCCGTAAAAGCTTAATCGAAAATATGCCGAACGGACTAACACAATATATACGTAGACCCTTTAAATCTGAAATCTGACTCATTCTCAGCGGCGAGGCAGAGCTTCGAGCCTGATGCCTGATCCAGCCAAGCTTGCGAGACAGCGCAGCGATCAGATGTACATTCGTAACAAATTCATGATATGGCAATCATGCATTTATCACATACATTTGGCAACGCCGCCAAAGTCAGTCAGTATTTGAATTGTAATTATGACTTCTGCCGTTCGCATACGCAGAGGGCGCTCCAACTTGCCTTGTTTTCCGCTCCGTCGGTATTTCTAGACGTGTGACACGAAGGTCGATAAGATGCGGTGTCTATTCTGTACCTCGTCTGTGGCCTAGTTGCCTTTTTTTAGTTCCGTTGCGTCCGTGCGTCTTAGCTTTAATTGTATATACCGCTTTAGTTATTTAATCGCCTGTACATTCGCGTAGTACTAATTGCTGTAAATATCTAGTCTTTATCATTAAAATTAAGTTAATTTAATCGCGTGTTCGTTACGTCCCGTCTGTCCTTCGTCCTGTCCTTGTCCTTTCGCCACAACAACAAACGGCCGTTAGATTTCGCACTCGCCCGTACGCTACGGAGTCTCCCGCGTTTTAATTCGGGCCTCCTCGCGAAAACAATATCATTGGGCGACATTGGCAATCCTGGGATCCGGCTTATGATACGACCTGAATCCAAAGGGAGTCGTTTTGGACAAGTGCTACCGCACAAATCTTGTACATTTGAACCTCCTGGACAACGTATGATAAAGCAGAATCCTGTCACATTGATAGTAGTAAAGATATTTGCATCTATATCATTGGACGACATTGGCAATCTTGGGGATCCGGCTTATGATTCGACCTGAATCCAAAGAGAGTCGGCCTGGACAAGTGCTACCACACCAATCTTGTACATTTGGACCCCCTGGACAAGATACGACGAGGCAGAATCCTGTCAAATTGATAGGAGTAAAGATATTTGCATCTATATCATTGGACGACATGGCAATTCTGGATGCTTCGGCATATGGATCGACCTGAGTCCAAAAGATTCGCTTTTGTCAAGTGCTACCGCACAAATCTTGTACATTTGAACCTCCTGGACAAGATACGATGAGGCAGAATCCTATCACATTGATAGGAGTGAAGATATTTGCATCTATATCATTGGACGACATTGGCAATCCTGGGGATCCGGCTTATAATTAGACCTGAATCCGAAGAGGGTCCGGCTGGACAAGTGCTACCGCACAAATCTTGTACATTTGAACCTCCTGGACAAGATACCATGAGGCAGAATCCTGTCAAATTGATACTAGTGAAGATATTTGCATCTATATCATTGGACGACATTTGCAGTTTTAGATGCTCCGGCTTATGATTCGACTTAGGTCCAAAGAGAGTCGCTTTGGACAAGTGCTCCCGCACAAATCTTGTACATTTGTATCTCCTGGACAAGGTATGATGAGGCAGAATCCTATCACATTGATAGGACTAAAGATATTTGCATCTATATAATTGGAAGTCATTGGCAATTCTGGATGTTTCGGCTTATGGATCGACCTGAGTCGAAAGAGATTCGCTTTTGTCAAGTGCTACCGCACAAATCTTGTAAATTTGCACTTCCTGGACAAGGTATGATGAGGCAGAATCCTATCACATTGATAGCAGTAAAGATATTTGCATCTATATCATTGGACGACATTGGCAATCCTGGGGATCCGGCTTATAATTAGAACTGAATCCAAAGAGGGTCGGCCTGGACAAGTGCTACCGCACAAATCTTGTACATTTGAACCTCCTAGATAAGATACGATGAGGCAGAATCCTGTCAATTTGGTAGGAGTGAAGATATTTGCTTCTATATCATTGGACAATATCGGCAATTTTGGATTCTTCGGCTTATGATTCGACCTGAATCCAAAGAGAGTCGCCTTGGACAAGTGCTACCGCACAAATCTTGTACATTTGGACCCCCTGGACAAGATACGATGAGGCTGAATCCTATCACAAGGATAGGAGTGAAGATATTTGCAGCTATATAATTGGACAACATTGGCACTTCTGGATGCTCGGCTTATGATTCGACCTGAGACCAAGGAGATTCGCTTTTGTCAAGTGCTACCGCACAAATCTTGTACATTCGGATCCCCTGGACAAGATACGATCAGGCTGAATCCTGTCAAATCTATAGGACTAAAGGTATTTGCATCTATATCATTGGACAACATGGCAATTCTGGATGCTTCGGCATATGGATCGATCTAATTCCAAAGAGATTCGCTTTTGTCAAGTGCTATCGCACAAATCTTGTATATTTGAACCTCCTGGACAATGTATGGCGAGGCAGAATCCTATCACATTGATAGCAGTGAAGATATTTGCATCTATATCATTGGACGACATTGGCAATCCTGGGGATCCGGCATATAATTATACCTGAATCCAAAGAGGGTCGGCATGGACAAGTGCTACCGCACAAATCTTGTACATTTGAACCTCCTAGATAAGATACGATGAGGCAGAATCCTGTCAATTTGATAGGAGTGAAGATATTTGCTTCTATATCATTGGACAATATCGGCAATTTTGGATTCTTCGGCTTATGATTCGACCTGAATCCAAAGAGAGTCGCCTTGGACAAGTGCTACCGCACAAATCCTGTACATTTGGACCCCCTGGACAAGATACGATGAGGCTGAATCCTATCACATTGATAGGAGTGAAGATATTTGCATCTATATCATTGGACGACATTGGCAATTCTGGATGCTCGGCTTATGATTCGACCTGAGTCCAAAGAGATTCGCTTTTGTCAAGTGCTAGCGCACAAATCTTGTACATTTGAACATCCTAGAAAACATACGATGAGGCAGAATTCTGTCAAGTTGATAGGAGTGCAGATATTTGCATCTATATCATTGGACGACATTGGCAATTCTGGATGCTTCAGCATATGGATCGACCTGAGTCCAAGGAGATTCGCTTTTGTCAAGTGCTACCGCACAAATCTTGTACATTCGGACCACCTGGACAAGATACGATGAGGCTGAATCCTATCACATTGATAGGAGTGAAGATATTTGCATCTATATCATTGGACGACATTGGCAATTCTGGATGCTCGGCTTATGATTCGACCTGAGTCCAAAGAGATTCGCGTTTGTCAAGTGCTACCGCACCAATCTTGTACATTCGGACCCCCTGGACAAGATACGATGAGGCAGAATCCTGTCAAATTGATAAGAGTGAAGTTATTTGCATTTATTTAATTGGACGACATTGGCAATTCTTGATGCTCGGCTTATGATTCCACCTAAGTCCAAAGAGAGTCGCCTTGGGCAAGTGCTACCGTACAAATCTTGTACATTTGGAACCCCTGGACAAGATACGATGAGGCAAAACCTTCGTAAATTGATAGGAGTAAAGATATTTGCATCTATATCATTGGACGTCATTGGCAATTCTGGATGCTCAGGCTTATGATTCGACCTGAGTCAAAGAGAGTCGCTTTGGACAAGTGCTACCGCAACAAATCTTGTACATTTAGACCTCCTGGACAAGGTATAATGAGGCAGAATCCTATCACATTGATAGGAGTAAAGATATTTGTATCTATATCATTGGACGACATGGCAATTCTGGATGCTTCGGCATAGGGATCGACCTGAGTCAAAAGAGATTCACTTTTGTCAAGTGCTACCGCACAAATCTTGTACATGAGAACCTGCTGGACATGGTATGATGAGGCATAATCCTATCACATTTATAGGAGTAAAGATATTTGCATCTATATCATTGGACGACATTGGCAATTCTGGATGCTCGGCTTATGATTCGACCTGAGTCCAAAGAGAGTCGCTTTGGACAATTGCTGCCGCCCGAATCTTGTCCATTTGGACCCCCTGGACAAGATACGATGAGGCACAATCCTGTCAAATTGATAGGAGTAAAGATATTTGCATCTATATCATTGGACGACATTGGCAATTCTGGATGCTCGGCTTATGATTCGACCTGAGTCAAGCAGAGTCGCTTTGGACAAGTGCTACCGCAACAAATCTTGTACATTTGGACCTCCTGGACAAGGTATAATGAGGCAGAATCCTATCACATTGATAGGAGTAAAGATATTTGCATCTATATCATTGGACGAGATGGCAATTCTGGATGCTTCGTAATAGGGATCGACCTGAGTCAAAAGAGATTCGCCTTTGTCAAGTACTACCGCACAAATCTTGTCCATTTGGACCTCCTGGACAAGGTATGATGAGGCAGAATCCTGGAAAATTGAAAGGAGTTAAGATATTTCCATCTATATCATTCGGATAACATCGGCAATTTTTGTTACTTCGGCATATGGATTGACCTGAGTTTGAAGAGAGTCGGACAAGATACGATGAGGCAGCATCCTGGCAAATTGATAGGAGTAAAGATATTTGCATCTATATCATTGGACGACATTGCAATTCTGGATGCTTCGGAATATGGATCGACCTAATTCCAAAGAGATTCGCTTTTGTCAAGTGCTATCGCACAAATCTTGTACATTTGAACCTCCTGGACAAGGTATGGTGAGGCAGAATCCTATCACATTGATAGTTATACGTGAATCCAAAGAGGGTCGGCATGGACAAGTGCTACCGCACAAATCTTGTACATTTGGACACCCTGGACAAGATACGATGAGGCTGAATCCTATCACATTGATAGGAAAGAAAATATTTGCATCTATATCATTGGACGTCATTGGCAATTCTGGATGTTCGGCTTATGATTCGACCTGAGTCCAAAGAGATTCGCGTTTGTCAAGTGCTACCGCACCAATCTTGTACATTAGAACCTGCTGGACATGGTATGATGAGGCAGAATCCTATCACATTTATAGGAGTAAAGATATTTGCATCTATATCATTGGACGACATTGGCAATTCTGGATGCTTCGGCTTAGGGATCGACCTGAGTCAAAAGAGTTTCGCTTTTGTCAAGTGCTACCGCACAAATCTTGTACATTAGAACCTGCTGGACAAGGTACGATGGGGCTGAATCCTATGACATCGATAGGAGTGAAGATATTTGCATCTATATCATTGGACGACATTGGCAATTCTGGATGCTCGCCTTATGATTCGACCTGAGTCCAAAGAGATTCGCGTTTGTCAAGTGCTACCGCACCAATCTTGTACATTCGGACCCCCTGGACAAGATACGAAGAGGTTGAATCCTGTAAAATCGGTAGGACTAAAGATATTTGCATCAATATCATTGGACGACATTGGCAATTCTGGATGCTTCGGCTTATGGATCGACCTGAGTCCAAAGAGATTCGCTTTTGTCAAGTGCTAGCGCACAAATCTTGTACATTTGAACATCCTAGAAAACATACGATGAGGCAGAATTCTGTCAAGTTGATAGGAGTGCAGATATTTGCATCTATATCATTGGACGACATTGGCAATTCTGGATGCTCGGCTTATGATACGACGTGAGTCCAAAGAGAGTCGGTCTGGACATGTGCTACTGCACAAATCTTGGACATTTGGACCTCCTGGACAAGATACGATGAGGCAAAACCCTCGTAAATTGATAGGAGTAAAGATATTTGCATCTATATCATTGGACGTCATTGGCAATTCTGGATGCTCAGGCTTATGATTCGACCTGAGTCAAAGAGAGTCGCTTTGGACAAGTGCTACCGCAACAAATCTTGTACATTTGGACCTCCTGGACAAGGTATAATGAGGCAGAATCCTATCACATTGATAGGAGTAAAGATATTTGCATCTATATCATTGGACGACATGGCAATTCTGGATGCTTCGACATAGGGATCGATCTGAGTCAAAAGAGATTCGCTTTTGTCAAGTGCTACCGCACAAATCTTGTACATGAGAACCTGCTGGACATGGTATGATGAGGCAGAATCCTATCACATTTATATGAGTAAAGATATTTGCATCTATATCATTGGACGACATTAGCAATTCTGGAAGCTCGGATTATGATTCGACCTGAGTCCAAAGAGAGTCGCTTTGGACAAATGCTGCCGCCCGAATCTTGTCCATTTGGACCTCCTGGACAAGGTATGATGAGGCAGAATCCTGTACAATTGATAGGAGTAAAGATATTTGTGTCTATATCATTGGACGACATTGGCAATTCGGGATGCTCGGCTTATGATTCGACCTGAATGCAAAGAGAGTCGGTCTGGACAAGTGCTTCCGCACAAATCTTGTACATTCGGGCCCCCTGGACAAGATACGATGAGGCAGAATCCTGTCAAATTGATAGGAGTGAGGATATTTGCCTCTATATCATTGGACAATATCGGCAATTTTGGATTCTTCTCCTTATGATTCGATCTGAATCCAAAGGGAGTCGCTTTGGACAAGTGCTACCGCATAAATCTTCTACATTTGGACCTCCTGGGCAAGATATGATGAGGCAGAATCCTGTCAAATTGATAGGAGTAAAGATATTTGCATGTATATCATTGGACGACATGGCAATTCTGGATGCTACGGCTTATGATTCAACCTGAGTCAAAATAGATTCGCTTTTGTCAAGTGCTACCGCACAAATCTTGTACATTAGAACCTGCTGGACATGGTATGATGAGGCAGAATCCTGTCAAATTGATATCAGTGAAGATATTTGCATATATATCATTGGACGACATTGGCAATTCTGGATGCTCCGGCTTATGATTCTACCTGAATGCAAAGAGAGTTGCTTTGGACAAGTGCTACCGCACAAATCTTGTACATTTGAACCTCCTGGACAAGATACGATAAGGCAGAATGCTGTAAAATTGATAGGTATGAGCATATTTGCATCTATATCTTTCGACGACATTGGCAATTCTGGATGCTCCGTCATATGATTCGACCGGAGGCCAAAGAGAGTCGCTTTTGTCAAGTGCTATCGCACAAATCTTGTACATTTGAACCTCCTGGACAAGATACGATGAGGCAGAATGGTGTCAAATTGATAGGAGTGAAGATATTTGCATCTATATCATTGGATAATATCGGCAATTATGGATTCTTCGCCTTATGATTCGACCTGAGTCCAAAGAGGGTTGGCCTGGACAAGTGCTACCGCACAAATCTTACACATTTGAACCTCCTGGACAAGATACGATAAGGCAGAATGCTGTAAAATTGATAGGTATGAGCATATTTGCATCTATATCTTTCGACGACATTGGCAATTCTGGATGCTCCGGCATATGATTCGACCGGAGGCCAAAGAGAGTCGCTTTTGTCAAGTGCTATCGCACAAATCTTGTACATTTGAACCTCCTGGACAAGGTATGGTGAGGCAGAATCCTATCACAGTGATAGGAGTGAAAATATTTGCATCTATATCATTGGACGACATTGACAATTCTGGATGCACCGGCATA
Organism: Priocnemis perturbator; assembly: GCA_963942575.1. NCBI lineage: Eukaryota > Metazoa > Arthropoda > Insecta > Hymenoptera > Pompilidae > Priocnemis > Priocnemis perturbator. The sequence continues at coordinate 5,681,439 of CAWWDK010000042.1, forward strand.
TGATTCGACCGGAGACCAAAGAGAGTCGCTTTGGACAAGTCCTACCGCACCAATATTGTACATTTGGACCTCCTGGACAAGATACGATGAGGCAGAATGGTGTCAAATTGATAGGAGTGAAGATATTTGCATCTATATCATTGGATAATATCGGCAATTATGGATTCTTCGCCTTATGATTCGACCTGAGTCCAAAGAGGGTTGGCCTGGACAAGTGCTACTGCACAAATCTTGTACATTTGAACCTCCTGGAAAAGATACGATGAGGCAGAATTCTGTCAAATTGATAAGAGTGAAGTTATTTGCATCTATATAATTGGACGACATTGGCAACTCTTGATGCTCGGCTTATGATTCGACCTAAGTCCAAAGAGAGTCGCCTTGGGCAAGTGCTACCGCATAAATCTTGTACATTTGAACCCCCTGGACAAGATACGATGAGGCAAAACCCTCGTAAATTGATAGGAGTAAAGATATTTGCATCTATATCATTGGACGACATGGCAATTCTGGATTCTTCGGCATATGGATCGACCTGAGTCCAAAAGATTCGCTTTTGTCAAGTGCTACCGCACAAATCTTGTACATTTGGACCCCCTGGACAAGATACGATGAGGCTGAATCCTATCACAAGGATAGGAGTGAAGATATTTGCAGCTATATAATTGGACAACATTGGCACTTCTGGATGCTCGGCTTATGATTCGACCTGAGACCAAGGAGATTCGCTTTTGTCAAGTGCTACCGCACAAATCTTGTACATTCGGATCCCCTGGACAAGATACGATCAGGCTGAATCCTGTCAAATCTATAGGACTAAAGGTATTTGCATCTATATCATTGGACAACATGGCAATTCTGGATGCTTCGGCATATGGATCGATCTAATTCCAAAGAGATTCGCTTTTGTCAAGTGCTATCGCACAAATCTTGTATATTTGAACCTCCTGGACAATGTATGGTGAGGCAGAATCCTATCACATTGATAGGAGTGAAGATATTTGCATCTATATCATTGGACGACATTGGCAATCCTGGGGATCCGGCATATAATTATACCTGAATCCAAAGAGGGTCGGCATGGACAAGTGCTACCGCACAAATCTTGTACATTTGAACCTCCTAGATAAGATACGATGAGGCAGAATCCTGTCAATTTGATAGGAGTGAAGATATTTGCTTCTATATCATTGGACAATATCGGCAATTTTGGATTCTTCGGCTTATGATTCGACCTGAATCCAAAGAGAGTCGCCTTGGACAAGTGCTACCGCACAAATCCTGTACATTTGGACCCCCTGGACAAGATACGATGAGGCTGAATCCTATCACATTGATAGGAGTGAAGATATTTGCATCTATATCATTGGACGACATTGGCAATTCTGGATGCTCGGCTTATGATTCGACCTGAGTCCAAAGAGATTCGCGTTTGTCAAGTGCTACCGCACCAATCTTGTACATTCGGACCCCCTGGACAAGATACGATGAGGCAGAATCCTGTCAAATTGATAAGAGTGAAGTTATTTGCATTTATTTAATTGGACGACATTGGCAATTCTTGATGCTCGGCTTATGATTCCACCTAAGTCCAAAGAGAGTCGCCTTGGGCAAGTGCTACCGTACAAATCTTGTACATTTGGAACCCCTGGACAAGATACGATGAGGCAAAACCTTCGTAAATTGATAGGAGTAAAGATATTTGCATCTATATCATTGGACGTCATTGGCAATTCTGGATGCTCAGGCTTATGATTCGACCTGAGTCAAAGAGAGTCGCTTTGGACAAGTGCTACCGCAACAAATCTTGTACATTTAGACCTCCTGGACAAGGTATAATGAGGCAGAATCCTATCACATTGATAGGAGTAAAGATATTTGTATCTATATCATTGGACGACATGGCAATTCTGGATGCTTCGGCATAGGGATCGACCTGAGTCAAAAGAGATTCACTTTTGTCAAGTGCTACCGCACAAATCTTGTACATGAGAACCTGCTGGACATGGTATGATGAGGCATAATCCTATCACATTTATAGGAGTAAAGATATTTGCATCTATATCATTGGACGACATTGGCAATTCTGGATGCTCGGCTTATGATTCGACCTGAGTCCAAAGAGAGTCGCTTTGGACAATTGCTGCCGCCCGAATCTTGTCCATTTGGACCCCCTGGACAAGATACGATGAGGCACAATCCTGTCAAATTGATAGGAGTAAAGATATTTGCATCTATATCATTGGACGACATTGGCAATTCTGGATGCTCGGCTTATGATTCGACCTGAGTCAAGCAGAGTCGCTTTGGACAAGTGCTACCGCAACAAATCTTGTACATTTGGACCTCCTGGACAAGGTATAATGAGGCAGAATCCTATCACATTGATAGGAGTAAAGATATTTGCATCTATATCATTGGACGAGATGGCAATTCTGGATGCTTCGTAATAGGGATCGACCTGAGTCAAAAGAGATTCGCCTTTGTCAAGTACTACCGCACAAATCTTGTCCATTTGGACCTCCTGGACAAGGTATGATGAGGCAGAATCCTGGAAAATTGAAAGGAGTTAAGATATTTCCATCTATATCATTCGGATAACATCGGCAATTTTTGTTACTTCGGCATATGGATTGACCTGAGTTTGAAGAGAGTCGGACAAGATACGATGAGGCAGCATCCTGGCAAATTGATAGGAGTAAAGATATTTGCATCTATATCATTGGACGACATTGCAATTCTGGATGCTTCGGAATATGGATCGACCTAATTCCAAAGAGATTCGCTTTTGTCAAGTGCTATCGCACAAATCTTGTACATTTGAACCTCCTGGACAAGGTATGGTGAGGCAGAATCCTATCACATTGATAGTTATACGTGAATCCAAAGAGGGTCGGCATGGACAAGTGCTACCGCACAAATCTTGTACATTTGGACACCCTGGACAAGATACGATGAGGCTGAATCCTATCACATTGATAGGAAAGAAAATATTTGCATCTATATCATTGGACGTCATTGGCAATTCTGGATGTTCGGCTTATGATTCGACCTGAGTCCAAAGAGATTCGCGTTTGTCAAGTGCTACCGCACCAATCTTGTACATTAGAACCTGCTGGACATGGTATGATGAGGCAGAATCCTATCACATTTATAGGAGTAAAGATATTTGCATCTATATCATTGGACGACATTGGCAATTCTGGATGCTTCGGCTTAGGGATCGACCTGAGTCAAAAGAGTTTCGCTTTTGTCAAGTGCTACCGCACAAATCTTGTACATTAGAACCTGCTGGACAAGGTACGATGGGGCTGAATCCTATGACATCGATAGGAGTGAAGATATTTGCATCTATATCATTGGACGACATTGGCAATTCTGGATGCTCGCCTTATGATTCGACCTGAGTCCAAAGAGATTCGCGTTTGTCAAGTGCTACCGCACCAATCTTGTACATTCGGACCCCCTGGACAAGATACGAAGAGGTTGAATCCTGTAAAATCGGTAGGACTAAAGATATTTGCATCAATATCATTGGACGACATTGGCAATTCTGGATGCTTCGGCTTATGGATCGACCTGAGTCCAAAGAGATTCGCTTTTGTCAAGTGCTAGCGCACAAATCTTGTACATTTGAACATCCTAGAAAACATACGATGAGGCAGAATTCTGTCAAGTTGATAGGAGTGCAGATATTTGCATCTATATCATTGGACGACATTGGCAATTCTGGATGCTCGGCTTATGATACGACGTGAGTCCAAAGAGAGTCGGTCTGGACATGTGCTACTGCACAAATCTTGGACATTTGGACCTCCTGGACAAGATACGATGAGGCAAAACCCTCGTAAATTGATAGGAGTAAAGATATTTGCATCTATATCATTGGACGTCATTGGCAATTCTGGATGCTCAGGCTTATGATTCGACCTGAGTCAAAGAGAGTCGCTTTGGACAAGTGCTACCGCAACAAATCTTGTACATTTGGACCTCCTGGACAAGGTATAATGAGGCAGAATCCTATCACATTGATAGGAGTAAAGATATTTGCATCTATATCATTGGACGACATGGCAATTCTGGATGCTTCGACATAGGGATCGATCTGAGTCAAAAGAGATTCGCTTTTGTCAAGTGCTACCGCACAAATCTTGTACATGAGAACCTGCTGGACATGGTATGATGAGGCAGAATCCTATCACATTTATATGAGTAAAGATATTTGCATCTATATCATTGGACGACATTAGCAATTCTGGAAGCTCGGATTATGATTCGACCTGAGTCCAAAGAGAGTCGCTTTGGACAAATGCTGCCGCCCGAATCTTGTCCATTTGGACCTCCTGGACAAGGTATGATGAGGCAGAATCCTGTACAATTGATAGGAGTAAAGATATTTGTGTCTATATCATTGGACGACATTGGCAATTCGGGATGCTCGGCTTATGATTCGACCTGAATGCAAAGAGAGTCGGTCTGGACAAGTGCTTCCGCACAAATCTTGTACATTCGGGCCCCCTGGACAAGATACGATGAGGCAGAATCCTGTCAAATTGATAGGAGTGAGGATATTTGCCTCTATATCATTGGACAATATCGGCAATTTTGGATTCTTCTCCTTATGATTCGATCTGAATCCAAAGGGAGTCGCTTTGGACAAGTGCTACCGCATAAATCTTCTACATTTGGACCTCCTGGGCAAGATATGATGAGGCAGAATCCTGTCAAATTGATAGGAGTAAAGATATTTGCATGTATATCATTGGACGACATGGCAATTCTGGATGCTACGGCTTATGATTCAACCTGAGTCAAAATAGATTCGCTTTTGTCAAGTGCTACCGCACAAATCTTGTACATTAGAACCTGCTGGACATGGTATGATGAGGCAGAATCCTGTCAAATTGATATCAGTGAAGATATTTGCATATATATCATTGGACGACATTGGCAATTCTGGATGCTCCGGCTTATGATTCTACCTGAATGCAAAGAGAGTTGCTTTGGACAAGTGCTACCGCACAAATCTTGTACATTTGAACCTCCTGGACAAGATACGATAAGGCAGAATGCTGTAAAATTGATAGGTATGAGCATATTTGCATCTATATCTTTCGACGACATTGGCAATTCTGGATGCTCCGTCATATGATTCGACCGGAGGCCAAAGAGAGTCGCTTTTGTCAAGTGCTATCGCACAAATCTTGTACATTTGAACCTCCTGGACAAGATACGATGAGGCAGAATGGTGTCAAATTGATAGGAGTGAAGATATTTGCATCTATATCATTGGATAATATCGGCAATTATGGATTCTTCGCCTTATGATTCGACCTGAGTCCAAAGAGGGTTGGCCTGGACAAGTGCTACCGCACAAATCTTACACATTTGAACCTCCTGGACAAGATACGATAAGGCAGAATGCTGTAAAATTGATAGGTATGAGCATATTTGCATCTATATCTTTCGACGACATTGGCAATTCTGGATGCTCCGGCATATGATTCGACCGGAGGCCAAAGAGAGTCGCTTTTGTCAAGTGCTATCGCACAAATCTTGTACATTTGAACCTCCTGGACAAGGTATGGTGAGGCAGAATCCTATCACAGTGATAGGAGTGAAAATATTTGCATCTATATCATTGGACGACATTGACAATTCTGGATGCACCGGCATATGATTCGACCGGAGACCAAAGAGAGTCGCTTTGGACAAGTCCTACCGCACCAATATTGTACATTTGGACCTCCTGGACAAGATACGATGAGGCAGAATGGTGTCAAATTGATAGGAGTGAAGATATTTGCATCTATATCATTGGATAATATCGGCAATTATGGATTCTTCGCCTTATGATTCGACCTGAGTCCAAAGAGGGTTGGCCTGGACAAGTGCTACTGCACAAATCTTGTACATTTGAACCTCCTGGAAAAGATACGATGAGGCAGAATTCTGTCAAATTGATAAGAGTGAAGTTATTTGCATCTATATAATTGGACGACATTGGCAACTCTTGATGCTCGGCTTATGATTCGACCTAAGTCCAAAGAGAGTCGCCTTGGGCAAGTGCTACCGCATAAATCTTGTACATTTGAACCCCCTGGACAAGATACGATGAGGCAAAACCCTCGTAAATTGATAGGAGTAAAGATATTTGCATCTATATCATTGGACGACATGGCAATTCTGGATTCTTCGGCATATGGATCGACCTGAGTCCAAAAGATTCGCTTTTGTCAAGTGCTACCGCACAAATCTTGTACATTTGGACCCCCTGGACAAGATACGATGAGGCTGAATCCTATCACAAGGATAGGAGTGAAGATATTTGCAGCTATATAATTGGACAACATTGGCACTTCTGGATGCTCGGCTTATGATTCGACCTGAGACCAAGGAGATTCGCTTTTGTCAAGTGCTACCGCACAAATCTTGTACATTCGGATCCCCTGGACAAGATACGATCAGGCTGAATCCTGTCAAATCTATAGGACTAAAGGTATTTGCATCTATATCATTGGACAACATGGCAATTCTGGATGCTTCGGCATATGGATCGATCTAATTCCAAAGAGATTCGCTTTTGTCAAGTGCTATCGCACAAATCTTGTATATTTGAACCTCCTGGACAATGTATGGTGAGGCAGAATCCTATCACATTGATAGGAGTGAAGATATTTGCATCTATATCATTGGACGACATTGGCAATCCTGGGGATCCGGCATATAATTATACCTGAATCCAAAGAGGGTCGGCATGGACAAGTGCTACCGCACAAATCTTGTACATTTGAACCTCCTAGATAAGATACGATGAGGCAGAATCCTGTCAATTTGATAGGAGTGAAGATATTTGCTTCTATATCATTGGACAATATCGGCAATTTTGGATTCTTCGGCTTATGATTCGACCTGAATCCAAAGAGAGTCGCCTTGGACAAGTGCTACCGCACAAATCCTGTACATTTGGACCCCCTGGACAAGATACGATGAGGCTGAATCCTATCACATTGATAGGAGTGAAGATATTTGCATCTATATCATTGGACGACATTGGCAATTCTGGATGCTCGGCTTATGATTCGACCTGAGTCCAAAGAGATTCGCTTTTGTCAAGTGCTAGCGCACAAATCTTGTACATTTGAACATCCTAGAAAACATACGATGAGGCAGAATTCTGTCAAGTTGATAGGAGTGCAGATATTTGCATCTATATCATTGGACGACATTGGCAATTCTGGATGCTTCAGCATATGGATCGACCTGAGTCCAAGGAGATTCGCTTTTGTCAAGTGCTACCGCACAAATCTTGTACATTCGGACCACCTGGACAAGATACGATGAGGCTGAATCCTATCACATTGATAGGAGTGAAGATATTTGCATCTATATCTTTGGACGACATTGGCAATTCTGGATGCTCGGCTTATGATTCGACCTGAGTCCAAAGAGATTCGCGTTTGTCAAGTGCTACCGCACCAATCTTGTACATTCGGACCCCCTGGACAAGATACGATGAGGCAGAATCCTGTCAAATTGATAAGAGTGAAGTTATTTGCATTTATTTAATTGGACGACATTGGCAATTCTTGATGCTCGGCTTATGATTCCACCTAAGTCCAAAGAGAGTCGCCTTGGGCAAGTGCTACCGTACAAATCTTGTACATTTGGAACCCCTGGACAAGATACGATGAGGCAAAACCTTCGTAAATTGATAGGAGTAAAGATATTTGCATCTATATCATTGGACGTCATTGGCAATTCTGGATGCTCAGGCTTATGATTCGACCTGAGTCAAAGAGAGTCGCTTTGGACAAGTGCTACCGCAACAAATCTTGTACATTTAGACCTCCTGGACAAGGTATAATGAGGCAGAATCCTATCACATTGATAGGAGTAAAGATATTTGCATCTATATCATTGGACGACATGGCAATTCTGGATGCTTCGGCATAGGGATCGACCTGAGTCAAAAGAGATTCACTTTTGTCAAGTGCTACCGCACAAATCTTGTACATGAGAACCTGCTGGACATGGTATGATGAGGCACAATCCTGTCAAATTGATAGGAGTAAAGATATTTGCATCTATATCATTGGACGACATTGGCAATTCTGGATGCTCGGCTTATGATTCGACCTGAGTCAAGCAGAGTCGCTTTGGACAAGTGCTACCGCAACAAATCTTGTACATTTGGACCTCCTGGACAAGGTATAATGAGGCAGAATCCTATCACATTGATAGGAGTAAAGATATTTGCATCTATATCATTGGACGACATTGGCAATTCTGGATGCTCGCCTTATGATTCGACCTGAGTCCAAAGAGATTCGCGTTTGTCAAGTGCTACCGCACCAATCTTGTACATTCGGACCCCCTGGACAAGATACGAAGAGGTTGAATCCTGTAAAATCGGTAGGACTAAAGATATTTGCATCAATATCATTGGACGACATTGGCAATTCTGGATGCTCGGCTTATGATACGACCTGAGTCCAAAGAGAGTCGGTCTGGACATGTGCTACTGCACCAATATTGTACATTTGGACCTCCTGGACAAGATACGATGAGGCAGAATGGTGTCAAATTGATAGGAGTGAAAATATTTGCATCTATATAATTGGACGACATTGGCAACTCTTGATGCTCGGCTTATGATTCGACCTAAGTCCAAAGAGAGTCGCCTTGGGCAAGTGCTACCGCATAAATCTTGTACATTTGAACCCCCTGGACAAGATACGATGAGGCAAAACCCTCGTAAATTGATAGGAGTAAAGATATTTGCATCTATATCATTGGACGACATGGCAATTCTGGATTCTTCGGCATATGGATCGACCTGAGTCCAAAAGATTCGCTTTTGTCAAGTGCTACCGCACAAATCTTGTACATTTGAACCTCCTGGACAAGATACGATGCGGCAGAATCCTATCACATTAATAGGAGTAAAGATACTTGCATCTATATCATTGGACGACGTAGGCAATTCTGGATGCTCGGATTATGATTCGACCTGAGTCCAAAGAGAGTCGCTTTGGACAAATGCTGCCGCCCGAATCTTGTCCATTTGGACCTCCTGGACAAGGTATGATGAGGCAGAATCCTGTACAATTGATAGGAGTAAAGATATTTGTGTCTATATCATTGGACGACATTGGCAATTCGGGATGCTCGGCTTATGATTCGACCTGAATGCAAAGAGAGTCGGTCTGGACAAGTGCTTCCGCACAAATCTTGTACATTCGGGCCCCCTGGACAAGATACGATGAGGCAGAATCCTGTCAAATTGATAAGAGTAAGGATATTTGCCTCTATATCATTGGACAATATCGGCAATTTTGGATTATTCTCCTTATGATTCGATCTGAATCCAAAGGGAGTCGCTTTGGACAAGTGCTACCGCATAAATCTTCTACATGTGGACCTCCTGGGCAAGATATGATGAGGCAGAATCCTGTCAAATTGATATCAGTGAAGATATTTGCATATATATCATTGGACGACATTGGCAATTCTGGATGCTCCGGCTTATGATTCTACCTGAATGCAAAGAGAGTTGCTTTGGACAAGTGCTACCGCACAAATCTTGTACATTTGGACCTCTTGGACAAGGCATGATGAGGCAGAATCCTATCACATTGATAAGAGTAAAGATATTTGCAGCTATATAATTGGACGACATTGGCAATTCTGGATGATCTGCTTATGATTCGACCTGAGTCCAAAGAGATTCGCTTTGGACAAATGCTGCCACCCAAATCGTGTCTGTTCGGACCTCCTGGAAAAGGTATGGTGAGGCAGAATCCTGTCACATTGATGGGAGTAAAGATATTTGAATCTATATCATTGGACGACATTGGCAATCCTGGGATCCGGCTTATGATTCGACCTGAATCCAAAGAGAGTCTGCCTGGACAAGTGCTACCGCACAAATATTGTACATTTGAACTTCCTGGACAAGATGCGATGAGGCAGAATGCTGTCAAATTGATAGGAGTCAGGATATCTGCCTCTATATCATTGGACGACATTGGCAATTCTGGATGCTTCAGGATATGGATCGACCTGAGTTCAAAGAGATTCGCTTTTGTCAAGTGCTACCGCACATATCTTGTACATTTAAACCTCCTGGACAAGGTATGATGAGGCAGAATCCTGTCACATTGATAGGAGCAAAGGTATTTGCACCTATATCATTGGACGACATTGGCAATCCTGGGGATCCGTCTTATAATTAGACCTGAATCCAAAGAGAGTCGGCCTGGATAAGTGCTGCCGCACAAATCTTGTACATTTGAACCTCCTGGACAAGATACGATGAGGCAGAATGCAGTCAAATTGATAGGAGTAAAGATATTTGCATCTATATCATTGGACGACATTGGCAATTCTGGATGCTTCAGCTTATGGATCGACCTGAGTTCAAAGAGATTCGCTTTTGACAAGTGCTACCGCACAAAACTGGTACATTCGGGTCCCCTGGACAAGATATGATGAGGCAGAATCCTGTCAAATTGATATCAGTGAAGATATTTGCATATATATCATTGGACGACATTGGCAATTCTGGATGCTCCGGCTTATGATTCTACCTGAATGCAAAGAGAGTTGCTTTGGACAAGTGCTACCGCACAAATCTTGTACATTTGGACCTCTTGGACAAGGCATGATGAGGCAGAATCCTATCACATTGATAAGAGTAAAGATATTTGCAGCTATATAATTGGACGACATTGGCAATTCTGGATGCTCGGCTTATGATTCGACCTGAGTTCAAAGAGATTCGCTTTTGACAAGTGCTACCGCACAAAACTGGTACATTCGGGCCCCCTGGACAAGATACGATGAGGCAGAATGGTGTCAAATTGATAGGAGTGAATATATTTGCATCTATATCATTGGATAATATCGGCAATTATGGATTCTTCGCCTTATGATTCGACCTGAGTCCAAAGAGAGTCGGCCTGGACAAGTGCTACCGCACAAATCTTACACATTTGAACCTCCTGGACAAGATACGATAAGGCAGAATGCTGTAAAATTGATAGGTATGAGCATATTTGCATCTATATCTTTCGACGACATTGGCAATTCTGGATGCTCCGGCATATGATTCGACCGGAGGCCAAACCGAGTCGCTTTTGTCAAGTGCTATCGCACAAATCTTGTACATTTGAACCTCCTGGACAAGGTATGGTGAGGCAGAATCCTATCACAGTGATAGGAGTGAAAATATTTGCATCTATATCATTGGACGACATTGACAATTCTGGATGCACCGGCATATGATTCGACCGGAGACCAAAGAGTTTCGCTTTTGTCAAGTGCTACCGCACAAATCTTGTACATTAGAACCTGCTGGACATGGTATGATGAGGCAGAATCCTATCACATTTATAGGAGTAAACATATTTGCATCTATATCATTGGACGACATTGGCAATTCTGGTTGCTTCAGCTTATGGATCGACCTGAGTCCAAGGAGATTCGCTTTTGTCAAGTGCTACCGCACAAATCTTGTACATTCGGACCCCCTGGACAAGATACGATGAGGCTGAATCCTATCACATTGATAGGAGTGAAGATATTTGCATCTATATCATTGGACGACATTGGCAATTCTGGATGCTCGGCTTATGATTCGACCTGAGTCCAAAGAGATTCGCGTTTGTCAAGGGCTACCGCACCAATCTTGTACATTCGGACCCCCTGGACAAGATACGAAGAGGCTGAATCCTGTAAAATCGGTAGGACTAAAGATATTTGCATCTATATCATTGGACGACATAGGCAATTCTGGATGCTTCGGGTTATGATTCGATCTGAGTCCAAAGAGAGTCGGCCTGGACAAGTGCTACCGCACAAATCTTACACATTTGAACCTCCTGGACAAGATACGATGAGGCAGAATGCTGTAAAATTGATAGGTATGAGCATATTTGCATCTATATCTTTCGACGACATTGGCAATTCTGGATGCTCCGGCATATGATTCGACCGGAGGCCAAAGAGAGTCGCTTTTGTCAAGTGCTATCGCACAAATCTTGTACATTTGAACCTCCTGGACAAGGTATGGTGAGGCAGAATCCTATCACAGTGATAGGAGTGAAAATATTTGCATCTATATCATTGGACGACATTGACACTTCTGGATGCACCGGCATATGATTCGACCGGAGGCCAAAGAGAGTCGCTATGGACAAGTGCTACCACACAAATCTTGTACATTTGGGCCTCCTGGACAAGGTATGATGAGGCGGAATCCTATCACATTGATAGGAGTAAAGATATTTGCATCTATATCATTACACGACAATGGCAATTCTGGATGCTCCGGCTTATGATTCTACCTGAATGCAAAGAGAGTTGCTTTGGACAAGTGCTACCGCACAAATCTTGTACATTTGAACCTCCTGGACAAGATACGATAAGGCAGAATGCTGTAAAATTGATAGGTATGAGCATATTTGCATCTATATCTTTCGACGACATTGGCAATTCTGGATGCTCCGTCATATGATTCGACCGGAGGCCAAAGAGAGTCGCTTTTGTCAAGTGCTATCGCACAAATCTTGTACATTTGAACCTCCTGGACAAGATACGATGAGGCAGAATGGTGTCAAATTGATAGGAGTGAAGATATTTGCATCTATATCATTGGATAATATCGGCAATTATGGATTCTTCGCCTTATGATTCGACCTGAGTCCAAAGAGGGTTGGCCTGGACAAGTGCTACCGCACAAATCTTACACATTTGAACCTCCTGGACAAGATACGATAAGGCAGAATGCTGTAAAATTGACAGGTATGAGCATATTTGCATCTATATCTTTCGACGACATTGGCAATTCTGGATGCTCCGGCATATGATTCGACCGGAGGCCAAAGAGAGTCGCTTTTGTCAAGTGCTATCGCACAAATCTTGTACATTTGAACCTCCTGGACAAGGTATGGTGAGGCAGAATCCTATCACAGTGATAGGAGTGAAAATATTTGCATCTATATCATTGGACGACATTGACAATTCTGGATGCACCGGCATATGATTCGACCGGAGGCCAAAGAGAGTCGCTATGGACAAGTGCTACCACACAAATCTTGTACATTTGGGCCTCCTGGACAAGGTATGATGAGGCGGAATCCTATCACATTGATAGGAGTAAAGATATTTGCATCTATATAATTGAACGACATTGGCAATTCTGGATGCTCGGCATATGATTCAACCTTAGTCCAAAGAGATTCGCTTTTGTCAAGTGCTACCGCACAAATCTTGTACATTTGAACCTCCTGGACAAGATACGATGAGGCAGAATCCTATCACATTAATAGGAGTAAAGATACTTGCATCTATATCATTGGACGACGTAGGCAATTCTGGATGCTCGGATTATGATTCGACCTGAGTCCAAAGAGAGTCGCCTTGGGCAAGTGCTACCGCACATATCGTGTACATTTGGACCCCCTGGACAAGATACGATGAGGCAGAATGGTGTCAAATTGATAGGAGTGAAGATATTTGCATCTATATCATTGGATAATATCGGCAATTTTGGATTCTTCGCCTTATGATTCGACCTGAATCCAATGGGAGTCGCTTTGGACAAGTGCTACCGCATAAATCTTCTACATTTGGACCTCCTGGACAAGGTATGATGAGGCAGAATTCTATCACATTGATAGGAGTAAAGATATTTGCATCTATATCATTGGACGACAATGGCAATTCTGGATGCTCGGCTTATGATTCGACCTGAGTCCAAAGAGATTCGCTTTTGTCAAGTGCTCCCCACATACCTTGTAGATTTGAACCTCCTGGACAAGATATGATGAGGCAGAATCCTGTCACATTGATAGGAGTGAAGACATTTGCATCTATATCTTTGGACGACATTGGCAATTCTGGATGCTCCGGCATATGATTCGACCGGAGGCCAAAGAGAGTCGCTATGGACAAGTGCTACCACACAAATCTTGTACATTTGGGCCTCCTGGACAAGGTATGGTGAGGCGGAATCCTATCACATTGATAGGAGTAAAGATATTTGCATCTATATAATTGGACGACATTGGCAATTCTGGATGCTCGGCATATGATTCAACCTTAGTCCAAAGAGATTCGCTTTTGTCAAGTGCTACCGCACAAATCTTGTACATTTGAACCTCCTGGATAAGATACGATGTGGCAGAATCCTATCACATTAATAGGAGTAAAGATACTTGCATATATATCATTGGACGACGTAGGCAATTCTGGATGCTCGGATTATGATTCGACCTGAGTCCAAAGAGAGTCGCTTTGGACAAATGCTGCCGCCCGAATCTTGTCCATTTGGACCTCCTGGACAAGGTATGATGAGGCAGAATCCTGTACAATTGATAGGAGTAAAGATATTTGTGTCTATATCATTGGACGACATTGGCAATTCGGGATGCTCGGCTTATGATTCGACCTGAATCCAAAGAGAGTCGGTCTGGACAAGTGCTTCCGCACAAAACTGGTACATTCGGGCCCCCTGGACAAGATACGATGAGGCAGAATGGTGTCAAATTGATAGGAGTGATGATATTTGCATCTATATCATTGGATAATATCGGCAATTTTGGATTCATCGCCTTATGATTCGACCTGAGTCCAAAGAGAGTCGGCCTGGACAAGTGCTACCGCACAAATCTTGCACATTTGAACGTCCTGGACAAGATACGATGAGGCAGAATGCTGTAAAATTGATAGGTATGAGCATATTTACATCTATATGTTTCGGCGACATTGGCAATTCTGGATGCTCCGGCATATGATTTGACCGGTGGCCAAAGAGAGTCGCCTTGGACAAGTGCTACAGCACAAATCTTGTACATTTGGACCCCCTGGACAAGATACGATGAGGCTGAATCCTGTCACATTGATAGGAGTGAAGATATTTGCATCTATATCATTGGACGGCATTGGCAATTCTGGATGTTCGGCTTGTGATTCGACCTGAGTCCAAAGAGATACGCGTTTGTCAAGTGCTACCGCACCAATCTTGTACATTCGGACCCCCTGGACAAGATACGAAGAGGCTGAATCTTGTAAAATCGGTAGGACTAAAGATATTTGCATGTATATCATTGGTCGACATTGGCAATTCTGGATGCTTCGGCTTATGGATCGACCTGAGTCCAAAGAGATTCGCTTTTGTCAATTGCTAGCGCACAAATCTTGTACATTTGAACATCCTAGAAAACATACGATGAGGCAGAATTCTGTCAAGTTGATAGGAGTGCAGATATTTGCATCTATATCATTGGACGACATTGGCAATTCTGGATGCTCGGCTTATGATTCGACCTGAGTCCAAAGAGAGTCGGTCTGGACAAGTGCTACTGCACAAATCTTGGACATTTGAACCTCCTGGACAAGATACGATGAGGCAGAATCCTGTCAAATTTATAAGAGTGAAGTTATTTGCATCTATATAATAGGACGACATTGGCAATTCTTGATGCTCGGCTTATGATTCGACCTAAGTCCAAAGAGAGTCGCCTTGGGCAAGTGCTACCGCACAAATCTTCTACATTTGGACCTCCTGGACAAGGTATGATGAGGCAGAATCCTATCACATTGATAGGAGTAAAGATATTTGCATCTATATCATTGGACGACAATGGCAATTCTGGATGCTCGGCTTATGATTCGACCTGAGTCAAAGAGAGTCGCTTTGGACAAGTGCTACCGCATAAATCTTCTACATTTGGACCTCCTGGACAAGGTATGATGAGGCAGAATCCTATCACATTGATAGGAGTAAAGATATTTGCATCAATATCATTGGACGACAATGGCAATTCTGGATGCTCGGCTTATGATTCGACCTGAGTCCAAAGAGAGTCGGCCTGGACAAGTGCTACCGCACAAATCTTGCACATTTGAACCTCCTGGACAAGATACGATGAGGCAGAATCCTGTCAAATTGATAGGAGTGAGGATATTTGCCTCTATATCATTGGACAATGTCGGCAATTTTGGATTCTTCTCCTTATGATTCGATCTGAATCCAAAGGGAGTCGCTTTGGACAAGTGCTACCACACAAATCTTGTACATTTTGACCCCCTGGACAAGATACGATGACGCAGAATCCTGTCAGATTGATAGGAGTAAAGATATTTGCATCTATATCTTTGGACGACATTGGCAATTCTGGGTGCTTCGGCTTATGGATCGACCTGAGTCCAAAGAGGTTCGCTTTGTCAAGTGCTACCGCACATATCTTGTACATTTGGACCTCCTGGGCAAGATATGATGAGGCAGAATCCTGTAAAATTGATATCAGTGAAGATATATGCATATATATCATTGGACGACATTGGCAATTCTGGATGCTCCGGCTTATGATTCTACCTGAATGCAAAGAGAGTTGCTTTGGACAAGTGCTACCGCACAAATCTTGTACATTTGGACCTCTTGGACAAGGCATGATGAGGCAGAATCCTATCACATTGATAAGAGTAAAGATATTTGCAGCTATATAATTGGACGTCATTGGCAATTCTGGATGCTCGGCTTATGATTCGACCTGAGTCCAAAGAGATTCGCTTTTGTCATGTGCTACCGCACAAAACTGGTACATTCGGGCCCCCTGGACAAATACGATGAGGCAGAATCCTGTCAAATTGATAGGAGTAAAGATACTTGCATCTATATCATTGGACAACGTAGGCAATTCTGGATGCTCGGATTATGATTCGACCTGAGTCAAAAGAGATTCGCTTTTGTCAAGTGCTACCGCACAAATCTTGTACATTAGAACCTGCTGGACATGGTATGATGCGGCAGAATCCTATCACATTGATAGGAGTAAAGATATTTGCATGTATATCATTGGACGACATGGCAATTCTGGATGCTCGGCTTATGATTCGACCTAAGTCCAAAGAGAGTCGCCTTGGGCAAGTGCTACCGCATAAATCTTGTACATTTGAACCCCCTGGACAAGATACGATGAGGCAAAACCCTCGTAAATTGATAGGAGTAAAGATATTTGCATCTATATCATTGGACGTCATTGGCAATTATGGATGCTCAGGCTTATGATTCGACCTGAGTCAAAGGGAGTCGCTTTGGACAAGTGCTACCGCAACAAAACTTGTACATTTGGACCTCCTGGACTAGTTATAATGAGGCAGAATCCTATCACATTAATAGGAGTAAAGATATTTGCATCTATATCATTGGACGACATGGCAATTCTGGATGCTTCGGCATAGGGATCGGCCTGAGTCAAAAGAGATTCGCTTTTGTCAAGTGCTACCGCACAAATCATGTACATTAGAACCTGCTGGACATGGTATGATGAGGCAGAATCCTATCACATTTATAGGAGTAAAGATATTTGCATCTATATCATTGGGCGACAATGGCAATTCTGGATGCTCGGCTTATGATTCGACCTGAGTCCAAAGAGAGTCGGCCTGGACAAGTGCTACCGCACAAATCCTGTACATTTGAACCTCCTGGACAAGATACGATGAGGCAGAATCCTGTCAAATTGATAAGAGTGAAGTTATTTGCATCTATATAATTGGACGACATTGGCAATTCTTGATGCTCGGCTTATGATTCGACCTAAGTCCAAAGAGAGTCGCCTTGAGCAAGTGCTATCGCACAAATCTTGCACATTTGGACCCCCTGGACAAGATACAATGAGTTCAAAACCCTCGTAAGTTGATAGGAGTAAAGATATTTGCATCTATATAATTGGACGTCATTGGACCCCCTGGACAAGATACGATGAGGCAGAATGGTGTCAAATTGATAGGAGTGAAGATATTTGCATCTATATCATTGGATAATATCGACAATTTTGGATTCTTCGCCTTATGATTCGACCTCAATCCAATGGGAGTCGCTTTGGACAAGTGCTAGCGCATAAATCTTCTACATTTGGACCTCCTGGACAAGGTATGATGAGGCAGAATCCTATCACATTGATAAGAGTAAAGATATTTGCGGCTATATAATTGGACGACATTGGCAATTCTGGATGCTCGGCTTATGATTCGACCTGAGTCCAAAGAGATTTGCTTTTGTCAAGTGCTACCGCACAAAACTGGTACATTCGGGCCCCCTGGACAAGATACGATGACGCAGAATGGTGTCAAATTGATAGGAGTGAAGATATTTGCATCTATATCATTGGATAATATCGGCAATTTTGGATTCTTCGCCTTATGATTCGACCTGAATGCAAAGAGAGTCGGTCTGGACAAGTGCTTCCGCACAAATCTTGTACATTCGGGCCCCCTGGACAAGATACGATGAGGCAGAATCCTGTCAAATTGATAAGAGTAAGGATATTTGCCTCTATATCATTGGACAATATCGGCAATTTTGGATTATTCTCCTTATGATTCGATCTGAATCCAAAGGGAGTCGCTTTGGACAAGTGCTACCACATAAATCTTCTACATGTGGACCTCCTGGGCAAGATATGATGAGGCAGAATCCTGTCAAATTGATATCAGTGAAGATATTTGCATATATATCATTGGACGACATTGGCAATTCTGGATGCTCCGGCTTATGATTCTACCTGAATGCAAAGAGAGTTGCTTTGGACAAGTGCTACCGCACAAATCTTGTACATTTGGACCTCTTGGACAAGGCATGATGAGGCAGAATCCTATCACATTGATAAGAGTAAAGATATTTGCAGCTATATAATTGGACGACATTGGCAATTCTGGATGATCTGCTTATGATTCGACCTGAGTCCAAAGAGATTCGCTTTGGACAAATGCTGCCACCCAAATCGTGTCTGTTCGGACCTCCTGCAAAAGGTATGGTGAGGCAGAATCCTGTCACATTGATGGGAGTAAAGATATTTGAATCTATATCATTGGACGACATTGGCAATCCTGGGATCCGGCTTATGATTCGACCTGAATCCAAAGAGAGTCTGCCTGGACAAGTGCTACCGCACAAATATTGTACATTTGAACTTCCTGGACAAGATGCGATGAGGCAGAATGCTGTCAAATTGATAGGAGTCAGGATATCTGCCTCTATATCATTGGACGACATTGGCAATTCTGGATGCTTCAGGATATGGATCGACCTGAGTTCAAAGAGATTCGCTTTTGTCAAGTGCTACCGCACATATCTTGTACATTTAAACCTCCTGGACAAGGTATGATGAGGCAGAATCCTGTCACATTGATAGGAGCAAAGGAATTTGCACCTATATCATTGGACGACATTGGCAATCCTGGGGATCCGTCTTATAATTAGACCTGAATCCAAAGAGAGTCGGCCTGGATAAGTGCTGCCGCACAAATCTTGTACATTTGAACCTCCTGGACAAGATACGATGAGGCAGAATGCAGTCAAATTGATACGAGTAAAGATATTTGCATCTATATCATTGGACGACATTGGCAATTCTGGATGCTTCAGCTTATGGATCGACCTGAGTTCAAAGAGATTCGCTTTTGACAAGTGCTACCGCACGAAACTGGTACATTCGGCCCCCCTGGACAAGATATGATGAGGCAGAATCCTGTCAAATTGATATCAGTGAAGATATTTGCATATATATCATTGGACGACATTGGCAATTCTGGATGCTCCGGCTTATGATTCTACCTGAATGCAAAGAGAGTTGCTTTGGACAAGTGCTACCGCACAAATCTTGTACATTTGGAACTCTTGGACAAGGCATGATGAGGCAGAATCCTATCACATTGATAAGAGTAAAGATATTTGCAGCTATATAATTGGACGACATTGGCAATTCTGGATGCTCGGCTTATGATTCGACCTGAGTTCAAAGAGATTCGCTTTTGACAAGTGCTACCGCACAAAACTGGTACATTCGGGCCCCCTGGACAAGATACGATGAGGCAGAATGGTGTCAAATTGATAGGAGTGAATATATTTGCATCTATATCATTGGATAATATCGGCAATTATGGATTCTTCGCCTTATGATTCGACCTGAGTCCAAAGAGAGTCGGCCTGGACAAGTGCTACCGCACAAATCTTACACATTTGAACCTCCTGGACAAGATACGATAAGGCAGAATGCTGTAAAATTGATAGGTATGAGCATATTTGCATCTATATCTTTCGACGACATTGGCAATTCTGGATGCTCCGGCATATGATTCGACCGGAGGCCAAACAGAGTCGCTTTTGTCAAGTGCTATCGCACAAATCTTGTACATTCGGACCCCCTGGACAAGATACGAAGAGGCTGAATCTTGTAAAATCGGTAGGACTAAAGATATTTGCATGTATATCATTGGTCGACATTGGCAATTCTGGATGCTTCGGCTTATGATTCGACCTGAGTCAAAGAGAGTCGCTTTGGACAAGTGCTACCGCATAAATCTTCTACATTTGGACCTCCTGGACAAGGTATGATGAGGCAGAATCCTATCACATTGATAGGAGTAAAGATATTTGCATCAATATCATTGGACGACAATGGCAATTCTGGATGCTCGGCTTGTGATTCGACCTGAGTCCAAAGAGATACGCGTTTGTCAAGTGCTACCGCACCAATCTTGTACATTCGGACCCCCTGGACAAGATACGAAGAGGCTGAATCTTGTAAAATCGGTAGGACTAAAGATATTTGCATGTATATCATTGGTCGACATTGGCAATTCTGGATGCTTCGGCTTATGGATCGACCTGAGTCCAAAGAGATTCGCTTTTGTCAATTGCTAGCGCACAAATCTTGTACATTTGAACATCCTAGAAAACATACGATGAGGCAGAATTCTGTCAAGTTGATAGGAGTGCAGATATTTGCATCTATATCATTGGACGACATTGGCAATTCTGGATGCTCGGCTTATGATTCGACCTGAGTCCAAAGAGAGTCGGTCTGGACAAGTGCTACTGCACAAATCTTGGACATTTGAACCTCCTGGACAAGATACGATGAGGCAGAATCCTGTCAAATTTATAAGAGTGAAGTTATTTGCATCTATATAATAGGACGACATTGGCAATTCTTGATGCTCGGCTTATGATTCGACCTAAGTCCAAAGAGAGTCGCCTTGGGCAAGTGCTACCGCACAAATCTTCTACATTTGGACCTCCTGGACAAGGTATGATGAGGCAGAATCCTATCACATTGATAGGAGTAAAGATATTTGCATCTATATCATTGGACGACAATGGCAATTCTGGATGCTCGGCTTATGATTCGACCTGAGTCAAAGAGAGTCGCTTTGGACAAGTGCTACCGCATAAATCTTCTACATTTGGACCTCCTGGACAAGGTATGATGAGGCAGAATCCTATCACATTGATAGGAGTAAAGATATTTGCATCAATATCATTGGACGACAATGGCAATTCTGGATGCTCGGCTTATGATTCGACCTGAGTCCAAAGAGAGTCGGCCTGGACAAGTGCTACCGCACAAATCTTGCACATTTGAACCTCCTGGACAAGATACGATGAGGCAGAATCCTGTCAAATTGATAGGAGTGAGGATATTTGCCTCTATATCATTGGACAATGTCGGCAATTTTGGATTCTTCTCCTTATGATTCGATCTGAATCCAAAGGGAGTCGCTTTGGACAAGTGCTACCACACAAATCTTGTACATTTTGACCCCCTGGACAAGATACGATGACGCAGAATCCTGTCAGATTGATAGGAGTAAAGATATTTGCATCTATATCTTTGGACGACATTGGCAATTCTGGGTGCTTCGGCTTATGGATCGACCTGAGTCCAAAGAGGTTCGCTTTGTCAAGTGCTACCGCACATATCTTGTACATTTGGACCTCCTGGGCAAGATATGATGAGGCAGAATCCTGTAAAATTGATATCAGTGAAGATATATGCATATATATCATTGGACGACATTGGCAATTCTGGATGCTCCGGCTTATGATTCTACCTGAATGCAAAGAGAGTTGCTTTGGACAAGTGCTACCGCACAAATCTTGTACATTTGGACCTCTTGGACAAGGCATGATGAGGCAGAATCCTACCACATTGATAAGAGTAAAGATATTTGCAGCTATATAATTGGACGACATTGGCAATTCTGGATGATCTGCTTATGATTCGACCTGAGTCCAAAGAGATTCGCTTTGGACAAATGCTGCCACCCAAATCGTGTCTGTTCGGACCTCCTGGAAAAGGTATGGTGAGGCAGAATCCTGTCACATTGATGGGAGTAAAGATATTTGAATCTATATCATTGGACGACATTGGCAATCCTGGGATCCGGCTTATGATTCGACCTGAATCCAAAGAGAGTCTGCCTGGACAAGTGCTACCGCACAAATATTGTACATTTGAACTTCCTGGACAAGATGCGATGAGGCAGAATGCTGTCAAATTGATAGGAGTCAGGATATCTGCCTCTATATCATTGGACGACATTGGCAATTCTGGATGCTTCAGGATATGGATCGACCTGAGTTCAAAGAGATTCGCTTTTGTCAAGTGCTACCGCACATATCTTGTACATTTAAACCTCCTGGACAAGGTATGATGAGGCAGAATCCTGTCACATTGATAGGAGCAAAGGTATTTGCACCTATATCATTGGACGACATTGGCAATCCTGGGGATCCGTCTTATAATTAGACCTGAATCCAAAGAGAGTCGGCCTGGATAAGTGCTGCCGCACAAATCTTGTACATTTGAACCTCCTGGACAAGATACGATGAGGCAGAATGCAGTCAAATTGATACCAGTAAAGATATTTGCATCTATATCATTGGACGACATTGGCAATTCTGGATGCTTCAGCTTATGGATCGACCTGAGTTCAAAGAGATTCGCTTTTGACAAGTGCTACCGCACAAAACTGGTACATTCGGGCCCCCTGGACAAGATATGATGAGGCAGAATCCTGTCAAATTGATATCAGTGAAGATATTTGCATATATATCATTGGACGACATTGGCAATTCTGGATGCTCCGGCTTATGATTCTACCTGAATGCAAAGAGAGTTGCTTTGGACAAGTGCTACCGCACAAATCTTGTACATTTGGAACTCTTGGACAAGGCATGATGAGGCAGAATCCTATCACATTGATAAGAGTAAAGATATTTGCAGCTATATAATTGGACGACATTGGCAATTCTGGATGCTCGGCTTATGATTCGACCTGAGTTCAAAGAGATTCGCTTTTGACAAGTGCTACCGCACAAAACTGGTACATTCGGGCCCCCTGGACAAGATACGATGAGGCAGAATGGTGTCAAATTGATAGGAGTGAATATATTTGCATCTATATCATTGGATAATATCGGCAATTATGGATTCTTCGCCTTATGATTCGACCTGAGTCCAAAGAGAGTCGGCCTGGACAAGTGCTACCGCACAAATCTTACACATTTGAACCTCCTGGACAAGATACGATAAGGCAGAATACTGTAAAATTGATAGGTATGAGCATATTTGCATCTATATCTTTCGACGACATTGGCAATTCTGGATGCTCCGGCATATGATTCGACCGGAGGCCAAACAGAGTCGCTTTTGTCAAGTGCTATCGCACAAATCTTGTACATTTGAACCTCCTGGACAAGGTATGGTGAGGCAGAATCCTATCACAGTGATAGGAGTGAAAATATTTGCATCTATATCATTGGACGACATTGACAATTCTGGATGCACCGGCATATGATTCGACCGGAGACCAAAGAGTTTCGCTTTTGTCAAGTGCTACCGCACAAATCTTGTACATTTGGACCCCCTGGACAAGATACGATGAGGCTGAATCCTATCACATTGATAGGAGTGAAGATATTTGCATCTATATCATTGGACGGCATTGGCAATTCTGGATGTTCGGCTTGTGATTCGACCTGAGTCCAAAGAGATACGCGTTTGTCAAGTGCTACCGCACCAATCTTGTACATTCGGACCCCCTGGACAAGATACGAAGAGGCTGAATCTTGTAAAATCGGTAGGACTAAAGATATTTGCATGTATATCATTGGTCGACATTGGCAATTCTGGATGCTTCGGCTTATGGATCGACCTGAGTCCAAAGAGATTCGCTTTTGTCAATTGCTAGCGCACAAATCTTGTACATTTGAACATCCTAGAAAACATACGATGAGGCAGAATTCTGTCAAGTTGATAGGAGTGCAGATATTTGCATCTATATCATTGGACGACATTGGCAATTCTGGATGCTCGGCTTATGATTCGACCTGAGTCCAAAGAGAGTCGGTCTGGACAAGTGCTACTGCACAAATCTTGGACATTTGAACCTCCTGGACAAGATACGATGAGGCAGAATCCTGTCAAATTTATAAGAGTGAAGTTATTTGCATCTATATAATAGGACGACATTGGCAATTCTTGATGCTCGGCTTATGATTCGACCTAAGTCCAAAGAGAGTCGCCTTGGGCAAGTGCTACCGCACAAATCTTCTACATTTGGACCTCCTGGACAAGGTATGATGAGGCAGAATCCTATCACATTGATAGGAGTAAAGATATTTGCATCTATATCATTGGACGACAATGGCAATTCTGGATGCTCGGCTTATGATTCGACCTGAGTCAAAGAGAGTCGCTTTGGACAAGTGCTACCGCATAAATCTTCTACATTTGGACCTCCTGGACAAGGTATGATGAGGCAGAATCCTATCACATTGATAGGAGTAAAGATATTTGCATCAATATCATTGGACGACAATGGCAATTCTGGATGCTCGGCTTATGATTCGACCTGAGTCCAAAGAGAGTCGGCCTGGACAAGTGCTACCGCACAAATCTTGCACATTTGAACCTCCTGGACAAGATACGATGAGGCAGAATCCTGTCAAATTGATAGGAGTGAGGATATTTGCCTCTATATCATTGGACAATGTCGGCAATTTTGGATTCTTCTCCTTATGATTCGATCTGAATCCAAAGGGAGTCGCTTTGGACAAGTGCTACCACACAAATCTTGTACATTTTGACCCCCTGGACAAGATACGATGACGCAGAATCCTGTCAGATTGATAGGAGTAAAGATATTTGCATCTATATCTTTGGACGACATTGGCAATTCTGGGTGCTTCGGCTTATGGATCGACCTGAGTCCAAAGAGGTTCGCTTTGTCAAGTGCTACCGCACATATCTTGTACATTTGGACCTCCTGGGCAAGATATGATGAGGCAGAATCCTGTAAAATTGATATCAGTGAAGATATATGCATATATATCATTGGACGACATTGGCAATTCTGGATGCTCCGGCTTATGATTCTACCTGAATGCAAAGAGAGTTGCTTTGCACAAGTGCTACCGCACAAATCTTGTACATTTGGACCTCTTGGACAAGGCATGATGAGGCAGAATCCTATCACATTGATAAGAGTAAAGATATTTGCAGCTATATAATTGGACGTCATTGGCAATTCTGGATGCTCGGCTTATGATTCGACCTGAGTCCAAAGAGATTCGCTTTTGTCATGTGCTACCGCACAAAACTGGTACATTCGGCCCCCCTGGACAAATACGATGAGGCAGAATCCTGTCAAATTGATAGGAGTAAAGATACTTGCATCTATATCATTGGACAACGTAGGCAATTCTGGATGCTCGGATTATGATTCGACCTGAGTCAAAAGAGATTCGCTTTTGTCAAGTGCTACCGCACAAATCTTGTACATTAGAACCTGCTGGACATGGTATGATGAGGCAGAATCCTATCACATTGATAGGAGTAAAGATATTTGCATGTATATCATTGGACGACATGGCAATTCTGGATGCTCGGCTTATGATTCGACCTAAGTCCAAAGAGAGTCGCCTTGGGCAAGTGCTACCGCATAAATCTTGTACATTTGAACCCCCTGGACAAGATACGATGAGGCAAAACCCTCGTAAATTGATAGGAGTAAAGATATTTGCATCTATATCATTGGACGTCATTGGCAATTATGGATGCTCAGGCTTATGATTCGACCTGAGTCAAAGGGAGTCGCTTTGGACAAGTGCTACCGCAACAAAACTTGTACATTTGGACCTCCTGGACTAGTTATAATGAGGCAGAATCCTATCACATTAATAGGAGTAAAGATATTTGCATCTATATCATTGGACGACATGGCAATTCTGGATGCTTCGGCATAGGGATCGGCCTGAGTCAAAAGAGATTCGCTTTTGTCAAGTGCTACCGCACAAATCATGTACATTAGAACCTGCTGGACATGGTATGATGAGGCAGAATCCTATCACATTTATAGGAGTAAAGATATTTGCATCTATATCATTGGGCGACAATGGCAATTCTGGATGCTCGGCTTATGATTCGACCTGAGTCCAAAGAGAGTCGGCCTGGACAAGTGCTACCGCACAAATCCTGTACATTTGAACCTCCTGGACAAGATACGATGAGGCAGAATCCTGTCAAATTGATAAGAGTGAAGTTATTTGCATCTATAAAATTGGACGACATTGGCAATTCTTGATGCTCGGCTTATGATTCGACCTAAGTCCAAAGAGAGTCGCCTTGAGCAAGTGCTATCGCATAAATCTTGCACATTTGGACCCCCTGGACAAGATACAATCAGTTCAAAACCCTCGTAAGTTGATAGGAGTAAAGATATTTGCATCTATATAATTGGACGTCATTGGACCCCCTGGACAAGATACGATGAGGCAGAATGGTGTCAAATTGATAGGAGTGAAGATATTTGCATCTATATCATTGGATAATATCGACAATTTTGGATTCTTCGCCTTATGATTCGACCTCAATCCAATGGGAGTCGCTTTGGACAAGTGCTAGCGCATAAATCTTCTACATTTGGACCTCCTGGACAAGGTATGATGAGGCAGAATCCTATCACATTGATAAGAGTAAATATATTTGCAGCTATATAATTGGACGACATTGGCAATTCTGGATGCTCGGCTTATGATTCGACCTGAGTCCAAAGAGATTAGCTTTTGTCAAGTGCTACCGTACAAAACTGGTACATTCGGGCCCCCTGGACAAGATACGATGACGCAGAATGGTGTCAAATTGATAGGAGTGAAGATATTTGCATCTATATCATTGGATAATATCGGCAATTTTGGATTCTTCGCCTTATGATTCGACCTGAATCCAATGGGAGTCGCTTTGGACAAGTGCTATCGCACAAATCTTGTACATTTGGACCTCCTGGACAAGGTATGATGAGGCAGAAACCTATCACATTGATAGGAGTAAAGATATTTGCATCTATATCATTGGACGGCATTGACAATTCTGGATGCACCGGCATATGATTCGACCGGAGACCAAAGAGAGTCGCTTTGGACAAGTCCTACCGCACAAGTCTTGTACATTTGGACCTCCTGGACAAGGTATGATGAGGCAGAAACCTATCACATTGATAGGAGTAAAGATATTTGCATCTATATCATTGGACGACAATGGCAATTCTGGATGCTCGGCTTATGATTCGACCTGAGTCCAAAGAGAGTCGCCTTGGGCAAGTGCTACCGCACATATCGTGTACATTTGGACCCCCTGGACAAGATACGATGAGGCAGAATGGTGTCAAATTGATAGGAGTGAAGATATTTGCATCTATATCATTGGATAATATCGGCAATTTTGGATTCTTCGCCTTATGATTCGACCTGAATCCAATGGGAGTCGCTTTGGACAAGTGCTATCGCACAAATCTTGTACATTTGAACCTCCTGGATAAGATACGATGAGGCAGAATCCTGTCAATTTGATAGGAGTGAAGATATTTGCTTCTATATCATTGGACAATATCGGCAATTTTGGATTCTTCGGCTTATGATTCGACCTGAATCCAAAGAGAGTCGGCCTGGACATGTGCTACCGCACAAATCCTGCACATTTGAACCTCCTGGACAAGATACGATGAGGCAGAATGCTGTAAAATTGATAGGTATGAGCATATTTGCATGTATATCTTTCGACGACATTGGCAATTCTGGACAAGATACGATAAGGCAGAATGCTGTAAAATTGATAGGTATGAGCATATTTGCATCTATATCTTTCGACGACATTGGCAATTCTGGATGCTCCGTCATATGATTCGACCGGAGGCCAAAGAGAGTCGCTTTTGTCAAGTGCTATCGCACAAATCTTGTACATTTGAACCTCCTGGACAAGATACGATGAGGCAGAATGGTGTCAAATTGATAGGAGTGAAGATATTTGCATCTATATCATTGGATAATATCGGCAATTATGGATTCTTCGCCTTATGATTCGACCTGAGTCCAAAGAGGGTTGGCCTGGACAAGTGCTACCGCACAAATCTTACACATTTGAACCTCCTGGACAAGATACGATAAGGCAGAATGCTGTAAAATTGATAGGTATGAGCATATTTGCATCTATATCTTTCGACGACATTGGCAATTCTGGATGCTCCGGCATATGATTCGACCGGAGGCCAAAGAGAGTCGCTTTTGTCAAGTGCTATCGCACAAATCTTGTACATTTGAACCTCCTGGACAAGGTATGGTGAGGCAGAATCCTATCACAGTGATAGGAGTGAAAATATTTGCATCTATATCATTGGACGACATTGACAATTCTGGATGCACCGGCATATGATTCGACCGGAGACCAAAGAGAGTCGCTTTGGACAAGTCCTACCGCACCAATATTGTACATTTGGACCTCCTGGACCAGGTATGATGAGGCAGAATCCTATCACATTGATAGGAGTAAAGATATTTGCATCTATATCATTGGACGACAATGGCAATTCTGGATGCTTGGCTTATGATTCGACCTGAGTCAAGCAGAGTCGCTTTGGACAAGTGCTACCGCAACAAATCTTGTACATTTGGACCTCCTGGACAAGGTATAATGAGACAGAATCCTGTCAAATTGATAGGAGTCAGGATATTCGCATCTATATCATTGGACGACATTGGCTATTCTGGATGATCCGGCTTATGATTCGACCTGAATCCAATGGGAGTCGCTTCGGAAAAGTGCTACTGCACAAATCTTGTACATTTGAACCTCCTGGACAAGATACGATGAGGCAGAATGCTATCAAATTGATAGGAGTCAGGATATCTGCCTCTATATCATTGGACGTCTCAAATTTACTTTTGAAAAAGAAGTTAATGGTAGGATCAATTTTCTTGATATGACTCTAATCCGACATAATAGCGGCCTTATAACTGATTGGTATCACAAAGACACTTGGTCGGGACGGTATATAAACTTCAATTCCGCACACCCAATCTCACATAAAGTAGGACTTACCATCGGGTTAATAGACCGTGCTTTACACCTATCTAACGTCTGTTTCCGAGAAAAGAATTTAGACCTAATACGTAAAACGCTTAAAGAAAATAAGTATCCCATTTCCTTTATTAATAAAATGATCAAACGACGTACTTTCCACTACTACCATCCGGTGGAATCTGAAATAAGAAAAGGACTTAGAGAGATTTCAAGAGGGCCTATAACTAGATTAAACACCGTAGTATTACCTTACGTACCGTTTGTATCAGATCACCTTAAGCGTTTACTCAGGAAACATAAAAGACACACAATTTACTCTGTGAGAAATAACCTCGGCTCCTTATTTCCACCTATTAAGGATCCCATACCCAAGGACAAGCACACCGGAATTGTATACCGTATCCCCTGTGCCGGTTGTGACGCCTGTTATATTGGCCAAACCGGTCGAAACTCCAAAATCCGAACCTATGAACACAAGAGAAACATTAACCTGCCTGAAACACAACACACAGCACTGACAAAACATAGAATAGAAAATGACCATCTGTTTGACTACGATAATCTTGAAATTCTACATAAGGAAAGATTCTACCACAGAAGGTTACACCTTGAAACCTTTGAAATTATTAAGCATGACAAATGTGTAAACTTAAGGTACGAAAAACCTGATATTACGGACATTTACCAACATTTGCTCCGTAATTGGTAATACACCGTTAAACGCTACGACGTTCATCTGTCACAAGTTAACTTAATAATTCATTCCTTCTGTGTAACTGTCATAAGAAAACAAGATGAATTGTATTCACTTTGCCAAAATAGATGTACGTGGCCCTGACATGACAACGACACCCGTCACTCAGGTGAGCTACATATGACAGAACACATAACCTCTCCTGTCACTATCATTTTCTACTCGGGCCCTGGACGACGCCATGATACGACGTTGCCCAGGTGAGCTCTGGTCAGTTGCGCGGCAAATTCAAATGTGTTCTTTCCTCCTTAGTTTAACCCGTTCCTTGTTTTCCCCCCACCCTTTAAATCCTTCACCACATTTGCGGCAATTCAAACAGCTACATATGTGCCTCAGTACACCCATCCTCTTGTCCTTCAACACGCAGTATATCCCACTAAAACATAACAAATCTCCGCCTCCTTCATAACTCCTTTAACCTCGAGTGAAACCACATGTGAGTAATGTGCTCTGATTTTAATTGCTTTCATTGTAAACGTTTAAATGTGAATTTACCTCTAATTTATCTCTATTGGACGAATGTCTATTAAATACAATTTTCCTTCTTCTTTCTCTCTATTTATTGCAGTTAACATATTTCATGCTAAACTTACATTAAACAAACTCTTATAAAGTAGCTTAATAAATAACATTTAATTATCACATTATATTTTCTCGCTTCTCTTATTTATACAGTTCAACAGTCCCTGAGGAGGGCCAGGAAAACCGGCCGAAACGTTGGACAACTATATTCTATTTATTGACCGATATAACACGCCAAATAATTAATTAGGAACATCATCGGTAAAACCGGTCAGGTAAACTATAATGAACACCATTGGACGACATTGGCAATTCTGGATGCTTCAGCATATGGATCGACCTGAGTTCAAAGAGATTCGCTTTTGTCAAGTGCTACCGCACATATCTTGTACATTTGAACCTCCTGGACAAGTTATGATGAGGCAGAATCCTATCACGTTGATAGGAGTAAAGATATTTAAATCTATATCATTGGACGACATTGGCAATTCTGGATGATCTGCTTATGATTCGACCTGAGTCCAAAGAGATTCGCTTTGGACAAAAGCTGCCACCCAAATCGTGTCTGTTCGGACCTCCTGGAAAAGGTATGGTGAGGCAGAATCCTATCACATTGATAGGAGTGAAGATATTTGCATCTATATCATTGGACGACCTTGGCAATCCTGGGGATCCGGCATATAATTATACCTGAGTCCAAAGAGAGTCGGTCTGGACAAGTGCTACTGCACAAATCTTGTACATTTGAACCTCCTGGAAAAGATACGATGAGGCAGAATTCTGTCAAATTGATAAGAGTGAAGTTATTTGCATCTATATAATTGGACGACATTGGCAACTCTTGATGCTCGGCTTATGATTCGACCTAAGTCCAAAGAGAGTCGCCTTGGGCAAGTGCTACCGCATAAATCTTGTACATTTGAACCCCCTGGACAAGATACGATGAGGCAAAACCCTCGTAAATTGATAGGAGTAAAGATATTTGCATCTATATCATTGGACGACATGGCAATTCTGGATTCTTCGGCATATGGATCGACCTGAGTCCAAAAGATTCGCTTTTGTCAAGTGCTACCGCACAAATCTTGTACATTTGAACCTCCTGGACAAGATACGATGCGGCAGAATCCTATCACATTAATAGGAGTAAAGATACTTGCATCTATATCATTGGACGACGTAGGCAATTCTGGATGCTCGGAATATGATTCGACCTGAGTCCAAAGAGAGTCGCTTTGGACAAATGCTGCCGCCCGAATCTTGTCCATTTGGACCTCCTGGACAAGGTATGATGAGGCAGAATCCTGTAGAATTGATAGGAGTAAAGATATTTGTGTCTATATCATTGGACGACATTGGCAATTCGGGATGCTCGGCTTATGATTCGACCTGAATGCAAAGAGAGTCGGTCTGGACAAGTGCTTCCGCACAAATCTTGTACATTCGGGCCCCCTGGACAAGATACGATGAGGCAGAATCCTGTCAAATTGATAAGAGTAAGGATATTTGCCTCTATATCATTGGACAATATCGGCAATTTTGGATTATTCTCCTTATGATTCGATCTGAATCCAAAGGGAGTCGCTTTGGACAAGTGCTACCACATAAATCTTCTACATGTGGACCTCCTGGGCAAGATATGATGAGGCAGAATCCTGTCAAATTGATATCAGTGAAGATATTTGCATATATATCATTGGACGACATTGGCAATTCTGGATGCTCCGGCTTATGATTCTACCTGAATGCAAAGAGAGTTGCTTTGGACAAGTGCTACCGCACAAATCTTGTACATTTGGACCTCTTGGACAAGGCATGATGAGGCAGAATCCTATCACATTGATAAGAGTAAAGATATTTGCAGCTATATAATTGGACGACATTGGCAATTCTGGATGCTCGGCTTATGATTCGACCTGAGTTCAAAGAGATTCGCTTTTGACAAGTGCTACCGCACAAAACTGGTACATTCGGGCCCCCTGGACAAGATACGATGAGGCAGAATGGTGTCAAATTGATAGGAGTGAATATATTTGCATCTATATCATTGGATAATATCGGCAATTATGGATTCTTCGCCTTATGATTCGACCTGAGTCCAAAGAGAGTCGGCCTGGACAAGTGCTACCGCACAAATCTTACACATTTGAACCTCCTGGACAAGATACGATAAGGCAGAATGCTGTAAAATTGATAGGTATGAGCATATTTGCATCTATATCTTTCGACGACATTGGCAATTCTGGATGCTCCGGCATATGATTCGACCGGAGGCCAAACAGAGTCGCTTTTGTCAAGTGCTATCGCACAAATCTTGTACATTTGAACCTCCTGGACAAGGTATGGTGAGGCAGAATCCTATCACAGTGATAGGAGTGAAAATATTTGCATCTATATCATTGGACGACATTGACAATTCTGGATGCACCGGCATATGATTCGACCGGAGACCAAAGAGTTTCGCTTTTGTCAAGTGCTACCGCACAAATCTTGTACATTAGAACCTGCTGGACATGGTATGATGAGGCAGAATCCTATCACATTTATAGGAGTAAACATATTTGCATCTATATCATTGGACGACATTGGCAATTCTGGTTGCTTCAGCTTATGATTCGACCTGAGTCCAAAGAGATTCGCGTTTGTCAAGGGCTACCGCACCAATCTTGTACATTCGGACCCCCTGGACAAGATACGAAGAGGCTGAATCCTGTAAAATCGGTAGGACTAAAGATATTTGCATCTATATCATTGGACGACATAGGCAATTCTGGATGCTTCGGGTTATGATTCGACCTGAGTCAAAGAGAGTCGCTTTGGACAAGTGCTACCGCATAAATCTTCTACATTTGGACCTCTTGGACAAGGTATGATGAGGCAGAATCCTATCACATTGATAGGAGTAAAGCTATTTGCATCTATATCATTACACGACAATGGCAATTCTGGATGCTCCGGCTTATGATTCTACCTGAATGCAAAGAGAGTTGCTTTGGACAAGTGCTACCGCACAAATCTTGTACATTTGGACCTCTTGGACAAGGCATGATGAGGCAGAATCCTATCACATTGATAAGAGTAAAGATATTTGCAGCTATATAATTGGACGACATTGGCAATTCTGGATGATCTGCTTATGATTCGACCTGAGTCCAAAGAGATTCGCTTTGGACAAATGCTGCCACCCAAATCGTGTCTGTTCGGACCTCCTGGAAAAGGTATGGTGAGGCAGAATCCTGTCACATTGATGGGAGTAAAGATATTTGAATCTATATCATTGGACGACATTGGCAATCCTGGGATCCGGCTTATGATTCGACCTGAATCCAAAGAGAGTCTGCCTGGACAAGTGCTACCGCACAAATATTGTACATTTGAACTTCCTGGACAAGATGCGATGAGGCAGAATGCTGTCAAATTGATAGGAGTCAGGATATCTGCCTCTATATCATTGGACGACATTGGCAATTCTGGATGCTTCAGGATATGGATCGACCTGAGTTCAAAGAGATTCGCTTTTGTCAAGTGCTACCGCACATATCTTGTACATTTAAACCTCCTGGACA
The DNA here is from genome assembly GCA_963942575.1 of Priocnemis perturbator. Lineage (NCBI taxonomy): Eukaryota > Metazoa > Arthropoda > Insecta > Hymenoptera > Pompilidae > Priocnemis > Priocnemis perturbator. The sequence continues at coordinate 5,715,494 of CAWWDK010000042.1, forward strand.
AGGTATGATGAGGCAGAATCCTGTCACATTGATAGGAGCAAAGGTATTTGCACCTATATCATTGGACGACATTGGCAATCCTGGGGATCCGTCTTATAATTAGACCTGAATCCAAAGAGAGTCGGCCTGGATAAGTGCTGCCGCACAAATCTTGTACATTTGAACCTCCTGGACAAGATACGATGAGGCAGAATGCAGTCAAATTGATACGAGTAAAGATATTTGCATCTATATCATTGGACGACATTGGCAATTCTGGATGCTTCAGCTTATGGATCGACCTGAGTTCAAAGAGATTCGCTTTTGACAAGTGCTACCGCACAAAACTGGTACATTCGGGCCCCCTGGACAAGATATGATGAGGCAGAATCCTGTCAAATTGATATCAGTGAAGATATTTGCATATATATCATTGGACGACATTGGCAATTCTGGATGCTCCGGCTTATGATTCTACCTGAATGCAAAGAGAGTTGCTTTGGACAAGTGCTACCGCACATATCGTGTACATTTGGACCCCCTGGACAAGATACGATGAGGCAGAATGGTGTCAAATTGATAGGAGTGAAGATATTTGCATCTATATCATTGGATAATATCGGCAATTTTGGATTCTTCGCCTTATGATTCGACCTGAATCCAATGGGAGTCGCTTTGGACAAGTGCTATCGCACAAATCTTGTACATTTGGACCCCCTGGACAAGATACGATGACGCAGAATCCTGTCGGATTGATAGGAGTAAAGATATTTGCATCTATATCTTTGGACGACATTGGCAATTCTGGGTGCTTCGGCTTATGGATCGACCTGAGTCCAAAGAGAGTCGGCCTGGACAAGTGCTACCGCACAAATCTTACACATTTGAACCTCCTGGACAAGATACGATAAGGCAGAATGCTGTAAAATTGATAGGTATGAGCATATTTGCATCTATATCTTTCGACGACATTGGCAATTCTGGATGCTCCGGCATATGATTCGACCGGAGGCCAAACAGAGTCGCTTTTGTCAAGTGCTATCGCACAAATCTTGTACATTTGAACCTCCTGGACAAGGTATGGTGAGGCAGAATCCTATCACAGTGATAGGAGTGAAAATATTTGCATCTATATCATTGGACGACATTGACAATTCTGGATGCACCGGCATATGATTCGACCGGAGACCAAAGAGTTTCGCTTTTGTCAAGTGCTACCGCACAAATCTTGTACATTAGAACCTGCTGGACATGGTATGATGAGGCAGAATCCTATCACATTTATAGGAGTAAACATATTTGCATCTATATCATTGGACGACATTGGCAATTCTGGTTGCTTCAGCTTATGATTCGACCTGAGTCCAAAGAGATTCGCGTTTGTCAAGGGCTACCGCACCAATCTTGTACATTCGGACCCCCTGGACAAGATACGAAGAGGCTGAATCCTGTAAAATCGGTAGGACTAAAGATATTTGCATCTATATCATTGGACGACATAGGCAATTCTGGATGCTTCGGGTTATGATTCGACCTGAGTCAAAGAGAGTCGCTTTGGACAAGTGCTACCGCATAAATCTTCTACATTTGGACCTCTTGGACAAGGTATGATGAGGCAGAATCCTATCACATTGATAGGAGTAAAGATATTTGCATCTATATCATTACACGACAATGGCAATTCTGGATGCTTCGGCTTATGATTCGATCTGAGTCCAAAGAGAGTCGGCCTGGACAAGTGCTACCGCACAAATCTTACACATTTGAACCTCCTGGACAAGATACGATGAGGCAGAATGCTGTAAAATTGATAGGTATGAGCATATTTGCATCTATATCTTTCGACGACATTGGCAATTCTGGATGCTCCGGCATATGATTCGACCGGAGGCCAAAGAGAGTCGCTTTTGTCAAGTGCTATCGCACAAATCTTGTACATTTGAACCTCCTGGACAAGGTATGGTGAGGCAGAATCCTATCACAGTGATAGGAGTGAAAATATTTGCATCTATATCATTGGACGACATTGACAATTCTGGATGCACCGGCATATGATTCGACCGGAGGCCAAAGAGAGTCGCTATGGACAAGTGCTACCACACAAATCTTGTACATTTGGGCCTCCTGGACAAGGTATGATGAGGCGGAATCCTATCACATTGATAGAAGTAAAGATATTTGCATCTATATAATTGAACGACATTGGCAATTCTGGATGCTCGGCATATGATTCAACCTTAGTCCAAAGAGATTCGCTTTTGTCAAGTGCTACCGCACAAATCTTGTACATTTGAACCTCCTGGACAAGATACGATGAGGCAGAATCCTATCACATTAATAGGAGTAAAGATACTTGCATCTATATCATTGGACGACGTAGGCAATTCTGGATGCTCGGATTATGATTCGACCTGAGTCCAAAGAGAGTCGCTTTGGACAAATGCTTCCGCCCGAATCTTGTCCATTTGGACCTCCTGGACAAGGTATGATGAGGCAGAATCCTGTCAAATTGATAGGAGTGAGGTTATTTGCATCTATATCATTGGATAATATCGGCAATTTTGGATTCTTCGCCATATGATTCGACCTGAGTCCAAAGAGAGTCGGCCTGGACAAGTGCTACCGCACAAATCTTGCACATTTGAACCTCCTGGACAAGATACGATGAGGCAGAATGCTGTAAAATTGATAGGTGTGAGCATATTTGCATCTATATCTCTCGACGACATTGGCAATTCTGGGTGCTCCGGCATATGATTCGACCGGAGGCCAAAGAGAGTCGCTTTTGTCAAGTGCTACCGCACAAATCTGGTACATTCGGACCCCCTGGACAAGATACGATGATGCTGAATTCGGTCAAATTGATAGGAGTAAAGATATTTGCATCTATATCATTGGACGACAATAGCAATTCTGGATGCTCGGCTTATGATTCGACCTGAGTCCAAAGAGAGTCGCCTTGGGCAAGTGCTACCGCACATATCGTGTACATTTGGACCCCCTGGACAAGATACGATGAGGCAGAATGGTGTCAAATTGATAGGAGTGAAGATATTTGCATCTATATCATTGGATAATATCGGCAATTTTGGATTCTTCGCCTTATGATTCGACCTGAATCCAATGGGAGTCGCTTTGGACAAGTGCTACCGCATAAATCGTCTACATTTGGACCTCCTGGACAAGGTATGATGAGGCAGAATTCTATCACATTGATAGGAGTAAAGATATTTGCATCTATATCATTGGACGACAATGGCAATTCTGGATGCTCGGCTTATGATTCGACCTGAGTCCAAAGAGATTCGCTTTTGTCAAGTGCTCCCCACATACCTTGTAGATTTGAACCTCCTGGACAAGATATGATGAGGCAGAATCCTGTCACATTGATAGGAGTGAAGACATTTGCATCTATATCTTTGGACGACATTGGCAATTCTGGATGCTCCGGCATATGATTCGACCGGAGGCCAAAGAGAGTCGCTATGGACAAGTGCTACCACACAAATCTTGTACATTTGGGCCTCCTGGACAAGGTATGGTGAGGCGGAATCCTATCACATTGATAGGAGTAAAGATATTTGCATCTATATAATTGGACGACATTGGCAATTCTGGATGCTCGGCATATGATTCAATCTTAGTCCAAAGAGATTCGCTTTTGTCAAGTGCTACCGCACAAATCTTGTACATTTGAACCTCCTGGACAAGATACGATGTGGCAGAATCCTATCACATTAATAGGAGTAAAGATACTTGCAAATATATCATTGGACGACGTAGGCAATTCTGGATGCTCGGATTATGATTCGACCTGAGTCCAAAGAGAGTCGCTTTGGACAAATGCTGCCGCCCGAATCTTGTCCATTTGGACCTCCTGGACAAGGTATGATGAGGCAGAATCCTGTACAATTGATAGGAGTAAAGATATTTGTGTCTATATCATTGGACGACATTGGCAATTCGGGATGCTCGGCTTATGATTCGACCTGAATCCAAAGAGAGTCGGTCTGGACAAGTGCTTCCGCACAAAACTGGTACATTCGGGCCCCCTGGACAAGATACGATGAGGCAGAATGGTGTCAAATTGATAGGAGTGATGATATTTGCATCTATATCATTGGATAATATCGGCAATTTTGGATTCATCGCCTTATGATTCGACCTGAGTCCAAAGAGAGTCGGCCTGGACAAGTGCTACCGCACAAATCTTGCACATTTGAACGTCCTGGACAAGATACGATGAGGCAGAATGCTGTAAAATTGATAGGTATGAGCATATTTACATCTATATGTTTCGACGACATTGGCAATTCTGGATGCTCCGGCATATGATTTGACCGGAGGCCAAAGAGAGTCGCCTTGGACAAGTGCTACAGCACAAATCTTGTACATTTGGACCCCCTGGACAAGATACGATGAGGCTGAATCCTATCACATTGATAGGAGTGAAGATATTTGCATCTATATCATTGGACGGCATTGGCAATTCTGGATGTTCGGCTTGTGATTCGACCTGAGTCCAAAGAGATACGCGTTTGTCAAGTGCTACCGCACCAATCTTGTACATTCGGACCCCCTGGACAAGATACGAAGAGGCTGAATCTTGTAAAATCGGTAGGACTAAAGATATTTGCATGTATATCATTGGTCGACATTGGCAATTCTGGATGCTTCGGCTTATGGATCGACCTGAGTCCAAAGAGATTCGCTTTTGTCAATTGCTAGCGCACAAATCTTGGACATTTGAACCTCCTGGACAAGATACGATGAGGCAGAATCCTGTCAAATTTATAAGAGTGAAGTTATTTGCATCTATATAATAGGACGACATTGGCAATTCTTGATGCTCGGCTTATGATTCGACCTAAGTCCAAAGAGAGTCGCCTTGGGCAAGTGCTACCGCACAAATCTTCTACATTTGGACCTCCTGGACAAGGTATGATGAGGCAGAATCCTATCACATTGATAGGAGTAAAGATATTTGCATCTATATCATTGGACGACAATGGCAATTCTGGATGCTCGGCTTATGATTCGACCTGAGTCAAAGAGAGTCGCTTTGGACAAGTGCTACCGCATAAATCTTCTACATTTGGACCTCCTGGACAAGGTATGATGAGGCAGAATCCTATCACATTGATAGGAGTAAAGATATTTGCATCAATATCATTGGGCGACAATGGCAATTCTGGATGCTCGGCTTATGATTCGACCTGAGTCCAAAGAGAGTCGGCCTGGACAAGTGCTACCGCACAAATCTTGCACATTTGAACCTCCTGGACAAGATACGATGAGGCAGAATCCTGTCAAATTGATAGGAGTGAGGATATTTGCCTCTATATCATTGGACAATGTCGGCAATTTTGGATTCTTCTCCTTATGATTCGATCTGAATCCAAAGTGAGTCGCTTTGGACAAGTGCTACCACACAAATCTTGTACATTTGGACCCCCTGGACAAGATACGATGACGCAGAATCCTGTCGGATTGATAGGAGTAAAGATATTTGCATCTATATCTTTGGACGACATTGGCAATTCTGGGTGCTTCGGCTTATGGATCGACCTGAGTCCAAAGAGGTTCGCTTTGTCAAGTGCTACCGCACATATCTTGTACATTTGGACCTCCTGGGCAAGATATGATGAGGCAGAATCCTGTAAAATTGATATCAGTGAAGATATATGCATATATATCATTGGACGACATTGGCAATTCTGGATGCTCCGGCTTATGATTCTACCTGAATGCAAAGAGAGTTGCTTTGGACAAGTGCTACCGCACAAATCTTGTACATTTGGACCTCTTGGACAAGGCATGATGAGGCAGAATCCTATCACATTGATAAGAGTAAAGATATTTGCAGCTATATAATTGGACGTCATTGGCAATTCTGGATGCTCGGCTTATGATTCGACCTGAGTCCAAAGAGATTCGCTTTTGTCATGTGCTACCGCACAAAACTGGTACATTCGGGCCCCCTGGACAAATACGATGAGGCAGAATCCTGTCAAATTGATAGGAGTAAAGATACTTGCATCTATATCATTGGACAACGTAGGCAATTCTGGATGCTCGGATTATGATTCGACCTGAGTCAAAAGAGATTCGCTTTTGTCAAGTGCTACCGCACAAATCTTGTACATTAGAACCTGCTGGACATGGTATGATGAGGCAGAATCCTATCACATTGATAGGAGTAAAGATATTTGCATGTATATCATTGGACGACATGGCAATTCTGGATGCTCGGCTTATGATTCGACCTAAGTCCAAAGAGAGTCGCCTTGGGCAAGTGCTACCGCATAAATCTTGTACATTTGAATCCCCTGGACAAGATACGATGAGGCAAAACCCTCGTAAATTGATAGGAGTAAAGATATTTGCATCTATATCATTGGACGTCATTGGCAATTATGGATGCTCAGGCTTATGATTCGACCTGAGTCAAAGGGAGTCGCTTTGGACAAGTGCTACCGCAACAAAACTTGTACATTTGGACCTCCTGGACTAGTTATAATGAGGCAGAATCCTATCACATTAATAGGAGTAAAGATATTTGCATCTATATCATTGGACGACATGGCAATTCTGGATGCTTCGGCATAGGGATCGGCCTGAGTCAAAAGAGATTCGCTTTTGTCAAGTGCTACCGCACAAATCATGTACATTAGAACCTGCTGGACATGGTATGATGAGGCAGAATCCTATCACATTTATAGGAGTAAAGATATTTGCATCTATATCATTGGGCGACAATGGCAATTCTGGATGCTCGGCTTATGATTCGACCTGAGTCCAAAGAGAGTCGGCCTGGACAAGTGCTACCGCACAAATCCTGTACATTTGAACCTCCTGGACAAGATACGATGAGGCAGAATCCTGTCAAATTGATAAGAGTGAAGTTATTTGCATCTATATAATTGGACGACATTGGCAATTCTTGATGCTCGGCTTATGATTCGACCTAAGTCCAAAGAGAGTCGCCTTGAGCAAGTGCTATCGCACAAATCTTGCACATTTGGACCCCCTGGACAAGATACAATGAGTTCAAAACCCTCGTAAGTTGATAGGAGTAAAGATATTTGCATCTATATAATTGGACGTCATTGGACCCCCTGGACAAGATACGATGAGGCAGAATGGTGTAAAATTGATAGGAGTGAAGATATTTGCATCTATATCATTGGATAATATCGACAATTTTGGATTCTTCGCCTTATGATTCGACCTCAATCCAATGGGAGTCGCTTTGGACAAATGCTAGCGCATAAATCTTCTACATTTGGACCTCCTGGACAAGGTATGATGAGGCAGAATCCTATCACATTGATAAGAGTAAAGATATTTGCAGCTATATAATTGGACGACATTGGCAATTCTGGATGCTCGGCTTATGATACGACCTGAGTCCAAAGAGATTAGCTTTTGTCAAGTGCTACCGCACAAAACTGGTACATTCGGGCCCCCTGGACAAGATACGATGACGCAGAATGGTGTCAAATTGATAGGAGTGAAGATATTTGCATCTATATAATTGGATAATATCGGCAATTTTGGATTCTTCGCCTTATGATTCGACCTGAATCCAATGGGAGTCGCTTTGGACAAGTGCTATCGCACAAATCTTGTACATTTGGACCTCCTGGACAAGGTATGATGAGGCAGAAACCTATCACATTGATAGGAGTAAAGATATTTGCATCTATATCATTGGACGGCATTGACAATTCTGGATGCACCGGCATATGATTCGACCGGAGAACAAAGAGAGTCGCTTTGGACAAGTCCTACCGCACAAGTCTTGTACATTTGGACCTCCTGGACAAGGTATGATGAGGCAGAAACCTATCACATTGATAGGAGTAAAGATATTTGCATCTATATCATTGGACGACAATGGCAATTCTGGATGCTCGGCTTATGATTCGACCTGAGTCCAAAGAGAGTCGCCTTGGGCAAGTGCTACCGCACATATCGTGTACATTTGGACCCCCTGGACAAGATACGATGAGGCAGAATGGTGTCAAATTGATAGGAGTGAAGATATTTGCATCTATATCATTGGATAATATCGGCAATTTTGGATTCTTCGCCTTATGATTCGACCTGAATCCAATGGGAGTCGCTTTGGACAAGTGCTATCGCACAAATCTTGTACATTTGAACCTCCTGGATAAGATACGATGAGGCAGAATCCTGTCAATTTGATAGGAGTGAAGATATTTGCTTCTATATCATTGGACAATATCGGCAATTTTGGATTCTTCGGCTTATGATTCGACCTGAATCCAAAGAGAGTCGGCCTGGACATGTGCTACCGCACAAATCCTGCACATTTGAACCTCCTGGACAAGATACGATGAGGCAGAATGCTGTAAAATTGATAGGTATGAGCATATTTGCATGTATATCTTTCGACGACATTGGCAATTCTGGATGCTCCGGCATATGATTCGACCGGAGGCCAAAGAGAGTCGCTTTTGTCAAGTGCTATCGCACAAATCTTGAACATTTCAACCTCCTGGACAAGGTATGATGAGGCAGAATCATATCACATTGATAGGAGTGAATATATTTACATCTATATCATTGGACGTCATTGGCAATACTGGATGCTCCGGCTTATGATTCTACCTGAGTCCAAAGGGAGTCGCTTTGGACAAGTGATACCGCACAAATCTTGTCCATTTGGACCTCCTGGACAAGGTATGATGAGGCAGAATCCTGGAAAATTGATACGAGTTAAGCTATTTGCATCTATATCATTGGACGACATTGGCAATTCTGGATGCTTCGGCTTATGGATCGACGTGAGTCCAAAGAGATTCGCTTTTGTCAAGGGCTAGCGCACAAAGCTTGTACATTTGAACTTCCTGGACAAGGTATGATGAGGCAGAATCCTATCACATTGATAGGAGTGAAGATATTTGCATCTATATCATTGGACGACATTGGCAATCCTGGGGATCCGGCTTATAATTAGACCTGAATCCAAAGAGGGTCGTGCTGGACAAGTGCTACCGCACAAATCTTGTACATTTGAACCTCCTGGACAAGATACGATGGGGCAGAATGCTGTAAAATTGATAGGAGTGAGGATATTTGCCTCTATATCATTGGACAATATCGCCAATTTTGGATTCTTCGCCTTATGATTCGACCTGAATCCAAAGGGAGTCGCTGTGGATAAGTGCTACCACACAAATCTTGTACATTTGAACCTCCTGGAAAAGATACGATGAGGCTGAATCCTGTCAAATTGATATCAGTGAAGATATTTGCATATATATCATTGGACGACATTGGCTATTCTGGATGCTCCGGCTTATGATTCTACCTGAATGCAAAGAGAGTTGCTTTGGACAAGTGCTACCGCACAAATCTTGTACATTTGAACCTCCTGGACAAGATACGATAAGGCAGAATCCTGTCAAATTGATAGGAGTGACGATATTTGCATCTATATCATTGGACAATATCGCCAATTTTGGATTCTTCGCCTTATGATTCGACCTGAATCCAAAGGGAGTCGCTGTGGATAAGTGCTACCACACAAATCTTGTACATTTGAACCTCCTGGAAAAGATACGATGAGGCAGAATCCTGTCAAATTGATAGGAGTGACGATATTTGCATCTATATCATTGGACGTCATTGGCAATTCTGGATGCCCAGGCTTATGATTCGACCTGAGTCCAAAGAGATTCGCTTTTGTCAAGTGCTACCGCACAAATCTTGTACATTAGAACCTGCTGGACATGGTATGATGAGGCAGAATCCTGTCAAATTGATATCAGTGAAGATATTTGCATATAGATCATTGGACGACATTGGCAATTCTGGATGCTCCGGCTTATGATTCTACCTGAATGCAAAGAGAGTTGCTTTGGAGAAGTGCTACCGCACAAATCTTGTACATTTGGACCTCTTGGACAAGGCATGATGAGGCAGAATCCTATCACATTGATAAGAGTAAAGATATTTGCAGCTATATAATTGGACGACATTGGCAATTCTGGATGTTCCGGCTTATGATTCTACCTGAATGCAAAGAGAGTTGCTTTGGACAAGTGCTACCGCACAAATCTTGTACATTTGAACCTCCTGGACAAGATACGATGAGGCAGAATGCAGTCAAATTGATACGAGTAAAGATATTTGCATCTATATCATTGGACGACATTGGCAATTCTGGATGCTTCAGCTTATGGATCGACCTGAGTTCAAAGAGATTCGCTTTTGACAAGTGCTACCGCACAAAACTGGTACATTCGGGCCCCCTGGACAAGATATGATGAGGCAGAATCTTGTCAAATTGATATCAGTGAAGATATTTGCATATATATCATTGGACGACATTGGCAATCCTGGGGATCCGTCTTATAATTAGACCTGAATCCAAAGAGAGTCGGCCTGGATAAGTGCTGCCGCACAAATCTTGTACATTTGAACCTCCTGGACAAGATACGATGAGGCAGAATGCAGTCAAATTGATACGAGTAAAGATATTTGCATCTATATCATTGGACGACATTGGCAATTCTGGATGCTTCAGCTTATGGATCGACCTGAGTTCAAAGAGATTCGCTTTTGACAAGTGCTACCGCACAAAACTGGTACATTCGGGCCCCCTGGACAAGATATGATGAGGCAGAATCCTGTCAAATTGATATCAGTGAAGATATTTGCATATATATCATTGGACGACATTGGCAATTCTGGATGCTCCGGCTTATGATTCTACCTGAATGCAAAGAGAGTTGCTTTGGACAAGTGCTACCGCACAAATCTTGTACATTTGGACCTCTTGGACAAGGCATGATGAGGCAGAATCCTATCACATTGATAAGAGTAAAGATATTTGCAGCTATATAATTGGACGACATTGGCAATTCTGGATGCTCGGCTTATGATTCGACCTGAGTTCAAAGAGATTCGCTTTTGACAAGTGCTACCGCACAAAACTGGTACATTCGGGCCCCCTGGACAAGATACGATGAGGCAGAATGGTGTCAAATTGATAGGAGTGAATATATTTGCATCTATATCATTGGATAATATCGGCAATTATGGATTCTTCGCCTTATGATTCGACCTGAGTCCAAAGAGAGTCGGCCTGGACAAGTGCTACCGCACAAATCTTACACATTTGAACCTCCTGGACAAGATACGATAAGGCAGAATGCTGTAAAATTGATAGGTATGAGCATATTTGCATCTAAATCTTTCGACGACATTGGCAATTCTGGATGCTCCGGCATATGATTCGACCGGAGGCCAAACAGAGTCGCTTTTGTCAAGTGCTATCGCACAAATCTTGTACATTTGAACCTCCTGGACAAGGTATGGTGAGGCAGAATCCTATCACAGTGATAGGAGTGAAAATATTTGCATCTATATCATTGGACGACATTGACAATTCTGGATGCACCGGCATATGATTCGACCGGAGACCAAAGAGTTTCGCTTTTGTCAAGTGCTACCGCACAAATCTTGTACATTAGAACCTGCTGGACATGGTATGATGAGGCAGAATCCTATCACATTTATAGGAGTAAACATATTTGCATCTATATCATTGGACGACATTGGCAATTCTGGTTGCTTCAGCTTATGATTCGACCTGAGTCCAAAGAGATTCGCGTTTGTCAAGGGCTACCGCACCAATCTTGTACATTCGGACCCCCTGGACAAGATACGAAGAGGCTGAATCCTGTAAAATCGGTAGGACTAAAGATATTTGCATCTATATCATTGGACGACATAGGCAATTCTGGATGCTTCGGGTTATGATTCGACCTGAGTCAAAGAGAGTCGCTTTGGACAAGTGCTACCGCATAAATCTTCTACATTTGGACCTCTTGGACAAGGTATGATGAGGCAGAATCCTATCACATTGATAGGAGTAAAGATATTTGCATCTATATCATTACACGACAATGGCAATTCTGGATGCTTCGGCTTATGATTCGATCTGAGTCCAAAGAGAGTCGGCCTGGACAAGTGCTACCGCACAAATCTTACACATTTGAACCTCCTGGACAAGATACGATGAGGCAGAATGCTGTAAAATTGATAGGTGTGAGCATATTTGCATCTATATCTCTCGACGACATTGGCAATTCTGGGTGCTCCGGCATATGATTCGACCGGAGGCCAAAGAGAGTCGCTTTTGTCAAGTGCTACAGCACAAATCTTGTACATTTGGACCCCCTGGACAAGATACGATGATGCTGAATCCTATCACATTGATAGGAGTGAAGATATTTGCATCTATATCATTGGACGGCATTGGCAATTCTGGATGTTCGGCTTGTGATTCGACCTGAGTCCAAAGAGATACGCGTTTGTCAAGTGCTACCGCACCAATCTTGTACATTCGGACCCCCTGGACAAGATACGAAGAGGCTGAATCTTGTAAAATCGGTAGGACTAAAGATATTTGCATGTATATCATTGGTCGACATTGGCAATTCTGGATGCTTCGGCTTATGGATCGACCTGAGTCCAAAGAGATTCGCTTTTGTCAATTGCTAGCGCACAAATCTTGGACATTTGAACCTCCTGGACAAGATACGATGAGGCAGAATCCTGTCAAATTTATAAGAGTGAAGTTATTTGCATCTATATAATAGGACGACATTGGCAATTCTTGATGCTCGGCTTATGATTCGACCTAAGTCCAAAGAGAGTCGCCTTGGGCAAGTGCTACCGCACAAATCTTCTACATTTGGACCTCCTGGACAAGGTATGATGAGGCAGAATCCTATCACATTGATAGGAGTAAAGATATTTGCATCTATATCATTGGACGACAATGGCAATTCTGGATGCTCGGCTTATGATTCGACCTGAGTCAAAGAGAGTCGCTTTGGACAAGTGCTACCGCACAAATCTTGCACATTTGAACCTCCTGGACAAGATACGATGAGGCAGAATCCTGTCAAATTGATAGGAGTGAGGATATTTGCCTCTATATCATTGGACAATGTCGGCAATTTTGGATTCTTCTCCTTATGATTCGATCTGAATCCAAAGTGAGTCGCTTTGGACAAGTGCTACCACACAAATCTTGTACATTTGGACCCCCTGGACAAGATACGATGACGCAGAATCCTGTCAGATTGATAGGAGTAAAGATATTTGCATCTATATCTTTGGACGACATTGGCAATTCTGGGTGCTTCGGCTTATGGATCGACCTGAGTCCAAAGAGGTTCGCTTTGTCAAGTGCTACCGCACATATCTTGTACATTTGGACCTCCTGGGCAAGATATGATGAGGCAGAATCCTGTAAAATTGATATCAGTGAAGATATATGCATATATATCATTGGACGACATTGGCAATTCTGGATGCTCCGGCTTATGATTCTACCTGAATGCAAAGAGAGTTGCTTTGGACAAGTGCTACCGCACAAATCTTGTACATTTGGACCTCTTGGACAAGGCATGATGAGGCAGAATCCTATCACATTGATAAGAGTAAAGATATTTGCAGCTATATAATTGGACGTCATTGGCAATTCTGGATGCTCGGCTTATGATTCGACCTGAGTCCAAAGAGATTCGCTTTTGTCATGTGCTACCGCACAAAACTGGTACATTCGGGCCCCCTGGACAAATACGATGAGGCAGAATCCTGTCAAATTGATAGGAGTAAAGATACTTGCATCTATATCATTGGACAACGTAGGCAATTCTGGATGCTCGGATTATGATTCGACCTGAGTCAAAAGAGATTCGCTTTTGTCAAGTGCTACCGCACAAATCTTGTACATTAGAACCTGCTGGACATGGTATGATGAGGCAGAATCCTATCACATTGATAGGAGTAAAGATATTTGCATGTATATCATTGGACGACATGGCAATTCTGGATGCTTCGGCTTATGATTCGACCTGAGTCCAAAGAGAGTCGGTCTGGAGAAGTGCTACTGCACAAATCTTGTACATTTGAACCTCCTGGAAAAGATACGATGAGGCAGAATTCTGTCAAATTGATAAGAGTGAAGTTATTTGCATCTATATAATTGGACGACATTGGCAATTCTTGATGCTCGGCTTATGATTCGACCTAAGTCCAAAGAGAGTCGCCTTGGGCAAGTGCTACCGCATAAATCTTGTACATTTGAACCCCCTGGACAAGATACGATGAGGCAAAACCCTCGTAAATTGATAGGAGTAAAGATATTTGCATCTATATCATTGGACGTCATTGGCAATTATGGATGCTCAGGCTTATGATTCGACCTGAGTCAAAGGGAGTCGCTTTGGACAAGTGCTACCGCAACAAAACTTGTACATTTGGACCTCCTGGACTAGTTATAATGAGGCAGAATCCTATCCCATTAATAGGAGTAAAGATATTTGCATCTATATCATTGGACGACATGGCAATTCTGGATGCTTCGGCATAGGGATCGACCTGAGTCAAAAGAGATTCGCTTTTGTCAAGTGCTACCGCACAAATCATGTACATTAGAACCTGCTGGACATGGTATGATGAGGCAGAATCCTATCACATTTATAGGAGTAAAGATATTTGCATCTATATCATTGGGCGACAATGGCAATTCTGGATGCTCGGCTTATGATTCGACCTGAGTTCAAAGAGAGTCGCCTTGGGCAAGTGCTACTGCACATATCGTGTACATTTGGACCCCCTGGACAAGATACGATGAGGCAGAATGGTGTCAAATTGATAGGAGTGAAGATATTTGCATCTATATCATTGGATAATATCGGCAATTTTGGATTCTTCGCCTTATGATTCGACCTGAATCCAATGGGAGTCGCTTTGGACAAGTGCTATCGCACAAATCTTGTACATTTGAACCTCCTGGATAAGATACGATGAGGCAGAATCCTGTCACATTGATAGGAGTGAAGATATTTGCATCTATATCATTGGATAATATCGGCAATTTTGGATTCTTCGCCTTATGATTCGACCTGAATCCAATGGGAGTCGCTTTGGACAAGTGCTACCGCATAAATCGTCTACATTTGGACCTCCTGGACAAGGTATGATGAGGCAGAATTCTATCACATTGATAGGAGTAAAGATATTTGCATCTATATCATTGGACGACAATGGCAATTCTGGATGCTCGGCTTATGATTCGACCTGAGTCCAAAGAGATTCGCTTTTGTCAAGTGCTCCCCACATACCTTGTAGATTTGAACCTCCTGGACAAGATATGATGAGGCAGAATCCTGTCACATTGATAGGAGTGAAGACATTTGCATCTATATCTTTGGACGACATTGGCAATTCTGGATGCTCCGGCATATGATTCGACCGGAGGCCAAAGAGAGTCGCTATGGACAAGTGCTACCACACAAATCTTGAACATTTGGGCCTCCTGGACAAGGTATGGTGAGGCGGAATCCTATCACATTGATAGGAGTAAAGATACTTGCATATATATCATTGGACGACGTAGGCAATTCTGGATGCTCGGATTATGATTCGACCTGAGTCCAAAGAGAGTCGCTTTGGACAAATGCTGCCGCCCGAATCTTGTCCATTTGGACCTCCTGGACAAGGTATGATGAGGCAGAATCCTGTACAATTGATAGGAGTAAAGATATTTGTGTCTATATCATTGGACGACATTGGCAATTCGGGATGCTCGGCTTATGATTCGACCTGAATCCAAAGAGAGTCGGTCTGGACAAGTGCTTCCGCACAAAACTGGTACATTCGGGCCCCCTGGACAAGATACGATGAGGCAGAATGGTGTCAAATTGATAGGAGTGATGATATTTGCATCTATATCATTGGATAATATCGGCAATTTTGGATTCATCGCCTTATGATTCGACCTGAGTCCAAAGAGAGTCGGCCTGGACAAGTGCTACCGCACAAATCTTGCACATTTGAACGTCCTGGACAAGATACGATGAGGCAGAATGCTGTAAAATTGATAGGTATGAGCATATTTACATCTATATGTTTCGACGACATTGGCAATTCTGGATGCTCCGGCATATGATTTGACCGGAGGCCAAAGAGAGTCGCCTTGGACAAGTGCTACAGCACAAATCTTGTACATTTGGACCCCCTGGACAAGATACGATGAGGCTGAATCCTATCACATTGATAGGAGTGAAGATATTTGCATCTATATCATTGGACGGCATTGGCAATTCTGGATGTTCGGCTTGTGATTCGACCTGAGTCCAAAGAGATACGCGTTTGTCAAGTGCTACCGCACCAATCTTGTACATTCGGACCCCCTGGACAAGATACGAAGAGGCTGAATCTTGTAAAATCGGTAGGACTAAAGATATTTGCATGTATATCATTGGCCGACATTGGCAATTCTGGATGCTTCGGCTTATGGATCGACCTGAGTCCAAAGAGATTCGCTTTTGTCAATTGCTAGCGCACAAATCTTGGACATTTGAACCTCCTGGACAAGATACGATGAGGCAGAATCCTGTCAAATTTATAAGAGTGAAGTTATTTGCATCTATATAATAGGACGACATTGGCAATTCTTGATGCTCGGCTTATGATTCGACCTAAGTCCAAAGAGAGTCGCCTTGGGCAAGTGCTACCGCACAAATCTTCTACTTTTGGACCTCCTGGACAAGGTATGATGAGGCAGAATCCTATCACATTGATAGGAGTAAAGATATTTGCACCTATATCATTGGACGACATGGCAATTCTGGATGCTTCGGCATAGGGATCGACCTGAGTCAAAAGAGATTCGCTTTTGTCAAGTGCTACCGCACAAATCATGTACATTAGAACCTGCTGGACATGGTATGATGAGGCAGAATCCTATCACATTTATAGGAGTAAAGATATTTGCATCTATATCATTGGGCGACAATGGCAATTCTGGATGCTCGGCTTATGATTCGACCTGAGTTCAAAGAGAGTCGCCTTGGGCAAGTGCTACTGCACATATCGTGTACATTTGGACCCCCTGGACAAGATACGATGAGGCAGAATGGTGTCAAATTGATAGGAGTGAAGATATTTGCATCTATATCATTGGATAATATCGGCAATTTTGGATTCTTCGCCTTATGATTCGACCTGAATCCAATGGGAGTCGCTTTGGACAAGTGCTATCGCACAAATCTTGTACATGTGAACCTCCTGGATAAGATACGATGAGGCAGAATCCTGTCACATTGATAGGAGTGAAGACATTTGCATCTATATCTTTGGACGACATTGGCAATTCTGGATGCTCCGGCATATGATTCGACCGGAATCCAAAGAGATTCGCCTTGAGCAAGTGCTACCGCACAAATCTTGTACATTTGGACCCCCTGGACAAGATACAATGAGTTCAAAACCCTCGTAAGTTGATAGGAGTAAAGATATTTGCATCTATATCATTGGACGTCATTGGACCCCCTGGACAAGATACGATGAGGCAGAATGGTGTCAAATTGATAGGAGTGAAGATATTTGCATCTATATCATTGGATAATATCGACAATTTTGGATTCTTCGCCTTATGATTCGACCTCAATCCAATGGGAGTCGCTTTGGACAAGTGCTAGCGCATAAATCTTCTACATTTGGACCTCCTGGACAAGGTATGATGAGGCAGAATCCTATCACATTGATAGGAGTAAAGATATTTGCATCTATATCATTGGACGACATTGGCAATTCTGGATGCTCGGCTTATGATTCGACCTGAGCCCAAAGAGATTCGCTTTTGTCAAGTGCTCCCCACATACCTTGTAGATTTGAACCTCCTGGACAAGATATGATGAGGCAGAATCCTATCACATTGATAAGAGTAAAGATATTTGCAGCTATATAATTGGACGTCATTGGCAATTCTGGATGCTCGGCTTATGATTCGACCTGAGTCCAAAGAGATTCGCTTTTGTCATGTGCTACCGCACAAAACTGGTACATTCGGGCCCCCTGGACAAATACGATGAGGCAGAATCCTGTCAAATTGATAGGAGTAAAGATACTTGCATCTATATCATTGGACAACGTAGGCAATTCTGGATGCTCGGATTATGATTCGACCTGAGTCAAAAGAGATTTGCTTTTGTCAAGTGCTACCGCACAAATCTTGTACATTAGATCCTGCTGGACATGGTATGATGAGGCAGAATCCTATCACATTCATAGGAGTAAAGATATTTGCATGTATATCATTGGACGACATGGCAATTCTGGATGCTTCGGCTTATGATTCGACCTGAGTCCAAAGAGAGTCGGTCTGGACAAGTGCTACTGCACAAATCTTGTACATTTGAACCTCCTGGAAAAGATACGATGAGGCAGAATTCTGTCAAATTGATAAGAGTGAAGTTATTTGCATCTATATAATTGGACGACATTGGCAATTCTTGATGCTCGGCTTATGATTCGACCTAAGTCCAAAGAGAGTCGCCTTGGGCAAGTGCTACCGCATAAATCTTGTACATTTGAACCCCCTGTACAAGATACGATGAGGCAAAACCCTCGTAAATTGATAGGAGTAAAGATATTTGCATCTATATCATTGGACGTCATTGGCAATTATGGATGCTCAGGCTTATGATTCGACCTGAGTCAAAGGGAGTCGCTTTGGACAAGTGCTACCGCAACAAAACTTGTACATTTGGACCTCCTGGACTAGTTATAATGAGGCAGAATCCTATCACAATAATAGGAGTAAAGATATTTGCATCTATATCATTGGACGACATGGCAATTCTGGATGCTTCGGCATAGGGATCGACCTGAGTCAAAAGAGATTCGCTTTTGTCAAGTGCTACCGCACAAATCATGTACATTAGAACCTGCTGGACATGGTATGATGAGGCAGAATCCTATCACATTTATAGGAGTAAAGATACTTGCATCTATATCATTGGACGACGTAGGCAATTCTGGATGCTCGGATTATGATTCGACCTGAATCCAAAGAGAGTCGCTTTGGACAAATGCTGCCGCCCGAATCTTGTCCATTTGGACCTCCTGGACAAGGTATGATGAGGCAGAATCCTGTACAATTGATAGGAGTAAAGATATTTGTGTCTATATCATTGGACGACATTGGCAATTCGGGATGCTCGGCTTATAATTAGACCTGAAACCAAAGAGGATCGGCCTGGATAAGTGCTACCGCACAAATCTTGTACATTTGAACCTCCTGGACAAGATACGGTGAGGCAGAATCCTGTCAAATTGATAGGAGTGAAGATATTTGCATCGATATCATTGGACGACATTGGCAATCCTGGGGATCCGGCTTATAATTAGACCTGAATCCAAAGAGGATCGGCCTGGACAAGTGCTACCGAACAAATCTTGTACATTCGGACGCCCTGGACAAGATACGAAGAGGCTGAATCCTGTAAAATCGGTAGGACTAAAGATATTTGCATCTATATCATTGGACAACATTGGCAATTCAGGATGCTTCGGCTTATGGATCGACCTGAGTCCAAAGAGATTCGCTTTTGTCAAGTGCTAGCGCACAAATCTTGTACATTTGAACATCCTAGAAAACATACGATGAGGCAGAATCCTGTCACATTGATAGGAGTGAAGACATTTGCATCTATATCTTTGGACGACATTGGCAATTCTGGATGCTCCGGCATATGATTCGACCGGAGGCCAAAGAGAGTCGCTATGGACAAGTGCTACCACACAAATCTTGTACATTTGAACCTCCTGGACAAATACGATGAGGCAGAATCCTGTCAAATTGATAGGAGTGACGATATTTGCATCTATATCATTGGACGTCATTGGCAATTCTGGATGATCCGGCATATGATTCGACCGGAGGCCAAAGAGAGTCGCTTTAGACAACTCCTACCGCACAAATCTTGTACATTTGGACCTCCTGGACAAGGTATGATGAGGCAGAATCCTATCAAATTGATAGGAGTAAAGATATTTGCATGTATATCATTGGACGACATGGCAATTCTGGATGCTCCGGCTTATGATTCGACCTGAGTCGAAAGAGAGTCGCTCTGGACAAGTACTACCGCACAAATCTTGTACATTTGAACCTCCTGGACAAGATACGATGAGGGATAATCCTGTCAAATTGATAGGAGTGAAGATATTTGCATTGATATCATTGAACGACATTGCCAATTCTGGATGCTGCGGCTTATGATTCGACCTGAATCCAAAGGGAGTCGCTTTGGACAAGTGCTACCGCACAAATCTTCTATATTCGGACCCTCTGGACAAGATACGATGACGCTGAATACTGTCAAATTCATAGGAGTGAAGATATTTGCAACTATATCATTGGGCGACATTGGCAATTCTGGATGCTCCGGCTTATGGATCGACGTGAATCCAAAGAGAGTCGCTTTGGACAAGTGCTACCGCACAAATCTTGTACATTTGGACCTCCTGGACAATGTATGATGAGACAGAATCCTGTCAAATTGATAGGAGTGAAGATATTTGCATCTATATCATCGGACGTCATTGGCAATTCTGGATGCTCCGGCATATGATTCGACCTGAATCCAAAGGGAGTCGATTTGGGCAAGTGCTACCACACAAATCTTGTACATTTGAACCTCCTGGACAAGATACGATGAGGCAGAATCCTGTCAAATTGATAGGAGTGACGATATTTGCATCTATATCATTGGACGTCATTGGCAATTCTGGATGCTCAGGCTTATGATTCGACCAGAGTCCAAAGAGATTCGCTTTTGTCAAGTGCTATCGCACAAATCGTGAACATTTCAACCTCCTGGACAAGGTATGATGAGGCGGAATCATATCACATTGATAGGAGTGAAGATATTTGCATCTATATCATTGGACGACATTGGCAATCCTGGGGATCCGGCTTATAATTAGACCTGAATTCAAAGAGGGTCGGTCTGGACAAGTGCTACTGCACAAATCTTGTACATTTGAACCTCCTGGAAAAAATACGATGAGGCAGAATTCTGTCAAATTGATAGGAGTGAAGATATTTGCATCTATATCATTGGATAATATCGGCAATTTTGGATTCTTCGCCTTATGATTCGACCTGAGTCCAAAGAGAGTCGGCCTGGACAAGTGCTACCGCACAAATCTTGCACATTTGAACCTCCTGGACAAGATACGATGAGGCAGAATGCTGTAAAATTGATAGGTGTGAGCATATGTGCATCTATATCTTTCGACGACATTGGCAATTCTGGATGCTCCGGCATATGATTCGACCGGAGGCCAAAGAGAGTCGCTTTTGTCAAGTGCTATCGCACAAATCTTGTACATTTCAACCTCCTGGACAAGGTATGGTGAGGCAGAATCCTATCACAGTGATAGGAGTGAAAATATTTGCATCTATATCATTGGACGACATTGACAATTCTGGATGCACCGGCATATGATTCGACCGGAGACCAAAGAGAGTCGCTTTGGACAAGTCCTACCGCACAAGTCTTGTACATTTGGACCTCCTGGACAAGGTATGATGAGGCAGAAACCTATCACATTGATAGGAGTAAAGATATTTGCATCTATATCATTGGACGACAATGGCAATTCTGGATGCTCGCCTAATGATTCTAACAGAATCCAAAGGGAGTCGCTTTTGACAAGTACTACCGCACAAATCTTGTACATTTGAACCTCCTGGACAAGATACGATGAGGCAGAATCCTGTCAAATTGATAGGAGTGAAGATATTTGCATTGATATCATTGGACGACATTGCCAATTCTGGATGCTGCGGCTTATGATTCGACCTGAATCCAAAGGGAGTCGCTTTGGACAAGTGCTACCGCACAAATCTTCTATATTCGGACCCTCTGGACAAGGTATGATGAGGCAGAAACCTATCACAGTGATAGGAGTAAAGATATTTGCATCTATATCATTGGACGACAATGGCAATTCTGGATGCTCGGCTTATGATTCGACCTGAGTCCAAAGAGAGTCGCCTTGGGCAAGTGCTACCGCACATATCGTGTACATTTGGACCCCCTGGACAAGATACGATGAGGCAGAATGGTGTCAAATTGATAGGAGTGAAGATATTTGCATCTATATCATTGGATAATATCGGCAATTTTGGATTCTTCGCCTTATGATTCGACCTGAATCCAATGGGAGTCGCTTTGAACAAGTGCTACCGCATAAATCTTCTACATTTGGACCTCCTGGACAAGGTATGATGAGGCAGAATTCTATCACATTGATAGGAGTAAAGATATTTGCATCTATATCATTGGACGACAATGGCAATTCTGGATGCTCGGCTTATGATTCGACCTGAGTCCAAAGAGATTCGCTTTTGTCAAGTGCTCCCCACATACCTTGTAGATTTGAACCTCCTGGACAAGATATGATGAGGCAGAATCTTGTCACATTGATAGGAGTGAAGACATTTGCATCTATATCTTTGGACGACATTGGCAATTCTGGATGCTCCGGCATATGATTCGACCGGAGGCCAAACAGACTCGCTATGGACAAGTGCTACCACACAAATCTTGTACATTTGGGCCTCCTGGACAAGGTATGGTGAGGCGGAATCCTATCACATTGATAGGAGTAAAGATATTTGCATCTATATAATTGGACGACATTGGCAATTCTGAATGCTCGGCATATGATTCAACCTTAGACCAAAGAGATTCGCTTTTGTCAAGTGCTACCGCACAAATCTTGTACATTTGAACCTCCTGGACAAGATACGATGTGGCAGAATCCTATCACATTAATAGGAGTAAAGATACCTGCATATATATCATTGGACGACGTAGGCAATTCTGGATGCTCGGATTATGATTGGACCTGAGTCCAAAGAGAGTCGCTTTGGACAAATGCTGCCGACCGAATCTTGTCCATTTGGACCTCCTGGACAAGGTATGATGAGGCAGAATCCTGTACAATTGATAGGAGTAAAGATATTTGTGTCTATATCATTGGACGACATTGGCAATTCGGGATGCTCGGCTTATGATTCGACCTGAATCCAAAGAGAGTCGGTCTGGACAAGTGCTTCCGCACAAAACTGGTACATTCGGGCCCCCTGGACAAGATACGATGAGGCAGAATGGTGTCAAATTGATAGGAGTGATGATATTTGCATCTATATCATTGGATAATATCGGCAATTTTGGATTCATCGCCTTATGATTCGACCTGAGTCCAAAGAGAGTCGGCCTGGACAAGTGCTACCGCACAAATCTTGCACATTTGAACGTCCTGGACAAGATACGATGAGGCAGAATGCTGTAAAATTGATAGGTATGAGCATATTTACATCTATATGTTTCGACGACATTGGCAATTCTGGATGCTCCGGCATATTATTTGACCGGAGGCCAAAGAGAGTCGCCTTGGCCAAGTGCTACAGCACAAATCTTGTACATTTGGACCCCCTGGACAAGATACGATGAGGCTGAATCCTATCACATTGATAGGAGTGAAGATATTTGCATCTATATCATTGGACGGCATTGGCAATTCTGGATGTTCGGCTTGTGATTCGACCTGAGTCCAAAGAGATACGCGTTTGTCAAGTGCTACCGCACCAATCTTGTACATTCGGACCCCCTGGACAAGATACGAAGAGGCTGAATCTTGTAAAATCGGTAGGACTAAAGATATTTGCATGTATATCATTGGTCGACATTGGCAATTCTGGATGCTTCGGCTTATGGATCGACCTGAGTCCAAAGAGATTCGCTTTTGTCAAGTGCTAGCGCACAAATCTTGTACATTTGAACATCCTAGAAAACATACGATGAGGCAGAATTCTGTCAAGTTGATAGGAGTTCAGATATTTGCATCTATATCATTGGACGACATTGGCAATTCTGGATGCTCGGCTTATGATTCGACCTGAGTCAAAGGGAGTCGCTTTGGACAAGTGCTACCGCAACAAAACTTGTACATTTGGACCTCCTGGACTAGTTATAATGAGGCAGAATCCTATCACATTAATAGGAGTAAAGATATTTGCATCTATATCATTGGACGACATGGCAATTCTGGATGCTTCGGCATAGGGATCGACCTGAGTCAAAAGAGATTCGCTTTTGTCAAGTGCTACCGCACAAATCATGTACATTAGAACCTGCTGGACATGGTATGATGAGGCAGAATCCTATCACATTTATAGGAGTAAAGATATTTGCATGTATATCATTGGACGACATGGCAATTCTGGATGCTCCGGCTTATGATTCGACCTGAGTCGAAAGAGAGTCGCTCTGGACAAGTACTACCGCACAACTCTTGTACATTTGAACCTCCTGGACAAGATACGATGAGGGAGAATCCTGTCAAATTGATAGGAGTGAAGATATTTGCATTGATATCATTGAACGACATTGCCAATTCTGGATTCTGCGGCTTATGATTCGACCTGAATCCAAAGGGAGTCGCTTTGGACAAGTGCTACCGCACAAATCTTCTATATTCGGACCCTCTGGACAAGATACGATGACGCTGAATACTGTCAAATTCATAGGAGTGAAGATATTTGCAACTATATCATTGGGCGACATTGGCAATTCTGGATGCTCCGGCTTATGGATCGACGTGAATCCAAAGAGAGTCGCTTTGGACAAGTGCTACCGCACAAATCTTGTACATTTGGACCTCCTGGACAATGTATGATGAGACAGAATCCTGTCAAATTGATAGGAGTGAAGATATTTGCATCTATATCATCGGACGTCATTGGCAATTCTGGATGCTCCGGCATATGATTCGACCTGAATCCAAAGGGAGTCGATTTGGGCAAGTGCTACCACACAAATCTTGTACATTTGAACCTCCTGGACAAGATACGATGAGGCAGAATCCTGTCAAATTGATAGGAGTGACGATATTTGCATCTATATCATTGGACGTCATTGGCAATTCTGGATGCTCAGGCTTATGATTCGACCAGAGTCCAAAGAGATTCGCTTTTGTCAAGTGCTATCGCACAAATCGTGAACATTTCAACCTCCTGGACAAGGTATGATGAGGCGGAATCATATCACATTGATAGGAGTGAAGATATTTGCATCTATATCATTGGACGACATTGGCAATCCTGGGGATCCGGCTTATAATTAGACCTGAATTCAAAGAGGGTCGGTCTGGACAAGTGCTACTGCACAAATCTTGTACATTTGAACCTCCTGGAAAAAATACGATGAGGCAGAATTCTGTCAAATTGATAGGAGTGAAGATATTTGCATCTATATCATTGGATAATATCGGCAATTTTGGATTCTTCGCCTTATGATTCGACCTGAGTCCAAAGAGAGTCGGCCCGGACAAGTGCTACCGCACAAATCTTGCACATTTGAACCTCCTGGACAAGATACGATGAAGCAGAATGCTGTAAAATTTATAAGAGTGAAGTTATTTGCATCTATATCATTGGACGACAATGGCAATTCTGGATGCTCGGCTTATGATTCGACCTGAGTCAAAGAGAGTCGCTTTGGACAAGTCCTACCGCACAAGTCTTGTACATTTGGACCTCCTGGACAAGGTATGATGAGGCAGAAACCTATCACATTGATAGGAGTAAAGATATTTGCATCTATATCATTGGACGACAATGGCAATTCTGGATGCTCGCCTAATGATTCTAACAGAATCCAAAGGGAGTCGCTTTGGACAAGTACTACCGCACAAATCTTGTACATTTGAACCTCCTGGACAAGATACGATGAGGCAGAATCCTGTCAAATTGATAGGAGTGAAGATATTTGCATTGATATCATTGGACGACATTGCCAATTCTGGATGCTGCGGCTTATGATTCGACCTGAATCCAAAGGGAGTCGCTTTGGACAAGTGCTACCGCACAAATCTTCTATATTCGGACCCTCTGGACAAGGTATGATGAGGCAGAAACCTATCACATTAATAGGAGTAAAGATACTTGCATATATATCATTGGACGACGTAGGCAATTCTGGATGCTCGGAATATGATTCGACCTGAGTCCAAAGAGAGTCGCTTTGGACAAATGCTGCCGCCCGAATCTTGTCCATTTGGACCTCCTGGACAAGGTATGATGAGGCAGAATCCTGTACAATTGATAGGAGTAAAGATATTTGTGTCTATATCATTGGACGACATTGGCAATTCGGGATGCTCGGCTTATGATTCGACCTGAATCCAAAGAGAGTCGGTCTGGACAAGTGCTTCCGCACAAAACTGGTACATTCGGGCCCCCTGGACAAGATACGATGAGGCAGAATGGTGTCAAATTGATAGGAGTGATGATATTTGCATCTATATCATTGGATAATATCGGCAATTTTGGATTCATCGCCTTATGATTCGACCTGAGTCCAAAGAGAGTCGGCCTGGGCAAGTGCTATCGCACAAATCTTGCACATTTGAACGTCCTGGACAAGATACGATGAGGCAGAATGCTGTAAAATTGATAGGTATGAGCATATTTACATCTATATGTTTCGACGACATTGGCAATTCTGGATGCTCCGGCATATGATTTGACCGGAGGCCAAAGAGAGTCGCCTTGGCCAAGTGCTACAGCACAAATCTTGTACATTTGGACCCCCTGGACAAGATACGATGAGGCTGAATCCTATCACATTGATAGGAGTGAAGATATTTGCATCTATATCATTGGACGGCATTGGCAATTCTGGATGTTCGGCTTGTGATTCGACCTGAGTCCAAAGAGATACGCGTTTGTCAAGTGCTACCGCACCAATCTTGTACATTCGGACCCCCTGGACAAGATACGAAGAGGCTGAATCTTGTAAAATCGGTAGGACTAAAGATATTTGCATGTATATCATTGGTCGACATTGGCAATTCTGGATACTTCGGCTTATGGATCGACCTGAGTCCAAAGAGATTCGCTTTTGTCAAGTGCTAGCGCACAAATCTTGTACATTTGAACATCCTAGAAAACATACGATGAGGCAGAATTCTGTCAAGTTGATACGAGTGCAAATATTTGCATCTATATCATTGGACGACATTGGCAATTCTGGATGCTCGGCTTATGATTCGACCTGAGTCCAAAGAGAGTCGGTCTGGACAAGTGCTACAACACAAATCTTGGACATTTGAACCTCCTGGACAAGATACGATGAGGCAGAATCCTGTCAAATTTATAAGAGTGAAGTTATTTGCATCTATATCATTGGACGACAATGGCAATTCTGGATGCTCGGCTTATGATTCGACCTGAGTCAAAGAGAGTCGCTTTGGACAAGTCCTACCGCACAAGTCTTGTACATTTGGACCTCCTGGACAAGGTATGATGAGGCAGAAACCTATCACATTGATAGGAGTAAAGATATTTGCATCTATATCATTGGACGACAATGGCAATTCTGGATGCTCGCCTAATGATTCTAACAGAATCCAAAGGGAGTCGCTTTGGACAAGTACTACCGCACAAATCTTGTACATTTGAACCTCCTGGACAAGATACGATGAGGCAGAATCCTGTCAAATTGATAGGAGTGAAGATATTTGCATTGATATCATTGGACGACATTGCCAATTCTGGATGCTGCGGCTTATGATTCGACCTGAATCCAAAGGGAGTCGCTTTGGACAAGTGCTACCGCACAAATCTTCTATATTCGGACCCTCTGGACAAGGTATGATGAGGCAGAAACCTATCACATTAATAGGAGTAAAGATACTTGCATATATATCATTGGACGACGTAGGCAATTCTGGATGCTCGGAATATGATTCGACCTGAGTCCAAAGAGAGTCGCTTTGGACAAATGCTGCCGCCCGAATCTTGTCCATTTGGACCTCCTGGACAAGGTATGATGAGGCAGAATCCTGTACAATTGATAGGAGTAAAGATATTTGTGTCTATATCATTGGACGACATTGGCAATTCGGGATGCTCGGCTTATGATTCGACCTGAATCCAAAGAGAGTCGGTCTGGACAAGTGCTTCCGCACAAAACTGGTACATTCGGGCCCCCTGGACAAGATACGATGAGGCAGAATGGTGTCAAATTGATAGGAGTGATGATATTTGCATCTATATCATTGGATAATATCGGCAATTTTGGATTCATCGCCTTATGATTCGACCTGAGTCCAAAGAGAGTCGGCCTGGACAAGTGCTATCGCACAAATCTTGCACATTTGAACGTCCTGGACAAGATACGATGAGGCAGAATGCTGTAAAATTGATAGGTATGAGCATATTTACATCTATATGTTTCGACGACATTGGCAATTCTGGATGCTCCGGCATATGATTTGACCGGAGGCCAAAGAGAGTCGCCTTGGCCAAGTGCTACAGCACAAATCTTGTACATTTGGACCCCCTGGACAAGATACGATGAGGCTGAATCCTATCACATTGATAGGAGTGAAGATATTTGCATCTATATCATTGGACGGCATTGGCAATTCTGGATGTTCGGCTTGTGATTCGACCTGAGTCCAAAGAGATACGCGTTTGTCAAGTGCTACCGCACCAATCTTGTACATTCGGACCCCCTGGACAAGATACGAAGAGGCTGAATCTTGTAAAATCGGTAGGACTAAAGATATTTGCATGTATATCATTGGTCGACATTGGCAATTCTGGATACTTCGGCTTATGGATCGACCTGAGTCCAAAGAGATTCGCTTTTGTCAAGTGCTAGCGCACAAATCTTGTACATTTGAACATCCTAGAAAACATACGATGAGGCAGAATTCTGTCAAGTTGATACGAGTGCAAATATTTGCATCTATATCATTGGACGACATTGGCAATTCTGGATGCTCGGCTTATGATTCGACCTGAGTCCAAAGAGAGTCGGTCTGGACAAGTGCTACTGCACAAATCTTGGACATTTGAACCTCCTGGACAAGATACGATGAGGCAGAATCCTGTCAAATTTATAAGAGTGAAGTTATTTGCATCTATATCATTGGACGACAATGGCAATTCTGGATGCTCGGCTTATGATTCGACCTGAGTCAAAGAGAGTCGCTTTGGACAAGTGCTACCGCATAAATCTTCTACATTTGGACCTCCTGGACAAGGTATGATGAGGCAGAATCCTATCACATTGATAGGAGTAAAGATATTTGCATCAATATCATTGGATGACAATGGCAATTCTGGATGCTCGGCTTATGATTCGACCTGAGTCCAAAGAGAGTCGGCCTGGACAAGTGCTACCGCACAAATCTTGCACATTTGAACCTCCTGGACAAGATACGATGAGGCAGAATCCTGTCAAATTGATAGGAGTGAGGATATTTGCCTCTATATCATTGGACAATGTCGGCAATTTTGGATTCTTCTCCTTATGATTCGATCTGAATCCAAAGGGAGTCGCTTTGGACAAGTGCTACCACACAAATCTTGTACATTTGGACCCCCTGGACAAGATACGATCACGCAGAATCCTGTCAGATTGATAGGAGTAAAGATATTTGCATCTATATCTTTGGACGACATTGGCAATTCTGGGTGCTTCGGCTTATGGATCGACCTGAGTCCAAAGAGGTTCGCTTTGTCAAGTGCTACCGCACATATCTTGTACATTTGGACCTCCTGGGCAAGATATGATGAGGCAGAATCCTGTAAAATTGATATCAGTGAAGATATATGCATATATATCATTGGACGACATTGGCAATTCTGGATGCTCCGGCTTATGATTCTACCTGAATGCAAAGAGAGTTGCTTTGGACAAGTGCTACCGCACAAATCTTGTACATTTGGACCTCTTGGACAAGGCATGATGAGGCAGAATCCTATCACATTGATAAGAGTAAAGATATTTGCAGCTATATAATTGGACGTCATTGGCAATTCTGGATGCTCGGCTTATGATTCGACCTGAGTCCAAAGAGATTCGCTTTTGTCATGTGCTACCGCACAAAACTGGTACATTCGGGCCCCCTGGACAAATACGATGAGGCAGAATCCTGTCAAATTGATAGGAGTAAAGATACTTGCATCTATATCATTGGACAACGTAGGCAATTCTGGATGCTCGGATTATGATTCGACCTGAGTCAAAAGAGATTTGCTTTTGTCAAGTGCTACCGCACAAATCTTGTACATTAGAACCTGCTGGACATGGTATGATGAGGCAGAATCCTATCACATTGATAGGAGTAAAGATATTTGCATGTATATCATTGGACGACATGGCAATTCTGGATGCTTCGGCTTATGATTCGACCTGAGTCCAAAGAGAGTCGGTCTGGACAAGTGCTACTGCACAAATCTTGTACATTTGAACCTCCTGGAAAAGATACGATGAGGCAGAATTCTGTCAAATTGATAAGAGTGAAGTTATTTGCATCTATATAATTGGACGACATTGGCAATTCTTGATGCTCGGCTTATGATTCGACCTAAGTCCAAAGAGAGTCGCCTTGGGCAAGTGCTACCGCATAAATCTTGTTCATTTGAACCCCCTGTACAAGATACGATGAGGCAAAACCCTCGTAAATTGATAGGAGTAAAGATATTTGCATCTATATCATTGGACGTCATTGGCAATTATGGATGCTCAGGCTTATGATTCGACCTGAGTCAAAGGGAGTCGCTTTGGACAAGTGCTACCGCAACAAAACTTGTACATTTGGACCTCCTGGACTAGTTATAATGAGGCAGAATCCTATCACATTAATAGGAGTAAAGATATTTGCAGCTATATAATTGGACGACATTGGCAATTCTGGATGCTCGGCTTATGATTCGACCTGAGTCCAAAGAGAGTCGGCCTGGACAAGTGCTACCGCACAAATCCTGTACATTTGAACCTCCTGGACAAGATACGATGAGGCAGAATCCTGTCAAATTGATAAGAGTGAAGTTATTTGCATCTATATAATTGGACGACATTGGCAATTCTTGATGCTCGGCTTATGATTCGACCTAAGTCCAAAGAGAGTCGCCTTGAGCAAGTGCTACCGCACAAATCTTGCACATTTGGACCCCCTGGACAAGATACAATGAGTTCAAAACCCTCGTAAGTTGATAGGAGTAAAGATATTTGCATCTATATAATTGGACGTCATTGGACCCCCTGGACAAGATACGATGAGGCAGAATGGTGTCAAATTGATAGGAGTGAAGATATTTGCATCTATATCATTGGATAATATCGACAATTTTGGATTCTTCGCCTTATGATTCGACCTCAATCCAATGGGAGTCGCTTTGGACAAGTGCTAGCGCATAAATCTTCTACATTTGGACATCCTGGACAAGGTATGATGAGGCAGAATCCTATCACATTGATAAGAGTAAAGATATTTGCAGCTATATAATTGGACGACATTGGCAATTCTGGATGCTCGGCTTATGATTCGACCTGAGTCCAAAGAGATTCGCTTTTGTCAAGTGCTACCGCACAAAACTGGTACATTCGGGCCCCCTGGACAAGATACGATGACGCAGAATGGTGTCAAATTGATAGGAGTGAAGATATTTGCATCTATATCATTGGATAATATCGGCAATTTTGGATTCTTCGCTTTATGATTCGACCTGAATCCAATGGGAGTCGCTTTGGACAA
This sequence comes from Priocnemis perturbator, assembly GCA_963942575.1. Classification (NCBI taxonomy): domain Eukaryota; kingdom Metazoa; phylum Arthropoda; class Insecta; order Hymenoptera; family Pompilidae; genus Priocnemis; species Priocnemis perturbator. The sequence goes on from CAWWDK010000042.1 coordinate 5,746,943, forward strand.
GTGCTATCGCACAAATCTTGTACATTTGAACCTCCTGGATAAGATACGATGAGGCAGAATCCTGTCAATTTGATAGGAGTGAAGATATTTGCTTCTATATCATTGGACAATATCGGCAATTTTGGATTCTTCGGCTTATGATTCGACCTGAATCCAAAGGGAGTCGCTGTGGATAAGTGCTACCACACAAATCTTGTACATTTGAACCTCCTGGAAAAGATACGATGAGGCAGAATCCTGTCAAATTGATAGGAGTGACGATATTTGCATCTATATCATTGGACGTCATTGGCAATCTGGAGATCCGGCTTATAATTAGACCTGAATCCGAAGAGGGTCGGGCTGGACAAGTGCTACCGCACAAATCTTGTACATTTGAATCTCCTGGACAAGATACGATGGGGCAGAATGCTGTAAAATTGATAGGAGTGAGGATATTTGCCTCTATATCATTGGACAATATCGCCAATTTTGGATTCTTCGCCTTATGATTCGACCTGAATCCAAAGGGAGTCGCTGTGCATAAGTGCTACCGCATAAATCTTGTACATTGGAACCTCCCCGACAAGATACGATGAGGCAGAATCCTGTCAAATTGATAGGAGTGACGATATTTGCATCTATATCATTGGACGTCATTGGCAATTCTGGATGCTCAGGCTTATGATTCGACCAGAGTCCAAAGAGATTCGCTTTTGTCAAGTGCTATCGCACAAATCGTGAACATTTCAACCTCCTGGACAAGGTATGATGAGGCGGAATCATATCACATTGATAGGAGTAAAGATATTTGCATGTATATCATTGGACGACATGGCAATTCTGGATGCTACGGCTTATGATTCGACCTGAGTCCAAAGAGATTCGCTTTTGTCAAGTGCTACCGCACAAATCTTGTACATGAGAACCTGCTGGACATGGTATGATGAGGCAGAATCCTATCACATTGATAGGAGTAAAGATATTTGCATGTATATCATTGGACGACATGGCAATTCTGGATGCTTCGGCTTATGATTCGACCTCAGTCCAAAGAGAGTCGGTCTGGACAAGTGCTACTGCACAAATCTTGTACATTTGAACCTCCTGGACAAGATACGACGAGGCAGAATCGTGTCAAATTGATAAGAGTGAAGTTATTTGCATCTATATAATTGGACGACATTGGCAATTCTTGATGCTCGGCTTATGATTCGACCTAAGTCCAAAGAGAGTCGTCTTGAGCAAGTGCTACCGCACAAATCTTGCACATTTGGACCCCCTGGACAAGATACAATGAGTTCAAAACCCTCGTAAGTTGATAGGAGTAAAGATATTTGCATCTATATAATTGGACGTCATTGGACCCCCTGGACAAGATACGATGAGGCAGAATGGTGTCAAATTGATAGGAGTGAAGATATTTGCATCTATATCATTGGACGACATTGGCAATCCTGGGGATCCGGCTTATAATTAGACCTGAATCCAAAGAGGGTCGGGCTGGACAAGTGCTACCGTACAAATCTTGTACATTTGAACCTCCTGGACAAGATACGATGGGGCAGAATGCTGTAAAATTGATAGGAGTGAGGATATTTGCCTCTATATCATTGGACAATATCGGCAATTTTGGATTCTTCGGCTTATGATTCGACCTGAATCCAAAGAGAGTCGGCCTGGACATGTGCTACCGCACAAATCCTGCACATTTGAACCTCCTGGACAAGATACGATGAGGCAGAATGCTGTAAAATTGATAGGTATGAGCATATTTGCATGTATATCTTTCGACGACATTGGCAATTCTGGATGCTCCGGCATATGATTCGACCGGAGGCCAAAGAGAGTCGCTTTTGTCAAGTGCTATCGCACAAATCTTGAACATTTCAACCTCCTGGACAAGGTATGATGAGGCAGAATCATATCACATTGATAGGAGTGAAGATATTTACATCTATATCATTGGACGACATTGGCAATCCTGGAGATCCGGCTTATAATTAGACCTGAATCCGAAGAAGGTCGGGCTGGACAAGTGCTACCGCACAAATCTTGTACATTTGAATCTCCTGGACAAGATACGATGGGGCAGAATGCTGTAAAATTGATAGGAGTGAGGATATTTGCCTCTATATCATTGGACAATATCGCCAATTTTGGATTCTTCGCCTTATGATTCGACCTGAATCCAAAGGGAGTCGCTGTGGATAAGTGCTACCGCATAAATCTTGTACATTGGAACCTCCCCGACAAGATACGATGAGGCAGAATCCTGTCAAATTGATAGGAGTGACGATATTTGCATCTATATCATTGGACGTCATTGGCAATTCTGGATGCTCAGGCTTATGATTCGACCAGAGTCCAAAGAGATTCGCTTTTGTCAAGTGCTATCGCACAAATCGTGAACATTTCAACCTCCTGGACAAGGTATGATGAGGCGGAATCATATCACATTGATAGGAGTAAAGATATTTGCATGTATATCATTGGACGACATGGCAATTCTGGATGCTACGGCTTATGATTCGACCTGAGTCCAAAGAGATTCGCTTTTGTCAAGTGCTACCGCACAAATCTTGTACATGAGAACCTGCTGGACATGGTATGATGAGGCAGAATCCTATCACATTGATAGGAGTAAAGATATTTGCATGTATATCATTGGACGACATGGCAATTCTGGATGCTTCGGCTTATGATTCGACCTCAGTCCAAAGAGAGTCGGTCTGGACAAGTGCTACTGCACAAATCTTGTACATTTGAACCTCCTGGACAAGATACGACGAGGCAGAATCCTGTCAAATTGATAAGAGTGAAGTTATTTGCATCTATATAATTGGACGACATTGGCAATTCTTGATGCTCGGCTTATGATTCGACCTAAGTCCAAAGAGAGTCGTCTTGAGCAAGTGCTACCGCACAAATCTTGCACGTTTGGACCCCCTGGACAAGATACAATGAGTTCAAAACCCTCGTAAGTTGATAGGAGTAAAGATATTTGCATCTATATAATTGGACGTCATTGGACCCCCTGGACAAGATACGATGAGGCAGAATGGTGTCAAATTGATAGGAGTGAAGATATTTGCTTCTATATCATTGGACAATATCGGCAATTTTGGATTCTTCGGCTTATGATTCGACCTGAATCCAAAGAGAGTCGGCCTGGACATGTGCTACCGCACAAATCCTGCACATTTGAACCTCCTGGACAAGATACGATGAGGCAGAATGCTGTAAAATTGATAGGTATGAGCATATTTGCATGTATATCTTTCGACGACATTGGCAATTCTGGATGCTCCGGCATATGATTCGACCGGAGGCCAAAGAGAGTCGCTTTTGTCAAGTGCTATCGCACAAATCTTGAACATTTCAACCTCCTGGACAAGGTATGATGAGGCAGAATCATATCACATTGATAGGAGTGAAGATATTTACATCTATATCATTGGACGTCATTGGCAATACTGGATGCTCCGGCTCATGATTCTACCTGAGTCCAAAGGGAGTCGCTTTGGACAAGTGATACCGCACAAATCTTGTCCATTTGGACCTCCTGGACAAGGTATGATGAGGCAGAATCCTGGAAAATTGATACGAGTTAAGCTATTTGCACCTATATCATTGGACGACATTGGCAATTCTGGATGCTTCGGCTTATGGATCGACGTGAGTCCAAAGAGATTCGCTTTTGTCAAGTGCTACCACACAAATCTTGTACATTTGAACCTCCTGGAAAAGATACGATGAGGCAGAATCCTGTCAAATTGATAGGAGTGACGATATTTGCATCTATATCATTGGACGTCATTGGCAATTCTGGATGCCCAGGCTTATGATTCGACCTGAGTCCAAAGAGATTCGCTTTTGTCAAGTGCTATCGCACAAATCTTGAACATTTCAACCTCCTGGACAAGGTATGATGAGGCAGAATCATATCACATTGATAGGAGTGAAGATATTTACATCTATATCATTGGACGACATTGGCAATCCTGGAGATCCGGCTTATAATTAGACCTGAATCCGAAGAGGGTCGGGCTGGACAAGTGCTACCGCACAAATCTTGTACATTTGAATCTCCTGGACAAGATACGATGGGGCAGAATGCTGTAAAATTGATAGGAGTGAGGATATTTGCCTCTATATCATTGGACAATATCGCCAATTTTGGATTCTTCGCCTTATGATTCGACCTGAATCCAAAGGGAGTCGCTGTGGATAAGTGCTACCGCATAAATCTTGTACATTGGAACCTCCCCGACAAGATACGATGAGGCAGAATCCTGTCAAATTGATAGGAGTGACGATATTTGCATCTATATCATTGGACGTCATTGGCAATTCTGGATGCTCAGGCTTATGATTCGACCAGAGTCCAAAGAGATTCGCTTTTGTCAAGTGCTATCGCACAAATCGTGAACATTTCAACCTCCTGGACAAGGTATGATGAGGCGGAATCATATCACATTGATAGGAGTAAAGATATTTGCATGTATATCATTGGACGACATGGCAATTCTGGATGCTACGGCTTATGATTCGACCTGAGTCCAAAGAGATTCGCTTTTGTCAAGTGCTACTGCACAAATCTTGTACATTTGAACCTCCTGGACAAGATACGACGAGGCAGAATCCTGTCAAATTGATAAGAGTGAAGTTATTTGCATCTATATAATTGGACGACATTGGCAATTCTTGATGCTCGGCTTATGATTCGACCTAAGTCCAAAGAGAGTCGTCTTGAGCAAGTGCTACCGCACAAATCTTGCACATTTGGACCCCCTGGACAAGATACAATGAGTTCAAAACCCTCGTAAGTTGATAGGAGTAAAGATATTTGCATCTATATAATTGGACGTCATTGGACCCCCTGGACAAGATACGATGAGGCAGAATGGTGTCAAATTGATAGGAGTGAAGATATTTGCATCTATATCATTGGATAATATCGACAATTTTGGATTCTTCGCCTTATGATTCGACCTCAATCCAATGGGAGTCGCTTTGGACAAGTGCTAGCGCATAAATCTTCTACATTTGGACCTCCTGGACAAGGTATGATGAGGCAGAATCCTATCACATTGATAAGAGTAAAGATATTTGCAGCTATATAATTGGACGACATTGGCAATTCTGGATGCTCGGCTTATGATTCGACCTGAGTCCAAAGAGATTCGCCTTTGTCAAGTGCTACCGCACAAAACTGGTACATTCGGGCCCCCTGGACAAGATATGATGACGCAGAATGGTGTCAAATTGATAGGAGTGAAGATATTTGCATCTATATCATTGGATAATATCGGCAATTTTGGATTCTTCGCCTTATGATTCGACCTGAATCCAATGGGAGTCGCTTTGGACAAGTGCTATCGCACAAATCTTGTACATTTGGACCTCCTGGACAAGGTATGATGAGGCAGAAACCTATCACATTGATAGGAGTAAAGATATTTGCATCTATATCATTGGACGACATTGACAATTCTGGATGCACCGGCATATGATTCGACCGGAGACCAAAGAGAGTCGCTTTGGACAAGTCCTACCGCACAAGTCTTGTACATTTGGACCTCCTGGACAAGTTATGATGAGGCAGAAACCTATCACATTGATAGGAGTAAAGATATTTGCATCTATATCATTGGACGACAATGGCAATTCTGGATGCTCGGCTTATGATTCGACCTGAGTCCAAAGAGAGTCGCCTTGGGCAAGTGCTACTGCACATATCGTGTACATTTGGACCCCCTGGACAAGATACGATGAGGCAGAATGGTGTCACATTGATAGGAGTGAAGATATTTGCATCTATATCATTGGATAATATCGGCAATTTTGGATTCTTCGCCTTATGATTCGACCTGAATCCAATGGGAGTCGCTTTGGACAAGTGCTATCGCACAAATCTTGTACATTTGAACCTCCTGGATAGGATACGATGAGGCAGAATCCTGTCACATTGATAGGAGTGAAGACATTTGCATCTATATCTTTGGACGACATTGGCAATTCTGGATGCTCCGGCATATGATTCGACCGGAGTCCAAAGAGATTCGCCTTGAGCAAGTGCTACCGCACAAATCTTGTACATTTGGACCCCCTGGACAAGATACAATGAGTTCAAAACCCTCGTAAGTTGATAGGAGTAAAGATATTTGCATCTATATCATTGGACGTCATTGGACCCCCTGGACAAGATACGATGAGGCAGAATGGTGTCAAATTGATAGGAGTGAAGATATTTGCATCTATATCATTGGGTAATATCGACAATTTTGGATTCTTCGCCTTATGATTCGACCTCAATCCAATGGGAGTCGCTTTGGACAAGTGCTACCGCACAAATCTTGCACATTTGAACCTCCTGGACAAGATACGATGAGGCATAATCCTGTCAAATTGATAGGAGTGAGGATATTTGCCTCTATATCATTGGACAATGTCGGCAATTTTGGATTCTTCTCCTTATGATTCGATCTGAATCCAAAGGGAGTCGCTTTGGACAAGTGCTACCACACAAATCTTGTACATTTGGACCCCCTGGACAAGATACGATGACGCAGAATCCTGTCAGATTGATAGGAGTAAAGATATTTGCATCTATATCTTTGGACGACATTGGCAATTCTGGGTGCTTCGGCTTATGGATCGACCTGAGTCCAAAGAGGTTCGCTTTGTCAAGTGCTACCGCACATATCTTGTACATTTGGACCTCCTGGGCAAGATATGATGAGGCAGAATCCTGTAAAATTGATATCAGTGAAGATATATGCATATATATCATTGGACGACATTGGCAATTCTGGATGCTCCGGATTATGATTCTACCTGAATGCAAAGAGAGTTGCTTTGGACAAGTGCTACCGCACAAATCTTGTACATTTGGACCTCTTGGACAAGGCATGATGAGGCAGAATCCTATCACATTGATAAGAGTAAAGATATTTGCAGCTATATAATTGGACGTCATTGGCAATTCTGGATGCTCGGCTTATGATTCGACCTGAGTCCAAAGAGATTCGCTTTTGTCATGTGCTACCGCACAAAACTGGTACATTCGGGCCCCCTGGACAAATACGATGAGGCAGAATCCTGTCAAATTGATAGGAGTAAAGATACTTGCATCTATATCATTGGACAACGTAGGCAATTCTGGATGCTCGGATTATGATTCGACCTGAGTCAAAAGAGATTTGCTTTTGTCAAGTGCTACCGCACAAATCTTGTACATTAGAACCTGCTGGACATGGTATGATGAGGCAGAATCCTATCACATTGATAGGAGTAAAGATATTTGCATGTATATCATTGGACGACATGGCAATTCTGGATGCTTCGGCTTATGATTCGACCTGAGTCCAAAGAGAGTCGGTCTGGACAAGTGCTACTGCACAAATCTTGTACATTTGAACCTCCTGGAAAAGATACGATGAGGCAGAATTCTGTCAAATTGATAAGAGTGAAGTTATTTGCATCTATATAATTGGAAGACATTGGCAATTCTTGATGCTCGGCTTATGATTCGACCTAAGTCCAAAGAGAGTCGCCTTGGGCAAGTGCTACCGCATAAATCTTGTACATTTGAACCCCCTGTACAAGATACGATGAGGCAAAACCCTCGTAAATTGATAGGAGTAAAGATATTTGCATCTATATCATTGGACGTCATTGGCAATTATGGATGCTCAGGCTTATGATTCGACCTGAGTCAAAGGGAGTCGCTTTGGACAAGTGCTACCGCAACAAAACTTGTACATTTGGACCTCCTGGACTAGTTATAATGAGGCAGAATCCTATCACATTAATAGGAGTAAAGATATTTGCATCTATATCATTGGACGACATGGCAATTCTGGATGCTTCGGCATAGGGATCGACCTGAGTCAAAAGAGATTCGCTTTTGTCAAGTGCTACCGCACAAATCATGTACATTAGAACCTGCTGGACATGGTATGATGAGGCAGAATCCTATCACATTTATAGGAGTAAAGATATTTGCATCTATATCATTGGGCGATAATGGCAATTCTGGATGCTCGGCTTATGATTCGACCTGAGTCCAAAGAGAGTCGGCCTGGACAAGTGCTACCGCACAAATCCTGTACATTTGAACCTCCTGGACAAGATACGATGAGGCAGAATCCTGTCAAATTGATAAGAGTGAAGTTATTTGCATCTATATAATTGGACGACATTGGCAATTCTTGATGCTCGGCTTATGATTCGACCTAAGTCCAAAGAGAGTCGCCTTGAGCAAGTGCTACCGCACAAATCTTGCACATTTGGACCCCCTGGACAAGATACAATGAGTTCAAAACCCTCGTAAGTTGATAGGAGTAAAGATATTTGCATCTATATAATTGGACGTCATTGGACCCCCTGGACAAGATACGATGAGGCAGAATGGTGTCAAATTGATAGGAGTGAAGATATTTGCATCTATATCATTGGATAATATCGACAATTTTGGATTCTTCGCCTTATGATTCGACCTCAATCCAATGGGAGTCGCTTTGGACAAGTGCTAGCGCATAAATCTTCTACATTTGGACATCCTGGACAAGGTATGATGAGGCAGAATCCTATCACATTGATAAGAGTAAAGATATTTGCAGCTATATTATTGGACGACATTGGCAATTCTGGATGCTCGGCTTATGATTCGACCTGAGTCCAAAGAGATTCGCTTTTGTCAAGTGCTACCGCACAAAACTGGTACATTCGGGCCCCCTGGACAAGATACGATGACGCAGAATGGTGTCAAATTGATAGGAGTGAAGATATTTGCATCTATATCATTGGATAATATCGGCAATTTTGGATTCTTCGCTTTATGATTCGACCTGAATCCAATGGGAGTCGCTTTGGACAAGTGCTATCGCACAAATCTTGTACATTTGAACCTCCTGGATAAGATACGATGAGGCAGAATCCTGTCAATTTGATAGGAGTGAAGATATTTGCTTCTATATCATTGGACGACATGGCAATTCTGGATGCTTCGGCTTATGATTCGACCTCAGTCCAAAGAGAGTCGGTCTGAACAAGTGCTACTGCACAAATCTTGTACATTTGAACCTCCTGGACAAGATACGACGAGGCAGAACCCTGTCAAATTGATAAGAGTTAAGCTATTTGCATCTATATCATTGGACGACATTGGCAATTCTGGATGCTTCGGCTTATGGATCGACGTGAGTCCAAAGAGATTCGCTTTTGTCAAGTGCTATCGCACAAATCTTGAACATTTCAACCTCCTGGACAAGGTATGATGAGGCAGAATCATATCACATTGATAGGAGTGAAGATATTTACATCTATATCATTGGACGACGTAGGCAATTCTGGATGCTCGGATTATGATTCGACCTGAGTCCAAAGAGAGTCGCTTTGGACAAATGCTGCCGCCCGAATCTTGTCCATTTGGACCTCCTGGACAAGGTATGATGAGGCAGAATCCTGTACAATTGATAGGAGTAAAGATATTTGTGTCTATATCATTGGACGACATTGGCAATTCGGGATGCTCGGCTTATAATTAGACCTGAATCCAAAGAGGATCGGCCTGAACAAGTGCTACCGCACAAATCTTGTACATTTGAACCTCCTGGACAAGATACGATGAGGCAGAATCCTGTCAAATTGATAGGAGTGAAGATATTTGCATCGATATCATTGGACGACATTGGCAATCCTGGGGATCCGGCTTATAATTAGACCTGAATCCAAAGAGGGTCGGCCTGGACAAGTGCTACCGAACAAATCTTGTACATTCGGACGCCCTGGACAAGATACGAAGAGGCTGAATCCTGTAAAATCGGTAGGACTAAAGATATTTGCATCTATATCATTGGACAACATTGGCAATTCAGGATGCTTCGGCTTATGGATCGACCTGAGTCCAAAGAGATTCGCTTTTGTCAAGTGCTAGCGCACAAATCTTGTACATTTGAACATCCTAGAAAACATACGATGAGGCAGAATCCTGTCACATTGATAGGAGTGAAGACATTTGCATCTATATTTTTGGACGACATTGGCAATTCTGGATGCTCCGGCATATGATTCGACCGGAGGCCAAAGAGAGTCGCTATGGACAAGTGCTACCACACAAATCTTGTACATTTGAACCTCCTGGACAAGATACGATGAGGCAGAATCCTGTCAAATTGATAGGAGTGACGATATTTGCATCTATATCATTGGACGTCATTGGCAATTCTGGATGATCCGGCATATGATTCGACCGGAGGCCAAAGAGAATCGCTTTAGACAACTCCTACCGCACAAATCTTGTACATTTGGACCTCCTGGACAAGGTATGATGAGGCAGAATCCTGTCAAATTGATAGGAGTAAAGATATTTGCATGTATATCATTGGACGACATGGCAATTCTGGATGCTCCGGCTTATGATTCGACCTGAGTCGAAAGAGAGTCGCTCTGGACAAGTACTACCGCACAAATCTTGTACATTTGAACCTCCTGGACAAGATACGATGAGGGAGAATCCTGTCAAATTGATAGGAGTGAAGATATTTGCATTGATATCATTGAACGACATTGCCAATTCTGGATGCTGCGGCTTATGATTCGACCTGAATCCAAAGGGAGTCGCTTTGGACAAGTGCTACCGCACAAATCTTCTATATTCGGACCTTCTGGACAAGATACGATGACGCTGAATACTGTCAAATTCATAGGAGTGAAGATATTTGCAACTATATCATTGGGCGACATTGGCAATTCTGGATGCTCCGGCTTATGGATCGACGTGAATCCAAAGAGAGTCGCTTTGGACAAGTGCTACCGCACAAATCTTGTACATTTGGACCTCCTGGACAATGTATGATGAGACAGAATCCTGTCAAATTGATAGGAGTGAAGATATTTGCATCTATATCATCGGACGTGATTGGCTATTCTGGATGCTCCGGCATATGATTCGACCTGAATCCAAAGGGAGTCGATTTGGGCAAGTGCTACCACACAAATCTTGTACATTTGAACCTCCTGGACAAGATACGATGAGGCAGAATCCTGTCAAATTGATAGGAGTAACGATATTTGCATCTATATCATTGGACGTCATTGGCAATTCTGGATGCTCAGGCTTATGATTCGACCAGAGTCCAAAGAGATTCGCTTTTGTCAAGTGTTGCGTATTTACAGTCACCTCGGGCGGGCGGCCAATGGGCGCCCGCGACGTTCTCACCGGAATCAATAACACGGTCGATACCCGGGCGATACTGTATGTAAACGCGCCTGCTAATTAGCAGCGCCGCGTCGCGTTCTTCTCGGGCAATTGTACTCTCGCGCTTCCCGCGTGCTCTCGACGGCCATTACCGTCTTCTCTATCCTGGCGACAGGTTCTTTTCTCGTGCGAGTTAATTGTGAATTCCTTCCCCGGTGCGTTCTCAGTGTAGTGCTTAAGGACTTCTCAAAGGGATCGAAAGACGCTTTGGTGCCCCTCAAGTTATATTTCATAGTAGTGTAAGTGCGTTCAGAAGCGATCGGTGCGTTCTCGTTCATTATCATTCTCAGGTGCCGTTAATGTGCGTTATCTCGGTCTAGTGCGCATCAGACGAACCGTGCTTACTCAGGGATTCTTAGAAAGACGCTCGTGTGCTCCTCAACCATTATAATTCCTAGTTTTAAGTGCGTAGGTTAATAAATACTCTTTGGGTTATCCTCAACCACGTGTTCGTGTATTCGTGCCGGCCACGTGCTGTACGACGTCGTGCGGTCCTCCTCAACTCTCCTTAAACTCCCCACCCGCGCCTCACCAGATTCCTCAGGCTCGTCTCGGGGTTCAATTCAAAACATTTGGTCCTTCGAGCCGGATTAACGCGTGTGGAAGTGACAGTGAACCCTAGAAAGGACGGAACGCGACACCAACGTGGCTGGCCAAATGAGCCGTTTCCGGGTTATCCGGCGGCTCGAGGAGGAAAGACGTGCGGCGCCACTCAAAACGCTCCACCCGGAGGCGGGCAGGACGCAGATCGATAATTCTGAGCGATCATGGAAGATGTTCGACGAGCATCACACTGGGCTGTGCGAACTACTCAGGAGGCCTTTTTCAAGTGGGAGTACACCTCCGAGGGGGTGTACGATGGGTGCCTCGATCTGTTTGCCAATGCAACTATGGCACTTCGCATCTTGCAGGCGGAACAACTAAAAAAGGAGCAGTTCGGGACTCCTCAACCACAGGGCACGCCGCAGGCACCCCATCACGTGCAGGACCTTCTCACCCCTCCACCTCCTCGCAGGTCCGTGCCAGGCCTCCTCTCGGGGCCAGAGTTCTTACAACTGCTGCTGCGCTAGTCGAGACGACCAGAGCGCCCTCACCTCCCCCGAGGCCATGTACACCTCCGGCAATATCGCACGTTAGTGCCAGCACCGACGGGAGGGGTCTCCGGCCGCACTATTCATCGAAGGGGCAAGAGATCTCAGGGTTGGGAGCTGCAACCTCACCGGGCCTACTCGCCAAGACCACGGAAAATCCTCAACTGGGCCCCCCTCTCGCAGCACTGGGTACCCCTCTCGCACCATCGCCGGGCAGCGCATTCATCCTTCCACCATCAGGGTTCCTCAGGCCAAATGCGCTTCTTGTCACCTGCCAGGCCATCACTTTGTCAATCTATGGCACCACGCACCAGGTACGCATGCTGATCGACCCCGACTCAGAAATATCATTTGCCTCAGAACGCGCGGTGAAGACGCTGAGGCTGGAAGTCCGACCCTCAAACATACGCATCGGCGGGGTAACAGGGATCCACTCAGGCTACACATGGCGTGTGGCAACTGTTCTCCTCCCGTCGAGCTACGACCGGACTGCAGGACTCACCATCACGACTCACATTCTCAAGAAAACTTCCACGTGGCGGCCCTCATTCGTCGTGCCTGAGCACTGGTGGCCACATCTACAGGGGATACCACTCACCGATCCTGACTTCCTCACCCCCGGAGAGGTAGACCTCACTTTGGGAGCGGACGCTTACGGGCAGTTGCTGGAGCCCTGCGTCCGCAAGGGAAGCCCTCAGGAGCCAATCGCCCTCCGCGCACCATTCGGATGGGTCGTACTCGGCCCGGTCGATGACGGGCGAGACGGCCAGGTCGCAACCACGCACGCTGTTGCGATCGACCATCATTTGCACAATCTTCTCGAGCGCTTTTGGGTTCAAGAGGAGTCGACGATCAGGACTGCAGCGAGCCTCACCGAAGACGAGCTCGGTTGCGAGGAACACTTCATGACGACACACACCAGAAACGCCTCAGGACGATACACGGTCAGGCTACCTCTCAAGGCCCCTGTGACTAGTCTGGGTGATTCTAGGCCTACGGCGCAGGGAGCGCTTCGACGTCTACTCAACCGGCTCTCAGGCGACGACCATTATATGGAGCTCTACGTGTCATTCATCCGTGAGTATGAAGAACTTTCTCACCTCCGGAAGCTTTCACAGACTGCTCCAGAGCCATCCTCGATGTGCTATCTTCCGCACCACGGCGTCCTCAAGGAACAGAGCCTCACCACAAAACTCAGGGTCGTATTCAACGGATCCGCCCCGACCTCCTCAGGGCGTTCCCTCAACGACATACTCTACACAGGAGCCAATCTACAGGTAGACATCGCCGACGTCATCCTCTGGGTGCGGAAACACCGCTTCCTCTTCGCAACGGACATCACCAAGATGTTTCGCCAAATCAGGGTGCAGTCAGATGATTGGGACCTGCAGCGCATCCTCTGGGCGGACGAACAAGGCACCCTCCTCCCGTGTCAACTCACTACGGTTACCTACGCCACCCGCCCGGCGCCGTATCTTGCCGTGCCGGTCCTCCTCCAGCTGGTGAAAGACGACGGGCATCGGTATCCTCTGGCCATCGCACCTCTTACAAAGGGGCGATACGTCGACGACATCTACGGCGGGTCAGATGATCTGAAGGAAGCTCAGGAGATAGCACGCCAAGTAACGCCTCTCTGCAAGGCGGGCGGATTCCCTCTGGCAAAATGGGCCAGTAACGACTAGGAGCTCCTCAAAGCCGTCTCCCACGAGTCCCCCTCTTCGAACCTCGCTCACCCCCTCGAAGACGCTGGCGTCAAGATCCTGGGTCTCTCTTGGCATCCTCAGGCGGACGACTTCAGGTTCCATGCATTTCCCGTCACCTCAACCTCCATCACGAAACGGGCGGTACTCTCGGAGGTCGCACAATTATACGACCCTCTCGGCTTCCTCGCACCGGTCATCGTACGCGCCAGAATGTTACTTCAGGAACTCTGGCTGGATAAATCAGGCTGGGACGATTCTCTGTCTCCTCAGACGTGTCAACGGTGGCATCAATTTCGGACGGACCTCATCGATTTACGGCAACTCTCGATTCCACGCTGGCTGCACCTCACTCGAACTGCTCAGGTGGAGCTACATGGTTTCTCGGATGCCTCTCAACTAGCCATGGCAGCGGTCGTCTACGTCAGGGTCTCCTCCATGGAATCAGAGCCGATCACTACTCTGGTAAGCGCCAAAACACGGGTTGCTCCTCTTAAGCTACTCACGATTGCCAGGTTGGAACTTGGTGCTGCGGTACTTCTCGCCAAACTCGTCAAGCACATTCAGGAAACTCGCGAGCTCGTCGGGGCACCTACATTTCTCGGGACCGACTCTACTGTTGCCCTCACCTGGATCCTCAGTCACCCCTCACGATGGAAGGACTTCGTCCGCAATCGGGTGGTTACCGCTCAGGTTCTCGTCCCACACGCACAATGGCGCTTTGTACCGGGCAGGGACAACCCCGTCGACTGCGCTTCGCGCGGGCTCACGCCAGCCCAGCTGTCGCACCACTCACAGTGGTGGAGCGGCCCTCCTTGGCTCGCCCTACCGCAGCAGGATTGGCCATCCTCGATGCCACAATCGGACCCGAAGGAAGACCTGGAGAGGTCGCGGGGCCAAGGCGCACAAGGGCTGGCTCGCGATCTTCGTCTGCTTCGTCACCTCGGCAGTCCACCTCGAGGCCGTCTCGGACTACTCACGGACGTCTTCATCTCAGTGTTTCGACGATTCGTAGGCAGGAGAGGCATCTGCGGGTCACTCCACAGTGATTGCGGTACCAATTTCCTCGGTGCAAATGCCGCCCACAGGAAACTATTCACCTCGGGCACAAGAGAGTCTAAGGAAATCTCTCATTTACTCTCAGGCGATGGTACTCTTTGGTTTTTCAGTCCTCCGGCAGCCCCTCACTTCGGCGGAAGATCGGAAGCAGCGGTCAAAATCGGTGAAACATCACCTCCGGAGAACCCTCGGGGACACCATTCACACGATTAAGGAGCTGACCGCTCTACTGGTGCAAATCGAGGCAGTTCTCAACGCCCGACCGCTGCACCCGCTGTCTGATGACCCCGACGATCTCGACGCCCTCACACCCGGCCACTTCCTCATCGGAGCAGCAATGACGACAGTGCCTGAACCCTCACTCTCTACGGTACCAGTAGCACGTCTCTCCCGCTGGCAACTTATTCAACAAAAATTTCAGTATTTCTGGGCACGCTGGTCGAAGGAACGCTTACAACGCCACTTGGCCATCTCGAAGCGGCACCATCCGACCAATCAAATCAGGGAGAACTCACTGGTCCTCATCACCGATGAGCGGTCTCCTCCTGCCAAGTAGCCTCTGGCGCGGGTACTCTCTCTGTACCCCGGAGCCGACGGCCTCACCAGGGTGGTCACACTAAAGACTTCCTCAGGCACGCTAGTCCGACCCATCGGCAAACTCTCGGTGGTGCCGATCTCCACACCAACGGATTAGCCAACGCTGTTGGCTAAGGCGGGCGGAATGTTGCGTATTTACAGTCACCTCGGGCGGGCGGCCAATGGGCGCCCGCGACGTTCTCACCGGAATCAATAACACGGTCGATACTCGGGCGATACTGTATGTAAACGCGCCTGCTAATTAGCAGCGCCGCGTCGCGTTCTTCTCGGGCAATTGTACTCTCGCGCTTCCCGCGTGCTCTCGACGGCCATTACCGTCTTCTCTATCCTGGCGACAGGTTCTTTTCTCGTGCGAGTTAATTGTGAATTCCTTCCCCGGTGCGTTCTCAGTGTAGTGCTTAAGGACTTCTCAAAGGGATCGAAAGACGCTTTGGTGCCCCTCAAGTTATATTTCATAGTAGTGTAAGTGCGTTCAGAAGCGATCGGTGCGTTCTCGTTCATTATCATTCTCAGGTGCCGTTAATGTGCGTTATCTCGGTCTAGTGCGCATCAGACGAACCGTGCTTACTCAGGGATTCTTAGAAAGACGCTCGTGTGCTCCTCAACCATTATAATTCCTAGTTTTAAGTGCGTAGGTTAATAAATACTCTTTGGGTTATCCTCAACCACGTGTTCGTGTATTCGTGCCGGCCACGTGCTGTACGACGTCGTGCGGTCCTCCTCAACTCTCCTTAAACTCCCCACCCGCGCCTCACCAGATTCCTCAGGCTCGTCTCGGGGTTCAATTCAAAACAGTCAAGTGCTATCGCACAAATCGTGAACATTTCAACCTCCTGGACAAGGTATGACGAGGCGGAATCATATCACATTGATAGGAGTGAAGATATTTGCATCTATATCATTGGACGACATTGGCAATCCTGGGGATCCGGCTTATAATTAGACCTGAATTCAAAGAGGGTCGGTCTGGACCAGTGCTACTGCACACATCTTGTACATTTTAACCTCCTGGAAAAAATACGATGAGGCAGAATTCTGTCAAATTGATAGGAGTGAAGATATTTGCATCTATATCATTGGATAATATCGGCAATTTTGGATTCTTCGCCTTATGATTCGACCTGAGTCCAAAGAGAGTCGGCCTGGACAAGTGCTACCGCACAAATCTTGCACATTTGAACCTCCTGGACAAGATACGATGAGGCAGAATGCTGTAAAATTGATAGGTGTGAGCATATGTGCATCTATATCTTTCGACGACATTGGCAATTCTGGATGCTCCGGCATATGATTCGACCGGAGGCCAAAGAGAGTCGCTTTTGTCAAGTGCTATCGCACAAATCTTGTACATTTCAACCTCCTGGACAAGGTATGGTGAGGCAGAATCCTATCACAGTGATAGGAGTGAAAATATTTGCATCTATATCATTGGACGGCATTGACAATTCTGGATGCACCGGCATATGATTCGACCGGAGACCAAAGAGAGTCGCTTTGGACAAGTCCCACCGCACAAGTCTTGTACATTTGGACCTCCTGGACAAGGTATGATGAGGCAGAAACCTATCACATTGATAGGAGTAAAGATATTTGCATCTATATCATTGGACGACAATGGCAATTCTGGATGCTCGCCTAATGATTCTAACAGAATCCAAAGGGAGTCGCTTTGGACAAGTACTACCGCACAAATCTTGTACATTTGAACCTCCTGGACAAGATACGATGAGGCAGAATCCTGTCAAATTGATAGGAGTGAAAATATTTGCATTGATATCATTGGACGACAATTGCCAATCCTGGATGCTGCGGCTTATGATTCGACCTGAATCCAAAGGGAGTCGCTTTGGACAAGTGCTACCGCACAAATCTTCTATATTCGGACCCCTGGACAAGATACGATGAGGCTGAATACTGTCAAATTCATAGGAGTGAAGATATTTGCATCTATATCATTGGACGACATTGGCAATTCTGGATGCTCCGGCTTATGATTCTACCTGAGTCCAAAGGGAGTCGCTTTGGACAAGTGATACCGCACAAATCTTGTCCATTTGGACCTCCTGGACAAGATACGATGAGGCAGAATCCTGTCAAATTGATAGGAGTGAAGATATTTGCATCTATATCATTGGACGACATTGGCAATTTTGGATGCTCCGGCTTATGATTCGACCGGAGGCCAAAGTGAGTCGCTTTGGACAAGTGCTACCGCACAAATCTTGTACATTTGCTCCTCCTGGACAAGATACGATGAGGCAGAATCCTGTCAAATTGATAGGAGTGAAGATATTTGCATCTATATCATTGGACGACATTGGCAATTTTGGATGCTCCGGCTTATGATTCGACCGGAGGCCAAAGAGAGACGTTTTGGACAAGTGCTGCCGCACAAATCTTGTACATTTGTATCTCCTGGACAAGGTATGATGAGGCAGAATCCTATCACATTGATAGCAGTAAAGATATTTGCATCTATATAATTGGACGTCATTGGCAACTCTGGATGCTTCGGCATATGGATCGACCTGAGTCCAAAGAGATTCGCTTTTGTCAAGTGCTACCGCACAAATCTTGTAAATTTGCACTTCCTGGACAAGGTATGATGAGGCAGAATCCTATCACATTGATAGGAGTAAAGATATTTGCATCTATATCATTGGACGACATTGGCAATTCTGGATGCTCGGCTTATGATTCGACCGGATGCCAAAGAGAGTCGCTTTGGGCAAGTCCTACCGCACAAATCATGTACATTTCGACCTCCTGGACAAGGTATGATGAGGCAGAATCCTATCACATTGAAAGGAGTAAAGATATTAG
The DNA here is from genome assembly GCA_963942575.1 of Priocnemis perturbator. Classification (NCBI taxonomy): domain Eukaryota; kingdom Metazoa; phylum Arthropoda; class Insecta; order Hymenoptera; family Pompilidae; genus Priocnemis; species Priocnemis perturbator. The sequence continues at coordinate 5,765,458 of CAWWDK010000042.1, forward strand.
CATCTATATAATTGGACGACATTGGCAATTCTGGATACTTCGGCTTATGGATCGACCTGAGTCCAAAGAGATTCACTTTTGGCAAGTTCTACCCCAGAAATCTTGTACATTTGAACCTCCTGGAAAAGATATGATGAGGCAGAATCCTGTCAAATTGATAGGAGTGAAGATATTTGCTTTTATATCTTTGGACGACATTGGCAATTCTGGATGCTGCGGCATATGATTCGACCGGAGGCCAAAGAGAGTCGCTTTGGACAAGTCCTACCGCACAAATCTTGTACATTTGGACCTCCTGGACAAGGTATGATGAGGCAGAATCCTGTCAAATTGATAGCAGTGAAGATATTTGCATTTATATAATTGGACGACATTGGCAATTCTGGATGCTCGGCTTATGATTCTACCTGAGTCCAAAGAGATTCGCTTGTGGCAAGTGCTACCGCACAAATCTGGTACATTCGCACCCCCTGGACAAGATACGATGAGGCAGAATCCTGTCAAATTGATAGGAGTGAAGATATTTGCATCTATATCATTGAACGACATTGGCTATTCTGGATACTTCGGCATATGGAACGACCTGAGTCCAAAGAGATTCGCTTTTGTCAAGTTCTACCCCAGAAATCATGTACATTTGAACCTCCTGGACAAGATATGATGAGGCAGAATCCTATCACATTGATAGGAGAAAGATATTTGCATCTATATAATTGGACGACATTGGCTATTCTGGATACTTCGGCATATGGATCGACCTGAGTCCAAAGAGATTCGCTTTTGTCAAGTTCTACCCCAGAAATCGTGTACATTTGAACCTCCTGGACAAGATATGATGAGGCAGAATCCTGTCAAATTGATAGGAGTGAAGATATTTGCATTTATATCTTTGGACGACATTGGCAATTTTGGATGCTGCGGCATATGATTCGACCGGAGGCCAAAGAGAGTCGCTTTGGACAAGTGCTGCCGCACAAATCTTGTACATTTGTATCTCCTGGACAAGGTATGATGAGGCAGAATCCTATCACATTGATAGCAGTAAAGATATTTGCATCTATATAATTGGACGACATTGGCAATTCTGGATGCTCGGCATATGATTCGACCTTAGTCCAAAGAGATTCGCTTTTGTCAAGTGCTACCGCACAAATCTTGAACATTTGGACCTCCTGGACAAGGTATGATGAGGCAGAATCCTATCACATTGATAGGAGTGAAGATATTTGCATTTATATCTTTGGGCGACATTGGCAATTCTGGTTGCTGCGGCATATGATTCGACCGGAGGCCAAAGAGAGTCGCTTTGGACAAGTCCTACCGCACAAATCTTGTACATTTTGACCTCCTGGACAAGGTATGATGAGGCAGAATCCTATCACATTGATAGGAGACAGATATTTGTATCTATATAATTGGCCGACATTGGCAATTCTGGATGCTCCGGCTTATGATTCGACCGGAGGCCAAAGAGAGTCGCTTTGGACAAGTGCTACCGCACAAATCTTGTACATTTGGACCTCCTGGACAAGATACGATGAGGCAGAATCCTGTCAAATTGATAGAAGTGAAGATATTTGCATCTATATAATTGGACGACATTGGCAATTCTGGATGCTCGGCTTATGATTCGACCTGAGCCCAAAGAGATTCGCTTTTGTCAAGTGCTACCGCACAAATCTGGTACATTCGCACCCCCTGGACAAGATACGATGAGGCAGAATCCTGTCAAATTGATAGGAGTGAAGATATTTGCATGAATATCATTGGACGACATTGGCAATTTTAGATGCTCTGACTTATGATTCGACCGGAGGCCAAAGAGAGTCGCTTTGGACAAGTGCTACCGCACAAATCTTTACATTTGGACCTCCTGGACAAGATACGATGAGGCAGAATCCTGTCAAATTGATAGCAGTGAAGATATTTGCGTCTATATAATTGGACGACATTGGCGATTCTGGATGCTCGGCTTATGATTCGACCTGAGTTCAAAGAGATTCGTTTTTGCCAAGTGCTACCGCACAAATCTTGTAAATTTGCACTTCCTGGACAAGATATGATGAGGCAGAATCCTGGCAAATTGATAGGAGTGAAGATATTTGCATCTATATCATTGGACGACATTGGCAATTTTAGATGCTCCGGCTTATGATTCGACCGGAGGCCAAAGAGAGTCGCTTTGGACAAGTGCTGCCGCACAAATCTTGTACATTTGAACCTCCTGGACAAGATATGATGAGGCAGAATCCTGTCAAATTGATAGGAGTGAAGATATTTGCATTTATATCTTTGGACGACATTGGCAATTTTGGATGCTGCGGCATATGATTCGACCGGAGGCCAAAGAGAGTCGCTTTGGGCAAGTCCCACCGCACAAATCTTGTACATTTGGACCTCCTGGACAAGGTATGATAAGGCAGAATCCTGTCACATTGAAAGGAGTAAGATATTTGCATCTATATAATTGGACGACATTGGCAATTCTGGATACTCGGCATATGATTCGACCTTAGTCCAAAGAGATTCGCTTTTGTCAAGTGCTACCGCACAAATCTGGTACATTCGGACCCCCTGGACAAGATACGATGGGGCAGAATCCTGTCAAATTGATAGGAGTGAAGATTTTTGCATGTATATCATTGGACGACATTGGCAATTTTGGATGCTCCGGCTTATGATTCGACCGGAGGCCAAAGAGAGTCGCTTTGTACAAGTGCTGCCGCACAAATCTTGTACATTTGTATCTTCTGGACAAGGTATGATGAGGCAGAATCCTATCACATTGATAGGAGTAAAGATATTTGCATCTATATAATTGGACGTCATTGGCAATTCTGGATGCTTCGGCTTATGGATCGTCCTGAGTCCAAAGATATTCGCTTTTGTCAAGTGCAACCGCACAAATCTTGTAAATTTGCACTTCCTGGACAAGATATGATGAGGCAGAATCCTATCACATTGATAGGAGTAAAGATATTTGCATCTATATCATTGGACGACATTGGCAATTCTGGATGCTCGGGCATATGATTCGACATGAGTCCAAAGAGATTCGCTTTTGTCAAGTGCTACCGCACAAATCTGGTACATTCGGACCCCCTGGACAAGATACGATGAGGCAGAATCCTGTCAAATTGATAGGAGTGAAGATATTTGCATCAATATCATTGGACGACATTGGCAATTTTAGATGCTCCGGCTTATGATTCGACCGGAGGCCAAAGTGAGTCGCTTTGGACAAGTACTACCGCACAAATCTTGTAAATTTGCACTTCCTGGACAAGATATGATGAGGCAGAAACCTGGCAAATTGATAGGAGTAAAGATATTTGCATCTATATCATTGGACGACATCGGCTATTCTGGATACTTCGGCTTATGATTCGCCCGGAGGCCAAAGAGAGTCGCTTTGGACAAGTGCTGCCGCACAAATCTTGTACATTTGTATCTTCTGGACAAGGTATGATGAGGCAGAATCCTATCACATTGATAGGAGTAAAGATATGTGCATTTATATAATTGGACGTCATTGGCAATTCTGGATGCTTCGGCTTATGGATCGACCTGAGTCCAAAGAGATTCGCTTTTGTCAAGTGCTACCGCACAAATCTTGTAAATTTGCACTTCCTGGACAAGGTATGATGAGGCAGAATCCTATCACATTGATAGGAGTAAAGATATTTGCATCTATATCATTGGACGACATTGGCAATTCTGGATGCTCGGGCATATGATTCGACATGAGTCCAAAGAGAGTCGCTATGGACAAGTGCTACCGCACAAATCTTGTACATTTGGACCTCCTGGACAAGGTACGATGAGGCAGAATCCTATCACATGGATAGGAGTAAAGATATTTGCATCTATATAATTGGACGACATTGGCAATTCTGGATGCTCGGCATATGATTCGACCTTAGTCCAAAGAGATTCGCTTTTGTCAAGTGCTACCGCACAAATCATGTACAGTTGAACCTCCTGGACAAGATATGATGAGGCAGAATCCTGTCAAATTGATAGGAGTGAAGATATTTGCATTTATATCTTTGGACGACATTGGCAATTTTGGATGCTGCGGCATATGATTCGACCGGAGGCCAAAGAGAGTCGCTTTGGACAAGTCCTACCGCACAAATCTTGTACATTTGGACCTCCTGGACAAGGTATGATGAGGCAGAATCCTGTACAATTCATAGGAGTCAAGATACTTGCATCTGTATCAGTAGACCACATTGGCAATTCTGGATGCTCCGGCTTATGATTCGACCTAGGTCCAAAGAGAGTCGCTTTGGACAAGTGCTACCGCACAAATCTTGTACATTTTGACCCCCTGGATAAGATAGGATGAGGCAGAATCCTGGCAAATTGATAGCAGTGAAGATATTTGCATCTATATAATTGGACGATATTGGCAATTCTGGATGCTCGGCTTATGATTCGACCTGAGTCCAAAGAGATTCGCTTTTGTCAAGTGCTACCGCACGAATCTTGTACATTCGCACCCCCTGGACAAGATACGATGAGGCAGAATCCTGTCAAATTGATAGGAGTGAAGATATTTGCATGAATATCACTGGACGACATTGGCAATTTTAGATGCTCTGGCTTATGATTCGACCGGAGGCCAAAGAGAGTCGCTTTGGACAAGTGCTACCGCACAAATCTTGTACATTTGGACCTCCTGGACAAGATACGATGAGGCAGAATCCTGTCAAATTGATAGCAGTGAAGATATTTGCGTCTATATAATTGGACGACATTGGGGATTCTGGATGCTCGGCTTATGATTCGACCTGAGTCCAAAGAGATTCGGTTTTGCCAAGTGCTACCGCACAAATCTTGTACATTCGGACCCCCTGGACAAGATATGATGAGGCAGAATCCTGGCAAATTGATAGGAGTGAAGATATTTGCATCTATATCATTGGACGACATTGGCAATTTTAGATGCTCCGGCTTATGATTCGACCGGAGGCCAAAGAGAGTCGCTTTGGACAAGTGCTGCCGCACAAATCTTGTACATTTGAACCTCCTGGACAAGATATGATGAGGCAGAATCCTGTCAAATTGATAGGAGTGAAGATATTTGCATTTATATCTTTGGACGACATTGGCAATTTTGGATGCTGCGGCATATGATTCGACCGGAGGCCAAAGAGAGTCGCTTTGGGCAAGTCCCACAGCACAAATCTTGTACATTTGGACCTCCTGGACAAGGTATGATAAGGCAGAATCCTGTCACATTGATAGGAGTAAAATATTTGCATCTATATAATTGGACGACATTGGCAATTCTGAATGCTCGGCATATGATTCGACCTTAGTCCAAAGAGATTCGCTTTTGTCAAGTGCTACCGCACAAATCTGGTACATTCGGACCCCCTGGACAAGATACGATGGGGCAGAATCCTGTCAAATTGATAGGAGTGAAGATTTTTGCATGTATATCATTGGACGACATTGGCAATTTTGGATGCTCCGGCTTATGATTCGACCGGAGGCCAAAGAGAGTCGCTTTGGACAAGTGCTGCCGCACAAATCTGGTACATTCGGACCCCCTGGACAAGATACGATGAGGCAGAATCCTGTCAAATTGATAGGAGTGAAGATATTTGCATCAATATCATTGGACGACATTGGCAATTTTAGATGCTCCGGCTTATGATTCGACCGGAGGCCAAAGTGAGTCGCTTTGGACAAGTACTACCGCACAAATCTTGTAAATTTGCACTTCCTGGACAAGATATGATGAGGCAGAAACCTGGCAAATTGATAGTAGTAAAGATATTTGCATCTATATCATTGGACGACATCGGCTATTCTGAATACTTCGGCTTATGATTCGACCGGAGGCCAAAGAGAGTCGCTTTGGACAAGTGCTGCCGCACAAATCTTGTACATTTGTATCTTCTGGACAAGGTATGATGAGGCAGAATCCTATCACATTGATAGGAGTAAAGATATTTGCATTTATATAATTGGACGTCATTGGCAATTCTGGATGCTTCGACTTATGGATCGACCTGAGTCCAAAGAGATTCGCTTTTGTCAAGTGCTACCGCACAAATCTTGTAAATTTGCACTTCCTGGACAAGGTATGATGAGGCAGAATCCTATCACATTGATAGGAGTAAAGATATTTGCATCTATATCATTGGACGACATTGGCAATTCTGGATGCTCGGGCATATGATTCGACATGAGTCCAAAGAGAGTCGCTATGGACAAGTGCTACCGCACAAATCTTGTACATTTGGACCTCCTGGACAAGGTACGATGAGGCAGAATCCTATCACATTGATAGGAGTAAATATATTTGCATCTATATAATTGGACGACATTGGCAATTCTGGATGCTCGGCATATGATTCGACCTTAGTCCAAAGAGATTCGCTTTTGTCAAGTGCTACCGCACAAATCATGTAGAGTTGAACCTCCTGGACAAGATATGATGAGGCAGAATCCTGTCAAATTGATAGGAGTGAAGATATTTGCATTTATATCTTTGGACGACATTGGCAATTCTGGATGCTGCGGCATATGATTCGACCGGAGGCCAAAGAGAGTCGCTTTGGACAAGTCCTACCGCACAAATCTTGTACATTTTAACCTCCTGGACAAGGTATGATGAGGCAGAATCCTATCACATTGATAGGAGAAAGATATTTGTATCTATATAATTGGCCGACATTGGCAATTTTAGATGCTCCGGCTTATGATTCGACCGGAGGCCAAAGAGAGTCGCTTTGGACAAGTGCTACCGCACAAATCGTGTACATTTGGACCTCCTGGACAAGATACGATGAGGCAGAATCCTGTCAAATTGATAGCAGTGAAGATATTTGCGTCTATATAATTGGACGACATTGGCGATTCTGGATGCTCGGCTTATGATTCGACCTGAGTCCAAAGAGATTCGCTTTTGTCAAGTTCTACCACAGAAATCATGTACATTTGAACCTCCTGGACAAGATATGATGAGGCAGAATCCTGGCAAATTGATAGGAGTGAAGATATTTGCATCTATATCATTGGACGACATTGGCAATTTTAGATGCTCCGGCTTATGATTCGACCGGAGGCCAAAGAGAGTCGCTTTGGACAAGTGCTGCCGCACAAATCTTGTACATTTGAACTTCCTGGGCAAGATACGATGAGGCAGAATCCTGTCAAATTGATAGGAGTGAAGATATTTGCATTTATATCTTTGGACGACATTGGAAATTTTGGATGCTTCGGCATATGATTCGACCGGAGGCCAAAGAGAGTCGCTTTGGGCAAGTCCTACCGCACAAATCTTGTACATTTGGACCTCCTGGACAAGGTATGATAAGGCAGAATCCTGTCACATTGATAGGAGTAAGATATTTGCATCTATATAATTGGACGACATTGGCAATTCTGTATGCTCGGCATATGATTCGACCATAGTCCAAAGAGATTCGCTTTTGTCAAGTGCTACCGCACAAATCTGGTACATTCGGACCCCCTGGACAAGATACGATGGGGCAGAATCCTGTCAAATTGATAGGAGTGAAGATTTTTGCATGTATATCATTGGACGACATTGGCAATTTTGGATGCTCCGGCTTATGATTCGACCGGAGGCCAAAGAGAGTCGCTTTGGACAAGTGCTGCCGCACAAATCTTGTACATTTTGACCCCCTGGATAAGATACAATGAGGCAGAATCCTGTCAAATTGATAGGAGTGAAGACATTTGCATCTATATCTTTGGACGAAATTGGCAATTCTGGATGCGCCGGCATATGATTCGACCGGAGGCCAAAGAGAGACGCTATGGACAAGTGCTACCGCACAAATCTTGTACATTTGGACCTCCTGGACAAGGTATGATAAGGCAGAATCCTGTCACATTCATAGGAGTAAAGATATTTGCATCTATATAATTGGACGACATTGGCAATTTTGGATGCTGCGGCATATGATTCGACCGGAGGCCAAAGAGAGTCGCTTTGGGCAAGTCGTACCGCACAAATCTTGTACATTTGGACCTCCTGGACAAGATGTGATGAGGCAGAATCCTATCACATTGATAGGAGTAAAGATATTTGCATCTATATAATTGGACGACATTGGCAATTCTGGATGCTCGGCATATGATTCAACCTTAGTCCAAAGAGATTCGCTTTTGTCAAGTGCTACCGCACAAATCTGGTACATTCGCACCCCCTGGACAAGATACGATGAGGCAGAATCCTGTCAAATTGATAGGAGTGAAGATATTTGCATCAATATCATTGGACGACATTGGCAATTTTAGATGCTCCGGCTTATGATTCGACCGGAGGCCAAAGAGAGTCGCTTTGGACACGTGCTACCGCACAAATCTTGTACATTTGGACCTCATGGACAAGATACGATGAGGCAGAATCCTGTCAAATTGATAGCAGTGAAGATATTTCCATCTATATCATTGGACGACATTGGCAATTTTGGATGCTCCGGCTTATGATTCGACCTAGGTTCAAAGAGAATCGCTTTGGACAAGTGCTGCCGCACAAATCTTGTACATTTGTATCTTCTGGACAAGGTATGATGAGGCAGAATCCTATCACATTGATAGGAGTGAAGATTTTTGCATGTATATCATTGGACGACATTGGCAATTTTGGATCCTCCGGCTTATGATTCGACCTGAGGCCAAAGAGAGTCGCTTTGGGCAAGTCGTACCGCACAAATCTTGTACATTTGGACCTCCTGGACAAGATGTGATGAGGCAGAATCCTATCACATTGATAGCAGTGAAGATATTTGCAACTATATAATTGGAGGACATTGGCAATTCTGGATGCTCGGCATATGATTCGACCTTAGTCCAAAGAGATTCGCTTTTGTCAAGTGCTACCGCACAAATCTGATACATTCGGACCCCCTGGACAAGATACGATGAGGCAAAATCCTGTCAAATTGATAGGAGTGAAGATTTTTGCATGTATATCATTGGACGACATTGGCAATTTTGGATCCTCCGGCTTATGATTCGACCGGAGGCCAAAGAGAGTCGCTTTGGACAAGTGCTGCCGCACAAATCTTGTACATTTGTATCTTCTGGACAAGGTATGATGAGGCAGAATCCTATCACATTGATAGGAGTAAAGATATTTGTATCTATATAATTGGACGTCATTGGCAATTCTGGATGCTTCGGCTTATGGATCGACCTGAGTCCAAAGAGATTCGCTTTTGTCAAGTGCTACCGCACAAATCTGGTACATTCGGACCCCCTGGACAAGATACGATGAGGCAGAATCCTGTCAAATTGATAGGAGTGAAGATTTTTGCATGTATATCATTGGACGACATTGGCAATTTTGGATCCTCCGGCTTATGATTCGACCTGAGGCCAAAGAGAGTCGCTTTGGGCAAGTCGTACCGCACAAATCTTGTACATTTGGACCTCCTGGACAAGATGTGATGAGGCAGAATCCTATCACATTGATAGCAGTGAAGATATTTGCAACTATATAATTGGAGGACATTGGCAATTCTGGATGCTCGGCTTATGATTCGACCTGAGTCCAAAGAGATTCGCTTTTGTCAAGTGCTACCGCACAAATCTGGTACATTCGCACCCCCTGGACAAGATACGATGAGGCAGAATCCTGTCAAATTGATAGGAGTGAAGATATTTGCATCAATATCATTGGACGACATTGGCAATTTTAGATGCTCCGGCTTATGATTCGACCGGAGGCCAAAGTGAGTCGCTTTGGACAAGTGCTACCGCACAAATCTTGTACATTTGGACCTCCTGGACAAGATACGATGAGGCAGAATCCTGTCAAATTGATAGCAGTGAAGATATTTGCATCTGTATATTTGGACGACATTGGCAATTCTGGATGCTCGGCATATGATTCGACCTTAGTCCAAAGAGATTCGCTTTTGTCAAGTGCTACCGCACAAATCTGGTACATTCGGACCCCCTGGACAAGATACGATGAGGCAGAATCCTGTCAAATTGATAGCAGTGAAGATATTTGCAACTATATAATTGGACGACATTGGCAATTCTGGATGCTCGGGCATATGATTCGACATGAGTCCAAAGAGAGTCGCTTTGGACAAGTGCTGCCGCACAAATCTTGTACATTTGAACCTCCTGGGCAAGATATGATGAGGCAGAATCCTGTCAAATTGATAGGAGTGAAGATATTTGCATTTATATCTTTGGACGACATTGGCAATTTTGGATGCTGCGGCATATGATTCGACCGGAGGCCAAAGAGAGTCGCTTTGGGCAAGTCGTACCGCACAAATCTTGTACATTTGGACCTCCTGGACAAGATGTGATGAGGCAGAATCCTATCACATTGATAGGAGTAAAGATATTTGCATCTATATAATTGGACGACATTGGCAATTCTGGATGCTCGGCATATGATTCAACCTTAGTCCAAAGAGATTCGCTTTTGTCAAGTGCTACCGCACAAATCTGGTACATTCGCACCCCCTGGACAAGATACGATGAGGCAGAATCCTGTCAAATTGATAGGAGTGAAGATATTTGCATCAATATCATTGGACGACATTGGCAATTTTAGATGCTCCGGCTTATGATTCGACCGGAGGCCAAAGAGAGTCGCTTTGGACACGTGCTACCGCACAAATCTTGTACATTTGGACCTCATGGACAAGATACGATGAGGCAGAATCCTGTCAAATTGATAGCAGTGAAGATATTTCCATCTATATCATTGGACGACATTGGCAATTTTGGATGCTCCGGCTTATGATTCGACCTAGGTTCAAAGAGAATCGCTTTGGACAAGTGCTGCCGCACAAATCTTGTACATTTGGACCCGCTGGACAAGATTCGATGTGGCAGAATCCTGTACAATTCGTAGGAGTAAAGATACTTGCATCTGTATCAGTAGACCACATTGGCAATTCTGGATGCTCCGGCTTATGATTCGACCTTAGTCCAAAGAGATTCGCTTTTGTCAAGTGCTACCGCACAAATCTGGTACATTTGGACCCCCTGGACAAGATACGATGAGGCAGAATCCTGTCAAATTATAGCAGTGAAGATATTTGCGTCTATATAATTGGACGACATTGGCAATTCTGGATGCTCGGCATATGATTCGACCTTAGTCCAAAGAGATTCGCTTTTGTCAAGTGCTACCGCACAAATCTGGTACATTCGGACCCCCTGGACAAGATACGATGAGGCAGAATCCTGCCAAATTGATAGGAGTGAAGATATTTGCATCTATATCATTGGACGAGATTGGCAATTTTGGATGCTCCGGCTTATGATTCGACCGGAGGCCAAAGAGAGTCGCTTTGGACAAGTGCTGCCGCACAAATCTTGTACATTTGTATCTTCTGGACAAGGTATGATGAGGCAGAATCCTGTCAAATTGATAGGAATGAAGATATTTGCATCTATATCTTTGGACGACATTGGCAATTCTGGATGCTCCGGCATATGATTCGCTCGGAGGCCAAAGAGGGCCGCTATGGACAAGTGCTACCGCACAAATCTTGTACATTTGTATCTTCTGGACAAGGTATGATGAGGCAGAATCCTATCACATTGATAGGAGTAAAGATATTTGCATCTATATAATTGAACGTCATTGGCAATTCTGGATGCTTCTGCTTATGGATCGACCTGAGTCGAAAGAGATTCGCGATTCGGCGAGAAACGGTGCGCGCAGCTCTCACAGATAGGGCACGCACACTTGCACGTATCCCCACTCCCGCGGGCACCGATGGTGTAAAAGAGCCACTTCTGGACAGTCGCGGATCGGGCCAAGCAAGCTACACCGATTCTCCCATACTAGAATGAATCTCCAACACACCATTGACTTCTCGTTCACCCGCTCAGACAGACAGTCGCTGTTCATATTGGCTTCATTCGCCAGATCCTGATCTCGCATCCATTGTATAGAGATCAGTGCTCCATCCCGTTATTCCTATGTCCATGTCCGCAACACGTGGCGGCAATCGGTCGGCGCGACAAAGTTGCGTCGCCAGCCTCCTGTGAACCGGGTTAATCTCTATCCAACTTTATCCTATACAACGTCAGTTTGTCTCGACCATTCTCAACCGTTCTGAGTTCTGACACAGACGAGGTATAGAATAGACACCGCATCTTATGGACCTTCGTGTCACACGTCTAGAAATACCGACGGAGCAGAAAACGAGGCAAGTTGGAGCGCCCTCTGCGTATGCGAACGGCAGAAGTCATAGGCCCATATTCAAATACTTCGCTTAGGCCTCGGCTTGAGTCGGGATTACGTAAACCTGGCTCAGACGCGTAATCCGGGTTCAGAAACCTGGCTTGGATCAGATTCTCAAACCAGGATTACATTTGCGTGCCCCCACTCCGATTAAGCCCCACCCACCGTGTTGTTACACGGGTACACAGGCTTCTCGCATAAAAGTGTAGAGTTCGGTCGGAGTGGGGGTCGAGAAATGTAAGCCTGGCCTGAGACGCCTTGGAAAGGCCTCTTGAGCCGGGATTACGGCCGTTTTTCGCGCCAAATCTGTAAAAATATAACCAAACGTTTACACGACTTTAGCAGTTCAGCAGTGTTAAGGTTGGTTAAGGTAATGTTCACCCATGGACAATCAGCAAGAAGTAAATTGAGGAGAAGAATAGAGTTTCGAAATAGACAGATTGTTCGCGATGATGAGCTCATTCAGGGTGTTCCAGTAGTACAAAGTGTAGAGGATTTGCAAATTTATGAAAGAAAACTTAAAACTTCTGCATATTTACAAAAATCGGTAATTAGTTTTTAATAACATCTGTCGTGTAAAACATACAACAAAAATGACCTTTCTATCAATAGTTACGTCGCAGTCTCAAAAATATAATAGTAATTACAATACAGACTTATAAGTTAAGGTTATTTATTATTTATTATTACATTTATAGTAGAACTTGATAATTGAGGATTAATCAAAATAATATATTCTATAACATAAATTGGCTTGAATTATTTACAATGTTAAACAGAATCATATGGAGAGTGTAATATTGAATAAAAATTCTTGGAACTTTGAGGCAATATTCCGTGTCATATTCATGCAATATTCCCACAAGTTAAGAAGAGGCGGACATAGTAATATCGCTGCAACATTCTTGCAATAATCCGGCGAAGTCACCTGCAAGGTTTCGCATTGTAAAGTAATATTTATACAACCTTCCAAGAATATTCCTTGCTGTCTGGGTAGCCGAGATTCATACAAGAAGAACGGTACATGAGCGAGTGAATAAATGCTGCTTTTTATTAGTTGTAATGCAAAATCTGTAAAAACAACCAAAAGCGTCCACACGACTGTTCAGTAGTGTTCAGGTAATGTTCAGCCATGGACAACCAGCAAGAAGTAAATATTGAGGAGGAGAATTTGAAACTTGCAGTTCCGAGACGGTTTGTTCGCGATAATTGGTATAATTAATCAATCGGCAAGGCATCGATTTCAACGCACATCTTGTTAAAATTGCAATTGGGTGGCCGTGAAAACTAAACTCAGCGCTCCGTGCGGCCCATGGGTGATTTGGCCGATGGTGTTGATACAAGACTGTTACGCAGCATGCGGAATATTATATAAGTAAGTTCCTGTGGCTCATGTCTGATGATAATACAACACTCTTCTCTAATTCGTGGTCCTAAATCGGATAATTTCGAAGTTTCCCGCAAGCGAAGCAAGCCGCATGCAGTGTCAGCATATCGACTCTGAACACCATTCGTGTCGCAGGTATGCGCGTGTCGGTGTGCGATGCGCGCAGCTTAGGCCCAATCAGGGCCTTAGCATCGCACACAGGCGAGCACGTACACTGCAACACGCATGGTGTTTAGAGCTCGATATGCTGGCACTGGCCGCATGGCACGCCTTGGTCACGCCCATTATCCAATGATTGCCAGGATCTCCCTTCCACGCGACGTCTAAACCGCGTTTGTGAATACACGACAAATCTGAACCCGGATTACGCATCTGAGCCAGGTTTATGTAATCCCGACTCAAGCCAAGGCCGAAGCGCAGTATTTGAATACGGGCCTCAGAATCGGCTATCATGCAGCTTCTCCCTTTGGCCAATGGCGGCGTTTGCGAGCTGCACGATAGCCGAAACCGAAATTGTTAATTACGGCCAAACTACGATTTCGTAAACTGCGAAATCGATACAGCTGCTTGCGAAAACTATTAGTAAACGATTGAGACCGTTAGAGATGAGATATGTCAAAATTATTTCGTTAATCTATGTCCGAAGAGCGATTGTCGCCTCGGCCAACGGCGGCGCTTGCGAGCCAATCAACGCTGAACGGTAGCCGATTCTGAAATCATTAAGTACAGGCAAATTACGATTTCGTAAACTCCGAAATCGATACAGTAGCTTGCGTAAACTATTCGTAAACGATTGAGACCAAAATAAGCGAAATCGGTGATAGTTGTCTGCTAACTATACGGCGGTACCTCAGCCGTGTGACAAAAATATGCATTGCTTGTCCAGTCTATTCTATACCTCGTCTGTGCTAATACTGATGGACACCGCGAAAATGGTATTCTCGCCTTTCGATTATTTAGAATTAGCACAGATCAAAACGTTAAATAAATATAAGATTGTAAAAAGAAAGCATCCGGACTATTCGACGGACACCAGAGACTCTTGTTTAATAGAAATCTTAACACGCCGAGATACACGAAAATGCCGAACGCATTACATGCAGCTAGCGAACACACTGTGGATTCAATTAGATACTAATTCCGACTGGATAGGAGCCGCTCCAAACCAGGAAACCTTGTATATCTTATGTAGCGACAATAAGCCACGTAGTATAGAATTATTAGGTAGCTTCATACTGCACTTAGATAAAGACTGTACCGGTACAACTAATAAGGTTTTCCTCAAACCAGCTACACACGTAACGAGAACTTTAGAGTTAAATGTTCTTTTGACGAGCAAGGAAGAGGATTTTAACGTGACTTTCGGGAAACTCAGATCCCAAGACTTACCTTTTGAACTCATTCACGAAGTTAGTATCAATCCTGACAATTTGAAAAATTTGGGTAGAACCTTAGAGGAAATAGACGACCAGATTGACACCTTAGCATCTGAGAAACGGGTTATCACGTGGAAGGAACGATTTTACAAATATCTGGAATATGCAGGATACGTAGCAATTGCTGGTTTGACAATCGTTTTCCTAGGTAAAATAGGACTATTTAAGCTAATTATAAGAACCATCCGATCGTGCTGTGTATCGTGTACATATAACAATTGTAGCTTTGGCAACAAAGCACCCACGCAGCACATTGCACCAGCTGCAACGCAAGCAACATTTTCAATCAACGAACCTGACGAGGTACGCTTCATCGCTCAACGACCTAGAACGAGACCGACGAATGCTGCTTATGGATTTTAGTTTAGATCAGTACCCCAACTAAAATCTTAAACTACCCGGGGAGGTGTAAGCGGGCCCAGGTACAGAGCCCTTCGCCGCTTTCCCTTTTTGACCACCCATATTGTACCGAGGGATACTTTACGACGTCCGGGTAACTAGAAACTGACAGATAGCGAAGTACTTGCAGCTGAGGCGACATCTGAGTGTACACAGATGTCCAGATAGCCTAAATTCCTAGAGACGCCCTTACCAAGAAGAGAGACTTCGTGGAGGACGTTTTCGCCCTTCTCTGGGCTACCGACGCAACCCCCTCTTCTCACAAACCGTAGATATAAGAAGCCTGTTCTACGCTGCGAGTTTAGTCTCAGTCTACATTTTAACCCCGAATCTCTGCCAGTAACTATATTCATTCTTAATAAAGTATTCATTATTATATTTTATTTTATGTCGTCTCATTGATTCGCGCTATCACGACAACAGGACAGTCAGATTTCTAGAGAGAAACTAGTAGTTCGCCGCCTGGAAACTAATCGAGATTCGCCGCAGGTGCGAATGTGTGCTAAAGAACTGCGCCATGATTCGGCTTCGTTTTTGATTGACACGGGCGTGATATCAACGTAATCAAACTAAAAATATTGCGAGAAGATATATCTGTCGCGTTACACGAATCTATAGTCGTTACGGGTATTACCACGGAACAAATAGAAACATTGGGCACCACGATCGTGCACCTACTCGGACAACTGGTTAAATTCCACGTGGTACAATCCTCGTTTCCCATCAGGAGCGACGGAATTTTGGGAAAACAATACCTGAGGCAGGAACAGGCAGAGATATCATTCGCGCACAATACTTTAGTCACACAAAG
The DNA here is from genome assembly GCA_963942575.1 of Priocnemis perturbator. Taxonomy (NCBI): domain Eukaryota; kingdom Metazoa; phylum Arthropoda; class Insecta; order Hymenoptera; family Pompilidae; genus Priocnemis; species Priocnemis perturbator. The sequence continues at coordinate 5,781,708 of CAWWDK010000042.1, forward strand.
TGATCCTATACGCCCGATGCGGTTCATAGGAGAGGCCGAACGACATAACGAAAAATTACCTTTGCCCATTACGCGCGTTCACAACCTACGAGCTAGAACGCGTCAAGCAATCAGAATAGATGTAAAGGAAGGGAGAGAACTGACCGAGGGTTATTTGCCGAAATTAAACACGACGGACGGAGTATTCATCGGGGAAGCCGCTGTCTCAGTTTGTCGAGGCGCGTGCCATGTACTTGCGATTAATACCTTGGAAAATGACGTAGAAATAACGATACCACGGCAAAATATAGTACCGTTTGAATACCACAATTTCCCTGAACAGCAGGAATACTTCAATTCCGAGTCAGAAACAGCACACGCGCCGATAGTTAACGACCGAGTAGGTGAAATAGTCTCCCGTTTGCGTTTAAACCACCTTAACGTCGAGGAAAGGAATCACGTAATAGATTTAGTAGAAGAATATCCAGAGAGGTTTCATCTACCGGGCGATAAGCTGCAGTCGACACCCTGTATTAGGCATGCAATCCCTATCACAGACGATTTACCTATTAACACGCGGCAGTATAGATTTCCACCTGTTCATCAAGCCGAAATCGCGAGACAAGTCTCTAATAAATTAGAGTGCAACATTATCGCACCCTCAAATTCGCCATATAATTCACCGCTATGGATAGTTCCGAAAAAGCCGGATTCTCAAGGAAACAAGCGTTGGCGAATGGTCATTGACTTCCGTAAATTAAATGAAAAAACGATTGGAGACGGGTACCCCTTGCCCAATATTACAGATATTATGGATCACCTAGGCGAGGCGCGGTATTTTTCGATCTTTGACCTCGCTTGCGGCTTTCAGCAAATAGAAATGGACCCTAAAGACCGAGCTAAAACTGCCTTCACTACACCAAATGGCCATTACGAGTACATTCGCATGCCCGAAGGGCTTAAAAACGCTCCAGCTACGTTCCAGCGATTAATGGACCAAGTATTACGCGGGTTGCAAGGCATAGAAGTTTTTGTATATCTAGACGACATCGCAGTTTACGCTAAGTCCTTGAAGGAGCACGGAAGGAAGGTGCAGAGACTATTCAATAGAATACGCGATGCAAAGCTAACTCTGCAACCTGACAAGTGCGACTTCTTAAGAACCGAGGTAGCGTATCTAGGACATATAATCGGTCGAGACGGAGTCCGTCCAGACCCTGGGAAAATTAGCGCGGTAAAGAAATTCCCGTACCCGCAGAGTCAACGGAATGTCCGAGAATTCCTTGGGCTGGTGGGCTATTACCGACGTTTTATAGAAAACTTCGCCGCGATCGCGAAACCATTAACGGAATTATTGAAAAAGAACGAAAAATTCGACTGGAAACAGGAACATACAACTAGCTTTAAAACCTTACGGAGAGCGTTGTGCCGAAGCCCTATTCTACAGTACCCTAATTTTAACGAACATTTTACTTTGACAACGGACGCTTCGGACGTCGCGATAGGCGCGGTATTAAGCCAGAATGCGAACGGCCACGATTTGCTAGTAGCATATCTATCGCGTAATCTAACTAAGCCGGAGCGAAATTATTCCACCACGGAAAAGGAATGCCTAGCTGTGTTATATGCAGTCCTGCATTTTAGACCCTATCTATACGGGGGAAAGTTTACGCTAGCTAGCGATCACGAGCCGTTGAGATGAATAGACTCAGTTAAAGATCCGGGACAACGCTTGGTGCGTTGGCGACTTAAATGACGGGACTACGAATATGAATTTGTACATAAACCGGGCCGACTCAACACTAACGCGGATGCATTATCGCGGAATCCGGTAAAGACTGACACCGTCACGTCGGAATCCGACAACGAGGAACGCAACCGGGTTTCGTCAAAAGTATTGCCAGTAAACCGGGAAGCCTCCGAAGCCGGACCGAGCGCGCCCCGAAAAAACCCACGAGCACCGGAGCCATTAGATACAAGCGCGGTAGCGACGAGAACGCGCAGGCGAATACCGTACCTGCCAGAACCCGACATACCGATGACAGTAGGAGATAATAGCGAATCGTCATCCGACTCCTCAGACACGCCAATATTCGTAGAGAGCAGATGCGTGATGCTCAGTGTAAAGCCACGACCACCGCGCAAGTCGAAATCGCCGCCTAAAACACGATCCCATGACGCGGAGTCGCGTGATAGTGAGCGCGGTACTGCAGGGCCGTCGGACAGCGAAAATGTCGCTACGGAACTTCCTACCCGACCGCACTGCACTAGCGATGACGAGCAATCTGAGGACCTACTCACTTGGGACGTATTATCGAGATCTTTCGAAGAACTTGGCGACTCAATTACTAGAGGTGAACAACAAACGAGCACCGAAAATACGCGAGAACCAACGGAAAACGTAATTACCGAAACTGACCCGAACACATCCGACGACATACGAGACGGAGAACAGACGGGAATAACAGCTGATCCGGAGACAGACGGGACGGTCAGCGAAAATGTCGCTACGGGAGGCCCTACCCGTCCCGCCTGTACCGAAGGTGACGCGGCGCGCCCACCAGGAGGCCCTTTAACGTTGGTCTCTGAAACAGTGGCGTCTCGGGGGGTGGCGGGGGGGGGGGGGGGGTAGCGCATTACTCGCCGGACCTGCGGATTGCTCGCATTTACCTACACCTTCACCAACGTCGAGACCGGTCGCGCTATCGACACCGATGCCCCTAACTGTACCCGCGAGACCATGCGTAATATTACCGGAACATCTACATAATGATAGACCCCCTTCGATACCGACAGTCGGAATCCCTGTCACCGAAGACGTGCCGATGGGCACCTATATCCCTTTTTCACCGGAACTCCAGCCTCATGTGCAAGAATTTCAGCCGAAACCTGTACGTTATTCCCGCGATAATTTGACAGCACGACGCGGAAACATGGCGCATTTCTTATCAGCTGATTGCAAATTGAACGACCCGATATCGCGGCTACTCGTAGAATTGCGTATGATTTCGGTAGAAGACATGAAACTTGCAAGGCCAAAGAAAGGAAACATACTGGTAACACAATACGGACAGCACCGAATTTTTAGTATTGTGCTGACCGACCGTTTTCTTAATACACCTAGTACTACGGACATTGTGACTGGACTGCAGAGCCTTCGTAAAACATTATCAAACTACGGGGCAAGCGCTTGCGGTATATCGCTGGAGGGAAATATGACAGACAGTTTGACTCGCGAGACGTTCATACAGGAAATTAGTGAGGTATTTGAACATGCTGGTATCACCATAACCCTTTTCACGGAAAAGGTATCAATTCCCCCGGAATCGATGCGGGCGGAGATTATTAAAGAACTGCATGCAGGTGTTGTGGGAGGGCATAAAGGCGTTACGAAAACCTATCGAAGAATAAGAGAGAGATTTTATTGGCCGGGAATGAAAAACGAGATCCAGAACTTCATTAGAACTTGTGCGGGATGCCAGGATAAGAAATTAATACTAGCAAGAACGCGTGAACCAATGGTAAATACCGACACACCGATAGAGCCTTTTGCGAAAGTATCTCTTGACACAGTAGGACCGCTCCCCACGACTCCCGACGGGAATAGACACATATTCACGATGCAGGACAATCTAACAAAATTCTGCCTCGCGGTGCCCGTACCCGATATTAAGGCCGAGACTATTGCTCACGTCCTCGTGACTAGCCTTATATTGCAGTACGGAGCTCCGCGAGTAATATTAACAGATAAAGGTACCAGTTTTATAAATAAAGTTATCCGCGAAATTGGGCGATTATTCGATATCGACCACGTAACGGCTTCCGGTTACCACCCGCAGACTAATGGAGCCTTGGAGCGTAGTCATATAGTACTAACCGAATACATAAAACATTATTTAGGCGAATACGACGATTGGGATCGGTTGGTACCGTTCGCAATGTTCTCGTATAATACGTAGGTGCACGAAGCAACTAACTTTACGCCCTACGTACTAGTATTCGGTAGACTAGCAAGATACCCGAACTCTTTTTGCATCGACGACAGGACAGATACGTACGGATCGTATCTACGGGAATTAATACCTCGCCTGTCTGAGATGCAAGTGGTAGCGGGAATAAACTTAATTGCTGCAAAACAAAAATCTAAGAAGCGATACGATAGACACGCGCGACCACTAAATGCGAGGGAGGGCGAGATGGTGCTGGTGCTTATCGAACCGAAGAAGGGAAAGTTTAGTAGTAGATATCGAGGGCCCTACAGAGTTGTCAAAATCCTAGAGGGAAATACCGTGCTGCTGGAGAACGAGAATGGCGAGCGTATTCTTAAACACGCCGACAAAGTGCAACCCCTGTACCAGTAATATACGTGCATAGAAGGTAAGACCAAAGGCACGTCGCACTCTAGACACGTCGCGCACACTTACAGCTAGCTGCGCAGCCATCCTCCTGTTGCGGCAAAAAGAAAAACGGCATACATCGGGCCAGACACTGAATTGATAATAATTGTATTTCTAATAACACCATAGTTTAGTTGAAATGGCGAGCAGACCAAGGAACCTTGAGTGTAGGCGTCTGTTCGTGACGCGGCTGGCGCGAGGGACAAAGAAGAAGGACCTGATGCGGATCTTCGCACCATCCGGGGCTGAACACGCAGTCGTGCGCCAATCCCCACATGGGAATTGCGGTTACGTCACCTTCGCCACCGTAAACCAGGTGAAGGCGGTGGTGGAAGACGCGGCGCAACATCCGATCGTCCTGCACAAGCGGCGGATTGCCTTACTAATGGCGGACACATGGCACGATAGAGCTCAACCTCCGGTTTCGTCAACATCGGCGATGCACCCGTTCGACGGTCTGGGATGGTGGCCAACACCGCTGCTTCCGGCGGACGTGGTGGCGGAAATCGCCAAATACGTCAGTTACATCGACCTGGCAAGGATGGAGCAGTTCAACAAAGCGTGGAGGGCTGGGGTGCTCTTACATCTCCAAACCACCACTACCCTGACGCTAACGAGCTGGTGCTGGCCGGAATACCGAGACTTGAAGGTGGTTACCAATGACGCATATTATTGGTTGCTGCGGAGGTGCGCCCCCGCACTTCGTGCCGTCAACCTTAGCGACTCGGAAGTGGCAGCGAACTCGCGTCCGTCTCTCCTAACACTGACCCCGACGTATGTCCCGCTTTTGGAAGAGTTAGATTTCTCTGGGTTTAGTGTCCTGCCGTCTGGACTGCGTGCGATCGCGAACGGAGCCCCTAGGTTAAGGTATTTAAGCGTAGGGGAGTGTGGGCGTCCGGTGGACCCCGAACTAAAATGGGTATTTGCCGCCCACAAATTAACGAGGTTTTCCGCGTCCGATACACCCATGACGGGCGCTGCATTCGCCACACTGAGTTGTTGCCTGGAGATGCTCGCGTTAACCAGAACTCGAACGAAGCCCAACTACCTCGCGACGTTTCTCTCAAAACCGGTCAGACTGACAGAGCTTACCATCGACCAACCAGTCTTCTTCGGGGACAAAGTTTCACGGCACTGGGGCACAACCGCGCGATGGGAGAGACAATGGTCAAGATGTGCCTGGGATACTGCGATCAGACGGACGAGGCACTCGACGAGGAGCTGGCGGAGGCGGAAGAGCACGGCGAGGTGGCGAATTTCATGGAGTTGGGATATGGCTCGGTAACGGGAGCAATGTGGCTTCCACCGCGTTTCACAGGAGTGAAACATCTCACCCTTCATTGCAACAGCTGGGTGGAGGTGTCCTTTATCGATGCGGTCGGCGCCCACATGAAGTCGCTAGATTTCCTTGATATCACGGGGTGTACGAACATCCGGGGACAATTCCCATTAGAGGCCCTTGGGGACTTGCCGATGTGCGACATCTGAACATGAGCCTCATGTATCCCTCCGTCGGTGCTCAATTCCCCTCGCGCATGCGCGCACTCGAAGAGTTGGAGTGCAGGGACAACGCCGGTGTGACTGACGAGGACATATGCGGCCTGCTGAGAAACTCCTGTACCATCAGGGAGGTGGACGTAGAGGCGTGCATAGGCGTGCGTAGGCCGCTGATCGATTGTGTCCTACAAGTATTACGGGGAGATCCGCATGGACACAGTTTCGATTTGAAAGTGGGAGGGACCAGTGCGATACGTCATCGGCGCGATAGACAGATGCTACACGTTAGAATCCGCTACCACCGGACGTCAGGGAACCCCTACGCTTAAATTAGTTCCTAACACATCATCGGGGACGATAATGATTCCAAGGGGGGGAGGGTGTTACGTCCCAGCGTAACTTTTAACTTATTTGCCTAGTATTTTCCTTGTTCTTGCTACTCCGATCTCCAGTTGCGCTTATACTTGTATATTACGGCGTATGCCTTTCGCAGCCGGCGTACCGTTGGAGTATTACAGATAAAATCATGTCATTTTCCTTTTACTCCGGGCTTCGTATGCGCCTATACTTGTATATTACGGCGTATGCCTAGCGCATGCGTGGTACCGTCGAGCGGTAACTTCAAGTAGAATATTCCTCGCCTTGGAATCACCGTCGTCCCCACCCAATATACCGACTCATGACAATATATATATATATGTAGCATAAGGAACGAATGCGTGTACGCGGTATGCAAGTGTAAGTGTAACTTAAGGTTAGCGACGAGTTTCCGCTGAAGAATATTGTTTATCCTTTTCTCTCTCTTTTCATTTACTAATTGCGCCACTGTTAGGCATCGCTGCGGAGCAAGACTATTTTTCGTTATCATTAATTCCACCGAAGCGTGCGCTTGACAGTTACTAAGTTCCTGGGTGCCGAGATCGACTTGCACTCATAATAAAATCCGTTAGTTAGAGAAAGAGACTAACGAACAAAACCAGCGTCTCACTGTACATAGCCAGCCGAATGTTTGTGTATATCGTCGACCGCTATGTGGCCGATTCTGTGAGAGGAGCCTAAAAACTTCCTCTGAGCCGGCCTAGGAACCACCTCGAGACGCGATCATCGTCGCAGTTGGCTGTATAGTCGCGAGGTGCGTAGTCCTCTGTCCGAGAATATCTCAGTTTATTCTTTGTGAGCTAATCTGTGCAAATTCTTACAGTTTAATCAGAGACTCATTGATCCTCGTTAAATCGTAGTGTTAAAATCTAGCTAATAATAAGAGCAAGGACTCATATTTCTTTTGTTTTTCTTTTTGGTTTCGAATTCTAATCTAGAGTGCGAATAGTGCGATCCGCGTTATTTCCGGCACGTGGTCGGCGAATTGCGCCGAGCCCGTTAGCATATAAGTTTCATTTATAAAGAACATTATATTATTACCCTAAGTAACACTTCCGCACAAGTCTTCTCTCGGTGAGGAATTGGTATTGTATTTAGACTGATTTAAACATCTAGACCGGTCTGAGGAGTCTCTTCGCGAGTAACATCTACAGCTCCGATAACACGAGAGCTTAGGCCATCTCAAGCCTAATCGTATATTAATACCTTTTTACGATTCGAAGGTACTCATCGTAATAGCGCATACGAATTTCCACCGACATACAACCGAACTAAGAGCGAGAGCGAGAGAGAAAGAGTAACACAGCGAGCGACATACCATCGAGCGAGCGTGAGAGAGAGAGAGAGAGAGAGAGAGAGAGAGAGAGAGGTCAAAGATTGTCTGAACGTTTCCAGCAGCACGGTAAGAATATTCCAATTAACCAGCTAGATCATGATTTCTGGCCCGACTCTTGCCCCCAGTAAATGTATTACGGGAAACCTAGGGCAATAGTTGTAGAGGCGATCTCGTGCCGTGTGCTCTGAGCGCTGGGCGATCGAAAACTGTTTTATTCTACGAGAATACTTTGTATCAATTATATGACGAACATCACACGTAAAACGAGCTACTTCGTTCAAACCACGATTATACCACGCGTTGCATACCGGCGAATTGTACTACCGAACATTGTGTAATAGTTAGGCTTTCTGTTTCTTATTATACCAATACTCCGATTCAAGACCGAACATTGTACCCATTGTTAGAAACGTGGAATTGATGTTAGCAGTGGGATACTCCTTCTTTCTGTGTATATATGTATAATACTCTATATTTCTGTTTCTTTATACCCACTTCTAACCGTGGAATTGGTGTCAGAAGTCTGCTTTCAAATCAAATCACCTTTGTATCTGCACCTGAACAGTCATCACAGAATATACACTTTGCTTTTTCACACTATATCCGATTTATCCTTTTATTTTCTTTGCATGCGCTATAACTAACATTATCTGTACTGGAATACAACACGTAGCAACTCAGCAACCTGTACGGGTTGATAAGAGAGAGAATCCTATAAGTCCTGCAGATCGAGTAGATTGATTTCGTCTTCGCGTCATTATTATATTCGGTCATGGATATAAACATATAATCATCTTTTCGGTTTATATCCTTTAGTTTTAAGTATTCACGCGTTGCTCCCGGGCGGAACGGTCGACCGCTCGAACACACACAGTTCCATCCTTGACAATCTTTAGATCGACTTATCGCGACGCCCGGACGTAACAGCTCCAAAAAGCCATATTCTACTGAATACGGGAACCCAGGTTGACTGCAACCCCTATATTCCGTTAACGTATTATTTGGATGGCGTATGGTACAAAATAACGCCCTCAGGCAGTGGCACCCAACGAATTACAGCCAGCGGTAATGCAATCATGGATCTATACGAATCCCGCCGAACTAGTAACATCAGGGATTTACTCCACGCAAGATCTCGAACAGCTAAGGAATCATATAATGTTTCCAGCCGAAAGACCTGCCGTACTAAATACCATAGTGTTACGTCCGGGCGAGGCTTATCACGACTTTGATGTTTGTCAAGACGGTCGATGAGAAATCCGCGAGCGGCCTGCCGTGCGACCGGTCGTAACGCTTGAATATTTTTGTTAATTTAATTACAATAAATCAACGGCGATCTAACTGAAGATCATCATTGCGGTATTCTAATCCCTTCCTGGAAGAGGAGGGATTTTCTAGTTTATTCAGTACAAACTAAACGGAGAAGTTAAGTTAAAAATCTAATATCGCGTTTAGTTGTTTGCAGGACTAATAGGATTCGTGTGTCTTCTCAAGACCCGTACAGGTCCCCAATTGTTCTCGCGAGGTTATGTTTCGGCCGGTGTACAATGCTATGGTATATGAGGTGTGACGTCACAACACAGATTAAATTAAAGAGAGTAATATAAGGGGAAAACAAAAGTAGTTATATTCAATTGAAAATAATCGTATAAAGAAAAGATAGAATATATATATATATAGAGAAAAGTAGAACAGATGTGTTACGAATTCGCTAAACTCTGAAAGAATTACTGCAAGAGATGTTATCGCAGTATTGAGAAAAGTTCATGTGTAGTGCGCGACAATGATGCGCCTTAACACGAGCGCTTTCGGATATCAGTAATTACGCCTTTACAATCGACAAGTTAACAAGGAATCTTGCACGGTCAAATGACCGTGCCCGTGGGATCCCGCCGTGGCCTAAGCTCGGGTATGATCATACAATAAGATGGTAATTGTCGTCGTGTTTCGCGACTGGAGGTTCCTACCGTGTCGCTGGTCTTCGGTTACTGTCGTATAATTTCGGTTGGCGCACGCGCTCTTTCTCCTCCTCTCTGCTCTAGCACTCTCTCTCTCTCTCCTTCGCTCTCTCTCTATCTCTCTTTCTCTTTGGCGGTAGGTCGGTTGGAATTTCGGTGTTTAAACGATGATAATACCTTCGAATCGTAATAGAATTTTAGTACTTTGAACCTCCTTGATTTGCCTATGCTCTGTGATAATTGAGCCGGGAACTAGTCCGTTACAAGGTTCGGCAAGTCAGGAAGATAGTGCTTCTATTCAAATATCTCGATAATTAATTCCGACTTTAATCGCCATACGAGCGAGGAACAACCTTTCCGCGTTCCGTTCAAGTTAAAGAATAAAGAAAAAGTAATGTAAATGAAATCAAAAGGAACTTAAGCTAACGTGTCCGACGCAATTTGTCGGCCACGTGCAGAACGTAACGCGCACACCTTCGCACTTTCACTAAATTAAAGAAAACTGAGTCTATGTCTCACTTAATAATTAGATTTTACAAGCTATTGTTTAACGAGGATTAATGAGTCCGTATTACTACACACTGCTAGAAGAATATGCACTTTAGGCTCAGAAATTAATGAAAACTAAGACACCCTCGGACAATCGACTACGTACCTCACGACTTTACAGCCAACTGCCCAGAGAAATCCGTCGCGAGACGGCTCCTGGGCTCGCTCTAGGCCAGTTTTTCATACCCTAACCATGGAAACGGTCGATCAGCGGTCGATTTAGTGTACAAATATTGTGTTACTATGCTCGCTCGATGTTCAGCGAGAGACTTTCGGTTGCTCATTTATCCTCTTTTAATTATTCAGTTTTATTGCGAATAAAATATGATTGCCTTGACTCAGCTATTCAAAACTTTAGTAGTGCACGCTCCTGACTTATATGCTTGAACAGAATCAGGTTGATATCTGGGCAATGCCTTATTGCCACGAAAATAATAATTTACTTTTGAGAGAGAGAGAAACCAAAAATTAACACGCGGAACCTCATCGCTTTTTCCTTAGCCTATACACGCACACACTCATACCGCACGCACACACTCATACTCTGCTCACACGCATTCATATCCACTCACACGCTTACATTTACTTACATCTACTTATATATATATACGATGGGACGAATATGATTCCACGGTGAGGGAATTCCACTACATATTAACAACTCAACAGCACCACATATACGATGGGGCTAAACCGTGATACAAGTAATTCATATACGCGGCCTGGAGGAAAAATAGAATAACATGATTTTACAACTAATACTCTAACAGCGCACCGGAAGCGATGAGCCTAAGCCGTTATGAGTAATTCGTCATCCGGCGGCCGGAGTGAAGGAAAGGAAAGAGAGTTTAATTTGAAAGATAATAAAGAGAAGGAAAAATCAAAAAGTTACGCTGGGACGTAACATCCTCCCCCCCTTGGAATCATCATCGTCCCCGATGATGTGCCGCGCGCTTTAGTCTCACGCGTAGGGGTTAAGTGACGTCCGGTGGTAACGAATGAAAACGTGTAACATGCGTCTGTCGCGACGATGGGGTACGGCGTTGGTTCCTCCTACCCTAAGGTAGAATCTGACCCCCCTGGTGTCTCCCCGGAATGTTTCTAGGACACAGTCAATCAGTGGTCGCCGTACGCTCAAACACCCCTCTACGTCAATCCTCTCGATGGTCACACAGTTCCTCACCAGCCCGCAAATATCATCGTCGGTCACCCCCTGATTGTCACGACACTCCAACTCCTCCAGAGCTCGTAGTCGCAGCAGAAACTGTGCACCCACAGTGGGATACATATGGCTGATGTCGAGATGTTTGAGATGAGGGAGGCCGCCAAGCGACTCCAAGGCGAACTGGCCGCGGATGTTCGTGCATGCCGTAATATTCAAGGACACCAGTTCCTTCATAAACTCCCCCACCTTGTCGATAAAGGTGACGTCCACCCAGCTACACCCCACAATGCACAGATGCGTTACCCTCGTGAACCGCGGGGGCAGCCACAACGCCTCCGTCACTGAGCCATACCCCAATTCTATAAAGTTCGCCACATTACCCTCCTCTTCTGCTTCCTCGAGTTCTCGCTCCAGCACCTCGTCTCTCTGGTCACAGTATTGGAATGTTAACCGCCTCATCGTCACTCCCAGCGCCTGATTGTGTCCAAGAGCCGCCAAAACGCTTTCCTCGAAATATACCGGTCGGTCTATGGTCAGATCGGTAAGGGAGGTGTTCGCCGCAATCAGCGCTGCCAGAGGGGCGGGCCTAATTTTGGTTTTAACCAATGTGAGGCTCTGGAGACAGGAGCTTAATGTGCGGAAGGACGTTCCCGTCATGTTCGTTTCTAACGCGGCGAATTTGGTGAGTTTCAACGCGGCGAACACCCACAACAACTCAGTGTCCACCGGACCCCCGCATTCCCCTACGGTGAGACTCGTCAAACGGGTGTTGTAGCTAGCCAACGCGCGCACTCCTGATGGGAGTATTCGGAGGCCCGAAACGTCTAGTTCCTCTACCTCTCTTGCCCATGATGCTATCACAGTCAAAATCTGGGGCCGCAGTGCCCTGCACGCGCATGTGTCTGCCAGGTGCACTACTCGGAGCCCTTGCGCGCAACGCCGCACCAACCAGTTGATGGAATCGTTAGTGGGGGCCGGTTCGCTTCGGTACGTCAGCCATCGCCAATCCTCCGTGCTGACCACCCTTTCCCGGGCTAGCGCCCGCCTCACCCCTTCCTGCCACTCCTTGTTGACCTGCTCCATCCTGCCAAGGTCACGGAAGGATAAGAAGGGCGCCAAGAGCGCCACCACTTCGACCGGGAGTGGCGGTGCATACGGCGCGTGATAACCAAGACCGTCGAACGGATGCATGGTGGCAACATCCACGGCGGTTGATGTGGTCGGTCCTCGATAGTGCCACGCATCGCACATCTGCACCCCCAGCACCCGCCTGCGTAGCGTGATGGGGTTGGTTTTTGCTGCTTCCACGGCCGCTACCGCCTCCTCTGTTGTCCGGAATGTCACGAACCCGGTCGCTCCCGTGTGGCCGCGTCGCACCACCGCCCCTATTGCCCCCATGGTCCGGAATGCTCCTAGGAGTTGCTCCTTTCTGGTGTTTGGTGACATTCGGGCGACGAATACTCGGTTTATCTCTAGATTTGCCGGCTCCATCTCGAGACTTACTAAGAGGTTACATGGTTATATTGTGGTTACAAGTTCAAAGGTTGTTTCATGCCGTCGCTTTTCCACGGGGAATCGACATTCGCAGGAAGCTGGCTGTAAAGATTATTATTGGTAAAGACGCCCGAGGCGAATGTGTGAAGCCCGTTCCTCGCTCTGAGGGAGAGAGTCTTAGTTCATAGGCAAGACTTTATCCGCGTGCTTAAGGAGACGTTTTCCCTCCTCCGTCTCCAGCAACACGGTATTTCCCTCCAGCCTTTTTACGACGCGGTAAGGACCCCGATATCGACTGCCAAATTTGCCCTTCTTGGGCTCGATAAGGACCCGCACCATGTCACCTTCTTTCGCCTCAAGCGGCCGCGCGCGCGCGTCGTAGTGCACTTTGGACTTCTGCTTTGCTTTCAATAGATTTTCCCCTGCCGCGATCTGCATTTCCGAAAGGTGGGGAATAAGCTCCCGTAGATACGCGGAGTACGTATCACTCCTCTCGTCCACGCAGATCGAGTTTGGGTAACGCGCGATTCTACCATATACGAGCTCGTACGGTGTAAAATTCGTAGCTTCGTGTACCGAGGTGTTATACGAGAACATTGCAAACGGTACCAGCCTATCCCAGTCGTCATATTCGTCTAAGTAATGCTTTATGTATTCTGTAAGCACGATGTGGCTGCGTTCTAACGCACCATTAGACTGAGGGCGGTATCCTGACGTCGTCACATGATCGATATCAAAAAGTCGCGCGATTTCCCTAATTACTTTATTTATAAAGCTAGTGCCTCTATCTGTTAATATCGTTCGCGGCGCTCCGAATTGTAGTATGAGATTTGTAACCATCGCATGGGCTATTGTTTCTGCTTTTATGTCCGGTACGGGCACCGCAATGCAATATTTAGTGAGGTTGTCTTGCATTGTCAATATGTGTTTATTCCCTTCCGGCGTTGTGGGAAGCGGACCGACAGTGTCCAAGGATATTTTAACAAAAGGTTCAATTGGCGTATCCGTTATGATCATTGGCTCGCGCGTTCTCGCGCGGACTAACTTCTTCTCCAAACACCCCGTACAAGTTCGAATAAAATTTTGAATCTCGTTCTTCATACCCGGCCAATAATATCGTTCGCGAATACGATGATAAGTCTTTGTCACACCTTTGTGACCACCCATACGGCCTGCATGTAATTCGGATATTATTTTCGGTCGCAACGCCTCAGCTGGTATCGAAACGTTCCCGGTGAACAAGGTAATAGTTACTCCGGAATCTTCGAATATTTCGTTTAATAAGTCCGGATAAATTCCGCACGACAGTTTTTCCGTGATATCTCCTTTCAGTGATAACCCGCACGATGTTTGCCCGTAGTTGATTAAAGCGTCCCGTAATCTAGTCAATCCGTCCCTGAATTCAGCAACGGTGGGGGTATCGTAAAATCTCTTTGCTACTACTATGCTGTAAATAAAATGTTTCTTGTAGCGTGTAACTAAAATTTTTCCTTCTTTTGGATTAACGGACTTCATGTCCTCGATGTTAATTGCACGCAATTCCGTTAACAACCGCGATACCGTATTGTCGAATTCGCAATCGGCTGTTATGAAATGGGCTATGTTCCCCCGTCGCGCTGTTAGATTCTCGCGCGAATATCGTACAGGCTTTACTCCGCTCCTTAGGTTATCTCGTGGTAGGCTCTGTGGACGAGACTGATCAAGCTCGCGAGGCACACTCTCGCTCACGGGAATCCCGACGATAGTTGTGTTCGGTGCTCGGTCAGCGTATAGTCGTCGTGACGGTACGTCTCTCGGTAATGTTTCCTTTGTCGGAGGGTTCGGTGTCGAAAGTGCCAGTGGTCGCGTCGCGGGAACAGGCGTCGGTATAAACGATCGTCGTATCGGTTTCGAAATTATAGTATCGTTAATTTTCCCCGGCGCTTCCTCGGTTTCCTTGATAGGTGTTAAAGGCCCTGTAGAGGGACGCGCGATAGTCCCGGCACGGGCAGGACGGGTGGGGAACTCCATTGTGTCTAACGCATTTCCCGACCTGTCCGGCACTAAGATTTCCCCCACTTCCTCTACCGGTTCTCGTTCATGTAAGTCGTCAAAGAGTGTTGAATTTTGTTTATTCGCGCTGCTGTCGTCATGCGGCAGTTCGTCCGCGCTTTCGTCGTCAGTCCGTTGGTCATGTCTGAATAGAGCGTCGTGAAAACGTACGATCGAGTCGGACAACTCCTCCAGCGTGATCGGCCCTTCCGATTCTTCACTAGAGGATTCGCCCTCATCGGTCGCGTAGTGGTGCCGGGTGGGAACCTCCATGGTGGGTAGTGCGCTTCCCGGCGCCTCCACCTCTTCGCTCGCGCCCGGTTCTGTTTCTGGTATTTTGTCTGTCTCCGGCGGCGGTCGACTCGGTAGTCTCGGTTTTACACTAGGCAACACGCTTCTACGTTCAACGAATATTGGCGTGTCGGAAACGTCTGATGACGGGTCATCGCTGTCTGCTGTCGCCTCTGTCTGTGTCGACGGTACGACCGGAGCACGATTACGCGTTCTTGATGCTACCGCGCTTGTATCTAAAGGATTTGGCAACCTCGGATTTACCCGAACTCTACCCGTTCTTTCCTCCGGTGGAGAAGAATCGCTTGTTGACACGCGTGGGTTTTCCGAGCCTGATTCCGCGGTCCCTTGTCTCAACGGTAACACCTTCATTTCTGAACGCTCCTTACTTTCCTCATCGGAACTTAGTATACTTGGTTTGACTGGATTACGCGACAACGCGTCGGCATTAGTATTGAGCTTTCCCGGTTTGTGCACGAACTCATATTCATAGTCCCTCAGTTTCAGTCTCCAACGTACAAGTCGTTGTCCCGGATCTTTTACAGAATCTATCCATTTTAATGGTTCGTGATCACTGAAGAGCGTGAACTTTCTACCGTATAAGTATGGTCTGAAATGCAGTACCGCGTAAAGAACAGCTAAGCACTCCTTTTCAGTGGTAGTATAATTCTGTTCCGGTTTTGTCAAGTTTCGCGACAAGTACGCTACGGGCAGATCATTACCGTTAGTATTCTGACTGAGCACTGCGCCTATCGCAACGTCTGAGGCGTCAGTTGTCAAAGTAAAGGGCTCATTAAAATTAGGAAACTGTAGAATAGGAGACTTGCACAATGCTCCGCGTAATATTTTAAAACTCTTAGTGTGTTCCGCGTTCCAATCAAACTTCGCGTTTTTCTTCAATAATTCAGTCAACGGTTTCGCGATCGCGGCGAAGTTCTCTATAAAGCGACGATAGTAGCCTACTAAGCCTAGGAACTCCCGAACATTGCGCTGTGTCTGTGGATACGGAAAATTCTTCACAGCGCTTATTTTACCTGGGTCTGGGCGTACCCCGTTTCGACCTATTATATGTCCTAGGTAAGCTACTTCCGTACGCAGAAAGTCGCACTTATCCGGTTGCAGCGTAAGTTTCGCGTCGCGTAGTCTATTGAATAACCGTTGTACTTTCCTCCTATGTTCTTCCAATGATTTGGCATATACGACTATGTCATCTAAATAAACGAAAACTTCTACTCCCTGCAATCCACGCAACACCTGATCCATTAATCGTTGGAAGGTCGCCGGTGCGTTCTTAAGCCCTTCCGGCATTCGTACGTACTCGTAATGACCGTTCGGTGTCGTGAATGCAGTTTTCGCGCGATCTTTCGGTTCCATTCCGATTTGCTGAAACCCGCTTGCCAAATCAAATACTGAGAAATAACGCGCCTCGCCTAGGTGATCCATGATATCAGTGATATTGGGCAATGGATACGCGTCTCCGATCGTCTTCTCATTTAATTTCCTAAAATCTATCACCATACGCCAGCGTTTATTCCCGTGGGAATCTGGTTTTTTCGGTACTATCCAGAGTGGCGAATTGTACGGTGAGCTTGATGGTGTTATAATATTATCCGTTAGCTTTAAGGAGATTTGCCGCGCGATCTCTTCTTTATGTATCGGTGGAAATCTGTATTGACGTGTATTAATCGGTAGATCGTCTGTTGTCGGTATTGTGTGAGTGATGCACGGTGTCGATTGTAGTCTGTCACCCGGTAGATGGAAGGTTTTAGGGTATTCCTCTATCAAATCGATTACGTGCTCGCGTTCTTCGGCGTTAAGGTGTTCGAGCCGCAAGCGAGAGAGCACCTCACTCACCCGATCAGTCGTCACCGGCTTTTCCGCGCGTTCGGAGTCTGTATCGAAATATTCCTGTTCTTCGGGAAAATTATGGTACTCGAACGGCACTATGTTTTGTGGCGGAATCTCAATTTCCACGCGCCTGTCTAAGGTGTTAATTGCCAGCACGTGGCACGCGCCCTGACTGACTGAGACGGCTGCTTCACCGATATAGATACCGTCTGCAATGTTCATTCGCGGCAAATAGCCCTCCGTTAAATCTCTCCCTTCGTCCACGTCGATCCTAAGTACTTGTCGCGCGCGCGGCTGCAGGTGGTATACTCGCGTCGCTGGCGAGCTGCGTCGCGCGCTGTTCGGTTCGGATTCTCCGACGAATCGCATTGGTCTTATCGGATCGCTTTGTGTTACTAAAGTGTTGTGTGCAAATGAAATCTCTGCACGTTCTTGTCGCAGGTATTCTTTGCCGAGAATTCCGTCGCTTCGTATTGGAAAGTTAGATCGTACCACGTGGAATTTTACTACTTGCCCGAGCAAGGTTAAAGTGGTCGTGCCTAGAGTTTCGGTTTGCTCCATAGTAATCCCTGTTATAATTACTGATTCGTCTAGCGCGACAGACACGTCTTCCCCGAGAGCTTTTAACTTTATTATATTTACATCTGCTCCAGTATCGATTAAAAAGTAGGCAAATTCCCGTCGCAATTCTACCGCGTGCATTTTAACCTGCGGTGAATCTCGGTTCGATTCGAAGCGTATTACTGCGGGTTTTCCTCCAGAAACCTCACGGTTGCTCGACGCTCCGTGCTGTGCGGGCTCGGCGGCGCGTCCGACCGACGAGCTCCTCGAGAGTTTAAATCTGGTTCCCTAGTCAATTCAGGTGACGCTTGTTCACGCCTTGGCGGTGGTTGCCATCGCGGTGGTGATCGCGAAGGTGGCGGAGAGTCATTTCGTCGCATTGGTTCGTAATCGCGGTTATTTCCCGGGCGGTTAGTTCCATAGCGATACTGGCGTTCTGGCGACATGGCGCGGGGCGGTGTCAAGCGCTGTGCGGCACATTGACAAGTGCACGGCGCAGCGTACGGTGTCGGCGGGTACAGTGCGTTCGGCGGCGGATAGTAACCCGTCGGTGGCAAACCCGAATGATGCGAACTCAAAGGCGGCGATTTTAATATACTAGCAGACGCTCCCAGATGTTCGTGAGACGGTCCCGCTGCCCGCTGGTCGTAAGGGCTAAGCGGTCGGGGTGAAGGAGTACGCGACGGCACTTCCTCCTCTCTGCGCGATACGAGCAGTCTCGCCGACTCCAAACCCGTGTTTCTGGACGCCTTCATTCGGTGTTCTATTTGTGCCGCAATTCCTACAGCTGCATCTAGATCTTTCGGCGCACGCGCTTCTATTTCTCGCATCATTTCGTCCGGTAACCCCCGCACGAACCCCTCAAGGGCACTTTCCCTAACCGGAATTATCATTATTTCCGCCCCAGTCGGATGCGTTTCCTGCAGCGCTATCCTTGCCCCTGAGGCGAGTGCCGATAATCTATCGTAAAACCCGTAAACCCCCTCATCGCGTCGCATCCTGATAGTAACGATATCCTTCATGTATTGCGCGAAAGTTCTGTGGCCCCCAAAACGCGTCTTTAGATGTTTAATTAGCGAGTCGACGGTGGAAAAATCCTTTTCATAAGTGCTTACTCCCGCTCGACCCTCGAGTTTATTTATCACTCCGCGCACGAACGCGTCCTCCCAAGCCGGCGGTACGAGAGCCGCGCCTCCGCGTACTCTCCTAACGAATTCGCTCAATGGTATATTTGACCCGTCATAACTGGGTATCCCGACTAACCCCTGTTGGAGGGCATATATCTCCGCCATCATAGAGGTCGATGCATCGGGATCTGCGCCCGATCTACGCGTGGTGTTGTTCGCGGTCGATTCGTTTGGCTGACTCATTTTTGGCTAGTCGATACCGGGGCGCTTGTGTCTAATTACGTGCAGCGCTCCTGTGCTATATCGACCGTAAAGGACAAGGCTAATCTAAGCGTTTATCGAATTCAAAACAACATGCACATAACCTAAGAATAAAATTATTACTCTGTCTTGATTCGTCACACCTTTAATCAGAAATATAACCTCAAATGTGAAAGAAATTAAAGTAAATAAAAGGAAGTATCCAATGAAAATTATAATTAATTATATATATATATAAAAAAAAAGGAAATAAAGCATATAATGAGAATTAGAATACAAATAGATAGAATTGGTGGAAGCAACCGAATCCCACTTCTGACACCAATTCAGCTGTTACGTCCGGGCGAGGCTTATCACGACTTTGATGTTTGTCAAGACGGTCGATGAGAAATCCGCGAGCGGCCTGCCGTGCGACCGGTCGTAACGCTTGAATATTTTTGTTAATTTAATTACAATAAATCAACGGCGATCTAACTGAAGATCATCATTGCGGTATTCTAATCCCTTCCTGGAAGAGGAGGGATTTTCTAGTTTATTCAGTACAAACTAAACGGAGAAGTTAAGTTAAAAATCTAATATCGCGTTTAGTTGTTTGCAGGACTAATAGGATTCGTGTGTCTTCTCAAGACCCGTACAGGTCCCCAATTGTTCTCGCGAGGTTATGTTTCGGCCGGTGTACAATGCTATGGTATATGAGGTGTGACGTCACAACACAGATTAAATTAAAGAGAGTAATATAAGGGGAAAACAAAAGTAGTTATATTCAATTGAAAATAATCGTATAAAGAAAAGATAGAATATATATATATATAGAGAAAAGTAGAACAGATGTGTTACGAATTCGCTAAACTATGAAAGAATTACTGCAAGAGATGTTATCGCAGTATTGAGAAAAGTTCATGTGTAGTGCGCGACAATGATGCGCCTTAACACGAGCGCTTTCGGATATCAGTAATTACGCCTTTACAATCGACAAGTTAACAAGGAATCTTGCACGGTCAAATGACCGTGCCCGTGGGATCCCGCCGTGGCCTAAGCTCGGGTATGATCATACAATAAGATGGTAATTGTCGTCGTGTTTCGCGACTGGAGGTTCCTACCGTGTCGCTGGTCTTCGGTTACTGTCGTATAATTTCGGTTGGCGCACGCGCTCTTTCTCCTCCTCTCTGCTCTAGCACTCTCTCTCTCTCTCTCCTTCGCTCTCTCTCTATCTCTCTTTCTCTTTGGCGGTAGGTCGGTTGGAATTTCGGTGTTTAAACGATGATAATACCTTCGAATCGTAATAGAATTTTAGTACTTTGAACCTCCTTGATTTGCCTATGCTCTGTGATAATTGAGCCGGGAACTAGTCCGTTACAAGGTTCGGCAAGTCAGGAAGATAGTGCTTCTATTCAAATATCTCGATAATTAATTCCGACTTTAATCGCCATACGAGCGAGGAACAACCTTTCCGCGTTCCGTTCAAGTTAAAGAATAAAGAAAAAGTAATGTAAATGAAATCAAAAGGAACTTAAGCTAACGTGTCCGACGCAATTTGTCGGCCACGTGCAGAACGTAACGCGCACACCTTCGCACTTTCACTAAATTAAAGAAAACTGAGTCTATGTCTCACTTAATAATTAGATTTTACAAGCTATTGTTTAACGAGGATTAATGAGTCCGTATTACTACACACTGCTAGAAGAATATGCACTTTAGGCTCAGAAATTAATGAAAACTAAGACACCCTCGGACAATCGACTACGTACCTCACGACTTTACAGCCAACTGCCCAGAGAAATCCGTCGCGAGACGGCTCCTGGGCTCGCTCTAGGCCAGTTTTTCATACCCTAACCATGGAAACGGTCGATCAGCGGTCGATTTAGTGTACAAATATTGTGTTACTATGCTCGCTCGATGTTCAGCGAGAGACTTTCGTTTGCTCATTTATCCTCTTTTAATTATTCAGTTTTATTGCGAATAAAATATGATTGCCTTGACTCAGCTATTCAAAACTTTAGTAGTGCACGCTCCTGACTTATATGCTTGAACAGAATCAGGTTGATATCTGGGCAATGCCTTATTGCCACGAAAATAATAATTTACTTTTGAGAGAGAGAGAAACCAAAAATTAACACGCGGAACCTCATCGCTTTTTCCTTAGCCTATACACGCACACACTCATACCGCACGCACACACTCATACTCTGCTCACACGCATTCATATCCACTCACACGCTTACATTTACTTACATCTACTTATATATATATACGATGGGACGAATATGATTCCACGGTGAGGGAATTCCACTACATATTAACAACTCAACAGCACCACATATACGATGGGGCTAAACCGTGATACAAGTAATTCATATACGCGGCCTGGAGGAAAAATAGAATAACATGATTTTACAACTAATACTCTAACAGCGCACCGGAAGCGATGAGCCTAAGCCGTTATGAGTAATTCGTCATCCGGCGGCCGGAGTGAAGGAAAGGAAAGAGAGTTTAATTTGAAAGATAATAAAGAGAAGGAAAAATCAAAAAGTCACGCTGGGACGTAACAATAGCTAGAGGAATGTCTGGACAAAAGGCAAATATGCAAGGCATATCTCTGATAAATATGTTTGATGAAAAAACCTTCGAGGAAATAGCTTCCTCCACCTGGTCCAGAATATGGCAATGGTTTACGGGTTTCGGTACCTTCAGTGCAGGATTATTCGGAATATGGATCGCCATCAAAACAGTAAAATTTGCGATCGACACTGCACTACATGGTTACGCATTACATAACGTCTACGGGTGGGGCATACATCTGATAGGCGCTGTATGG
The DNA here is from genome assembly GCA_963942575.1 of Priocnemis perturbator. Classification (NCBI taxonomy): domain Eukaryota; kingdom Metazoa; phylum Arthropoda; class Insecta; order Hymenoptera; family Pompilidae; genus Priocnemis; species Priocnemis perturbator. The sequence continues at coordinate 5,803,395 of CAWWDK010000042.1, forward strand.
GACTCAATGACTAACGTCCTGATACATCTTAGGAACCGCACACCGGATGGTGACGAGTCCAGACGCCAAAACACGGCCCCACAGGCTGAGGAGGCGAACACCAGCCTCGTCCCACCGGAAAACGTAGACACCCCTACCACCACACGGGGATTCACGAGTGTTCACCCCAAGATATCAGAGGAAACACGCTTCTCGATAAAATCGCAGAATATACACTGCGAATAACTACACAAAGCTAATAAATAAATATATAGAACTATAGGTGCGAATACGCATGTGATTACAGATGAAACATACCAGCTCAGGGGACATTGCCAGAACAATGGCAAATCTCGAAAAGGCACACTGTCTCAAAGGGGGATGCTCAACAACAAACCCGACGACACGAGACCCCCACAATTTATTTTGCCCGGCGTGTACAGGATACCTGCAAATCGAAAATGGAGAGTCGGCATATCTGCCGGCATTTATACACGCATTGGTAGGCACCTACGCCAAACCCTTGAAATGTAGGACATGCGGTACACCAATATTTGTCTCCCGCCCAGCATCGGAATGCTACAAATGCACAGCACTATACTTATGGTATGCCGACCGATATAAACAAGCAGGGATCGAAACGGAAATGTTATATGAAACCATCTTAGCACTAAACACCGATAAGATGTACGACAAGCAGTTTGGAGACCGAGCCCTGGCGTGGGAAAAGGGGGTAGGAAGTCTCCAGTGATGAAGACATCATTTAATCAGCAAGGTCAGAAATGTTTAGAGTCAAGCAGAATGAAGGACTTGCAACTCCCACTCAAGCTTTTTCGCAGGGCTGAACCGAACTTATAAAAGACCGGACGTCCTTGTACTTGTCAGTCTAAAAAGTCAGATCAGAAGGTGACAAACAGTAAAAACCCATATTGAAAAGTGCAGTAATGGAAGGAGTTTCGGAAGAAGGACTGGCGCCGAACGCCCCGCATTTCCCGGTATGTTTCCTACCGTTGTATGTGCAACTCCCCGTAATCGGGCTTGTTCCACCCATGGAAACAAACATGAGAACGACGCAGCATACTAGAGACGGCCGACCACTCCCGCCACCCTACTACGGGCCACATTGCATTTACCGCCCAAATGTGGAGGCACCAACCCTGCCACCGGTCCCGATACGATCGGAGGAAGGACGACACGGAGAAGAAGAACCGGAATGGGACCAGGAATTCTTCAACACTTTCGATGAGGATCTTTTTAACAACCTCCTGGGCGACCTGGACTTGCCGCCAAGAACATCCAATGCGAACATTGGACCACCCCAAGGGAGGGGGGGGGGGTGTTAGGGTCCCCCGAGAAACCTCTACTAGAGCAACACCATGGGCATGTGGTGAGGCGTTCGCCCAGAACTCCGGCTCACTCCCCGGACCGACTCCAAGTCGGGACCCGCAGGGCTCAGCGACGTCGCCGAAGCCACCAACGTGGAAACCGGCACGGCCCTAGAAACAACGGCAGGCGAAGCGGCGGACACGAGATACGGCGTTAGATGGAAAAACGGGCGCACCACCCGTAACAAGGCAAGGAGGAAGTAAAGAAAGTCAAATGGGCACAGCCCACGAACCAATCAACCGACGCAACTGCGGAGTGAACGAAAGGAGGGGGCCTGTTCGAAGCTCCAATCAAAGTGTTTCCTAATCTGAGTTATTGCTGCGACCGTGACCCTCCGTGTACCTCAGCTGTTTTTAAATAACGTTTGTGTACCCATCGAGATCCCGTCATCGTTTACCCACATGCATCCGTGCAAATACCTATTGTACCGACAGCGATAGGAGTATGGGCTTGTTTGTCTTTAATTTCTCTATAAGGGAGCCTGCGACCGCCGTATAGTTAGCAGACAACTATCATAGATTTCGGCTATTTTCGTCTCAATCGTTTACGAATAGTTTACGCAAGTTTACGCAATCGATTTCAGAGTTTACGAAATCGTAGTTTGCCCGGAATTATCAATTTTTAGGTGGGTGTATAGTTAGCAGACGACTATCATAGTTTTCGGCTATTTTGGTCTCAATCGTTTACGAATAGTTTCCGCAAGTTTACGCAATCGATTTCAGAGTTTACGAAATCGTAGTTTGCCCGTAATTAACAATTTTAATATCTAGTAATTATCGTCTGCTACCGCGCAGCGCCACCGTGGCCGGGGAGCGAAGCTGACCAGATGCAAACTCTGGCGAAATAGTTTTGACGTATCTCGTGTGTAACGGTCTCAATCGTTTACGAATAGTTTTCGCAAGCTACTGTATCGATTTCGGAGTTTACGAAATCGTATTTTGGTCGTAATTAACAATTTCGGGAATGGGGTAATGTAGATCTTGCAAGCGCCTCCAGTGGCCGAAAGGAGAAGCTGACCAGATGCAAACTCTGGCGAAATAATTTTGACGTATCTCATCTCTAACGGTCCCAATCGTTTACGAATAGTTTACGCAAGCCACTGTAACGATTTCAGAGTTTACGAAATCGTATTTTGCTCGTTATTAACAATTTCAGGATTGGCTAACGTGCAGCTCGCAAGCGCCGCCGTTGGCCGAGGCGAGAATCGCTCTTCGGACATAGAGTAACGAAATAATTTAGACGTATCTCGTGTGTAATTGTCTCAATCGTTTACGAAGAGTTTTCGCAAGCTGCTGTATCGATTACGGAGTTTACGAAATTGTAGTTTGGTCGTAATTAACAATTTCAGAATCGGCTATCGTGCAGCGTCGATTGGCTCCCAAGCGCCGCCGTTGCCGGAAGGGAGAAGCTGCATGATAGCCGATTCTGAAATTGTAAATTTCACGACAGCAAGGAATTTTGCTGGCATGTAGCACAAATATTACTTTGCAATGCTGAATCTTGCAGGTCACATTGTCGGAGTATTGTAGGAATATTGCTGCAATATTCCTATGACAGCCCCCTCGAAATTTGCGGGAATATTGCAGGAAGGTGACACAGAATATTGCATCAAGGTCCTAAGAATATTCATTCAATATTATATCCTACATATGATTCTGTTTTACATTATGAATAATTAAAGAAAATTTGTTTTACAATACATTATTTTTATTAATGAAATATTACATTACACTAAATATAAAAGTACATATAAAATATTTACATTAAATATAACAGTAAATATAAAAACAACACTAAATATAATAGTAAATATAACAAAATCTTAACCTAGTCTCAATTCTATTTATTAAGATTTCATTTTTCGCTCAATTCTCGTTTTTGCTTGAGTGAACCACTTGCCAATGACGTCATTTACTTCCGCCTTTTTCAACTTATTATTGCCAACGGCCATACAGGCTACTATAAAATAATAAAAGAATATTAGTGATTATTAAAAGATTATTAATAATGTATATCTGTAGGAAAATACTTTGAAATAAGTTCGCAGTCCGCAATTTTGGAAAGCTTTGCTTCTGCAAGCGGCCCTGCCAACTGAAATTTACTGCGATTCCGTCTGCAAGTACTCGGGATATTACAGCTGCTACGCACATAGTCAGCTTACCTGGGCCAACAATATTTAAGTCGACGAATCTGAAAAATTTCATGATGTTATCATGTGTACATAAAAGGCAGATCAAAACAGCAACTAATTAATATAAGTTATAATAGAAATATTGTGAAAGCAAAAGAGTATTGCAGATCAATATGAACCAATAAAATTGATAGTTATAGCGAGAAAGAGATGTGAATTCAACACAAAAAAACACGATATATTGATTCCTTCATAGGCGAGAAAGGGTATTGTGGAATTAACGCAAAAACATGAAATAATGATTCTCTCACGAACATGCACCAAACCTATCCTTATATATCCTTTACCTTTACCCATGCCCATGCCCACGCCCACGCCCATAGAAACTGTAATAGTACAAACATTCATCTGAATAGGCATTATACTCAAATGAGCAGTGACGTGACTTCAATACTATTGATGCTGACAACTACATGTTCAGGAAACCTCAGCTGTTGGGAGGAAATGTATTGGATGGTCATTATTATATTTTGTTCCACGAAAGATATTACTTTTTTCGTTGTAGAACAATAATGGTACTTTAGAAGCACATGTGATTAAAAAATAATTACCAATTTTTTCTAAAATTCAGTCTGTTCAAGTTTGGGCTCAAACGAGGCCAAATCATACATACTTTGCACTATGGGAACCCGCTGAAATTCATTTTCGGATGTTTCGTCCTCATCAACTTCGGCATTTTAATTTTTGGACTCCAACACAAAATCGACTTTTGTGTTCAGATCCTTTATTTGTAGAGATATCGTAGACAGCATTTTGTAAACACATTTTGAAATCCTAAAATATGGAAAACAGAAGGTAGAAGCATTGATATGAATGGTTTATTTGTTTTCTTTACCAATTTCTAAGGTGTATGGATGATGCTCCCAGTCTCCACAGGCACTGCCTTGAGCTGCAATAGTTTCAGTAGCTAAGGGACATTAGAAAAAGATGAGAAACATTTGCAATAATCATGATTATTATGAATACACTCCGATAATATGAAGCTTACCTCCATGGCTATGTAAACAGTGGTAGGGGGTTCATTCTCATCATATGCAATGAACGTCAAACCCCCAGGTGTTGATGAATCGAATAAGGGTTCAAGCATTACAGGTGTAATTAGTAGATTGGTTAATGTACTCTCCGCTCGTCTGTGAATGTGTCGTCATATGTTGATTTTTTCTTGGGTTTTTAGATATGGACTCCATACTCTCTTCTTCCGAGGATATGACCCTTTTAACCTTAGCCCTCCTTCGGTTTTTTAAGGCCGCAGCTAACTCATATTCCAAGAGCTCATCCGAATAGAAAACATCAGATGTGTCCTGTGCCTCATTTAATTTTTCTTGGGCCCATACTCAATCATCTACAAAGTATATAATTGTTTATTATTATGACATCGACGGGTCTTCTAGGTATAAAAAATATAGACATCTATACTATATATAAACACATACACACATTATTAATAATATCCACTATACATACCTGTCGACCCAAAGCAACGCTAATAACTGCACAATCCTCTCACGAGGTTTCAGATAAAGCCTCGGAAATTATTAATTTCTCTAATTTGTTCAGCGACTTGACGTGGCCTGGCCATTTGCTTACACTTTTGTTGGCATTTAACCAACAGGTTGGAATCACTTGCAACCCATTGCTCAATTCCACGATACAATATTTTTCTTCTATTACTTGTCGATGGAAGATGTGAGATACGTCAAAAGTCAAAACTACTTGGTCAGGGTATACATCTGGTCAGCTTCTCCCTTCGGCCAACGGAGGCGCTTGCGAGCAAATCAACACTGCACGATAGCCGATTCTGAAATTGTTAATTAGGGGCAAATTATGATTTCGTAAACTCCGAAATCGATACAGCAGCTTGCGTAAACTATTCGTAAACGACTAAGACCATTACACACGAGATACGTCAAAGTTATTTCGCCACTTTCTGTATCTGGTCAGCTTCTCCCTTCGGAAAACGTCGGCGCTTACGAGCAAATCAACGCTGCACGATAGCCGATTATAAAATTGTTAATTAGAGGCAAACTACGATTTCGTAAACTCCGAAATCGATACAGCTGCTTGCGAAAACTATTCGTAAACGATTGAGACCGTTAGAGATGAGATACATCAAAATTATTTCGTTACTCTGTGTCCGAAGAGCGTTTCTCGCCTCGGCCAACGGCGGCGCTTGCGAGCTGCACGTTAGCCGATCCTGAAATTGTTAATTACGGCCAAAATACGATTTCGTAAACTCCGAAATCGATACAGCTGCTTGCGAAAACTATTCGTAAACGATTTAGACCGTTAGAGATGAGATACATCAAAATTATTTCGTTACTCTATGGCCCGTATTCAAATACTGCGCTTAGGCCTCGGCTAGAGTCTGGATTACGTAAACCTGGCTCAGACGCGTAATCCGGGTTCAGAAACCTTTATTGGATCAGATTCTCAAACCAGGATTACATTTGCGTGCCCCCACTCCGATTAAGCCCCGCCCACCGCGTTGTTACACGGGTACACAGGCTTCTCGCATAAAAGTGTAGAGGTCGGTCGGAGTGGGGGTCGAGAAATGTAAGCCTGGCCTGAGACGCCTTGGAAAGGCCTCTTGAGCCGGGATTACGGCCGTTTTTCGCGTCAAATCTGTAAAAATATAACCAAACGTTTACACGACTGTTTAGCAGTTCAGCAGTGTTAAAGTTGGTTAAGGTAATGTTCACCCATGGACAATCAGCAAGAAGTAAATTGAGGAGAAGGATACAGAACTGCAGTTTCGAAATAGACAGATTGTTCGCGATGATGAGCTCATTCAGGGTGTTCCAGTAGTACAAAGTGTAGAGGATTTGCAAATTTATGAAAGAAAACTTAAAACTTCTGCATTTTTACAAAAATCGGTAATTATTTTTTAATAACAGCTTTCGTGTAAAACATACTACAAAAATGACCTTTCGATCAATAGTTGCGTCGCAATCTCAAAAATATAATAGTAATTACAATACAGACTAACAAGTTAAGGTTATTTATTATTTATTATTACATTTATAGTAGAACTTGATAATTGAGGATTAATCAAAATAATATATTCTATAACATAAATTGACTTGAATTATTTACAATGTTAAACAGAATCATATGGAGAGTGTAATATTGAATGAATATTCTTGGGACCTTGAGACAATATTCCGTGTCATATTCATGCAGTTGTCACATACGGACTCTCCGTTTTTCTCCGTTCCCACGGTTTCAACGTAGCCTCCTCTTGGAGTCCCTACCGCCCTTGTTTAGATAAGTAAGATAGTACGTTCTGGCAGTGGGAGCAGTTCTCCCACTAACTTCACCTATCTTCATATCTCTCAGACACACGCATTTTCTTCAAGATTTCGGGTATAAAAAGGCGAGCTGCAGCGAGCTCAACTGCAGTCTTACCACGGGAGTCAACTCTGAAAAGTCGAGCCGTAGTCTATTGACTACTCGGGTTTCACGTTCATCTCTCAAGTACTGTCAGCAAGATCGGGCTCAAGTTCCCTTTCGAGCAAAATTCTAGGGTCAACTCTATTGAGCACTCTGTAGCAAGCGAGCCTAACTTCTTGCAATATAAAAGTAGAGTCCTTTTTGTTCAAAACTCACTGCCAGAACGGGTACTAGTCCCCTTCGGAGCAAATATAGTATAAGAAACTATTCGCCTAGCATTGTCAGCTAGTAGTTTGTAAGTAATTCTAATTTCAATTGCAATTCAATCGTTTAACACTCTTTCATTGTATATATTTTGACATCTTACAATATACCCAATTAACTGTAGGAATTGTGCTACTTCATACCAAATTCATTACATTCCAAAATAACTCTTTAATTCGTGATAGATTAGAGAACCCACAGATTCTCCACAACCGCTCGAGGAGAATCAATTACGAGTCAATATTTCCCTTAAACCTTTACCAGTATCCTTCGAGTGTAGGCCACCCAACGTATTCCCGTTGCGGCGCATGCACTCCGAGTTCCTTTACTATTTCACTCTCCGAGGGTAGGCCACCCAACGTATTCCCGTTGCGGCGCATGCACTCCTGAGGTCCTTCTCTGCAAAGAACTCTATTCCACTCCGAGTGTAGGCCACCCAACGTATTCCCGTTGCGGCGCATACACTCCGAGTTCCTTACAATTCTCCACTCCGAGTGTAGGCCACCCAACGTATTCCCGTTGCGGCGCATGCACTCCGAGTTCCTTTACTATTTTACCCTCCGAGCGTAGGCCACCCAACGTATTCCCGTTGCGGCGCATGCACTCTTGAGGTCCTTTCCTTGTACAGCAAAACTCACGACGTTCCGCGCCGTGCCGGACGCTGACAAGGAATCCTACCCATTGACGGCACCCCTTTCGTGTACCGAATCCTAATCACGCAAACCGTATTCGACGCGTGCCTCAAAACACTCGCCGTAACCTTGGCTCGTAACACAATATTCCCACAAGTTACGAAGAGGCGGACATAGTAATATCGCTGCAACATTCTTGCAATAACCCGGCGAAGTCACCTGCAAGGTTTCGCATTGTAAAGTAATATTTATACAACATTCCAACAATATTCCTTGCTCTCTGGGTAGCCGAGATTCAGACAAGAAGAACGGTACATGAGCGAGTGAATAAATGCTGCTTTTTATTAGTTGTAATGCAAAATCTGTAAAAACAACCAAAAGCGTCCACACGACTGTTCAGTAGTGTTCAGGTAATGTTCAGCCATGGACAACCAGCAAGAAGTAAATATTGAGGAGGAGAATTTGAAACTTGCAGTTCCGAGACGGATTGTTCGCGATAATTGGTATAATTAATCAATCGGCAAGGCATCGATTTCAACGCACATCTTGTTAAAATTGGAATTGGGTGGCCGTGAAAACTATCTCGAATGTTCCGCCTTTTTGGTGGCATTACACCTCAGCGCTCCGTGCGGCCCATGGGTGATTTGGCCGATGGTGTTGATACAAGACTGTTACGCAGCATGCGGAATATTTATTTATTTATTTTGCTTAACGGGATTAACCCAATATAGTATAGGATACAAAAGTTTGACATAGAGGTGGGCATGCATGTGGCAGAAAAGCTGAGACAGTAACATGAAATAATACAGTAAGTGATAAATAAAGTGTACAAATAAAGTTTACAAATAACGTCTACAAATAACCATGAACGGAGGCGCTCGAGGCTGAAGCCAGTTATGCTAAACTAAACTAAACTAAACTAAACTAAACTAACAGGTAGAGATTTGAATTCGCCTATGCAATAATTTGAGTTAATTTACGCTTGAAGGAGACGCAGCTTGATGAGAAGAAACAGATGTTGTGATTAGTAGAAAGCTTATTGGCTGCATCGCAGATTCTATTAGTCGGATCGGAATAAAGAAGAGAAGCCCTATATCTGATGACGTGGAAATTCAAAGTGGTTCTTAGATTTCGGCTGGAGCAATGGAAATTAATGGATGATAATAGTTGAGAAGAGTTGATTTCGTAATTTATGATTTTAAACAGAAATGACATGTCGGATATTGAACGACGAGATTCTAACGTCTTGAGGTTTAGGCGACGTAGGAGATGATTGTAGTTGTGTTCGGAAATGCTCATGGGAGAGTTTAGACGAAATGAGATGTATCTTAGGAATTTGTGCTGAACTGTTTCTATAAGACTAATATGTTTTTTGAGATGTGGTGACCAGATTTCCGAGGCATATTCCAAATGAGGGTCTTACCAAAGAGCAGTACAATGTTCTTATTGTTGCTATGATGGAAAAATCAGTGGAAAAGCGTTTGATAATATATAGGGCTTTGTTAGCCGCCTTGCAAATATTTGCATAGTGTTGGGTAAATTTGAGCTTGGTGTCATAAAAAACCCCTAAGTCACGGACTTGGTAAATAGTAGATAGATGATCGGTGATCACCGAGAGAGTAATTAAAGATGGCTGGAGACTGAGAACATGACAGACGCATGACGCGACATTTGGCTATATTTAGTCTCATACAGTTTAAGAGGCACCATTCATCCAGTCTGTGAAGATCGTCCTGTAGTTTAGCTGAATCATCGGGGCTACTAATAGGTTTTAATAACTTTAGGTCATCCGCATAAAGTAGGACCGAGCTGTACCTGAATATCTTTACTATGTCATTAATGAATTGATTAAATAGGAACGGCCCCAGGTGCGAGCCCTGCGGCACTCCCGAGCACACTTCAAATTTATCCGACGCAAAGCCTAAAGATTTAACTATCTGGGATAAGTCTGTGAAAATGACATCTACTTGCAAGTTGCGTTCCATTTGGGAGGCAGCAAAGTTGGTGAAAACCGCAAGATTGGTTACTGTTGACTTCCCGGGCAGGTAGCCATGTTGTTCTTCAACGAAAGCGTTCCTAAATATCGGAACGAGCTTATCAGTAACTACACTCTCGAAGATCTTAGGAATATAGCTTATCTTCGAAATCGGCCTGTAATTGCTGACCTTCGCTCTATCACCCGACTTAAAAATTGGAGTGACAAGACTAGTCTTCCACTTATCTGGAAAAGAGCCCTCGAGATGGGAGAGATTGAAGATCCTCCATAGGGGACGTGCGAGCACAAACCTACAGTTGTAGAGGAGGTTTGGATGAATTCCATCCTCTCCAGGGCCAGTATTGCAATCGAGTGTATTGAGCTTGTTAAATACCTCGCTAATAAGGATGGAGATCTGACCGACATCGACCATTGATGTGTCCTCATCTAAGGCACCATTACGCGAGATGTCGGATACGTCATTGGTCCTATAGACCTAGTGGAAGTGATTCGCAAAAAGATTCGCAATATCTTGACCATTATCAACAATTCTGTTCTCATCCATCATGCACCTCGGAAAGATATTGGAGTTTCTTTTGCCATTGACAAAAGTCCAGAACCATTTTGTATTAGTCGTTATGGACGATTCGGTCGCGTTTACAAATCTCACATAATCATTTTTAGACACTGACTTACATTTAGACCTAAGATTAGAGAAGGCAAGGTAATCCTCCATGCTATGCGAGGACTTGTATTTTATATGGGCTGCTTTCTTTTCCCTAATTAAATTTTTTAAATTTTTAGACAACCACTTAGGAAAGGTAGAATGACTTTTGATATATTTAGGCACATACATGTCGATAGCAGTGTTTATACTACTATAGACGACTTGCACCGCATTGCTAAGAGGGGAGTCTTTCAAAGCCTGGTCCCAATCAATGAGGTTAAAAAACTGGCGCATAGCTCTATAATCTGCACGGCGAAAGTCGCATCTCAGTTCGGGTAGCGCATGGAGAGCATCTGAATCTATCTTACCGATAATTAGCGAAAGTGGCGGATGATAACTATCAATAGGCAGAAACGCATCAGTCGGTAAGGAAACTGTGACATCCGTATCGTCGGTAATTAATAAGTCAAGAACGTTATTATTCACATTAAGCGTGCTATTTTTCTGTGAAAGGTTATGGAAGCTCAAGCATTCCACGAGCATATCGGCTGGGCGTAGAGTATTAGTCGAAAGGCTGTGTTCTGGTCGTGAATCAATCAAGCGAGGCAGTGAAATCGCGTTCCAATCGATATTGGGCAAATTATAGTCCCCCAGAATATAGGAATTAGAGTATACCGAAAATTCGAGGATCTCATTCACAGCTGAGAAGTGATCGGAATACCGCCCTGCCGATGCGTCAGGTGGAATATACACTGCACCGAAAAACATATTAAAAGACGAAGATCTGACATTCACGAACAGATGCTCGACACAGTCTTTAGATGTTTGTACTTCGTATGAGGGCAGTGAGCTCCGCACTGGAACTAGGCCACCTCCCCCTCTTGCAAAAGGACTGGTTTTTTCGTCCCTATCCTTACGATAGATATGATAGCCGTTGAGACCAAGTTCTGACGAGGAAAAGGAGTCATTGAGCCATGTTTCGGTTAGAATGATGACGTCATATGTTGTGGAAGAGCAGGCGACCGCGCGTTGGAAGTCATTTAACTTCGTCCTGAGGCCCCTGACGTTCTGGTAGTATGTATTGATGAGTTTTTTCCGTTTTTCCCGTTTTTTGTGTTCGTAGATCCTTTTGCGACGATCTTCGGCACACTGTTGAAATATCTTATGGTCATGGAATCGTCTCGCATATCCTCAAGATTTTGCCGTAGGGTTTTGAGGTATTGTCGCTGCTTCAATGTGCAATCCTGAGCGATTATAATTTTCCCTTTATAAGCCGGTTTATTTTTTAGTACTTCCCTCGGAAGATGGGGAGAGTGAAATGTGACTCGAAGAGGTCTAACGGCTCCTATCCTTTCCTTACCCAGTCGCAGCGTTCGAATTTCACCGAGGTTGCATTGGATAATCTCGTCGAGGACTGAGATGACGGTATCTTTATCGGTATTTGATTCCTCAACTTCGTAAAATATAAGGTTATTAGACCTCCTATGGCGATCACTCATCTCAGCGATTATATTCTCCTCCATTTCTGGAATATCGATGGTTCGGAGGGAAGATCTGTTAGCATCAAGGTAGCGTACTTTTTCAGATAGTACATTCAGCCTCGAGTCGAAGGACTCTGATACATCGTTTAATTTTGTGTAGAAAGAATCTATTTTAGACGAGAGCTGAGCCATCTCCGCTTTTAGTAGGGACGAAAGTTGGGTAATGAGCGGCGAAATCGCACTGTCAGTCTTGCCGTCTCCTCCAGATTTGCTTTTAGGCACCTTTTGTTTGAATTTTGGAGTCGGGATCGCAGTTGGCGTCAACGTTGAAGATGAAGAGGATGACGACGAGGAGGATGGAGTGGGTGTCTTCGACGCACAGTCGATTAAATGACCGGGACTCCATGGATGAGTCGTTCTTATTAAACAGTGAGATCCAGGATAGGATATGATCCCACACGACCGGCACACAACAGGATTCGCCACTACAGATCCACATCCCTTACATAGTTTTTTAGGCATAGTCACTGGTGAAGAGAATAAAGCGATTAAAGCGCAAGAGATTAACGGCACAGGATTTAAGCACGTTGGCGGTTTAGATATCCGACTCAGCTGTTAAGTCTCAGACGCACGTCGCTTTGAAATCAAAACAAAAACACACGTCCGCTCTCTATGACAGTTAGACGAAGACTGATATTTTTATATAAGTAAGTTCCTGTGGCTCATGTCTGATGATAATACAACACTCTTCTCTCATTCGTGGTCCTAAATCGGATAATTCCGAAGTTTCCCGCAAGCGAAGCAAGCCGCATGCAGTGTCAGCATATCGACTCTGAACACCATTCGTGTCGCAGGTATGTGCGTGTCGGTGTGTGATGCGCGCAGCTTAGGCCCAATCAGGGCCTTAGCATCGCACACAGGCGAGCACGTACACTGCAACACGCATGGTGTTCAGAGCTCGATATGCTGGCACTGGCGGCATTGCACGCCTTGGCCACGCCCATTATCCAATGACAGACAGGATCTCCCTTCCACGCGACGTCTAAACCGCGTTTGTGAATACACGAAAAATGTGAACCCGGATTACGCATCTGAGCCAGGTTTACGTAATCCCGCCTCAAGCCAAGGCCGAAGCGCAGTTTTTGAATACGGGCCTATGTCCGAATAGCGATTCTCGCCTCGGCCAACGGCGGCGCTTGCGAGCTGCATGTTAGCCGATCCTGAAATTGTTAATTACGGCCAAAATACGATTTCGTAAACTCCGAAATCGATACAGCTGCTTGCGAAAACTATTCGTAAACGATTGAGACCGTTAGAGATGAGATACGTCAAAATTATTTCGTTACTCTATGTCCAAAGAGCGATTCTCGCCTCGGCCAACGGCGGCGCTTGCGAGCTGCACGTTAGCCGTTCCTGAAATTGTTAATAACGAGCAAAATACGATTTCGTAAACTTCGAAATCGATACAGCAACTTGTGAAAACTATTTGTAAATGATTGAGACCGTTACACACGAGATACGTCAAAATTATTTCGCCAGAGTTTGCATCTGGTCAGCTTCTGCTTTCGGCCACTGGAGGCGCTTGCAAGACCTACATTACCCCATTCTCGAAATTGTTAATTACGGCCAAAATACGATATCGTAAACTCCGAAATCGATACAGCAGCTTGCGAAAACTATTCGTAAACGATTGAGACCGTTACACACGAGATACGTCAAAATTATTTCGCCAGGTTCTGCATCTGGTCAGCTTCTGCTTTCGGCCACTGGAGGCGCTTGCAAGACCTACATTACCCGATTCTCGAAATTGTTAATTACGGCCAAACTACGATTTCGTAAACTCTCAAATCGATACAGCAGCTTGCGAAAACTATTCGTAAACGATTGAGACCGTTACACACGACATACGTCGAAATTATTTCGCCACGTTCTACATCTGGTCAGCTTCGCTCCCCGGCCACTGTGGCGCTGCGCGGTAGCAGACGATAATTACTGAATATTAAAATTGTTAATTACGGGCAAACTACGATTTCGTAAACTCTGAAATCGATTGCGTAAACTTGCGTAAACTATTCGTAAACGATTGAGACCAAAATAAGCGAAATCGGTGATAGTCGTCTGCTAACTATACACCCACCTAAAAATTGTTAATTCCGGGCAAACTACGGTTTCGTAAACTCTGAAATCGATTGCGTAAACTTCCGTAAACTATTCGTAAACGATTGAGACCAAAATAAGCGAAATCGGTGATAGTTGTCTGCTAACTATACGGCGGTGAACAAATTAATCTAAATCAAGATAGGGCGATAGCGTTTGAACGGCTTTGTAAAAATGCTGAAAAGCAGATGCAACGTTTCGATAAAACGCGCAGAACAAATATTTGTATATAAAGACGGCGACTCTGTTTTTGTAAAACCCGCTGATACAAGAAGGGCGAAAACACACCGTAAGTTTGAGGGTCCATTTGTAATTTTGAAAACCCTAGCAAATGATCGTTATGAGATATTGCGCAAAAGTGGTAGGCCACAAATTGTGCCTAAGGACCGATTGCGTCCTTGGAAGGGCGAATGGACGGCTGATAACGATGCCACTGATAGTGAGCGAGAGAACACGGATGAGCCATGTTAACGTTGTATGTTTATGTTTGCTTATGTTTGTTTATGTTTGTCTATGTTTGTTATGTTTGCTTATATTTTATTAATACTATGTGAGATCTTTTGTAGCGGAGTTGTTTTGTTCCTCTTGCATGGAAAATAGAAAATAAATAAATAAATAAAAAAAAAAAATTAAATGACTATAAAAAGTACGTTTTTGTCATTGCCTTTTTCTTTGTTCTCACATATAAAAACTTTACTATCCATGAATGAGGCTGCATGATTGAAAACGTATGTTGGAAGATGGAAGTTGGTTGCGTTTGAGAGTAACCATGGCACGATGCAGGTTGCTCCGCGTGGCTGTAGACGTTACGATCTCTGGAAGACGCTGTGTGATGGAAGTGCGCGTGCACGGTCCATCTGCCGACACACTTGTGAGTGTTGTCTGGGTTTTTGGGTAAGCTGCTTGAAGGCACTGTCGCATATTGTTGTGTGACGTGGTTTAGCCTTGTGTTTGAGACCACGGGGCCGAAGTGACGCATTGTGTCTGTTGGCAAGTTTGCAATGAGTGATTGCTGCGATGTAACACTATGTGGTGGCTGCTAGCTGTGTTACATTGGAAAATACTGTTGTATTGAAAGCTGTTATGCATGAGAGAATAAGAGTTTTGCTCAAAGGGTAATGATGCTTCTCGAGAACGCGAAGCAGGTCAGTTTGGCCGTGTTAGCGATGCATTTGATTTCGCCCATAACACGCGGTAATTCGACAGTGGCACACGACAGTGCGTTGCAGTGTCACCTGTTTTTGGAGGCGCCGAGAGTCGCGGATCATATGTTTACCTCGGCGGCCGGTGCATTGACCTGCGTCTCAGTAAGAGTAAGCATTGTAAACAAATGCGAGAGTGAATCTCGCCGAAGATCGGAACAGGCTTTGCCTGTTGGAAAGAGGACGGAGCTTGACCCCTCTGCACTTCCCCCAGAATCGCTAAAACGAACACATCTCGTCGAGCTATTTTGCGGGTTTCTAACATGCCTGTGCTTGCTGCGCTGCCTGTGCTGTGCTGCATGTGCTTGCTGTGCTGCCTGTGCTTGCTGCCTGTGCTTGCTGTGCTGCCTGTGCTTGCTGTGCTGCCTGTGCTTGCTGCCTGTGCTTGCTGTGCTGCCCGTTAGCGATGCATTTGATTTCGCCCATAACACGCGGTAATTCGACAGTGGCACACGACAGTGCGTTGCTGTGTCACCTGTTTTTGGAGGCGCCGAGAGTCGCGGATCATATGTTTACCTCGGCGGCCGGTGCATTGACCTGCGTCTCAGTAAGAGTAAGCATTGTAAACAAATGCGAGAGTGAATCTCGCCGAAGATCGGAGCAGGCTTTGCCTGCTGTAAAGAGGACGGAGCTTGACCCCTCTGCACTTCCCCCAGAATCGCTAAAACGAACACATCTCGTCGAGCTATTTTGCGGGTTTCTAACATGCCTGTGCTTGCTGCCTGTGCTTGTTGTGCTGCCTGTGCTTGCTGTGCTGCCTGTGCTGTGCTACCTGTGCTTGCTGTGCTGCCTGTGCTTGCTGCCTGTGCTTGCTGTGCTGCCTGTGCTTGCTGCCTGTGCTTGCTCTACTTGCTGTGCTGCCTGTGCTTGATGTGCTGCCTGTGCTTGCTGTGCTGCCTGAGCTGCCTGTGGTTGCTGTGCTGCCTGTGCTTGCTGCCTGTGCTTGCTGCCTGTGCTTGCTGCCTGTGCTTGCTGTGCTGCCTGTGCTTGCTGCCTGTGCTGCCTGTGCTTGCTGCCTGTGCTTGCTGTGCTGCCTGTGCTTGCTGCCTGTGCTTGCCGTGCTGCCTGTTAGCGATGCATTTGATTTCGCCTATAACACGCGGTAATTCGACAGTGGCACACGACAGTGCGTTGCAGTGTCACCTGTTTTTGGAGGCGCCGAGAGTCGCGGATCATATGTTTACCTCGGCGGCCGGTGCATTGACCTGCGTCTCAGTAAGAGTAAGCATTGTAAACAAGTGCGAGAGTGAATCTCGCCGAAGATCGGAGCAGGCTTTGCCTGTTGGAAAGAGGACGGAGCTTGACCCCTCTGCACTTCCCCCAGAATCGCTAAAAGGAACACATCCCGTCGAGCTATTTTGCGGGTTTCTAACATGCCTGTGCTTGCTGCCTGTGCTTGCTGTGCTGCCTGTGCTTGCTGCCTGTGCTTGCTGTGCTGCCTGTGCTTGCTGCCTGTGCTGTGCTGCCTGTGCTTGCTGTGCTGCCTGTGCTTGCTGCCTGTGCTTGCTGTGCTGCCTGTGCTTGCTGCCTGTGCTTGCTCTACTTGCTGTGCTGCCTGTGCTTGATGTGCTGCCTGTGCTTGCTGTGCTGCCTGAGCTGCCTGTGGTTGCTGTGCTGCCTGTGCTTGCTGCCTGTGCTTGCTGCCTGTGCTTGCTGCCTGTGCTTGCTGTGCTGCCTGTGCTTGCTGCCTGTGCTGCCTGTGCTTGCTGCCTGTGCTTGCTGTGCTGCCTGTGCTTGCTGCCTGTGCTTGCCGTGCTGCCTGTTAGCGATGCATTTGATTTCGCCTATAACACGCGGTAATTCGACAGTGGCACACGACAGTGCGTTGCAGTGTCACCTGTTTTTGGAGGCGCCGAGAGTCGCGGATCATATGTTTACCTCGGCGGCCGGTGCATTGACCTGCGTCTCAGTAAGAGTAAGCATTGTAAACAAATGCGAGAGTGAATCTCGCCGAAGATCGGAACAGGCTTTGCCTGTTGGAAAGAGGACGGAGCTTGACCCCTCTGCACTTCCCCCAGAATCGCTAAAACGAACACATCTCGTCGAGCTATTTTGCGGGTTTCTAACATGCCTGTGCTTGCTGCGCTGCCTGTGCTGTGCTGCATGTGCTTGCTGTGCTGCCTGTGCTTGCTGCCTGTGCTTGCTGTGCTGCCTGTGCTTGCTGTGCTGCCTGTGCTTGCTGCCTGTGCTTGCTGTGCTGCCTGTGCTTGCTGTGCTGCCTGTGCTTGCTGCCTGTGCTTGCTGTGTTGCCTGTGCTTGCTGCCTGTGCTTGCTGCCTGTGCTTGCTGTGCTGCCTGTGCTTGCTGCCTGTGCTTGCTGTGCTCCCTGTGCTTGCTGCCTGTGCTTGCTGTGCTGCCTGTGCTTGTTGTGCTGCCTGTGCTTGCTGCCTGTGCTTGCTGTGCTGCCTGTGCTTGCTGCCTGTGCTTGCTGCCTGTGCTTGCTGTGCTGCCTGTGCTTGCTGCCTGTGCTTGCTGCCTGTGCTTGCTGTGCTGCCTGTGCTTGCTGCCTGTGCTTGCTGTGCTGACTGTTAGCGATGCATTTGATTTCGCCCATAACACGCGGTAATTCGACAGTGGCACACGACAGTGCGTTGCTGTGTCACCTGTTTTTGGAGGCGCCGAGAGTCGCGGATTATATGTTTACCTCGGCGGCCGGTGCATTGACCTGCGTCTCAGTAAGAGTAAGCATTGTAAACAAATGCGAGAGTGAATCTTGCCGAAAATCGGAGCAGGCTTTGCCTGTTGGAAAGAGGACGGAGCTTGACCCCTCTGCACTTCCCCCAGAATCGCTAAAACGAACGCATCTCGTCGAGCTATTTTGCGGGTTTCTAACATGCCTGTGCTTGCTGCCTGTGCTTGCTGTGCTGCCTGTGCTTGTTGCCGGTGCTTGCTGTGCGGCCTGTGTTTGCTGTGCTGCCTGTGCTTGCTGCCTGTGCTTGCTGTGCTGCCTGTGCTTGCTGCCTGTGCTTGCTGTGCTGCCTGTACTTGCTGTGCTGCCTGTGCTTGCTGCCTGTGCTTGCTGTGCTGCCTCTGCTTGCTGCTTGTGCTTTCTGTGCTGCCTGTTAGCGATGCATTTGATTTCGCCCATAACACGCGGTAATTCGACAGTGGCACACGACAGTGCGTTGCTGTGTCACCTGTTTTTGGAGGCGCCGAGAGTCGCGGATCATATGTTTACCTCGGCGGCCGGTGCATTGACCTGAGTCTCAGTAAGAGTAAGCATTGTAAACAAATGCGAGAGTGTATCTCGCCGAAGATCGGAGCAGGCTTTGCCTGTTGGAAAGAGGACGGAGCTTAACCCCTCTGCACTTCCCCCAGAATCGCTAAAACGAACACATCTCGTCGAGCTATTTTGCGGGTTTCTAACATGCCTGTGCTTGCTGCCTGTGCTTGCTGCCTGTGCTTGCTGTGCTGCCTGTGCTTGCTGCATGTGCTTGCTGCCTGTGCTTGCTGTGCTGCCTGTGCTTGCTGCCTGTGCTTGCTGTACTTGCTGTGCTGCCTGTGCTCGCTGTGCTGCCTGTGCTTGCTGTGCTGCCTATGATTGCTTTGCTTGCTATGCTGCCTGTGCTTGCTGCCTGTGCTTGCTGTGCTGCCTGTGCTTGCTGCCTGTGCTTGCTGCCTGTGCTTGCTGTGCTGCCTGAGCTGCCTGTGTTTGCTGCCTGTGCTTGCTGCCTGTGCTTGCTCTGCCGCCTGTGCTTGCTGTGCTGCCTGTGCTTGCTGCCTGTGCTTGCTCTGCTGCCTGTGCTTGCTGTGCTGCCTGTGCTTGCTGCCTGTGCTTGCTGTGCTTGCTATGCTGCCTGTGCAAGCTGCCTGTGCTTGCTCTGCTGCCTGTGCTTGCTGCCTGTGCTTGCTCTGCTGCCTGTGCTTGCTCTGCTGCCTGTGCTTGGTGTGCTGCCTGTGCTTGCTGCCTGTGCTTACTGTGCTGCCTGTGCTTGCTGCCTGTGCTTGCTGTGCTGCCTGTGCTTGCTGTGCTGCCTGTTAGCGATGCATTTGATTTCGCCCATAACACGCGGTAATTCGACAGTGGCACATGACAGTGCGTTGCTGTGTCACCTGTTTTTGGAGGCGCCGAGAGTCGCGGATCATATGTTTACCTCGGCGGCCGGTGCATTGACCTGCGTCTCAGTAAGAGTAAGCATTGTAAACAAATGCGAGAGTGAATCTGGCCGAACATCGGAGCAGGCTTTGCCTGTTGGAAAGAGGACGGAGCTTGACCCCTCTGCACTTCCCCCAGTATCGCTAAAACGAACACATCTCGTCGAGCTATTTTGCGGGTTTCTAACATCAGAAGTGGGATATAGTGAATTTTACGCGCCTTAGCTGCAAAGCTAATTCTTGATTCATTTTCGTTGGTTTTATTGTGCTGTGGATTGTGTCGTGTTGTGTTTCTTTGTGTGCTTTTGTTGGTTTCCTCGTTTTATTTTTTTTTTCCTTTCGTTTTGTTCGGAACGTGATCGGGACACGAAAAAATTGAGAACTCGCGTGCTCCCCCGTCCTTGGAGGACATCATCCGCCAAGTAGTAGCCGAAATTGCAAGAGGCGTAATGCCGGCTACCCTGACGATTATTAATGCAACGACACCTCCTCTTTTGGATATGGTGCCGCAATTCCGTGGTACCGAACTGAATGACGACGCTAATGCTTGGTGCAACGAAGTGGAACATATCACTCGTGATACGACCCCGCAACAGCGGTTGAGTGCCGCCACCCATGCGCTTGCGGGTTCTGCTAAAGCATGGTACCAAGAATGGAAAGGGAGACCCCGAACGTGGGAAAAATTCAAGGAGGACTTGTGCGCCATTTTCGGTCCGCAGAAGAAACTCCACGAATGCTTGCTACGGGCGCTGACCTATAACAGCGACGACACGACCACGTACGTGGGAGTGTAGCCCATTTGCGCACAAGACCGATTGCGCACGTGCCGATTGCACACGTTCCAATTGCGCACGTCCCGATTGCACACGTCCCGATTGCACACGTTCCGTTTGCACACAAGACCTATTGCGCACGTTCCTTTTGCGCACAAGACCGATTGCTCACGATCCGATTGCACACGAGCCGATTGCACACGTCCTGAAGCCGATGTCCCGTTTGCACACAAGCACTATTGCGCACGTCCCTTTTGCGCACAAGGCCGATTGCTCACGTTGCGATTGCACACGGACTGTTTGCGCACAAGACTCATTGCACACGACGATTGCATACGGGCCTGCTGCAACCCGGATCAATTGCACACGGGCGAGTTGCATAGTAAACTGCCAATAAAATAGTGGATGGACAGTGCGTATTTGCATTGCGGGCTACGTGTCAACGGCGTGACGTTCATGGACGTTAAATGCAACATAAATAGTGCAGAGTTACAGTGCGGGGCGCGTAGAATATCTGCAGAATCGTTCCCGCGCCAGTCTGAACCATTCATATAGAGATTCACTCGTGAAATCGACTTGTAAAGTTTGAAAATACATGTGACACGTGGGAGCATAACCTGATCCAATGTGGCTTAAATCGTCCGTCGTTCGGAACAAGGCACAATTTCTTCGAAAATCATCTTTGACATGGTTCTAACACATTCAAAAGAAACTAAGGAGCACGATTGAAAGGTATGTATGGATCGAATTAGTTTGTTTTCCGGTTATTTTATGAAATGGCTATGTTATTTTTATAAGTAAAGAGACTCGTCATTAATGAATATAAATCTTTTTATTTCAGATATCATACTGTATCAACACTGCATTAGCTAATAGTTACTTTAAGGTTTTATGCAAGTGAACTTGAAGACTGGATTATAGAGATGGTTACAGAAGCTATAACGTCTTTGAGTATACAGGACGCAAAAGAACGCAGTATAGTTCTAAGGACATTCAAGATTAATGCGGTGGTGAATGGCAGGGGCCAAATTTAGGGTGACAAATTGCTCTGAATACATCATGTGTAAGCAACTAATAAGAATAGACTTAAAGGGTGTGTATGCAATAACATATGAAATGAAATGTATAATTTCAACTTTATTTTTTTTATTTTACTTATAATAGAATTATGTCTCAAAATATATATCCTGTTATGGATTATAGAAACGACCATTCACTGCCGGTTGAAGCCAAGACACCTTCTGATCATAATGAAGTCCTGGACGAGGATAGAGATGTTTGAAGCAATTCCGATTCCGCACTACAAATTTGGAAAATAGTAACATAAAGATATTAATAATAAGATTACACAGAAGACTGCTATCAGAGAATACATTAATATTTTACAAAGTAATAACGTATTTACGTCCTCAATATATCCATTGCCCCAATGGAAATCTGAATTTACAGGACACAAAAGAATGCTGTATCCCGGACTAAGCGAATGCAAGATGGTTGCGTTGGGGAACAGCAGGAGCCAATTGTTTCTTTTAAAAGAATGTATCCGAGTGGATCGTGACACAAAAGATTAATTGTTTCACGTTAAATGTCGAGGATTTCTTGGATATCCATTTAAATCAGTCCTTTTCAGGGCTACAACGTGAATCCAAACGTTGACAACTCTCGTTCAATAAAATTTCCTATGTACACACGTATAATTATTTCAATGGCTTGTATGAAAGTACTGTTGCGCCGGCCTATTGGCATCGACTAGTTTACTTTAAGATACGCGAAATGTAATAGGTGGTAACGAAATCGAGTTCGAAAGTCTTTCAGTTCAAGAGTTTTACTTTAGGACTAACTGACAGAGTGACGGTGTCTGTGCCAGGACTGGAGATGGTCTTTTGCGGTCCTGGGTACCTTTATATGTTTCTAAAAGGAGCTTGGAGGTGGAATTTGAAAAAGGACAGAATGTTTTAGAAAGGAAGTATTTTTGGAGTTTGCTCAGGTGTTGATACGTAATCAAAGTGAAATTGTATCATTATGTCAAGCTCAACAATTAAAGGGAATTTTTATGGGTTTATGTTCCTGTTGAGGGTTTGCTTACTTTGGCGGAACCTTTGGCAACGGAAAGGTTTATCGGTAGGTTTGTTCAGGAAGGAATTTGTGGAAGTCCGACTAATGTGACGATTGGATTGGAAAATGTGATAGGAAGGCATAACAGTACGTTATTTCCAGAGTTAGATGACTACAATCGGAATGACCGTCTAGGTTTCCATGTAGAAGGGAGACCGTGCGAAATGACAAAATGGGCAAATGACGTAGAAATGTGCAGGATATATGAAAGTTGTGTCGGGCTAAAATCCAAACAATTTGAGATCTCAGATTGAATCAAATGTTGTATGGGGATGTTCGATTGTCTTCAAGAATCGATTTCATAAGGTAAACAATAGATTCGTCGAAAAGTCGTGGATAATAATTGTTATGTTGGTTGATTGCTACGCGCCGTAGAATCGATTTTGTAAGTTAAGTAATCGTTAATAATAAATAGAATGATTGGTTGGTTATTACGTCGAAGATTCTATTTTTTAGAATTATAACATACCTACAAACATTTAATGAAATTTGAAACCTGAAATTGGTTAGTTTTTGAACTTTCACAACTTTCATAAATACCTGCATATTTATACATTATTTGCCCATTTTCTCATATTTCTGGGTCCCTCTTGTATATTTAAACCAAGTATGTCATTCCGCTTGTAGCCATCTAAAGCTGACAACAACATACTTCCATATGGCTTCCATACAAGCCATAGAAATAATCAGGAATATTTTATTGAACGAGAGTTGTCAACATTTGGAATCACTTTGAGGCCCTGAAAAGGGCTGTTTTGAATGGATATCAAGGAAATCCTTGAAACTTGACATCAGAAAACCAGTCGCTTGTCTCCTGCGGCACACAGATTGATTCTCTTGAAACCAAGATTTAGCTCCAGCTGTTCCCTACCACTTCCACTCTGCGTTTGCTTAGGCCTGCATACAGCTTTCTTTTGTGACCAGTAGACTCCGGTTTCAATTAGGACAGTGGATATGTTGTGGATGAAAAGATGTTATTGCTTGTGTAATCTTCTTTATAATCCAGCCGACGATAGGATTACAAATAGCACAAAAATCAGCAATCAGAAGTCCACAGAATCTAGTTGCATAGAACCTTAAAGTAACTATATCCACGCAAGTAAAACTCTACAAGAATTCAACATATCCTCGACTATATCAACATGTATACTTACATATATACTGACTTAGAATTGCTCGAGAAGCACGCGGGTCTCTCTTTTATAGGGATTTTTGTAAATTACACGTTTTTGTGTCATTTTAATTGATTCGAACCACGCCCTTTCGGACTGGTGCCTAAAGAACGAAAAGGATACTTGGAGGAACAGGCGAGGACGGAAACAGAAACGTGCAATCTCTCTCTCCCGGGTTTTTGCATAGTTTTCCCTGGGAGCGACGGGTGAATGCCGGAGACGAGTGCTTCCGACGGCCGTGCAAGCTATCTTGGAATCCACATGCACCGAGAAATCATCATTTCCTCCTAATAATTCGGAAGATACCGTACAAACGATTTCGTCCGGAAGAAGGAGCTGGGAGCTGCCCGGAGGTCCATCGCTACCTGAAGATATAGGCATAAAGTATTGTTAAATTAATAGGATAAGAACGTTCAGTCATTTATTCAAAATGAGTCGGAGAAAGAGAAATTCAAAGCGAGCTAGGTAGGTTGGTAAATTATACATCAGGATCGGAAATTTCAAATGGGTTAGAGGTCGAGGATGTGGCCGTTGAAAATTGTCCCGTACAACCTTTGCCTAAAACAAGGGGATTTGAAATAGTAAGTATGGCGCCAGCAGAAGGAAATTCTATTGTGGAAAATCTGCTAAATGAAGGATCTGGCGGGGAAATTGATAGTGCCAGTACTGTTATTGACCCCGCTAAAAACAATCGGAGTTTTATGTCTTTTAAATTCGCAGCGGAATCAATACCCAAATTCGATGGAAATTCATGTTCATTACAAAAAGTTATTAGTCAGAGTGAGTTGGCGAATTCAGTCATAAATCCCAGGGAACGAAAAAACCTTTCCCTTTTAATTAAAAATCGGATTGGGGGTCGAGCTGAGCGGCTAATAGCAAACCGTCAACAGCCCAGGAATCTAGAAGAACTTTTAGACTTATTAAGATCTATTTATTTGCGATCTTTTAATTTAGACCAAATACAAGATAAAATGAAAGAAATTAAGCAGGGTTGAAATGAAAATTTAAAGGATTATGGGTTGAGAATTGAAGATATTCTTAATCAGGGAATAGAAGTCGCAAAAGGAAAATTTTCGAAGGAACAATGCCAGGGAATAACAATGCTCTTGAATAAGACAGCCGTTCGGAATTTTCGTTTAGGTCTTCAAAATAATCTTTTAAGTAATATGCTGATAGATCAAAGTCAAAATTTGTTACAGATCATGGACGAAGCACTATTTTGCGAACAGGAAATTACTTAAAATCTGTGGACTCACACGTTATACTCTACAAAACACAAAAATCTATCAAACAATTACAGATTATCGTAAATGCTATCAATGTGGAACATTATGCCATATACGAAGGAATTGTTCTCAGAATTGAGTGAGTCAGCCTCACTCACAGAATTTCAATTGTACCCGTTGCAATATTTGCGGAGACCCGAATCACACGGGGAACGAGTGCTTTAGAAGGCCGAAAGGAAATTATTGGCCTGTACAAAGAGCGCAGGAACCTGGAGTGTGTAATTCTTTCCAAAAGTCCGATAATTTAAACTGCCACACTGCTCCACCAAATGGCGGACCAGGGAGCAGAAAATTCATTGCACGCCGGAACCCAGCAACTGATTTAAAATAAATGTGAACATCAGCCATATACCCACAATAACCCTTCATGACAAATTATTTAGAGGAGGAATTTCGAAATTTCTAATGGACACAGGCTCTCAATATAATAAAAAGGGGGGAATTAATTAACAATGTGAATATGAATACAGATGTTTGTTATAAGCTTACCGGTATTGGTCCTGAGATAGTCTGCACAAATAGGGAAACATCCATTCATATTTGTGGTGTGAAAGTGAAATTCCAATTTGTTGCAGATGAGTTTCTGAAAAGGAAATTCGGCAGCACGGTAAGTACGCTTAACCTGAAATATAACTAATATGTACAATGGTACTGCAATGCAGTTCTTAAAGTTTACAGGCGGAATTTACAGCTTGGTAACGTACGCTTCACGCTTTACATGAATCTAACACAAATTAATAATGCAGGAATATCGAAAAGTACTTCAGAGAATAAGCAAAGGTTTAATAGCGAAGAATTGAATGAAATTATGTGAGAAATGATATAATAGAATCGTAACAGTGTCTGTCTTGCTAGATTATGTCGGTGTGAGCTGCTAGGCCCTCGGAAAATTCTCGGAAATGGTACTAACCGTCCTATTATCATGCCGGAACTCGGAAAAAATTGAACGTGCGGAAAGCCGGGGTGTTAGCAGGCAGTACCGTCTAGTACGTTGGAATGCGGATAATCCGCTGCTTACTCTCTAACACTTTCCCATTGCAGTAGCGGGTATCCTGGGAATACGGTTTCTGTAAAATCAGAATGCAATAGTTAAATTGAATAATTCTAGTCCAAATTCTATTCAGATCGGGGACAAAGAAATTTTACTCGAGGATAGTTCTACATTCCATTTGCCAGCGCGTAGTAAAGTGTTGGTCACAATTCCTGTAAAGAATAAAGGAATCAAATCGGGTTATGTAAGAAATTTTAATGTTAATCCAGAAGCTTACGTAGGTGAAGATTTGGTTACACACATAAATGGCTTTGCAAAATTATTTGCCATAAATACCACTTCAGATCAAATTAAGTTTTCCTTACCTCCGGTAAAACCAGAAGAGTTTGAGGTTATGCCTCCAGCACCATGATCAGCAAGTTGGAAATTTTAATAATGCTCAGGCCAAAGCATATGCGCAGAGTTTTTCTAAAATTGTTGAATCATTACATTTACGTCTTAATAATTTGGAGGTAACAAGCCTTCTCAAACTAATATATATGAATTTTCATATCAATTTCATCTTCCAAATGACAATTTACAGGCAACAAAGCTCGCAAAACATTCAATAATTACCACTGATGAAGTCCCAAGAAGTGCAAAACAATATCGCTTTCCATGTATACATAAGCAGGAGATAAAAGAGCAAGTAGATTCTTTGCTTGAGAATGATATTATTCAACCATCCTCATCTGCATTCAATTCTCCCTTATGGATTGTTCCAAAACAACCTGATGCTACTGGAAAGCCTCAATGACAGATGGTTATTGATTATCGGAAGTTGAACGAGAAAACCATCAGCGACTCATATCCTATTCCAAACATAGTGGACATTTTAGATGATCTTGGTGTTGCCAAGTATTTTAGTATTCTTGATTTGGCTTCAGGGTTCCATCAAACACCTATGGACCCCGAATCCAAGTCAACGACAGCGTTCTCAACTATCAATGGACACTACAACATTTCAACAGTGCATGGACTTATTATTATCTGGGTTACAGGGAATTGAAATGTTTATTTATATGGATGATATTGTTATTTATGCAAGCTCATTGGCAGAACATTCCCAGAGATTAAAACATATTTTAGCACGTTGACAAAACGCTGGACTCACCTTATAACCTGGAAAGTGCCAATTCCTTCGTCGTGAAATAACATATTTGTGGCATCTTATAACATTGAAGGGTGTAAAACCTGATCCAGGCAAAGTCAAGGCTGTCAAGAATTTCCCAATAACTAAAAATAAGAAAAGTTTAAAACAATTCTAAGGCCTTGTTGATTATTACAGGAGATTTATGGATGGAATGGCCAAAATAGCAAAGCTACAGTAAATTCTGTCACATTGTCACTACTGGAGCTCCAGTCACATTGTCAATGGGCTGCGTCTGCGCCCATGTATGCGTCATTCCTACGCCTATGTTACCTCGAGCGGAGTCAGTCAAGCGTGTGATGTTTATGAGGCGTGAAGCGACGCGGCTCCTTTGTCGAGAGTTCGCGGTTTGGTTTTTTATAATACAATCACATAACTTTTCACATTTTGCTTTTTTTTTTATCTAAAATAGTGATTAATATATTGATGAGATTTTTCCGCGTAAAATGAAATTAAGCATGATATTAATCGGACCATATTTACATATGTTACGTCCTACGTCCTCCACCCGCTTTTTTTACGACTATATTCTCGCAACGAGCTCATCGCACCGCGTATCTATTTAACTAGATGTAAGTCGTACAGAAACTGAAACGCGAGCCGCGGCACCGTGCCACCGAAATTCCTTCGCGTAACGCTGACTCCCATCCGGGACATAATCCGCGCCACGCGAAGGAATTACATAACGACCGCGCACAATAGTAATGTAAGTAGAAACGTAAGAATGCTGACACCGAGTCAGCATAGGCTAACCCCAACGATCGACTAGCGATCCGCGGGAATACATAATTCCGAGAACGCAAACTCCCAAAACGGAAGCTAGGGTGCCAGTTCCGCGAAGGACCTGGCGACCCTCAGCAAAATCCACTACTTAAATAGAGCCACAAAAACGAGCGATCAAGTCAATTACGATCCTCCGTTCTACAGTCAACGTCACGCTCGAGTCGGGCATTAGTTCACGTCAATTTACTTTCGTCAAAGACATTCGTCTAAGCTATCAGGCTCACTACAGTTAAGCGCTAGTATAGTAACACGGTTGTGAACCTCAAGCAAGTGTATCAACAGAAAATACAACTCCACTTCAACCAAGGTAATTGTCGCACTATCAATCTTCTGCCCACGCAACCACCTCCTTAGGAACGTCCGACCTTCCTCTGAGACCCCCTAACCAAACGACCATCGCGACGTCATCAAATCACCGCGATACTCATTAGCTACGGGTCGACTCAGTACTCGGCAGGTTCGGCTACATTTCCGGTCCTACCCAGGGCCCCCTGAGAACTACCTACAGCCGTGGACGCCCTCACAGGCATCCACCGTGGTATAACTCCCGGTGATCGTCACCCACAGCCGTGGACGCCCTCCCAGGCATCCACCGCGGTCGACTCCCGGTAATTGCCGAGTCATCCCTAGCGCGGACGCCCTCCCCGGCATCCACCTTGGTGAACTCACGCACTATGGGAAAACCCAGGGGTAAGTGAACGGAACCAGCCGAATCCTCCGCAGTTTCGTGGTCTACAGGCCGCCATAAAGCGTCAAACATTGCATAGCTTGCCACCAAAATCCGCACCGGAAAAGGCCCCGCGCCGGACGACGAGTACGGAGACGAAAGGAAGGAGCCCGACTCCGCGAGTATCTGGCCGCCCAGCTCGAACCCGAGGTCTCAGCTTTCCTAATCCACCCCTCTCTTTCCGACGGCCCCAGCGCGGCCCGTCCTTCCTCCCCCAGTCCCCACAATTCCCCTATTCACACCCCCGAACCAAATCCTCCCCCTGAACCTGCCCCTACGGAATCCTTCGCCGACCCCTACATATTCGACGATGAACTCGGCAGGCACTACCTGTACCCATCCGCTGCATATCTGCGAGATCTAGTTGAGGGAGTCCCGTCCACGGTTACGGTGACAGAACTCTACGAAGACTCGGATATCGAGATATTAAACTAAGTGTAACGGCGTCTCCACAATAAAATCCGACTAAAGACCCTCAAACGTTGACGTAGTTCCCTTTCCTCCCCCCCTTTTTGCGTACTCATAAACATTAAGGTAACTAGTAGGCCGGTTAAAACCCCGCTGAGCTATAAACAATAGAGCCGTAACCATTCGGACGCATCCCTCTTATAATCACGCAATACGTCAGTGCGCCGCTCTACTGACGGATAAGCCCCCTCTTTCGGTGCGATCGCTCCTCCCGTCTGTCCTCGATCCCTGGTATACCCGGTGAACGCAGGGTGCCGAAAACGAGGACGTAACACTTATTTATTACTGTGACGTTCTATTTTCATATACGCTGCATATATACATTATTAAATTTGTACGAATAATAAATAAAAAAGAATCGAATATAAAGACATAAATCGATGACGAGGACGAGTTAAAAATAATAAAAAACAACAAATAAAATAAATAAATCTACGAACATTTCCTAATTTATTTACCGGGCTTGTCTGCTTATCTTCCTAATAATATAAATCCTGGACGATAGGACCAGTCACAATTTAAAATACATATCTAAAATCTCAGTTTCACATGTTCCGCGTCACACTTATTTATAATATTCTATCCCGGTCGTGGAGATATAACATTAATACATTTAAAATATAGGGCTTAGTCCTTATCGCTACTCGGCTCTACTCTTACTCGCATAGTCTTTTACATTGCCAGTGAGCTGAGATCCGTAGTACGACAACGTGAGAGAGAAGGACGCGAGGCGCGAAAACCATGTCCTTCTCTGTCACATTGTCATACTACGGGTTTCAGCTCACTGACAATGTGAGAGAGTATACTACGATCAGTAAATGTGATCTCAATTACACCATATTTGATCTCATTTTTATCCCAATAATTTCATGATTACGTTATACAATTTTTCATACAGGAAAATTTAATAATAAAAAGCGATATGAATCGTCTTTAATATAGCATTTGGTACGCTGAGTTTTAAATGGCTCAGTTGCCTCGACTGTGCTTTTTTACTCTCTTTTGTTCGCTGTCCTTTTCTTCGTTCGGCGAACTACAAAGGCGGGTCGCGAGGCTCGAAAACCGTGTCTACTATCTCCAAGTGGTCCGAACCATTGAACTATATACACCTGGAATGAGAACATTGTTACGGGACCGTCGGTGGTAAAGGTCTTCCTTGAGTATAAATAACTCTACGTTTGGTTGTTTTAAGAAAAACCGGTTTTTATTGTTGCTTATTCGTGGATAATTTTACACTTTGTTAAACGCACTTGGTAACTCCAGACTCGGTGGTTTCTGGCTAACTGACTTTTGGGTGAAAAGGGCCTTTCTTAAGTAGTACGGGCGCAGACCCTAACCCTCAGACCTAAGGGGTGGGGGTAGGTCTAGCGTTACAAACATCCATATGTAAAGTCGCCGAAAAGCGGGACAGAGAGAGAGAGAGAGTATGATTCCAGGGATACCTGTCCTTTGTTAACTGTACGATCCGTTTCAAAAATATCGGTGTAGCGGACGAGAGCCCAGTCAAGAAATTAAACCGCGTAAATCGGTGGATTACAAACAAGTGCAAACGTGCAAACCAGTTGAATCAAGGCACTTTATCCAAGCGGCAGAAACTAGGTTATGTCGTGTTGTATTAAAAATTGCAAAAGCGTGTGGACGAAGAATGGGGATATTACTTTTCACAGGTAATTAGGAATAAAAGTAAAATTGCGTAGCATATATGAGGAATAGTGTCAGCATATGGAGTTCTGAACACCATTCGTGTCGGCCCTGATTGGACCTAAGCTGTGCGCATCGCACACAGACTGACAGACGCGCACGTACACTGCGACACAAATGGTGTTCAGAGCTCCATATGCTGACACTGATGAGGAAAAGCATTTTTTATTCCCAATTAATTATATCCAAATTGTCTTTATTTACAGCTTTCCCAAGGATCCGGCATCATTTGCAGAATTTGTAACGGCAATACCGCCGACATTCGTAAAAAAAATTACGAAGTACACCACCATTTGCAGTAAACATTTTATATATGATTCATTTCAGGTAACACCATCTGGACAGAACCGCCTAAAGCAGAGAGCAATACCCACATTGTTTGACTACGATGTGGATTATTCAATAGCAAGTAGTTCAACAAATGTGGTATGTAAATATCTATATCGTGCATATTACTTAAACATTCTAGTGAAACTTATCGCCTCGGATACCCACTATGGGTCAATTTGACCCGAAGCCTGAAGATCGTCAACCCATTTTTTGAGCAAAATAAAAATGTTCGTGTTACGTCCCGCGTCCTCCACCCAACGCATATTTTTTGCTTTTCTAAATTATTCAAGAATAACTAATCGATCGTTCTCACCGCAGTCTCCCGTTCGCTCGATAGTTCTAAGATTTGCTCTAATCTAACTTTAGGAATGCAGCACGGTTCTCACGGACCCTTATTTAAGATAAGACACGTACGATTAAGTCCTGGGAAAGGCACCTGTCGCGCCGTTCCCAGGATATAACGCTGATGCAGTGTCAGCATGCGAATGCCGCTCAGCGGAGCACGGCGTCTATATAGGGCAGTACGAGACCCTCTTCGGACACTCTTGGTTACGGCAAATACCTGTACGCGCACTCTTGGTCACCACTTACCCTCGACCGCGACTTACTGTTCGGGACTTGTGACTTACTCGTTGAACGTTTTACTTCAATTCAATTCTTTGGGTGCAGTGCTCCGAACTGCACCGTTGTTCGCGTATAGAGAATTCAATTGCGGGTGCGAAGCGTAACACTCGACTTACTATTTACCTTCGGTATCTTTCAAGTGAATCAAGTGTAACGAATATAATCAAGTCAAGTCGAGTCGAGTCAATAGAACCAAGTTAAGTCCAAGTGAATAACCAACGCGGTAGAATCAGTGCCATTGTTCCTGTATCTCGTCAGGCAACACCAGGTTTGTGTAACCAAGCAGTCTTTGCAATTCGGACCATTCTAGGCAACCAGCGTGGTGAAGCCTTTGAAATTCAGCTAATTATAAGTAACCTGCGTGATCGAGACACTGCGTCTAGCGTCGATCTCCGATTCTCCGGTCGCGATAACGAAGTGGAGCCGTTCTACTCCAAATTGTAGGGTTCGATCAATTAATAAACACCATGTACACAATCTCGTGAATCACCTATTGCACACCCATCCTCGCAACACTACACGTACACCCGCGTAAAACTTGGTTATCGGAGTGTTCTCTGAGTGTAATCAGACAGGGGATTTCACCCCTTTTCTTCCCGCGATACCGAAACGCCCGGGCGCATAAGTCGAGTGGTCCTTCCTGCCACCTTCGAGGCTGTGCCTGAGTCGTCACACGGGCAATTCCGTGGGCACCGTCGAACCTCTGAGTTCCGGTCACCCCTCAGCAAATCTTTTGCTGCGACTTCAGCTCACAGGTTTCGTTGGCTCGTGGCCGGACCCCCTCGCTACGACCGTGGCTCCTCAACCACTTTCGGCGCACCACGGTTCGGGGCCGAGGTCAGTGGTCATATCCACGGATCGCAACTATTCTCCCGCTCAAACCCATAACCAGAGAGCACCCCGGCGACCCCTGCCGCGTAAGGATTATAGAGGACATCGACGGGCCGGAGTAAAGATCAGGGCACGTCGCGTCGCTGCTCGCTTGTATCGGTCGCAGCTACCCCGACAAACAGCGAGCGAATCCGCGAATTCCCTTCCGCCTACCTACCCGCACCCCGAACAGCACGCGCCACCGGCCTGGACCTCTCCAGAACAGCCTTGTCCGTTCGAGCTACCCCCAGGGCAAGATCAGTTCACGGTCTACTTCGAACCTCTAGAACTGGAAATCGTACCGTCTACCATCGTGGTAACTGAGATCTGCGAAGATTCGGATGTCGAAATCATAGATTAAGTAACCCGCACGAACGCGAGTAGATTCTTGGGTTGGTGTAATTCCGAGTCACCAGCTACGCCCACATTGCCTGTGCCGTAACCATTCGGACGCGAATAGATTCTTGGGTTGGTGTAATTCCGAGTCACCAGGTACGCCCACATTGCCTGTGCCGTAACCATTCGGACGCGAATAGATTCTTGGGTTGGAGTAATTCCGAGTCACCAGCTACGCCGACATTGCCTGTGCCGTAACCATTCGGACGCGAGTAGATTCTTGGGTTGGTGTAATTCCGAGTCACCAGCTACGCCGACATTGCCTGTGCCGTAACCATTCGGACGCGAGTAGACTCTTGGGTTGGTGTAATTCCGAGTCACCAGCTACGCCCACATTGCCTGTGCCGTAACCATTCGGACGCGAATAGATTCTTGGGTTGGTGTAATTCCGAGTCACCACCAGCTACGCCGACATCGCCTGTGCCGTAACCATTCGGACGCGAGAATACACGTAGGTTTAGTGTCAAACCAGGACACCGAGTATATTTAGGCGCGTGCGACGTCTCAGCGTCCGCTCCGCTGACACGTCAAATCTCTTAACGGTCCGGTCACTTCGTCTGTCTTCCGATCCCCGGTATACCCGGTGTACTCAGGGTGCCGAAAAACGGAGGACGTAACATTCGCCTACGTACATTTTCGCGACATTGCAATATATTTTAAACGTTGACAATTTGTTTATAAATTGTTTATAAAATTTTTTAGAAAATTAAAATTTTTGCTTCCGTGCATTATAGCGACGTTGCAATGTATTGTACGATTGTTGATAATTTGTTTATAAATTGTTCACAACTTCTTTCGAGCAAAATTTATAAAATTTTCTGCGACATGGTCGTTAGTATTTTATAACGCGTTGAATTTACTTTGCGGTTCTCGTCTCACATAAATTTATACAAATAAAATGTCGGGTTGCCGTCCTGCAGGATTGGTCAGAATGACGTGGGATTGCGTGTCTCCTTTTTTCAGTCGGGTGTCCGAGAGTTAAAGTGTTTCAAATATGTTAACGATGTAAGTACAATTGTATTATTACTTTAATCAGAAGGCACCATGATTGATTTAGGTTCAACCTTCAACGAGTACAGGGATCATACAAAATTTGCATGCAGGACCCAGCAAATATTCAACAAATATTGAGGATACCGATAACGAAATGGTAGGTTGTATGACATACTAAATAGGAC
The DNA here is from genome assembly GCA_963942575.1 of Priocnemis perturbator. NCBI lineage: Eukaryota > Metazoa > Arthropoda > Insecta > Hymenoptera > Pompilidae > Priocnemis > Priocnemis perturbator. The sequence goes on from CAWWDK010000042.1 coordinate 5,837,416, forward strand.
CGCGCCAGTAATATAAGGCATGTGTGTTTATAAGTGTGAATTGAGAAACTGTTATAAATTTATATTATATTATAGATAATAGAAGCTGCAAATACCAGCTGTGATACAAATGTCACACTTCACCAGAACTGCTCTTCTAATGACGATGTGTTGCATGCTGAAAAGTTACATGTATGTTATTATGTTTTGTTTTATGATCTTTCATTCATATTTTGTAAAATGTTAATAGTATCAAGTGTGTCATATTCAAGGTAGAATTTATCTTTACAGTCAGGACCTGCAATCAACAGAAGATCACAGGACATTGGCACACAAACATCATCCTGGATTTTAAGCAGCCAGGATAAAATGGTAACTTTGCGTAAAAAAGTAAGAGTGCTACAGAAGCGGTTGCAGCGACGCAACAATAGATTAAAAACGATGGAAGACTTGGTTCGGCATTTAATACTATTCTGTCCTTTGTTACCTGTACTACCCTTTCAATAATGTTGTGTACGCCGTTAAAATATACGGAACTGAACTATCTTTGCTGTACTAACCTTTTGTTGCTTCTATGACAAAAGGGTTTATGGTAAGTCGTAATAAAAACAGAATGTGTTTGAAGAAAAACTGTTCCCATACAAGAAATATAGACTACATATGTTTCATAATTTGCAATTTGTATACAGAGAGATAATTCCCACTGTGTATAATCAATCAGGCATCTATTACAATTTCTGACTGTGGCAATAGCATGTGAAACTTGTTAATTACCAGTATATATATTATTTTATTCCTAAATAAATGTTAATGGGTGAACCTGAACGAGGAAACACTACTTTCAAACGCACAGAAAAATTAAAAAAAAGTAACACCGACTTCAAAAATCGAACATTATTTTATATTTTTCAGTGCATTTTTGAAGTCTGTTAAATAGGATACTTTCTCAAACAAAATTAATAATATCAATCAAAATTATTGTAATATTTATTTTATTTATTGTCTATGTCCATTTGGAAAAAAAAAACAAAAAATGAGCAAGTATTATATTTTTACATCCAGCATGAACAATTCCCAAAGGAAAGCAATTTCGATATGTATTAACAATTAACCTTCACTACCTCTAAAACAAAAAATCATGTGTAATTTGAATGCGTTTGATAATATTTTTTACTTTATTTTGTGATCATATACATTAATTTCTGTGACATACTGACATCACCTACTGAAATATCTAAATAGAAGAGAGCAACTCTTTTCGAACCGGTCATATCTAGTCAAATCTCTGTGGAACTTACGTCGAACGGCGCAAATCGACTGTATGTCCCAAAGGTCCAGTGGTAAGAGTGAGACAGAATACCAAAATATCTTTCTTCTCTCTCTAACAGCGAGGTGCGGCTGTTCCTGCACCCGTGCACATTCCAGGTATTCTATAGTTCAATGTAGCCAATTGAATGGTGGAGTCGCAAGCGGTCTTGCAGGGAACTACAAAAGTTACTAGGAATATATATACGTTGGTTTCCAAATCATTGGACTCGCGACGTGCACATTATACACAATAACGCACGTTTAAAATAAATTATTTATATGAAATTGAAGTAATAGTGTAACATAAAATAGTGTGTGTATATATATACAAGTAATAGTATATATAATACCTTAATTTTTATTAAATTTACGTGCCATTATACACAATAACGCAGGTTTAAAATGAATTATTTATATGAAATTAAAGTAATAGTGTAACATAAAATAGTGTGTATATATATATAAGTAATAGTATATGTAATACAATATTTTTATTATATTTGAAGGGTTACATTAAAGTAAATTCATAATAACACTGTAATCAATTTATTAATCCTATTATAATTCACCTAAATATACATCAAATATCAGTGACATATGTGAAGTACATTTTGGTTTACAAACAATGGTATTTATTCGCGTCGTCAAATCAATAAAACGTATCCTATCCATATAAACTGACAGACATTCAAAAGCTGCCTAACGTGATCTCGCCGGTATGTATGGCGAAGTAGTATTCACCTCTGAATTCCTCTTTTTCACGATATCCAGGCCACATGTCGGAATAGCATATGTGTATTTCCCCCGGATATTCGTTATGTCGGTATTGATTGTCCTTACGATTTTCCGAAGATGTCATCATGCTAAGTGGGTTCACACAAAATTGTTTTAATGATGTGAAGAACTGATGAAATTTATATTGACAGTCAATAGCTAAAAATATAAATGTACACGTACCTCAGATCAATTGTCCCATAATGTACATGACTTTTGCAGTCCATGTTACTTCCAGTCACCAATATGGGGCCAGAACAATTTAGTGCTCAGGTCATTCTTGATAATATAATATAGGCAATGAACCTGTAAAATGAAGACATTTATTACATTGAAACTTCATACAAAATCCAATGCCCTGAACAGGGACCAACCCCCCATAGCAGCAACAAAATTTTACATTTGTTTCCAACACTAAGTTGAACAGCGGAATCAGGAAAAGAAGCGTATACATAATGTATAATGTATGATTGCCCTCTTCTGGGTTGAGAATGGAATGAATCAATATATTTCAACCCTTACATGTTTCAAAACAAGTAGTTTCCTCATCAGGAGTCTATAACATACAAAAGTGAACTAATTTAAATGTCTATTACATTTTAGTTGTAAATCTAGCGGATGTATCCTATTGTGGTGGTACTCACGTAAATTGATATAGGATGCAGTATTGAGATGGTATGTTTGAAAATTTAGCCAATTTTTCCTATGTGATTCATTCAATTTTTTCACATTGCACAGTGTCTGAAAGCAAATCAGTGCGTTGAAGAAACCATGGCCAGAAATATGCAAAGCTTACATAATTTTCAACATTTCTCACATTGTAAAATTTTAACTCTCCAAGATTTGACACATTTCTGCATTTTAATTTTGTAATATTAACTAATCTCACCTGTCTTCGCCAATCGCTGATTGGATTAGGATCGTTTCGTTTCACGTTTGAACAATATTTTGGATGCTTTCTAATACAACACATACTTACGGATGAATATATTTATTTTAAAGTATATGACTCGATGTCCCCCAAGAAGTGTTTGTGGTGTCGGTATGTTTACCTTTAGCAGAGTGAAGGGCCGGCATTAAACGTTTCAACCCCACAGATAGCAATTTTTCTTAAGGAAACGGGGGCGCACCGAAGAAAAAAAAATGTTGCAGAACAATTTTCAGAGCGCGGCACCCTATAAGGTACCCACTTTGCCGAATAATAGGCCCTTCACTATACGTAGTACCCTGCAAGACCGCTTGCGACTCCACCGTTCATATTGGCTTCATTCCCCAGATCCTGATCTCGCATCCATTGTATAGAGATCAGTGCTCCGTCCCCTTATTCCTATGTCCATATCCGCAAAACGTGGCGGCAATCGGTCGGCGCGACAAAGTTGCGTCGCCAGCCTCCTGTGGACCGGGTTAATCTCTATCCAACTTTATCCTATACAACGTCAGTTTGTCTCGACCATTCTCAACCGTTCTGAGTTCTGACACAGACGAGGTATAGAATAGACACCGCATCTTATGGACCTTCGTGTCACACGTCTAGAAATACCGACGGAGCAGAAAACGAGGCAAGTTGGAGCGCCCTCTGCGTATGCGAACGTCAGAAGTCATAGGCCCGTATTCAAATACTGCGCTTAGGCCTCGGCTTGAGTCGGGATTACGTAAACCTGGCTCAGATGCGTAATCCGGGTTCAGATTTTTCGAGTATTCACAAACGCGGTTTAGACGTCGCGTGGAAGGGAGATCCTGGCAGTCATTGGATAATGGGCGTGGCCAAGGCGTGCCATGCGGCCAGTGCCAGCATATCGAGCTCTAAACACCATGCGTGTTGCAGTGTACGTGCTCGCCTGTGTGCGATGCTAAGGCCCTGATTGGGCATAAGCTGCGCGATCGCACACCGACATGCACATACACTGCGACACGAATGGTGTTCAGACTGTTCCGAGCTCGATATGCTGACACTGCATGCGGCTTGCTTCGCTTCGGGAAACTTCGGAATTATCCGATTTAGGACCACGAATGAGAGAAGAGTGTTGTATTATCATCAGACATGAGCCGCAGGAACTTAGTTATATAATATTCCGCATGCTGCGTAACAGTCTTGTATCAACACCACCGGCCAAATCACCCATGGGCCGCACGGAGCGCTGAGGTGTAATGCCACCAAAAAGGCGGAACATTCGAGATAGTTTTCACAGCCACGCAATTCCAATTTTAACAAGATGTGCGTTGTAATCGATGCCTTGCCGATTGATTAATTATGACAATTATTGCCAACAATCTGTCTCCGAACTGCAAGTTTCAGATTCTCCTCATCAATATTTACTTCCTGCTGGTTGTCCATGGCTGAACATTACCTGAACACTACTGAACAGTCGTGTGGACGCTTGTGGTTGTTTTTACAGATTTTGCATTACAACTAATAAAAAGCAGCATTTATTCACTCGCTCATGTACCGTTCTTCTTGTCTGAATCTCGGCTATCCAGAGAGCAAGGAATATTGCTAGAATGTTGTATAAATATTAATTTGCAATGCTAAACCTTGGAGGTGACTTCGCTGGATTATTGCAGAAATGTTGCAGCGATATTACTATGTCTGCCTCTTCGTAATTTGTAGGAATATTGCATGAATATGACACGGAATATTGCCTCAAAGTTCCAAGCATATTTTTTCAATATTACACTCTCCATATGATTCTGTTTAACATTGTAAATAATTCAAGCCAATTTATGTTATAGAATATATTATTTTGATTAATCCTCAATTATCAAGTTCTACTATAAATGTAATAATTAATAATAAATAACCTTAATTTATAAGTCTGTATTGTAATTACTATTATATTTTTGAGACTGCGACGTAACTATTGATCGAAAGGTCATTTTTGTGGTATGTTTTACACGAAAGATGTTATTAAACAATTATTACCGATTTTTGTAAAAATGCAGAAGTTTTAAGTTTTCTTTCATAAATTTGCAAATCCTCTACACCTTGTACTACTGGAACACCCTGAATGAGCTCATCATCGCGAACAATCTGTCTATTTCGAAACTGCAGTTCTCTATTCTTCTCCTCAATTTACTTCTTGCTGATTGTCCAAGGGTGAACATTACCTTAACCAACCTTAACACTGCTGAACTGCTAAACAGTCGTGTAAACGTTTGGTTATATTTTTACAGATTTGGCGCGAAAAACGGCCGTAATCCCGGCTCAAGAGGCCTTTCCAAGGCGTCTCAGGCCAGGCTTACATTTCTCGACGCCCACTCCGACCGACCTCTACACTTTTATGCGAGAAGCCTGTGTACCCGTGTAACAACACGGTGGCCGGGGCTTAATCGGAGTGGGGGCACGCAAATGTAATCCTGGTTTGAGAATCTGATCCAAGCCAGGTTTCTGAACCCGGATTACGCGACTGAGCCAGGTTTACGTAATCCCGACTCAAGCCGAGGCCTAAGCGCAGTATTTGAATACGGGCCTATGACTTCTGCCGTTCGCATACGCTGAGGGCGCTCCAACTTGCCTCGTTTTCTGCTCCGTCGGTATTTCTAGACGTGTGACGCGAAGGTCCATAAGATGCGGTGTCTATTCTATACCTCGTCTGTGTCAGAACTCAGAACGGTTGAGAATGGTCGAGACAAACTGACGTTGTATAGGATAAAGTTGGATAGAGATTAACCCGGTTCACAGGAGGCTAGCGACGCAACTTTGTCGCGCCGACCGATTGCCGCCACGTGTTGCGGATATGGACATAGGAATAAGGGGACGGAGCACTGATCTCTATACAATGGATGCGAGATCAGGATCTGGGGAATGAAGCCAATATGAACGGTGGAGTCGCAAGCGGTCTTGCAGGGTACTACGTATAGTGAAGGGCCTATTATTCGGCAAAGTGGGTACCTTATAGAGTGCCGCGCTCTGAAAATTGTTCTGCAACATTTTTTTTTCTTCGGTGCGCCCCCGTTTCCTTAAGAAAAATTGCTATCTGTGGGGTTGAAACGTTTAATGCCGGCCCTTCACTCTGCTAAAGGTAAACATACCGACACCACAAACACTTCTTGGGAGACATCGAGTCATATACTTTAACATAAATATATTCATCCGTAAGTATGTGTTGTATTAGAAAGCATCCAAAATATTGTTCAAACGTGAAACGAAACGATCCTAATCCAATCAGCGATTGGCGAAGACAGGTGAGATTAGTTAATATTACAAAATTAAAATGCAGAAATGTGTCAAATCTTGGAGAGTTAAAATTTTACAATGTGAGAAATGTTGAAAATTATGTAAGCTTTGCATATTTCTGGCCATGGTTTCTTCAACGCACTGATTTGCTTTCAGACACTGTGCAATGTGAAAAAATTGAATGAATCACATAGGAAAAATTGGTTATATTTTCAAACATACCATCTCAATACTGCATCCTATATCAATTTACGTGAGTACCACCACAATAGGATACATCCGCTAGATCTACAACTAAAATGTAATGGACATTTACATTAGTTCACTTTTGTATGTTATGGACTCCTGATGAGGAAACTAATTGTTTTGAAACATGTAAGGGTTGAAATATATTGATTCATTCCATTCTCAACCCAGAAGAGGACAATCCTACATTAAACATTATGTATATGATTCTTTTCCTGATTCCGCTGTTCAACTTGGTGTTGGAAACAAATGTAAAATTTTGTTGCTGCTATTGTAAATGAATTCCCCGCAGCTCGGCTGGGTGGAAGTTCGTTTCGGACAATCGCAATTACACTAGGATATTCAAATAAACTGCACTAACTGTTTTACAACTCCCAACAAGGGCTTTTATTCTATCCTGCTCAACTACACTCTCGAAGGCAAGATCGCTCCGTCTTGTCCCCCTTCTCGATGGAGAGTGCTCTTCCCGCCGCGGTTCTCTGCCTCTCCTTCCCTGGGTGTCCGCTGGAGGCGCTGCGAGTGGCCACTAGGTCGCGTCATTTGGACAAGTCCGTGTACTAGTGACACTAGTAACCTCGGCGTCTAGGTAATTTCCTACAGCTCGACCATCCTGACCTTCGACTTCGTCCCTGGAGTCATGACTACTTTTTGCCCACGGTTTAAGACGATCGCATGACAAAATTGTATTCAACGGTCTCGCCGTTATGTTAAAACCGGGTACATCGGTGACAACATACCTGTTGTTACCTAATACTTTATCTATTTTATACGGACCCTTATAATTAGCTTTTAACTTATTACTAATTCCTATCGTCGGTCTCGTGTTCCGTACTAAAACATAATCCCCTTTTTGATATTGGGTTGGAACACGGTGTTTCTTATCTACATACATCTTATTATACTCGCGAATCTTTTCTGAGGCCTCTTGGGCAGTAACTCTACTTTCATCTCTTTCATTCCCTAAATTACTATCTATCTTTGACCATTCTTTTGTAAATTCCGCTAACGGAAAATCGGTGTGACTCCGTTGATCATAGCCCAACATCAATTTTGAGGGGGTTGATTTAACCGCTGAATGGTACGTATTATTAACAATATATTGCATTTGCCCCAACAGGCCCTTCCAATCCTCGGGAGCCTCAATTAGTTTCGCCAACGAGGATTTCAAAAATCTATTCACTCGCTCGGCGATTCCATTGGCCCAAGGTGCGGCAACTGCTACTTTTCTATGCTTCATATTTAAATCTTTAACAAAACTAAAAAATTCATTGGACGTAAACGCCGTCCCTCGATCCGTTATAACCTCACCAGGTTTTCCAAACGTGTTAAAAAGAAATTCTAAGTTGCAGATGACCTCTTTTGAGCCAGTGGACTTTGTTGGAAATAGCCAAGTGAAGCGAGTGAACGGATCAATGACTACCAGAATATGCTTGTAGCCATCTCTGGTTTCCTGAAGCGGGCCAAAATGATCAAGATGGAGCATTTCGAGTGGTCCTTTTGGTGGAGGATACAAACTAATTTCGCCTTCTGCGCTGTGGCAGGAATTATTACTCATTAGACAGGTTAAACAGTTTTCAATATATTCAGCGATCTTCCTCCTCATTGAGGGAAACCAAAAGTTCTTTTCTATTCCTCTAAAGGTTTTCTCCACTCCGCAATGAGCCATCTCGTCATGGTGTGCCCTCAACAAGTTAACCACCATAGTTTCAGGTACGACAAATTTCAGGTTGTCCTTATCTTTCTTATAAACTAAACCGTCCACGAGAGCAAACTTATTATTATCTCTTATTTCTAACTCTGAACATAATTCTTTTATTCTAGTATCTGCCAGCTGCTTAAATTCTAACTCCCTTTCTAATGGGAGTGCATTTACGTATCCGACACTACGGCTTAATGCATCTACGTGTGCCATCCGTTTCCCGTGTCTATGGAGAACTTTAAAATGGTAGTTCTGCAATACGAGGGTCCATCGAGCAATTCTTGGATTTAAGTTCGCTCTGTTTACCGCATACACCAGCGCATTACAGTCAGTGACTATTGAGAACTCGAGGCCATACAGGTATAAATGGAATCTCTCTACTGCTTTTACAATCGCTAACATCTCCAGCTCAAAGCTGTGCCACTTAGACTCTGTTTCGTTTGTTGTTCGACTGAAGTACGCTACAGGGGACCACATATTGTTCTTCTGTTTTTGCAGAAGGATTGCCCCCAGACCCAGGCTACACGCGTCTGTATGTAGCTCCGTCTCAGCTGTGGGGTCATACAGGCGGAGTACAGGGTACGCTGTTAACTCTTCTTTAAGTATTCGAAAGGATTCTACGCACGAGCTGTCAAACTTAAACGGTACTGTCTTTTTTACTAATTCCTGTAGTGGTTTAGCCTTTAGCGCACAGTCTTTCACGAATTTCCTAAAATAACTGGTTAAACCTAGAAATCTTTGCACTTCGTGCTGGTTTTTGGGCTGGTTAAAGTTCTTTACTGCTTGGGTATGCCTATCACTCAATGTAATACCTTTGGATGACACTATGTACCCCAGAAACTCGATTTTCTTCCTTAAGAATTGGCATTTCGTATAATTCAACTCGAATCCGTACCTTTTGAGGATTGTTAATACCTCCCGTAAATTTTCAATATTTTCGTCCGCGGTGTCTGTAGGAATCAAAAGGTCATCCATGTACACAAGAATCTTGTCGTTTCTTATAAGGGGGCTAAGGACTTGTATTATCCGTTTCTGAAATTCAGCCGGCGCTTCACAATACCCAAACGGGAGCCGGGTGTATTCAAATTGACCGTCCGGGGTCGCAAAAGAAAAATACTTGGTGTCGTCCTTATGCACCTTAATCTGGTGAAAACTATCTTTTAAATCTAATAACGAAAAAACTGCTTTATTTCCCAACCTTAACAAACAATCTTCAATCAGGGGGAAGGGGTACTTTTGTCTTTCTACTCTACTATTTAAGGGTCGCAAATCTACGCACAGCCTTACTTGGCCGCTCTTTTTCCTTACAGGCACTACCCTGGCGCAATACGGGGAAACGCTAGACTGTATTATACCTCGCTCCAACAGATCATCAGTAATTTGCCGTATTTGTATACGTTCGGAATAGGCAAATCTGCGCGGGGCGTATGCGTAAACAGAGGTATCTCGAAGTCTTACCCGTACTTCGTAGCCGTCCTCTATCGGGGTAATGTTTTCCTTTTCTGTTTCCAGAATAACGTTCTTCAACCGTCCCGTGATGTTGTCGTCGAAATCAGTCCGGCATTGCTCGATTACCCTCCGCAGCGGTTCTTGCGGAAATTCGTCTTCGACACATAGCGGCAAGAATGTAAACAGATTCACGCGTTCTTGTTCACCTTCCATTGAGGGCCTGTAAACCATCGTAAGCTTTTTTTTATATAAGAAATCTCGACCGAGTATTATATCTCCTTGGAAGGTGTTTTCGCCTAATACATGGAAATCTGTTTCGTATACCGCATTTCTCATGGGACGCAAGGATATTTCGGCCTTTACCAAACCCGAGATTCTGATCGGCTCTTTGTTTAAATTTAACCATTTTTGATCTACGGGTTCCAGCGACTCAACAAACGGTTTTACATGGTTATTATAGACATCGCCGTTTATAAACGAAACGGGGCTGCCCGTGTCAATCAGAGCTAACAATTTAAATTTCTCTCCGCAAAGAGTATCGACTTCTACGAAAGGGCTACTTAACTCAAGGCTGTCTCTCGGAGCTTCGATCGTTGCCACGGTATTAGATGCTGACGGTCTAGCGGGTGTGTTTCCTCCGGTCCACGGGCGCGATGTGTTGTCTGACTGAGGTACTGGCCGGTTCCGATTCCTCAAAGCAGGAAAGTCAAAACGGCGGTGCCCTTTCTGTTTGCAGAAAAAGCAAATTGGTTCGGCCCGGCACTCTCGGAGCGGATGACCCTTTCTCCCACAGTTCCGGCAGGCTTCATCCCTTGGCTTCGCCACGGACGGTTTGGGGGTTGTTCTCCTCTCCTCCTCCGCTACGGCCTCTGACGCACCCCTCATCATTTCTAGGAACTCACTCAACGAACGTGCTCTGCTGTACAACGCCATGGCCTTCAAGGGGCTTTGATTAATCCCTCCGATGAGAAGATTGATCGAGTCTTCCTCCGACAGCTGTAAGCGATGCATCAACGCTAATTTATCCATCGCGTACTGGTCGAACGATTCGGTCCGCGGATTCCATTTTCTCGCTTCGATCTTCTCCATCGCCTTATAGAAGGGGACCTTCCTGTCGAAGATCTTCGTGATCTCTCGGTGAAGAGCTCTCCAAGATTCCAGCGCCTCGCCGGTTTGGATGTTGTACCATCGGCGGGCGTTTCCCGTTAGCCTGCTGGAGGCTGCTAATAACGTGGTACCGTCTGGGGCTCCGTGGATTCGGGCTACTCTTTCCACTCTCTGAGTCCAGAGGTGAACATTTTCGTCGTCCCCGCCGGCAAACTCTGGGATCTGCGACGCTATTAATGATACCGAATTCATTGCCAGCCCTGTTTCCGCTGTCCTCGGAGGAGCGGATCCGACATGCGACGTGGAGGATGTCGTCATATTATGGCCCTCCAACGAGACCTCGTTCGTGGCCGACGGTACGGGTCTCTCTTGTGATGTGGTTGGAGGCGCCGCTAAGGGCTCTCTACTATTGACCAGTAACAACTGCACTAACTGGGAAAATTGCTGCTGCTGCTGAGCAAACTGCCGCTGCTGCTGCGTAAGAACTGACGACACGGACACTAATACCTTAGACAGCATTCTTCCGTGTATCACCTCATCGTCGACCTTCGGTGAGGGCGGGCGTTCTTCACGCATTCGGGACGGATTCTCCGCTTCCAGTCCTCCCGCCGGTTCCATCAGATTCACTGTCGGACCGTATTTTTGTAAATGCGCCACTATCACATTAACCATTTGGTCCTTGTCCGCAGATATGGGTAGCAGATACGCCTGGGCTTCCTCTTGCAGTCGTTCCAGGGTCATCTCTTCAAGTCTTGCCCGGCTCATTCTGGATCCTGACTTTTCTTTTTCTTTTTTTTTTTTTTAAAAACGCGACCGGGTGCGTGTGTAATCCCACTTCTGACGCTGTAAATGAATTCCCCGCAGCTCGGCTGGGTGGAAGTTCGTTTCGGACAATCGCAATTACACTAGGATATTCAAATAAACTGCACTAACTGTTTTACAACTCCCAACAAGGGCTTTTATTCTATCCTGCTCAACTACACTCTCGAAGGCAAGCTCGCTCCGTCTTGTCCCCCTTCTCGATGGAGAGTGCTCTTCCCGCCGCGGTTCTCTGCCTCTCCTTCCCTGGGTGTCCGCTGGAGGCGCTGCGAGTGGCCACTAGGTCGCGTCATTTGGACAAGTCCGTGTACTAGTGACACTAGTAACCTCGGCGTCTAGGTAATTTCCTACACTATGGTGGGTTGGTCCCTGTTCAGGGCATTGGATTTGGTATGAAGTTTCAATGTAATAAATGTGTTCATTTTACAGGTTCATTGCCTATATTATATTATCAAGAATGACCTGAGCACTAAATTGTTCTGGCCCCATATTGGTGACTGGAAGTAACATGGACTGCAAAAGTCATGTACATTATGAGACAATTGATCTGAGGTACGTGTACATTTATATTTTTAGCTATTGACTGTCAATATAAATTTTATCAGTTCTTCACATTATTAAAACAATTTTGTATGAACCCACTTAGCATGATGACATCTTCGGAAAATCGTAAGGACAATCAATACCGACATAACGAATATCCGGGGGAAATACACATATGCTATTCCGACATGTGGCCTGGATATCGTGAGGAAAAGGAATTCAGAGGTGAATACTACTTCGCCATACATACAGGCGAGATCACGTTAGGCAGCTTTTGAATGTCTGTCAGTTTATATGGATACGATACGTTTTATTGATTTGACGACGCGAATAAATACCATTGTTTGTAAACCAAAATGTACTTCACATATGTCACTGATATTTGATGTATATTTAGGTGAATTATAATAGGATTAATAAATTGATTACAGTGTTATTATGAATTTACTTTAATGTAACCCTTCAAATATAATAAAAATATCGTATTACATATACTATTACTTATATATATATATATATATACACACTATTTTATGTTACACTATTACTTTAATTTCATATAAATAATTCATTTTAAACCTGCGTTATTGTGTATAATGGCACGTAAATATAATAAAAATTACCGTTTTATATATACTATTTCTTGTATATATTGTTACGGACGTGAAGGCGCGAAGAACACCACGGCGAAGACACAAACCCTATATTGATTATGTTATAATGTTAATTAGTTCTATCGATTTTATGACGTTCGAATGTTATTGTTGTTGGTAACCAAACCAAGGAGTCTGCATCTGGTCTTGATACCAGACGGACGTGATATATTAAATCGTTGTCGTTGATAATCCTGGTACGTTGAAATGTCTCGCCCGCGTCCACGTAACATTGGTGTCAGAAGTGGGATAAGCACGAGGATGCGAACGAGAAGAAGAGAGACAGAAATAGAAATCGACAATCCTGGAAGCGGCAATGAAATTGACGATGCGGTTGGAAGTCGACGGTTGCCGAGGCCAGCAGCGGAGGCGGAAAAGGCTACGGGGGACCCGATGGCATCGGTACAGGCGATGTTGGAGCGCCTGGAGGAGAAAATGCGCGCGGGACAGGAGCTGTTCCAGGAGGGACTTCGCATGCAGGCAGAAGATGCTCGCCGACGAGAGGACGACCTCCGGAAGCGACTGCAGGATGTCGATGACAGTTACAACGCCAGGATGGAACAACTGACAAATAGCCTGGATAATATGACAAACATTAATAATTTTGTGCGCGGTAACGGAGCGAGTGCGCCTTCGACCGATGAGTTGAATTTCAATCCGCGAGTGAATTTTGGTTTTTCATTATTGCCAACAAAATTTAATGGAGAGAATTGGGAGGAATTTTTGGCATAATTCGAATCTATCGCGCGAGTTAACGGTTGGCGCGATGAAGCGAAAGCTGCCGCGCTACTTAACTCCTTGGTAGGGCCCGCTCGTTCTGTGCTAACAACTTTGGAGGACAGATACCGATTAGACTTCGGAAAGCTGAGAGCTGCTTTGCAAAGACGATTTGCAAAGCAGGGATCGGCTCCGATGCATTATCTGAAATTTCAGGGCTAGCACAAAAGCCGGGGCAAGGGATCCCCGAATTGGCAGGCGAAATAGAAAAGTTGGCATTATTAGCTTTGCCGGATTGTCCTTTGGAAGTGCGCGAGAGATTGGCCGTTTCCCAATTTATCAGCGCGATCGAGAATATAGACATTAAAAAACAATTGTACTTACAAAAATTTGAAAAATTCGAGGAAGTAGTACAAAAGGCAATTGAAATACAGCAAATTGAAGATTTATATAAAGAAAGAGTACGAAGAGATCAGGATTATGCTCGCGTTAACGTTTCGATTGCGGGTAGAAACAAGGAAAGAGTTTATGACGGTGAATTCGAAAAACGAGAAAGGAGAGATAACGCGCAAAATCGAGGTCTGAAATCATGTAGAAAATTGACTTGCTGGAAATGCGGGAAAGAAGGCCACACACAGTTTCAGTGTGAGCAAAATTTAGCAAAGAAAGCGAAATATAATGACAGAAACGCAAAAAACGAATAAGGTTTAAATTTAGGGAGGGAAATTTAAATCAAAATTTGAAAGCCTCCAGAATTGTGAATGTGGACCCTTCTACACATGAGTCTGGAGTCAGTGTAGGGAAAAATCAGTTCAATTTAATGTTTCTGCTTCAAATAATTTCGGTAATTTGTGGTTTTGTGAAAAGAAGTGCGGGGATATTAAAAAAATCTAGTCAAGGGATCTATACTAGAATTTGTAAAGTCATCTCGGGAAACATTTCGAAAAAACCCACTACTACCGGTCTGTATGTAGAAGGATCCATTGATGGGAAACCATCAAATTTCCTTGTGGATACGGGATCCTCAGTCACACTCATACACAAGAGTGAAGTTGCTGAGTTTGATAATTCAAAATTGACAGGCACTAACAGAAGGTTACTAGGGGTAGAGGGAAACGATATTTCGAAAATTATTCTTGGAAGAAAAGAATTTAACTTTAATTTCGGCGAAACGGGAGTTAAGCACGAAGCGTACGTGGCCGAAATTAATGAAAAAGGGATACTAGGACTGGATCTTTTGATGAAGATTATACACGGCAATAGATTAGCAAAATACGAAGGAACCAAGGTACTAGGATGGTACAAGAAAGAAGAACGATAGGACACAAGGACATCGCATGACGCAGCACCACTGACAAGGAGTCAAGACAGCAGTGCGCCGCTATGCTTACTCTCCCGTGGAGCATTGTAAAAAAATAGGGGAGGATGGGTATAGTGTGAGGTTTGAGGGTTCCGTAAGATTTAATCTTGGATATTATTCTAAATACGGGAAGTTCTTTGTCGTTCCGTTTTATTTTCAGAAGGAAGAATCATCTTCCATCTGCTCCCGTTTGAATTGTTTGTTCATGTTCCGGCGGTTGCAAGTGTTCGGGTTTGAAGTTACTAAGATGCGTTTACTAAGATGTCCGCCTAAGTGATGCGGTCATCTCGCCCAGGGTTTTTGGCATGGTTTTCCCTTGGGACCGTGAGCAAATGCTGGGATGACATTTTTGGTTCAGGAGGAGCCATCGCTGCTTACACCTGAGAGTGCCTTTTCCTGAAACGAAGCATCTGAAGATCTCGCGATAATATACGGCCGGGACGTCCGCTATCGTCGAGGGGAGGCAGTGTTACGGACGTGAAGGCGCGAAGAACACCACGGCGAAGACACAAACCCTATATTGATTATGTGTCATGTTATAATGTTAATTAGTTCTATCGATTTTATAACGTTCGAATGTTATTGTTGTTGGTAACCAAACCAAGGAGTCTGCATCTGGTCTTTATACCAGACGGACGTGATATATTAAATCGTTGTCGTTGATAATCCTGGTACGTTGAAATGTCTCGCCCGCGTCCACGTAACAATATATACACACTATTTTATGTTACACTATTACTTCAATTTCATATAAATGATTTATTTTAAACGTGCGTTATTGTGTATAATGTGCACGTCGCGAGTCCAATGATTTGGAAACCAACGTATATATATTCCTAGTAACTTTTGTAGTTCCCTGCAAGACCGCTTGCGAATCCACCATTCAATTGGCTACATTGAACTATAGAATACCTGGAATGTGCACGGGTGCAGGAACAGCCGCGCCTCGCTGTTAGAGAGAGAAGAAAGATATTTTGGTATTCTGTCTCACTCTTACCACTGGACCTTTGGGACATACAGTCGATTTGCGCCGTTCGACGTAAGTTCCACAGAGATTTGACTAGATATGACCGGTTCGAAAAGAGTTGCTCTCTTCTATTTACATATTTCAGTAGGTGATGTCAGTATGTCACAGAAATTAATGTATATGATCACAAAATAAAGTAAAAAATATTATCAAACGCATTCAAATTACACATGATTTTTTGTTTTAGAGGTAGTGAAGGTTAATTGTTAATACATATCGAAATTGCTTTCCTTTGGGAATTGTTCATGCTGGATGTAAAAATATAATACTTGCTCATTTTTTGTTTTTTTTTCCAAATGGACATAGACATAAATAAAATAAATATTACAATAATTTTGATTGATATTATTAATTTTGTTTGAGAAAGTATCCTATTTAACAGACTTCAAAAATGCACTGAAAAATATAAAATAATGTTCGATTTTTGAAGTCGGTGTTACTTTTTTTTAATTTTTCTGTGCGTTTGAAAGTAGTGTTTCCTCGTTCAGGTTCACCCATTAACATTTATTTAGGAATAAAATAATATATATACTGGTAATTAACAAGTTTCACATGCTATTGCCACAGTCAGAAATTGTAATAGATGCCTGATTGATTATACACAGTTGGAATTATCTCTCTGTATACAAATTGCAAATTATGAAACATATGTAGTCTATATTTCTTGTATGGGAACAGTTTTTCTTCAAACACATTCTGTTTTTATTACGACTTACCATAAACCCTTTTATCATAGAAGCAACAAAAGGGTAGTACAGCAAAGATAGTTCAGTTCCGTATATTTTAACGGCGTACACAACATTATTGAAAGGGTAGTACAGGTAACAAAGGACAGAATAGTATTAAATGCCGAACCAAGTCTTCCATCGTTTTTAATCTATTGTTGCGTCGCTGCAACCGCTTCTGTAGCACTCTTACTTTTTTACGCAAAGTTACCATTTTATCCTGTCTGCTTAAAATCCAGGATGATGTTTGTGTGCCAATGTCCTGTGATCTTCTGTTGATTGCAGGTCCTGACTGTAAAGATAAATTCTACCTTGAATATGACACACTTGATACTATTAACATTTTACAAAATATGAATGAAAGATCATAAAACAAAACATAATAACATACATGCAACTTTTCAGCATGCAACACATCATCATTAGAAGAGCAGTTCTGGTGAAGTGTGACATTTGTATCACAGCTGGTATTTGCAGCTTCTATTATCTATAATATAATATAAATTTATAACAGTTTCTCAATTTACACTTATAAACACACATGCCTTATATTACTGGCGCGGTCCTATTTAGTATGTCATACAACCTACCATTTCGTTATCGGTATCCTCAATATTTGTTGAATATTTGCTGGGTCCTGCATGCAAATTTTGTATGATACCTGTACTCGTTGAAGTTTGAACCTAAATCAATCATGGTGCCTTGTGATTACAGTAATAATACAATTGTACTTACATCGTTAACATATTTGAAACACTTTAACTCTCGGACACCCGACTGAAAAAAGGAGACACGCAATCCCACGTCATTCTGACCAATCCTGCAGGACGGCAACCCGACATTTTATTTGTATAAATTTATGTGAGACGAGAACCGCAAAGTAAATTCAACGCGTTATAAAATACTAACGACCATGTCGCAGAAAATTTTATAAATTTTGCTCGAAAGAAGTTGTGAACAATTTATAAACAAATTGTCAACGTTTAAAATATATTGCAATGTCGCGAAAATATACGTAGACGAATGTTACGTCCTCCGTTTTTCGGCACCCTGCGTACACCGGGTATACCGGTGATCGGAAGACAGACGAAGTGACCGGACCGTTAAGAGATTTGACGTGTCAGCGGAGCGGACGCTGAGACGTCGCACGCGCCTAAATATACTCGGTGTCCTGGTTTGACACTAAACCTACGTGTATTCTCGCGTCCGAATGGTTACGGCACAGGCGATGTCGGCGTAGCTGGTGGTGACTCGGAATTACACCAACCCAAGAATCTATTCGCGTCCGAATGGTTACGGCACAGGCAATGTGGGCGTAGCTGGTGACTCGGAATTACACCAACCCAAGAGTCTACTCGCTTCCGAATGGTTACGGCACAGGCAATGTCGGCGTAGCTGGTGACTCGGAATTACACCAACCCAAGAATCTACTCGCGTCCGAATGGTTACGGCACAGGCAATGTCGGCGTAGCTGGTGAATCGGAATTACACCAACCCAAGAATCTATTCGCGTCCGAATGGTTACGGCACAGGCAATGTGGGCGTACCTGGTGACTCGGAATTACACCAACCCAAGAATCTATTCGCGTCCGAATGGTTACGGCACAGGCAATGTGGGCGTAGCTGGTGACTCGGAATTACACCAACCCAAGAATCTACTCGCGTTCGTGCGGGTTACTTAATCTATGATTTCGACATCCGAATCTTCGCAGATCTCAGTTACCACGATAGTAGACGGTACGATTTCCAGTTCTAGAGGTTCGAAGTAGACCGTGAACTGATCTTTCCCTAGGGGTAGCTCGAACGGACAAGGCTGTTCTGGAGAGGTCCAGGCCGGTGGCGCGTGCTGTTCGGGGTGCGGGTAGGTAGGCGGAAGGGAATTCGCGGATTCGCTCGCTGTTTGTCGGGGTAGCTGCGACCGATACAAGCGAGCAGCGGCGCGACGTGCCCTGATCTTTACTCCGGCCCGTCGATGTCCTCTATAATCCTCACGCGGCAGGGGTCGCCGGGGTGCTCTCTGGTTATGGGTTTGAGTGAGAGAATAGTTGCGATCCGTGGGTATGACCACTGGGCTCAGGCCCGAACCGTGGTGTGCCGACAGTGGTTGAGGAGCCACGGTGGTAGCGAGGGGGCCCGGCAGCGAGCCAACGAAACCTGTGAGCTGAAGTCGCAGCAAAAGAGTTGCTGAGGGGTTACCGGAACTCAGAGGTTCGACAGTGCCCACGGAATTTCCCGTGAGACGACTCAGGCACAGGCTCGAAGGCGGCAGCAAGGACCACTCGATTTATGCGCACGGCGGTTTCGGTATCGCGGGAAGAAAAGGGGTGAGATCCCCTGTCTAATTACACTCAGAGAACACTCCCATAACCAAGTTTTACGCGGGTGTACGTGTAGTGTTGCGAGGATGGGTGTGCAATAGGTGACTCACGAGATTGTGTACATGGTGTTTATTAATTGATCGAACCCTACAATTTAGAGTAGAACGGCTCCACTTCGTTATCGCGACCGGAGAATCGGAGATCGAGACTAGACGCAGTGTCTCGATCACGCAGTTTGCTTATAATTAGCTGAATTTCGGAGGGTTCACCACGCTGGTGGCTTAGAGCGGTCCAGATTACAACGTTTAGTTGGTTACACAAACCTGGTGTTGCCTGGCGAGATGCAGGAACAATGGCACTGATTTTAACGTATTGCTTATTCGCTTGGAGTTAACTTGATTCTATTCTTTACACTTGAAAGATTACTGGAGGTGAACGCTAAGTCGGGTGTTAGGCTTCGCACCCGCGCTTGAATTCTTGAGTATGAACAACGGTGCTATTCGGAGCACTTCACGCACTGAATTGAATTGAAGTTAAATAATTCGCAAGTGACGGTCGTAGGTAAGAGCGCGCGTATTAACACTTGTCGTAATCAAAAGAGCGCGTACAGGTGCTTTTCGTGACCAAGAGTGTCGTAGCGACCAAGAGTGCGCGTACAGGTATTTGCCGTAACCAAGAGTGTCCGAAGAGGGTCTCGTACTGCCCAATATAGACGCCGTGCTCCGCTGAGCGGCATTCGCATGCTGACACTGCATCAGCGTTGTATCCTGGGAACGGCGCGACAGGTGCCTTTCCCAGGACTTAATCGTACGTGTCTTATCTTAAATAAGGGTCCGTGAGAACCGTGCTACATTCCTAAAGTTAGATTAGAGCAAATCTTAGAACTATCGAGCGAACGGGAGACTGCGGCGAGAACGATCGATTAGTTATTCTTGAATAATTTAGGAAAGCAAAAAATTGCGGCGGGTGGAGGAGGCAGGACGTAACAATTGATTCCTTCGTAGGCGAGAAAGAGTGTTGTGGAATTAACGCAAAAACATGAAATAATGATTCCCTCGCGGACATGCACCAAACCTATCCTCATATATCCTTTACCTTTACCCATGCCCATGCCCACGCCCACGCCCATAGAAACTGTAATAGTACAAACATTCATCTGAATAGGCATTATACTCAAATGAGCAGTGGCGTGACTTCAATGCTTTTGATGCTGACAACAACATGTTCAGGAAACCTCAGCTGTTGGGAGGAAATGTTATAGATGGTTTTTATTACATTTTGTACCACGAAAGATATTACTTTTTTCGTTGTAGTACAATAATGGTACTTTAGAAGCACATGTGATTAAAAAATAATTACCAATTTTTTCTAAAATTCAGTCTGTTCAAGTTTGGGCTCAAACGAGGCCAAATCATCCATACTTTGCACTATGGGAACCCGCTGCAATTCATTTTCGGATGTTTCGTCCTCATCAACTTCGGCATTTTAATTTTTGGACTCCAACAAAAAATCGACTTTTGTGTTCAGATCCTTTATTTGTAAAGATATCGTAGACAGCATTTTGTAAACACATTTTGAAATCCTAAAATATGGAAAACAGAAGGTAGAAGCATTGATATGAATGGTTTATTTGTTTTATTTACCAATTTCTAAGGTGTATGGATGATGCTCCCAGTCTCCACAGGCACTGCCTTGAGCTGCAATAGTTTCAGTAGCTAAGGGACATTAGAAAAATATGAGAAACATTTGCAATAATCATGATTATTATGAATACACTCCGATAATATGAAGCTTACCTCCATGGCTATGTAAACAGTGGTAGGGGGTTCATTCTCATCATATGCAATGAACGTCAAACCCCCAGGTGTTGATGAATCGAATAAGGGTTCAAGCAATACAGGTGTAATTAGTAAATTGGTTAATGTACTCTCCGCTCGTCTGTGAATGTGTCGTCATATGTTGATTTTTTCTTGGGTTTTTAAATATGGACTCCATACTCTCATCTTCCGAGGATATGACCCTTTTAACCTTAGCCCTCCTTCGGTTTTTTAAGGCCGCAGCTAACTCATATTCCAAGAGCTCATCCGAATAGAAAACATCAGATGTGTCCTGTGCCTCATTTAATTTTTCTTGGGCCCATACTCAATCATCTACAAAGTATATAATTGTTTATTATTATGACATCGAAAGGTCTTCTAGGTATAAAAAATATAGACATCTATATTATATATAAACACATACACACATTATTAATAATATCCACTATACATACCTGTCGACCCAAAGCAACGCTAATAACTGCACAATCCTCTCACGAGGTTTGAGATAAAGCCTCGGAAATTATTAATTTCTCTAATTTGTTCAGCGACTTGACGTGGCCTGGCCATTTGCTTACACTTTTGTTGGCATTTAACCAACAGGTTGGAATCACTTGCAACCCATTGCTCAATTCCACGATACAATATTTTTCTTCTATTACTTGTCGATGGAAGACGTGAGATACGTCAAAAGTCAAAACTACTTGGACAGGGTATACATCTGGTCAGCTTCTCCCTTCGGCCAACGGAGGCGCTTGCGAGCAAATCAACACTGCACGATAGCCGATTCTGAAATTGTTAATTACGGGCAAATTATGATTTCGTAAACTCCGAAATCGATACAGCAGCTTGCGAAAAATATTCGTAAACGACTGAGACCGTTACACATAAGATACGTCAAAATTATTTCGCCAAGTTCCGCATCTGGTCAGCTTCTGCTTTCGGCCACTGGCGGCGCTTGCAAGACCTACATTACCCGATTCTCGAAATTGTTAATTACGGCCAAACTACGATTTCGTTAACTCCGAAATCGATACAGCTGCTTGCAAAAACTATTCGTAAACGATTGAGACCGTTAGAGATGGGATACATCAAAATTATTTCGTTACTCTATGTCCGAAGTGCGTTTCTCTCCTCGGCCAACGGCGGCGCTTGCGAGCTGCACGTTAGCCGATCCTGAAATTGTTAATTACGGCCAAAATACGATTTCGTAAACTCCGAAATCGATACAGCTGCTTGCGAAAACTATTCGTAAACGATTTAGACCGTTAGAGATGAGATACATCAAAATTATTTCGTTACTCTATGGCCCGTATTCAAATACTGCGCTTAGGCCTCGGCTAGAGTCGGGATTACGTAAACCTGGCTCAGACGCGTAATCTGGGTTCAGAAACCTTTCTTGGATCAGATTCTCAAACCAGGATTACATTTGCGTGCCCCCACTCCGATTAAGCCCCGCCCACCGTGTTGTTACACGGGTACACAGGCTTCTCGCATAAAAGTGTAGAGGTCGGTCGGAGTGGGGGTCGAGAAATATAAGCATGGCCTTAGACGCCTTGGAAAGGCCTCTTGAGCCGGGATTACGGCCGTTTTTCGCGCCAAATCTGTAAAAATATAACCAAACGTTTACACGACTGTTTAGCAGTTCAGCAGTGTTAAGGTTGGTTAAGGTAATGTTCACCCATGGACAATCAGCAAGAAGTAAATTGAGGAGAAGAATTGAGAACTGCAGTTTCGAAATAGACAGATTGTTCGCGATGATGAGCTCATTCAGGGTGTTCCAGTAGTACAAAGTGTAGAGGATTTGCAAATTTATGAAAGAAAACTTAAAACTTCTGCATTTTTACAAAAATCGGTAATAATTGTTTAATAACATCTTTCGTGTAAAACATACTACAAAAATGACCTTTCGATCAATAGTTACGTCGCAGTCTCAAAAATATAATAGTAATTACAATAAAGACTTATAAGTTAAGGTTATTTATTATTTATTATTACATTTATAGTAGAACTTGATAATTGAGGATTAATAAAAATAATATATTCTATAACATAAATTGGCTTGAATTATTTACAAAGTTATACAGAATCATTTGGAGAGTGTAATATTGAATAAATATTCTTGGAACTTTGAGGCAATATTCCGTGTCATATTCATGCAATTGTCACATACGGACTGTCCGTTTTTCTCCGTTCCCACGGTTTCAACGTAGCCTCGTCTTGGAGTCCCTACCGCCCTTGTTTAGATAAGTAAGATGGTACGTTCTGGCAGTGGGAGCAGTTCTCCCACTAACTTCACCTATCTTCATCTCTCTCAGACACACGCATTTTCTTCAAGATTTCGGGTATAAAAAGGCGAGCTGCAGCGAGCTCAACTGCAGTCTTACCACGGGAGACAACTCTGAAAAGTCGAGCCGTAGTCTATTGACTACTCGGGTTTCACGTTCATCTCTCAAGTACTGTCAGCAAGATCGGGCTCAAGTTCCCTTTCGAGCAAAATTCTAGAGTCAACTCTATTGAGCACTCTGTAGCAAGCGAGCCTAACTTCTTGCAATATAAAAGTAGAGTCCATTTTGTTCAAAACTCTCTGCCAGAACGGGTACTAGTCCCCTTCGGAGCAAATATAGTATAAGAAACTATTCGCCTAGCATTGTCAGCTAGTAGTTTGTAAGTAATTCTAATTTCAATTTCAATTCAATCGTTTAACACTCTTTCATTGTATATATTTTTACATCTTACAATATACCCAATTAACTATAGTAATTGTGCAACTTCATACCAAATTCATTACATTCCAAAATAACTCTTAAATTCGTGATAGATTAGAGAACCCACAGATTCTCCACAACCGCTCGAGGAGAATCAATTACGAGTCAATATTTCCCTTAAACCTTTACCAGTATCCTCCGAGTGTAGGCCACCCAACGTATTCCCGTTGCGGCGCATGCGCTCCTGAGGTCCTTCTCTGCAAAGAACTTTATTCCACTCCGAGTGTAGGCCACCCAACGTATTCCCGTTGCGGCGCATGCACTCCGAGTTCCTTTACTATTTCACTCTCCGAGTGTAGGCCACCCAACGTATTCCCGTTGCGGCGCATGCACTCCTGAGGTCCTTCTCTGCAAAGAACTCTATTCCACTCCGAGTGTAGGCCACACAACGTATTCCCGTTGCGGCGCATACACTCCGAGTTCCTTACAATTCTCCACTCCGAGTGTAGGCCACCCAACGTATTCCCGTTGCGGCGCATGCAATCCGAGTTCCTTTACTATTTTACCCTCCGAGCGTAGGCCACCCAACGTATTCCCGTTGCGGCGCATGCACTCTTGAGGTCCTTTCCTTGTACAGCAAAACTCACGACGTTCCGCGCCGTGCCGGACGCTGACAAGGAATCCTACCCATTGACGGCACCCCTTTCGTGTACCGAATCCTAATCACGCAAACCGTATTCGACGCGTGCCTCAAAACACTCGCCGTAACCTTGGCTCGTAACACAATATTCCCACAAGTTACGAAGAGGCGGACATAGTAATATCGCTGCAACATTCTTGCAATAACCCGGCGAAGTCACCTGCAAGGTTTCGCATTGTAAAGTAATATTTATACAACATTCCAACAATATTCCTTGCTGTCTGGGTAGCCGAGATTCAGACAAGAAGAACGGTACATGAGCGAGTGAATAAATGCTGCTTTTTATTAGTTGTAATGCAAAATCTGTAAAAACAACCAAAAGCGTCCACACGACTGTTCAGTAGTGTTCAGGTAATGTTCAGCCATGGACAACCAGCAAGAAGTAAATATTGAGGAGGAGAATTTGAAACTTGCAGTTCCGAGACGGATTGTTCGCGATAATTGGTATATTTAATCAATCGGCAAGGCATCGATTTCAACGCACATCTTGTTAAAATTGGAATTGGGTGGCCGTGAAAACTATCTCGAATGTTCCGCCTTTTTGGTGGCATTACACCTCAGCGCTCCGTGCGGCCCATGGGTGATTTGGCCGATGGTGTTGATACAAGACTGTTACGCAGCATGCGGAATATTTATTTATTTATTTTGCTTAACGGGATTAACCCAATATAGTATAGGATACAAAAGTTTGACATAGAGGTGGGCATGCATGTGGCAGAAAAGCTGAGACAGTAACATGAAATAATACAGTAAGTGATAAATAAAGTTTACAAATAAAGTTTACAAATAACGTTTACAAATAACCATGAACGGAGGCGCTCGAGGCTGAAGCCAGTTATGCTAAACTAAACTAAACTAAACTAAACTAAACTAACAGGTAGAGATTTGAATTCGCCTATGCAATAATTTGAGTTAATTTACGCTTGAAGGAGACGCAGCTTGATGAGAAGAAACAGATGTTGTGATTAGTAGAAAGCTTATTGGCTGCATCGCAGATTCTATTAGTCGGATCGGAATAAAGAAGAGAAGTCCTATATCTGATGACGTGGAAATTCAAAGTGGTTCTTAGATTTCGGCTGGAGCAATGGAAATTAATGGATAATAATAGTTGAGAAGAGTTGATATCGTAATTTATGATTTTAAACAGAAATGACATGTCGGAAATTGAACGACGAGATTCTAACGTCTTGAGGTTTAGGCGACGTAGGAGATGATCGTAGTTGTGTTCGGAAATGCTCATGGGAGAGTTTAGACGAAATGAGATGTATCTTAGGAATTTGTGCTGAACTGTTTCTATAAGACTAATATGTTTTTTGAGATATGGTGACCAGATTTCCGAGGCATATTCCAAATGAGGTCTTACCAAAGAGCAGTACAATGTTCTTATTGTTGCTATGTTGGAAAAATCAGTAGAAAAGCGGTAGTTAATATATAGGGCTTTGTTAGCCGCCTTGCAAATATTTGCATAGTGTTGGGTAAATTTGAGCTTGTTGTCATAAAAAATCCCTAAGTCACGGACTTGGTAAATAGTAGATAGAGGGTGATCACCGAGAGTGTAATTGAAGATGGCTGGAGACTGAGAACATGACAGACGCATGACGTGACATTTGGCTATATTTAGTCTCATACAGTTTAAGAGGCACCATTCATCCAGTCTGTGAAGATCGTCCTGTAGTTTAGCTGAATCATCGGGGCTACTAATAGGTTTGAATAACTTTAGGTCATCCGCATAAAGTAGGACCGAGCTGTACCTGAATATCTTTACTATGTCATTAATGAATAGATTAAATAGGAACGGCCCTAGGTGCGAGCCCTGCGGCACTCCCGAGCACACTTCAAATTTATCCGACGCAAAGCCTAAAGATTTAACTATCTGGGATCTTCCTATCAGATAACTAGTTAACCAAGCTAGTAATTTGCCATGGCATCCAGCGGATCTTAATTTGCGAACCAATATTCGATGGTCAACGGTATCAAAAGCCTTGCTAAAGTCTGTGAAAATGACATCTACTTGCAAGTTGCGTTCCATTTGGGAGGCAGCAAAGTTGGTGAAAACCGCAAGATTAGTTACTGTTGACTTCCCGGGCAGGTAGCCATGTTGTTCTTCAACGAAAGCGTTCCTAAATATCGGAACGAGCTTATCAGTAACTATACTCTCGAAGATCTTAGTAATACAGCTTATCTTTGAAATCGGCCTGTAATTGCTGACCTTCGCTCTATCACCCGACTTAAAAATTGGAGTGACAAGACTAGTCTTCCACTTATCTGGAAAAGAGCCCTCGAGAAGGGAGAGATTGAAGATCCTCCATAGGGGACGTGCGAGCATAAACCTACAGTTGTGGAGGAGGTTTGGATGAATTCCATCCTCTCCAGGGCCAGTATTGCAATGGAGTGTATTGAGCTTGTTAAATACCTCGCTAATAAGGATGGAGATCTGACCGACATCGACCATTGATGTGTCCTCATCTAAGGCACCATCACGCGAGATGTCGGACACGTCATTGGTCCTATAGACCTAGTGGAAGTGATTCGCAAAAAGATTCGCAATATCTTGACCGTTATCAACAATTCTGTTCTCATCCATCATGCACCTCGGAAAGGTATTGGAGTTTCTTTTGCCATTGACAAAAGTCCAGAAGCATTTTGTATTAGTCGTTATGGACGATTCGGTCGCGTTTACAAATCTTACCTAATCATTTTTAGACACTGACTTACATTTAGACCTAAGATTAGAGAAGGCAAGGTAATCCTCCATGCTATGCGAGGACTTGTATTTTATATGGGCTGCTTTCTTTTCCCTAATTAAATTTTTTAAGTTTTTAGAGAACCACTTAGGAAAGGTAGAATGACCTTTGATATATTTAGGCACATACATGTCGATAGCAGTGTTTATACTACTATAGACGACTTGCACCGCATTGCTAAGAGAGGAGTCTTTCAAAGCCTGGTCCCAATCAATGAGGTTAAAAAACTGGCGCATAGCACTATAATCTGCACGGCGAAAGTCGCATCTCAGTTCGGTTAGCGCATGGAGAGCATCTGAATCTATCTTACCGATAATTAGCGAAAGTGGCGGATGATAACTATCAATAGGCAGAAACGCATCAGTCGGTAAGGAAACTGTGACATCCGTATCGTCGGTAATTAATAAGTCAAGAACGTTATTATTCACATTAAGCGTGCTATTTTTCTGTGAAAGGTTATGGAAGCTCAAGCATTCCACGAGCATATCAGCTGGGCGTAGAGTATTAGTCGAAAGGCTGTGTTCTGGTCGTGAATCAATCAAGCGAGGCAGTGAAATCGCGTTCCAATCGATATTGGGCAAATTATAGTCCCCCAGAATATAGGAATTAGAGTATACCGAAAATTCGAGAATCTCATTCACAGCTGGGAAGTGATCGGAATACCGCCCTGCCGATGCGTCAGGTGGAATATACACTGCACCGAAAAGGATATTAAAAGACGAAGATCTGACATTCACGAACAGATGCTCGACACAGTCTTTAGATGTTTGTACTTCGTATGAGGGCAGTGAGCTCCGCACTGCAACTAGGACACCTCCCCCTCTTGCAAAAGGACTGGTTTTTTCGTCCCTATCCTTACGATAGATATGATAGCCGTTGAGACCAAGTTCTGACGAGGAAAAGGAGTCGTTGAGCCATGTTTCGGTTAGAATGATGACGTCATATGTTGTGGAAGAGCAGGCGACCGCGCGTTGGAGGTCATTTAAATTCGTCCTGAGGCCCTTGACGTTCTGGTAGTATGTATTGATGAGTCTTTTCCATTTTTCCCGTTTTTTGTGTTCGTAGATCCTTTTGCGACGATCTTCGGCACACCGTTGAAATATCTTATGGTCATGGAATCGTCTCGCATATCCTCAAGTTTTTGCCGTAGGGTTTTGAGGTATTGTCGCTGCTTCAATGTGCAATCCTGAGCGATTCTAATTTTCCCTTTATAAGCCGATTTATTTTTTAGTACTTCCCTCGGAAGATGGGGAGAGTGAAATGTGACTCGAAGAGGTCTAACGGCTCCTATCCTTTCCTTACCCAGTCGCAGCGTTCGAATTTCACCGAGGTTGCATTGGATAATCTCGTTGAGGACTGAGATGACGGTATCTTTATCGGTATTTGATTCCTCAACTTCGTAAAATATAAGGTTATTAGCCCTCCTATGGCGATCACTCATCTCAGCGATTATATTCTCCTCCATTTCTGGAATATCGATGGTTCGGAGGGAAGATCTGTTAGCATCAAGGTAGCGTACTTTTTCAGATAGTACATTCAGCCTCGAGGCGAAGGACTCTGATAGATCGTTTAATTTTGTGTAGAAAGAATCTATTTTAGACGAGAGCTGAGCCATCTCCGCTTTTAGTAGGGACGAAAGTTGGGTAATGAGCGGCGAAATCGCACTGTCAGTCTTGCCGTCTCCTCCAGATTTGCTTTTAGGCACCTTTTGTTTGAATTTTGGAGTCGGGATCGCAGTTGGCGTCAACGTTGAAGATGAAGAGGATGACGACGAGGAGGATGGAGTGGGTGTCTTCGACGCACAGTCGATTAAATGACCGGGACTCCATGGATGAGTCGTTCTTATTAAACAGTGAGATCCAGGATGGGATATGATCCCACACGACCGGCACACAACAGGATTCGCCACTACGGATCCACATCCCTTACGTAGTTTTTTAGACATAGTCACTGGTGAAGAGCATAGAGCGATTAAAGCGCAAGAGATTAACGGCACAGGATTTAAGCACGTTGACGGTTTAGATATCCGACTCAGCTGTTATGTCTCAGACGCACGGCGGTTTGAAATCAAAACAAAAACAAACGTCCGCTCTCTATGACAGTTAGACGAAGACTGATATTTTTATATAAGTAAGTTCCTGTGGCTCATGTCTGATGATAATACAACACTCTTCTCTCATTCGTGGTCCTAAATCGGATAATTCCGAAGTTTCCCGCAAGCGAAGCAAGCCGCATGCAGTGTCAGCATATCGACTCTGAACAACATTCGTGTCGCAGGTATGTGCGTGTCGGTGTGCGATGCGCGCAGCTTAGGCCCAATCAGGGCCTTAGCATCGCACACAGGCGAGCACGTACACTGCAACACGCATGGTGTTCAGAGCTCGATATGCTGGCACTGGCCGCATGGCACGCCTTGGCCACGCCCATTATCCAATGACAGCCAGGATCTCCCTTCCACGCGAGGTCTAAACCGCGTTTCTGAATACACGAAAAATGTGAACCCGGATTACGCATCTGAGCCAGGTTTACGTAATCCCGACTCAAGCCAAGGCCGAAGCGCAGTATTTGAATACGGGCCTATGTCCGAAGAGCGATTCTCGCCTCGACCAACGGCGGCGCTTGCGAGCTGCATGTTAGCCGATCCTGAAATTGTTAATAAGGAGCAAAATACGATTTCGTAAACTCCGAAAACGATTGAGACCGTTACACACGAGATACGTCAAAATTATTTCGCCAGGTTCCGCATCTGGTCAGCTTCTGCTTTCGGCCACTGGCGGCGCTTGCAAGACCTACATTACCCGATTCCCGAAATTGTTAATTACGGCCAAAATACGATTTCGTAAACAGCGAAATCGATGCAGCTGCTTGCGAAAACTATTCGTAAACGATTGAGACCGTTAGAGATGAGATATGTCAAAATTATTTCGTTACTCTATGTCCGAAGAGAGATTCTCTCCTCGGCCAACGGCGGCGCTTGCGAGCCAATCAACGCTGAACGATAGCCGATTCTGAAATTATTAATTACAGGCAAATTACGATTTCGAAAACTCCGAAATCGATACAGTAGCTTGCGAAAACTATTCGTAAACGATT
This sequence comes from Priocnemis perturbator, assembly GCA_963942575.1. Classification (NCBI taxonomy): domain Eukaryota; kingdom Metazoa; phylum Arthropoda; class Insecta; order Hymenoptera; family Pompilidae; genus Priocnemis; species Priocnemis perturbator. The sequence continues at coordinate 5,867,376 of CAWWDK010000042.1, forward strand.
GAGACAGTTATACACGAGATACGTCAAAGTTACTTCGCCACTTTCTGCATCTCCTCTCGCCAACGGCGGCGCTTGCGAGCAAATCAACGCTGCACGATAGCCGATTATCATATTGTTAATTACGGCCAAAATACGATTTCGTAAACTCCGAAATCGATACAGCTGCTTGCGAAAACTATTCGTAAACGATTGAGACCTGTAAAATATTGGAAAATGCTCTCTCAACGGAGTAGCAATTCAGGTGCTGTTATAACTGGGGACAGGCTCGGAGTGTAGGACGTGCGTCCGTTTGGTCTTGGTGACAAGAAGCGGAAGACGCAAAGCGTCGTTTTTCACAGTAAAAGGAGCAGGCAGGATTAGGAAATGATCGTATAAAGCGCGCGCGGGGATGCGCCGCCACGATCGTTGGATAGGAGGGTAAGCGCACCGCACACGAAGTACGAACGCTGGGAAGGAATATCCTGTATTCTAAACGCACAAAAAAAACACCGTAGCACACTTCTCAAGACACGTGTAACTGCGTGAACTTCTCGGAACGAAAGAGGACTATAACGCCGGAAAGGGCGACGCGTACGCGGTCAACCCCACTCCGGGATTCGCGGAAAACCAATTGAATTAGCCCGAAATGGAGCGAAATAGCGGGAATCGGGTGTTCGACACGGGCATATCGCGGCGACCAATGACATCGAGCCACGGCCCTCGCGGTAATGCTGAGTGTGCAATTAAAGGACGCGTCCGCATGAAAAGAAGAGGACGCGGGATATGTGGACGAGCCCGTGGCAGGAGCCCCAATCCCAAACATACCACCCGCCTTCAACAATCATGTTGAATAAGACAGGAGCCACCATTCGGGTGATTGCAATTAAACTAAAACAATAAGTTGTAGGACGCGGACTTAGTTCTACGGAGGAAAATTAAAGCTAAGCGCCAGGTGCGCAGCACAACTGGAAATTAAAGACACACGGCAGCTGTAGCTGCGGAAGTTGCAATAAATAAATATCAAATAAATACAAAATCGTCATTTTGACAATGCTCATTCCATTGTGGTAGCGAGGTGACTACTCATTGTCGCCGATTGGCAACCTACACACCTGCGTGACCGGTCGCTTAAACACGGACTTGGCGGTTCGGACATTCACCACGCGTACCAGCCCATCATCGCCCGGAAAGCAGGCCGAGATCCTACCCATTTCCCATTTCGTGGGGGGGGGGGGGGGGGGGGAGGAGGTGACTTTTTAGCAGCACGAAGTCACCCACCTCCAAATTAGGGTGCTGCGTACGCCATTTCCCCCTCTGCTGTACCGAATTGAGGAAGTCGGCCGCCCATCTTTTCCAGAAGGCCTCTGCCGTGCGGCAAATAAATTGCCAACGACCTAAGCGGTTCTCCTGCACGTCCAAAAGGGACGGTTGCGGCGGCAACAGCAAGTGCCCACCGGTCAGCAGGTGTCCGGGGGTCAGGGTCTCCAGGCTCTCGACGTCGTCATGAAGGGGGCCAATCGGACGGGAGTTGAGAATACACTCTACTTTGCATATTAGGGTGCTAAATTCCTCATAGGTGGGCGTGAAATTGCCCATCACCCTCTTTAGGTGAAATTTAGCGCTCTTCACCCCCGCCTCCCACAGCCCACCAAAGTGAGGGGCGGAAGGGGGGATGAAGTGCCAAGAAAGTCCATCCCCTGCGAAGCGAGCCTGGAGATCTCTGTCCTCTAAGACCTCGGACAGACGTCGCGCAAGCTCACGATCTGCACCAATAAAATTGCTGCCGTTATCACTGTAGACGTTGGAGGGAATTCCTCTTCGTGCGGTGAAGCGGCCAAAGGCAGCGAGAAACCCCTCAGTGGTGTAATCATCCGCTACTTCTAGATGTACAGCGCGAGTAGCGAGACACACGAACACCACCAGATAGGCCTTGTGCGGCTTTATGCCCCGTCCTTTCGAGGAACGGATCGCGAAAGGCCCCGCGTAGTCAACGCCAGAATGTGCGAAAGGGCGCGAGGGGACCACCCTCGCCTCAGGCAGGTCGCCGAGCTGCTGTACGGAGCACTGTGCACGGGCTCTTGTGCAGGTTACGCACTTATGCACCTCTCGTTTCACTAGTGACCTCGCCTTTACGACCCAATACTGTTGCCGCAGGAAATGCAGTGTGGCACGCAGGCCTCCATGCATTGTGCAAGAATGCGCGTGTTTTATAAGTAAGTCTGCAAGGCGACCTACCGGAAGTAACACGGGATGTTTCGGCTCAAAGGGTAGAAGCGAATTCTTCAAACGGCCGCCAACGCTAATAACTCCGTCGTCATCTATGAAGGGAGACAGAGATGCGTATGTCCGGAGGGAGTGTGGAAGACACGACTCACCATTTTTGGTAATTATTGGGCCGAATGCCCGAGTCTGCGTAAGGCGGCACTGTTACGTCCGGGCGAGGCTTATCACGACTTTGATGTTTGTCAAGACGGTCGATGAGAAATCCGCGAGCGGCCTGCCGTGCGACCGGTCGTAACGCTTGAATATTTTTGTTAATTTAATTACAATAAATCAACGGCAATCTAACTGAAGATCATCATTGCGGTATTCTAATCCCTTCCTGGAAGAGGAGGGATTTTCTAGTTTATTCAGTACAAACTAAACGGAGAAGTTAAGTTAAAAATCTAATATCGCGTTTAGTTGTTTGCAGGACTAATAGGATTCGTGTGTCTTCTCAAGACCCGTACAGGTCCCCAATTGTTCGCGCGAGGTTATGTTTTCGGCCGGTGTACAATGCTATGGTATATGAGGTGTGACGTCACAACACAGACTAAATCAAAGAGAGTAATATAAGGGGAAAACAAAAGTAGTTATATTCAATTGAAAATAATTATATAAAGAAAAAGATAGAATATATAGAGAAAGGTAGAACAGATGTGTTACGAATTCGCTAACTATGTAAGAATTACTGCAAGAGATATTATCGCAGTATTGAGAAAAGTTCATGTGTAGTGCGCGACAATGATGCGCCTTAACACGAGCGCTTTCGGATATCAGTAATTACGCCTTTACAATCGACAAGTTAACAAGGAATCTTGCACGGTCAAATGACCGTGCCCGTGGGATCCCGCCGTGGCCTAAGCTCGGGTATGATCATACAATAAGATGGTAATTGTCGTCGTGTTTCGCGACTGGAGGTTCCTACCGTGTCGCTGGTCTTCGGCTACGTTCGAGTCGCTTCGGCTACGTTCGCGCTCTTTCTCGCTTTGTCTCTCTCTCTCTCTCTCTCTCGGTCTCCTTCGCTACTCGCTCTCTCCTTCTTTCTCTCTCTGGCGTATCGTCGGTGGAGTTTTCAAAGGGTTTCAATGGAAAAACGATGATAGTACTTTCGAATCGAAACGTAATTTTAGTACTGTGAACTTCCTCGATTTGCCTATGCTCGGTGATAATTGAGCCGGGAACTAGTCCGTTACAAGGTTCGGCAAGTCAGGAAGATAGTGCTTCTATTCAAATATCTCGATAATTGATTCCGACTTTAGTCGCCTTACGAGCGAGGAACAACCTTTCCGCGTTCTGTTCAAGTTAAATAATAAAGGAAAGAGTAATGTAAATGAAATCAAAAGGAAACTTAAGCTAACGTGTCCGACGCAATTCGTCGGCCACGTGCAAAACGCAACGCGCACACTTTCGCACTTCCGCTAAATTAAAGAAAAACTGAGTCTGTGTCTCACTTAAACTGAATTTATAAACTAAAGCTTTTACGAGGATAATTGAGTTCGTTTAGTGGCACACTGGAAGAAGAATATGCACTTTTAGACTCAGAAATTAATGATATCTAGGATACCCTCGGACAATCGACCACGTACCTCACGACTTTACAGCCAACTGCCCAGAGAAATCCGTCGCGAGACGGCTCCTGGGCTCGCTCTAGGCCAGTTTTTCATACCCTAACCATGGAAACGGTCGATCAGCGGTCGATTTAGTGTACAAATATTGTGTTACTATGCTCGCTCGATGTTCAGCGAGAGACTTTCGTTTGCTCATTTATCCTCCTTTAATTATTCTGTTTTATTGCAAATAAAATATGATTGCCTTGACTCAGCTATTCAAAACTTTAGTAGTGCACGCTCCTGACTTATATGCTTGAACAGAATCAGGTTGATATCTGGGCAATGCCTTATTGCCACGAAAATAATAATTTACTTTTGAGAGAGAGAGAAACTAAAAATTAACACGCGGAACCTCATCGCGAATTCCTTAGCCTACACACACATACGTCCATACCGCACACACGCACTCATACTATATTTACGCATTCATACCCGCTCGCACGCTTATAACTACTTACATCTACTTATATATATATATACGATGGGACGAATATGATTCCACGGTGAGGGAATTCCACTACATGTTACTACTCGACAGCACCACGTATACGATGGGCCTAAGTCGTTATACAAGTAATTCGTATACGCGGCCTGGAGGAAAAATGAAATAATAATGAATTTACAACTAATACTCTAACAACGCACCGGATGCGATGGACCTAAGTCATTATGAATAATTCGTAAATCCGGCGGCCGGAGTAAAGGAAAGAAAAGAGAGTTTAATTTGAATAATTATAATAAAGGAAAAGGAAAAATCAAAAAGTTACGCTGGGACGTAACACACCAATAAAGCCGTGCCTCCTGTATCTCACAAGCAGAGAGGTAGCGGTCAGAAAACTTAGTACTATGTCTTAACCTAGCTATAAAACGAAAAACGTAGCAGGTCACGCGCAAAAGTTTCGGCCAAGAGGACAGTCTGTGCGGAAGATCCCAATCACCCGCTGTGTCTTTAACGACACCGACAGTGCTGACCGTTCCGCGGGATTCCAGCTCGGCGGCGAAATCAGTGCCCTTGGGAGAGGGTGGCCAAGAAGAGTGAGCCTTACGAAGCCAGGGTGGGCCAGACCACCATAGAGGATGGCTGACTAGAGCGTCGGCCGGGATGCCCCGAGAGGCGTAATCAGCGGGGTTATCTCCAGTAGGAACGTACTGCCATGTCGCCTCCGACAACGAGTCCTGTATCTTCGAGACGCGATGCGCTACGAAGACCTTCCACTTGGAAGGGGGAGATCGGATCCATGATAAAACAGTCATGGAGTCGGTCCAACAAAATACCGGCACATGACCCAAATTCATGGCACGTTGCACAAACTGCAGGGCGCGTACTAGTAGCACCGCAGCGCACAGCTCAAGCCTGGGTACGGATAATAATTTGATCGGAGCCACTTTCGACTGGGCGTACAGGAGAGAAATATGCACCAGGCCGGTGCTCGTCTCCACCCGCAAATACACCACAGCCGAGTACGCGGAGTTTGAGGCGTCCGCGTACCCGTGGAGCTCCAGGCGTGAAGACGAGCCTGACTGGAGCGTTGAACGAGGAACGACAACCTGATTTAGCGTGGGCAGTTGCATGGCAAAAGACGAAAAGGCGTCGTTCAAGTCCGCCGGGAGGGGCTCATCCCATCCCACCTTCTGGGCCCATGACCGTTGCATGAGAATTGTTCCGCCTATCAAGAATGGGGCTATCCAACCGAGGGGATCAAAGATCCGGGAGATTAGAGAGAGGAAGGTTCTCTTCGTCCTTGGAGTGGGTTGCGGCTCTACGCGAAAAAGGAAAGCATCCTGGGAAGGATTCCAATGGACCCCCAGAACTTTATGTGGCATCTCCTCACCGAGAACCTTGTCAGGCCGCGCGCTCACATCTGCGCTAGGTATATCGGAGAGAAGGAGGGAGCTGTTAGATACCCACTTATAGGGCCGGAATCCACCCGCCTTGAGGAGCTCAGTTAACTGTTCGCGGGTCTCAATTAGAGCCGTTAGGTCGTCACCGCCAAACATGATATCATCCACATATGTTTCGCGAGCGAGGATGGGGGCCGCGCAGGGGAATTTTTCACCTTCATCGGCGACGAGCTGTCTAAGCACTCGATTCGCGAGGAAGGGAGCTGGTGCCGTACCGTAGGTCACCGTAGCAAGGCGATACTCCTGCACCTCGTCGTCAGGGTGGGGGCGCCAAAAAATGCGCTGAAAGTCGGTATCAGAGGGATGGACACGAATCTGCCTAAACATTTTTTCTAAGTCCGCGGCGTACACATACTTGTACATCCGCCATCGAAGAATAATACCGAAGAGGTCAGCCTGCAGTTTCGGTCCGATAAACAAAAAGTTATTCAAAGAGACGCCTTTAGACGAAATGGCCGAGGCGTTAAAAACGACTCTAGCTTTGGAAGTAGGGCTGGCCTCTTTCACCACCAGATGATGGGGGAGGTAGACAGCGGCGGGGTTGTTCCTTTCCTCCGGAGGCACACGATTCATGTGGCCCAGCAGTTCGTATTCCTGCAAGAAGTCAGAATACGAGGATGCAAGATCGGGACGTCTTGCAAGACGAGACTCATTCGATAACCAGGTTCGAAGAGCAACTCGCGAAGTGTCACCGATCGGGAGGGGAGGATTTACACGAAACGGGAGGCGAACGACATATCGTCCATCGAACTGACGACGATGCGTCCTCACGAAATGGTCCTCGCATGAACGATCCTCTGCAGTCGCCGGAATGACGGAAGGAACCTCCTCGACCCGCCAAAACGCCTGAAGAAGCTCCGTTAAGGGGGTCTGTTTCCGCGAGGGAAAGGTGACAAGAGGAGGTCAAACAGTGGACCTTAGACGGGGACGAAACATTACCGGACAACACCCAACCGAAAGCGGTATTCTGGGCAGAGGGAGGGTTCAAAGGGCCCACGATTAACCCTTGGCGTAGAAATCTGCAATAGTAGTCCGCGCCGATAATAAGGTCGATCGCGGCGTCAGAGAAAGGCGACCGGTCGGCGAGGGTTCAGTTCGAAACATGCGACAAATCCGCGGAAACTGGTATAGGCGGCGGTACATAGGCGGTAAGTTTCGGCAAAACAAGGGCATTCAAAGGCAGACCGGGTTCGACTCCATGGAGAGGTTGTATCGAGACGTGCCGCGCCGAGCCGACCGGAGAGGCGCCAATCCCCGTCACTCCGACAGACACGGATTGTAGGGGTGGCTTTAACGCTTGCACCAGGGACTGCGCTATGAAGGTCGATTGCGAGCCCTGATCAAACAATGCCCTTACCTCGACAGTACGTCCAGCGCTTCCGGTCAAAATTACGGAAGCCGTCGCAAAGACGGTGCAGCACAACGCTGTCTGACTGAGGCCATTAGCAACTGAAGTATGCTCCTCTCCGCCGCAAATCGAAGGCATCGAGGGCGTCAAGTTAGGAGGAATAGCCGTAGGCTCAGAGGCCGTAGATCTCTGCAAATGCAGCAAGGAATGATGAGGGAACTGGAAATGTCGACAACGATTTTTGTTGGGGCAGGTTTTCCCGAGATGGCCCAAGGAAAAGCAATTGACGCACCGTCGCTGGCGTTGCATTAGAGAAATTCTCTTAGGGACAGGCAGAGACAAAAACTGCGTACACTGAAAAGTGAGGTGAGATCCCCCACAACAGGCACATAGACCCTCTGTCTTGGTACGCGGCGCGTTACTCATACTAGGAGGCCCCGCAGGTCGCTCCGTACAGGACTGGTGGGAGCGAATGACCTCGCTCCTAGCTTTAGCCACCTTCACCGGACTATCAGTAGCACCGGGTGGATCCGATGTTTCCCACGCACCTATGCGCGAATTCAAAAAATCGGAAAGCAAAGAGAAGCTCGGTAGAAGATTAACGTCTCCAAGCGAGAGCTCCCAGTCGCGACGGGTTGATTTATCTAATTTGGACACTAGGGAATAAACAAAAAAGTCTTCTCCAAGGGAATCGATACGTCCTTGACTGAGAAACGCGGCCCTAGTGTCCCTGGCCAAATCTAGCAACCCTTTTAATTCGCGCACCGAACCGGAGTGCATGCGGGGCACGTCAACTATGCGTTGCATATGCGTATACAGAATGGCCCGTTTTCGTTCATAACGATCATTCAAGATCTCCCACGCAACGGGATAATTCGTCGCGACTATCGCGGTGTTTGATAATAAACGAGCCGCATCTCCTTCTAAGCCTGCCTTGAGGTAATGCAGCCGCTCCAGGTCGTCCAAATCTGCCCGTGAACCAACGAGCTTATTAAAGACTTCCTTAAAGTGCGTCCATGCGGTAATATCCCCACAGAATTTCGGCAACGGAATGGTTGGCAAAGAAGCCAAGGAAACATTAGGCGCTGCAGATAATGCAGGGCTAGTATCCTCTGCGGGGGCCTGCCTAAGAACGGCAGGAGGTATAGCCTCAAGGTGCTCGTGAAGGGCGTCACGCGTCTCGTACATCGTGTCCGTCAATGTTGTAAACATACGGTCTATAAAGTACCTATTGGTCAACCGGAAGGTTTCATCGGCTAACCCGAGAATCTCCTGATGGCGGGCACGGAACTCTTCCCAAACACGACTGACGTCGGCTAGACGACTTTCCAATGCGGAGCGAGTCCGTTTCGGCTTTGCCAATTTGATAAAGCTGGCGAGCGAGTACGCGAGCTGTTCCTTGCAGTCGCTCTGCGCCCCTACCAGCCGTTCAATCTTCGTCATCCTCAAGGTTGGAGAGAGGGTTAGAGCGGCGCTACGTCACTGCGTCAAGTGTCGGCGCAGAAGAAGGCCTCAAGATGGCGGCAACTGGTCGGTTACGTGCGGAGCGTGGCGCTCGAACCACGTGTAAATACAAACAGGTCACTGTGACCTCGGACACATGCGGAAATGCGTAGTAGAATTTCGAGAAGGCAGACAAACCGCCACACCACTACACTTGTGCTTCACACTCAACACTCCGTATCCGGCTCGAAGGACCATGTAAAATATTGGAAAATGCTCTCTCAACGGAGTAGCAATTCAGGTGCTGTTATACCTGGGGACAGGCTCGGAGTGTAGGACGTGCGTCCGTTTGGTCTTGGTGACAAGAAGCGGAAGACGCAAAGCGTCGTTTTTCACAGTAAAAGGAGCAGGCAGGATTAGGAAATGATCGTATAAAGCGCGCGCGGGGATACGCCGCCACGATCGTTGGATAGGAGGGTAAGCGCAACGCACCCGAAGTACGAACGCTGGGAAGGAATATCCTGTATTCTTAACGCACAAAAAAAACACCTTAGCACACTTCTCAAGACACGTGTAACTGCGTGAACTTCTCGGAACGAAAGAGGACTATAACGCCGGAAAGGGCGACGCGTACGCGGTCAACCCCACTCCGGGATTCGCGGAAAACCAATCGAATTAGCCCGAAATGGGGCGAAATAGCGGGAATCGGGTGTTCGACACGGGCATATCGCGGCGACCAATGACATCGAGCCACGGCCCTCGCGGTAATGCTGAGTGTGCAATTAAAGGACGCGTCCGCATGAAAAGAAGAGGACGCGGGATATGTGGACGAGCCCGTGGCAGGAGCCCCAATCCCAAACAAGACCGTTGCACACGAGATACGTAAAAGACATTTCGCCAGGTTCCGCATCTGGTCAGCTTCTGCTTTCGGCCACTGGCGGCGCTTGCAAGACCTACATTACCCCATTCTCGAAATTGTTAATTACGGCCAAACTACGATTTCGTAAACTGCGAAATCGATACAGCTGCTTGCGAAAACTATTCGTAAACGATTGACACCGTTAGAAATGAGATTTTTCAACATTATTTCGTTACTCTATGTCCGAAGAGCGATTCTCGCCTCGGCCAACGGCGGCTCTTGCGAGCTGCACGTTAGCCGTTCCTGAAATTGTTAATAACGAGCAAAATACGATTTCGTAAACTCCGAAATCGATACAGCAGCTTGCGAAAACTATTCGTAAACGATTGAGACCGTTACATACGAGATACGTCAAAATTATTTCGTTACTCTATGTCGAAAGAGCGATTCTCGCCTCGGCCAATGGCGGAGCTTTGCGAGCAAATCAACGCTGCACGATAGCCGATTATGAAATTGTTAATTACAGGCAAACTACGATTTCGTGAACTCTGAAATCGTTACAGTGGCTTGCGTAAGCTATTCGTAAACGATTGAGACGGTTAGAGATGAGATACGTCAATATTATTTCGTTACTCTATGGCCCGTATTCAAATACTGCGTTTAGGCCTCGGCTTGAGTCGGGATTACGTAAACCTGGCTCAGATGCGTAATCCGGGTTCAGATTTTTCGTGTATTCACAAACGCGGTTTAGACGTCGCGTGGAAGGGAGATCCTGGCAGTCATTGGATAATGGGCGTGGGCAAGGCGTGCCATGCGGCCAGTGCCAGCATATCGAGATCTAAACACCATGCGTGTTGCAGTGTACGTGCTCGCCTGTGTGCGATGCTAAGGCCCTGATTGGGCCTAAGCTGCGCGATCGCACACCGACACGCACATACACTGCGACACAAATGGTGTTCAGACTGTTCCGAGCTCGATATGCTGACACTGCATGCGGCTTGCTTCGCTTCGGGAAACTTCGGAATGATCCGATTTAGGACCACGAATGAGAGAAGAGTGTTGTATTATCACCAGACATGAGCCGCAGGAACTTAGTTATATAATATTCCGCATGCTGCGTAACAGTCTTGTATCAAGACCGCCAGCCAAATCACCCATGGGCCGCACGGAGCGCTGAGGTGTAATGCCACCAAACAGGCGGAACATTGGAGATGATTTTCACGGCCACGCAATTCCAATTTTAACAAGATGTGCGTTGAAATCGATGCCTTGCCGATTGATTAATTATGACAATTATCGCCAACAATCTATCTCGGAACTGCAAGTTTCAGATTCTCCTCTTCAATATTTACTTCTTGCTGGTTGTCCATGGCTGAACATTACCTGAACACTACTGAACAGTCGTGTGGACGCTTTTGGTTGTTTTTACAGATTTTGCATTACAACTAATAAAAAGCAGCATTTATTCACTCGCTCATGTACCGTTCTTCTTGTCTGAATCTCGGCTACCCAGAGAGCAAGGAATATTGCTAGAATGTTGTATAAATATTACTTTGCAATGCTAAACCTTGGAGGTGACTTCGCTGGATTATTGCAGAAATGTTGCAGCGATATTACTGTTTAGGTTTAGATGTACCGAGCGGCGGTACGTTAAGCGTTAGATCGTTCGGGCGCCCTCGGCGATCCTCGGCCGCCGCCGGGCGGACCGAGTAGTTCGGTGGTCGGCGCGAGGTGAGGCCGAGGGGGGTCCGTACAGGTGAGACGGCGTGACTCACGGCTTAATCCTTCTGTTCTTCGGAGACTTTATTCCCAGAAACATACCTTCGCATTTTCGCACACATAGAGACCAGTAAGAGCCGTGAGTGACGCCGTTCACCTCCTTTTCCTTTTCATTTCTCTTTGGGTGCTTTACCGTCTAGCTTCTTTCTTTTCTTTCTTTTTCGCCTTATCTTTATTCTTTGCTTAACATTCATTCTTTCTTTAGCTTAATTTCTAGTTTAATCGCGTATTGTATCGTCTCGTCTTGTCCGTTCCGTCCGCCGTCCGTTTGCCTTACTTTTAATATCATTAGGATTAGCGTATCGTCGTAGCCTTTAAGATTATGTGTAGAGTCGCGCGGTATTTCTTAAGTTATAGAGTATTGTACAGAGTAGAATAATTTAGTTAAATATAATAGATTCATTTAAAGATAACGGTAAGCCGCTCAGCGGTCACCTCCCTTGTTTTTCACCTCTCCCCTCCTTTGCGCACTACCGACCTCCAACCCAGTTTAAATCCTACCGTTACCCCGCGTACGGAAACCTCCTCTTCCCGTTGGGAAAGGCCTTCCTCCGCAACATTTCTGGTCCTTCGAGCCGGATTTAAACAAGGCTCAGTGTTTCGAGCTCCGTTCGGGCCGTCCACGTGCTCCTTTCGTCCTCGGAAAGTGCGCGCTCCTAAGACGTTTCTACACGTGCTCGCGCGACTGTGTGCGGTGTTTGGTGTCGTTTGCTGTGACCGGTGACATAACTTTGTGTACGTTTCGCAATGGATGATCTCATTTCGGAACAGCTGCTCACGGCCGGCCTTATACAGAGGGCCTGGCAAAATACTTTAAAATTGGGGCGTGAGAACCTCACTCGGGCAGTGTTACAAGTGAGGAAAGAGAGGCTCGACCAGTATTGGGATCTCTTTCTGAAACGGCACTTCGCGATCGCCAAATTTCCGGGACACGAGAAGTCGTCGTACGAGAAGGACGACGTTTTTGGCGACACAGAAGAGGCGTGCCTCACCGCGTCTGCGCAGTTCATGAACGCCCTGCAATCGGTGACCGGCGCGCGGAGTACGGCGCACGATACGACGCTCTCGAGCCGCTCCAGCGGCTCCGTCGAACACGTGCACCTTCCACGCATCAACCTGCCCACTTTTGACGGCGACCAGCTACAGTGGGAGAGCTTTCGCGACTTATTTAAGTCGCTCGTGGTGAATGCGCCGAGTCTCCCGGATGTGCACAAACTTCAGTATCTGAAGTCCAGCCTCTCGGGAGAAGCTGCGGACCTCTTGAGGAACGTCCCGGTCACGGACACTGCATTCCAGGGCGCTTGGAAGGACCTGGAAGATCGTTACAACAACGATCGAATTATTCTTTCGGTGCACATGAATGCGCTTCTCAACGCGGCGCCTGTCGCGAGTCAGTCTCCGAGCGAAATAAAGCGCATTCTCACCGTCGCTCGGCAATCTCGTCGGGCTTTCGAGGCGTTGAAGCGTCCCGTCGACAAATGGGATGATTGGTTCGTGCACATCATTACGAACAAACTTTCAGCCGGGGAACGAGTTCTATGGGAGACGTCGCTCCCGGACAGTCGGACGCACCCCGCGTTCGACACCCTGGCGGACTACCTGGAGGTCCGGATACGCGCCTTGGAGTCGGCCGGTCACGCCAACACTTCTGTTTCCAAGGGCCCCGCGAAGGAGCCCCAAGCGGCCGCCCCAAAAAAGTCGCGAGCCGCGGCGCTCAACACCGCGACGAGGACGGCGGGCGACCGGACTAATTCGTGCCCCTTGTGCAAAGGGCCGCACGTCCTTAGTTATTGCGACCGCTTCAAACAGGGGAGCTCGACTCAGCGTGAGGAAGGAGCCCGTCGTTTAGGCGTATGCCTCAATTGCCTTAGGCCCGGTCACAACAGGACGGGCTGTCCCTCCGAGAGGCGGTGCCTCCAGTGCAATGCGCCGCAACACACGCTCCTCCACGGCTCCAGGTTCGCCCCCCAGGGCGGCGGAAACAGGCCGACACCGCAGGAGAGCCCTCGCACGGAGGAACGCACCGGCCAGGTTTCCGCGCATGCCGCGCATGCCTCGAGGACGATCCTGCTGTCGTCCGCTTTGATTAAGGTGCAGTCCAGCAACGGCGAGTTCCGCGTGGCGCGAGCACTCCTGGACCCCGGATCGGAAGCGTCCTTTGTCACCGAGCACCTCGCCCAGTGCCTACGGCTCCCACGTAAAGCCGTTCATGTCGAGGTGTCGGGGCTTCAAGGCGCCCCCTCCGGCATCGCCAGCTCCGAGGTCGAGGCAACGGTGGGGTCACCCTGCGACCCCGGTTTTCATTTGTCTTTGCAGGCGTTGGTCTTGAAAACCCTTACGACGACGCCGTCGGCGAGAGTCGCCGTCCAGGACTGGCTTCACTGGCAGGGCCTGGAACTCGCCGACCCCGACTACGCGCGGCCGTCCAAGGTGGACGTCGTTCTGGGCGCCGACGCGTACCCGTTGATCCTGCAGGGCGACGTCAGACGGGGACCGCTGGGAACTCCGACGGCGCAGCGCACGGCCTTCGGATGGGTGCTGCTCGGACAGGTCTCGCACAGCCAGCCGATGGCACCTCCGCGGCATGTGTCGACCTTTTGCTGTCGCCGCATCGATCCAGTCGCGGACGTTATGGAGAAGTTCTGGGCGGTGGAAGAATTGCCTCGCCCGGTGGTCTTTTCGGACGAGGATCAAGCCGCCGAAGACTCATTCCGAGACTTCCATTCCCGCGATGCATCGGGTCGCTACGTGGTGCGACTGCCCTGGAGCCGAGATCCTCACGTAGTCCTGGGGGACTCTCGTCACGCTGCCGTCCGAATACTCATCGGCGGCGAACGCCGGCGGGAGAAGACGACGGCCCTACAGGACAAATACGTCACTTTCATGGACGAATACCGCGCCATGCAACACATGGAGCCGACGGCTCCCCCGGCGCCGGGACAGGGCACCTTCTACTTACCCCACCACGCCGTGGTCAAGACGCACGACCCAGAGTCCAAAATCAGGGTCGTCTTTAATGCGTCAGCTCGCTCCACAACGGGGGTAAGTCTAAACGACTGTTTGCACCCAGGGCCCAAGCTGCAGAAGGACCTGTGGTTGATCCTGTCCCGGTGGCGGCTCTTTCACACGGCATTCACGGCGGACATCGTGAAGATGTTCCGGCAAATTCGCGTGCAGCAGCAGGATGCCGATTACCAACGCATCGTTTGGCGGGCGGATCCCGCGCTGCCCGTACAGGACTTTCGGCTGGAGACGGTGACGTACGGGACTTCGCCCGCCCCCTTCCTAGCTCTCCGGACGTTGGCGCAACTCGCTCAGGATGAGCGCGTTCGTTTCCCCCGAGGCGCCGAAGCTTTGGTCGCCCACTCATACGTGGACGACATATTGACGGGAGCGGACACCGTCGAGGAAGCCGAGGTGGTGCGCCAAGAGCTCATCGGTATCCTGGCCGCTGGAGGCTTCGAGTTGGCCAAATGGGCCTCCAGTGACCCGCTCCTTTGCCCAGATGCGCAGCAGGTGGACAAGAGGTTCGACGGCGAGCTAGGAGTTTGCACGCTGGGCCTGAGGTGGAACCCCTCCACCGACTCCTTTGGCCTCCGGGTTGCCGTTCCAAGTCCACTGACGGAGACGCCCACGAAGCGTAGCATCCTTTCCGAGGTCGCACGGCTGTTTGACCCGCTGGGTTGGATGGCCCCCGTTCTGGTCACCGCCAAAATTCTCCTCCAGGACCTCTGGCTCGCCGGTTCTGACTGGGACGAGCCTGCACCGCCCCCGGTGACCGAGGTTTGGCGGAGCTTTCGTAGCGTTTTAGGATCGCTCGAGGACATTGAGGTGCCTAGGTGGGTCGGAGTTCGGCCGCACATGGAGGGCGTGGAGCTCCACGCATTCTCCGACGCCTCGGAACGAGCTTACGCCGCGGCCGTGTACATCCGATGCCAGCACCAGGACGGCCACGTCTCAACCCGCCTCCTGATGGCCAAAACAAAGGTTGCACCGGTTAAAACAGTTTCCATTCCGAGACTGGAACTCTCCGGAGCCCTTCTGCTCGCGCGGCTGGTGTCGCACCTCACCAACGGTTTGGCGCCACTCTCCTTACGAGTCTGTGCATGGACAGACTCGGCCGTCGTCCTAGCGTGGCTGCGCGGTCACGCCTCCAGATGGGCGACATACGTCGCCAATAGAACGGCCGAGATCCAGACGACGTTGCCGGCCGCTGCTTGGAGACACGTCAGGACCCAAGACAACCCCGCCGACCTGGCCACTCGAGGAGTCACGCCCGGGCAACTCGCGGACAGCGAGCTTTGGTGGGAGGGTCCTCGTTGGCTCAAGGACCCGGCCGACAGCTGGCCGATGTCGCGATGCGACTCCGAGGGCCTGGAGCAGTCCGAAGCGAAGAGGACTGTTACCAGCGCGGCCACCCACTTGCCGCCCGAGGAGTGCCTGCTGCACAGGTACTCCACTCTTTCCAAACTCCTTCGCATTACCTCATTGTGTCGCAGGTTCGCGCATAATTGCCGGAATCCTTCCCACAAACGGACGGGACCGACGACGGCATCCGAGATCCAGCACAGCCTCCAGCTCTGGATCAGGCGAGCGCAGGCCGCGGATTTTGGGCCCGAATTGGCAGCTCTGAGCAAGGGAGTAGCCGTTCCCAAGGGCTCGTCAACACGCTCTTTGGCCCCTTTCGTGGACGACGACGGCCTCCTGCGAGTGGGTGGACGCCTGCAGGAATCCTTCCTCGCCTACGAGGAAAAACACCCGCTCGTCATTGGACGACAAGGAGCCCTCTCGCTGCTCCTAGTCCGAGAGGCGCACGCCGCCACGCTGCACGGAGGACCTCAACTTACCCGCAGCCACTTGATGCGGCGGTATTGGATCCCCAGAGCAGCCGTCCTGGTCAAGCAAGTCGTCCGGGAGTGCGTGCGTTGCGCACGCTTCCGTGGGGTCCCCTGCACCCCGATGATGGGACGACTCCCCAAGGACCGCGTCCGCCCTGCACGGCCCTTCTTGATCTCCGGCGTCGACTACGCCGGCCCGCTGCAGATTCGAACGACCCCGGGAAGGGGCCATAAATCCTTTAAAGGATACATTTGCGTTTTTGTCTGCCTTTCTACCAAGGCTGTTCATTTAGAAGCCGTATCGAGCCTTACGTCTACCGCTTTCATTGCAGCCTTCCGTCGTTTCATCTCCCGTCGAGGACGCTGTTCCAAACTGTGGAACGATAACGGCACGACGTTCCATGGGGCCGACGCCGAACTCCGCGTCCTCCTCCAGCAAGGGTCTTCCTTCCAGCAGGACGTAATCGGCGCTCTGTCTCAGGAGGGCACTGAATGGGCGTTTATCCCTCCACACGCGCCACATTTCGGAGGACTCTGGGAGGCCGGAGTAAAGTCGACGAAACACCACCTCCGCCGAGTAATAGGAGACAATACGCTCACCTTTGAGGAGCTTTCTACGCTCCTGTGCCAGATCGAGGCGTGCCTTAATTCACGGCCGCTGTGTCCGTTGTCGGACGACCCGTCCGACATGGCCGCCCTCACGCCGGGGCACCTGCTCGTTGGAGAGCCATTGACGGCGGTACCGGAGCCGGACTTACGGCATGAGAATCTTTCCCCGCTGGCTCGTTGGCAGCACATCACGCAGATGAGGGATCATTTTTGGCATCGGTGGCAGCGGGAGTACGTCCACCGTCTGCAAACCCGCACCAAATGGACCGACGTGGACAGCCAAGGTCTTGTAGGGCGTCTCGTATTGTTAAAGGAAGATAACATACCGGCGACAAAATGGGGGCTCGCTCGAGTCACAGAGCTGCACCCCGGCCCCGATGGCGTCGTCCGCGTGGTCACCGTCCAGACGCCCACGAACACCCTCAAACGGGCGGTCGTCCGCCTTGCCCTGCTGCCAATACCTCCGGTGGAGGACGCCGAGAGCAAGGCGTAAACTCTCGGCACACTTCTATTACTTTCGGCCGCCGCTGTCTCTTTCTGTGCCATTCCAGCGGCACGGCGGACTTCGTCTAAGGCACCGGTCAGGGCGGGCGGCCCCCGAAAAGCGCTCAGTCCACGGCGGGCGGCGCCGTAGCGCAATTTTTCTTCGTATGAGGCGGGCGGAATGTTTAGGTTTAGATGTACCGAGCGGCGGTACGTTAAGCGTTAGATCGTTCGGGCGCCCTCGGCGATCCTCGGCCGCCGCCGGGCGGACCGAGTAGTTCGGCGGTCGGCGCGAGGTGAGGCCGAGGGGGGTCCGTACAGGTGAGACAGCGTGACTCACGGCTTAATCCTTCTGTTCTTCGGAGACTTTATTCCCAGAAACATACCTTCGCATTTTCGCACACATAGAGACCAGTAAGAGCCGTGAGTGACGCCGTTCACCTCCTTTTCCTTTTCATTTCTCTTTGGGTGCTTTACCGTCTAGCTTCTTTCTTTTCTTTCTTTTTCGCCTTATCTTTATTCTTTGCTTAACATTCATTCTTTCTTTAGCTTAATTTCTAGTTTAATCGCGTATTGTATCGTCTCGTCTTGTCCGTTCCGTCCGCCGTCCGTTTGCCTTACTTTTAATATCATTAGGATTAGCGTATCGTCGTAGCCTTTAAGATTATGTGTAGAGTCGCGCGGTATTTCTTAAGTTATAGAGTATTGTACAGAGTAGAATAATTTAGTTAAATATAATAGATTCATTTAAAGATAACGGTAAGCCGCTCAGCGGTCACCTCCCTTGTTTTTCACCTCTCCCCTCCTTTGCGCACTACCGACCTCCAACCCAGTTTAAATCCTACCGTTACCCCGCGTACGGAAACCTCCTCTTCCCGTTGGGAAAGGCCTTCCTCCGCAACAATTACTATGTCCGCCTCTTCGTAACTTGTAGGAATATTGCATGAATATGACACGGACAATTGCCTCAAAGTTCCAAGAATATTTATTCAATATTACACTCTCCATATGATTCTGTTTAACATTGTAAATAATTCAAGCCAAGTTATGTTATAGAATATATTATTTTTATTAATCCTCAATTATCAAGTTCTACTATAAATGTAATAATAAATAATAAATAACCTTAACTTATTAATCTGTATTGTAATTACTATTATATTTTTGAGACTGCGACGTAACTATTGATCGAAAGGTCATTTTTGTAGTACGTTTTACACGAAAGATGTTATTATAAATAATTACCGATTTTTATAAAAATGCAGGATTTTGAAGTTTTCTTTCATAATGTCGCGGCTTTGAACGATCAGGAGGCCGCGATCGAATTTGCGATTCCGCTCAGACTTGAGCGCGACGTAGGTAGGCCAGGATGGAAAGAATGCTTGAGAGCATAGGGTTCACAGTCACGGTCTTCTTTATTAGGCAACAGCCGTCGTTCACAAATAGTTTCCACAAAACAGTTCGGCCCGGAACGCGCGAATAAGGCCTTGCACAGCCACACTTTGATGTCGGCGACTCCGAGGTGGAAATCCGTCCGCACCCGAAACGTGAGAATCCCGAAGGACTGGAATGTGCCGCGCAAGACGGAAAAGACTTTTCGCAGAATTGATTACAGACTTCTTGCTATGACTGAGGTCGCAACGAGAGTGCCGGGTCGGGCCTGGCGCACCTGTCGCGTCGACACGCGCCAATTCGGGGAAGGGAGACATTACCTGTCCTAATTGGCGAGTGTCGATCAGCTGCTCATTACGTAATTGCGCGAAGCCCGGTCGCACAACGCGCAAGCCACGACGAAGCCGTGGCACACGCGGATTTGCCGGACGGTACAAGCGATCAGGACCGGCACATCGAGAAGCGGATCCCGATCGCCTGTTTCCCGGCGATATTCAGGGGCGGATCCCGAACATGCCGCCCGCCTTGAAACGACTGTTTCGAAACGCGGTAACGTGAGCATCGGAGCGATGGAGCGCAACCCGAGCGACACGCTCGGGAAGCCGCCCGCCTTGACATTCGGAATTTGTTATGCGAGATGAGAACTTAGAACTAGTGACACGGGATCGCGAAGGAAGAAAAGGTGATACCGTCGCTTACAAAGAAACTACCATAAACTTATTCTACGCAAACAAAAAAGAGAGAAAAGCGGACATGACGGAAGAAGCGCCGCACATGCCTGAGGCGAGGCCCGACGGGCTCCTACCTTGGAACTTAGAGTTAGACGAACCTAATTTAAGAACTGTTAGGCACAGGCAGGATACACACATTTCCGATCGGTCTCTTGTATTCGGCGGTCGCAGTCCGGACGGTAACCACACGCGGAAGACCGTCCGAACCGGCGTGGCACTGGGTGACACGCTCGCGCTCCCATTTGCACGGGGGGAGTGCGAAATTCCACAGGAGGACCAGCTGGCCAACCTGCATCGGGGGCTGAGCTTTTCGCCACTTGGAGCGCTGTTGCAAAGCGTTTACATAGTCGCTTTGCTACAGTTTCCAGAAGCGCTCGGTCATTTGACGCAACAATTGCCAACGAGAAAGGCGGTTTTCGTTTAGATGTAGGACCGAAGGTTCCGGATTCACCGTGAGAGCTGATCCGATGAGGAAATGACCCGGCGTGAGGCATTCGTAGTCATCGATTGACTCGGACAGAGGAGAGAGCGGACGCGAGTTCAGGCACGCCTCGATCCGGCATAGGAGCGTTGAGAACTCCTCGAAAGTGAGGGTGCGATCCCCGAGAAAGCGACACAAATGCGACTTGACGCTTCGCACGCCCGCCTCCCACAGTCCTCCAAAATGAGGAGCGGAAGGAGGAATGAAATGCCACTCGATACTGTCGGCGGCGGCTGAGTTCAGAAAGTCCGGATCGCGCAGGGCGGCCCTGTATGCACGGGTCATTTCCCGATCGGCACCGACGAACGTTGTTCCGTTGTCGGAGTACATGGCTTGAGGGAGGCCACGTCGAGCGCAAAACCGGGAGAACGCGTTAAGGAATGCAGGCGTCGTGCAATCACCCACCAGTTCCAAATGAATCGCTTTCGTCGCTAAGCAGACGAATAGCGCTATGTACGCTTTGCGGGAACTTATCCCGCGACCGGCGGAGGCGCTAACCCTGACGGGACCGGCGTAGTCGACGCCGCTGTGTAGAAAGGCGCGTGTCGATGGCGTAACTCGCGTCTTCGGGAGATCGCCCATGAGCTGTGTAGGAACGGCAGCGCGCTCGCGAGCACACGTAACGCACTGATGGACAATTTGTTTCACGATTCCCCTGGCGCGGATAACCCAATAGTCTCGACGAAGGAGGTTGAGCGTGAGTTGTGGTCCGGAGTGAAGTGCGCGCAAATGAGTTTGGCGGACGAGAAGAGTGACCAGCGAATGCGGAGCGAGAAGAATCGGATGCCGAGTCGCGAATGGAACGGGGGCATTTTTCAGCCGCCCGCCAACCCGGAGGAGATCGTCTTGATCCACGAACAGCCCGAGAGCGGGAATTGAGCTTTTCGCGGCGAGTGGTCGTTTCGTGAAGAGGGCTTGCGTCTCGGACGGGAAACATTCGGCCTGTATTCGCTTGAGCCAAAATATTTTCGCGGCGCGACATTCCTTTGCGCTGAGAATGATCGCGGTTGTGGTTGAAGGAAGGGGAGCGTCGGCGCGGCGACATCGTGCGACAAATTTGAGGACATATACGGTGATTCGAATGAGCTTTGGCCAGGAGGAGTATCGCGTCGCGAGATCCCATGACTCAGGGGCCGGAGAACATTGCTGCACGGACACCTTTGCTTCGAGCGACAAATCCGCGGGGGGGATCCCCGCGGTCCCGGGCCACGCCGTCACATCAAGCCGCAGCCATGGAGGGCCGTCCCGCCACAGCGATTCCGTCAACATTTCGTCCCCGTAGAGTCCTCGCGAGGCGCAGTCGGCCGGGTTGTCACCCGTGGGTACGTGACGCCATGTTGCGTGGAGCAGAAGTGATTGCACCTTCGCGACGCGGTTGGCGACAAACGTCTTCCAGCGAGAAGGGTGCTGACTCAACCATGCCAGGACGACGGTGGAATCCGTCCAGCAAAAGCAGGGCAGCGCCTCGAGTTCGAGGGTCGTCCGAATAAAATGCAGCAATCGCGCTAGGAGCAACGCGGCGGAGAGCTCCAGACGCGGCACGCTAAGCGGAGTGAGAGGCGCGACCTTGGATTTAGCGGCGAGAAGGGTGACAGCGACGCGGTTAGACGAGGTGACTCGTAGAAAAACAGCGGCGGCATAGGCGACATTTGACGCATCCGAAAACCCGTGGAGCTCCGCGTAAGTCGTTTCTGAACCGGAGCCAACGCACCGATCTATCCTGAGCCCGCTGAGATGGGCGAGCTTGGCGTAAATGTGCGTCCATTGGCGCAGCAGACCCTCAGGGAGTACATCATCCCACCCGAACTTGGTCCGCCAGAGGAGCTGCATGAAGACCTTCGCCTTGATTGTCACGGGTGTAACCCAGCCCAGTGGATCGTAGAGGCGAGCTATGACGGAAAGAATTTCCCGTTTGGTACCTGCGTGGGTGCTAATGTCCGTGATAGTGAATTGAAAAACATCACTTGCTGGATTCCACCCGATGCCGAAGATCTTCACCCGCTCGTCTCCCGAGAGAGATTTGTCGCACGCGAGGCCGTGGTTGGCAGCGTCGATGTCCGACAAAAGAGTGGAGGAATTACTCGCCCACTTCCGCAACTCGAATCCTCCGCGCTTCAACAACGAAATCAATTAATTGCGAATTTCGCGGAGCTGAGGCTTCTCGTCGGCGCCGAAGAGCACGTCGTCGACGTATATGTCGTCGCGGAGAATTCGGGTAGCGAGGGGATACGCCTGACCTTCGTCGCTAATCAATTGCCGCAGAACGCGAAGCGCGAGAAACGGAGCACACGCCATGCCGTATGTGACCGTAAGCAACTAATACTCCGTCAGAGCCTGCGAAGGCGAGGCTTGCCAAAGGATCCGTTGATAGTCAACGTCGCGATGGTCGACTGCGATCTGCCGGTACATTTTCGCGATATCGGCTGAGTACACGTACTGCCACCGACGCCACCGAAGGACAACCGACACGAGATCCGTTTGCAATTTCGGGCCGGTCAACAGATGATCGTTAGGACAGGTCCCGTTCGATGTTACGCTCGATGCGTTGAAAACGACACGAAGGCGCGTCGTCGCACTTTCCTCCCGAAGAACTGGGTGATGGGAGATAAACACGACCTGCTCGTTGCCCGCATGAGACGCTGCCGCCGGTCGCATGTGACCGAGTCGCTCATACTCGTCCATGAACATGGAATATTCGCGGTGGAGGTCCGGGTTACGGCTTAGTCGGCGAGTTAACGTGCCTACCAATTTTTCGGCGACAGCTCGAGTTTGGCCTATGTTGATGGGGGGACCGTTTTGGAAAGGGAGCCGCACGATGTACCGACCCGTCGCGTCGCGAGCATGAGTCCCTTGAAAATGATCCTCGCATTGTCTGTCCCGTGGCGTCGGCGCAAGCTCATGGGGGAGTTCTTCGATTTCCCAAAACCGTCGTAACTCTTCCTCGAGAGCGAGAGACCCCTAGACAGTGGTGCACGGACACCTAATCGAGAGTGTTAGGCGCGGGCTCACTATCCGGGATCGGACCAGAGACGATCCACCCGAAAATCGACTGTTGCGCGATGGGTTGCCCGACCTGACCTTTCCGCACCCCGTCGAGCATAATATCATTGTACAGGTCCGCGCCAATGATAACGTCAATGGGGGCTGCGCTTGACGGATCCGCGTCCGCGAACTCAAGATCGGATAAGTGAGCTTACGCCGACACGTTAGTGGTGCGCTTGGGCGCATACGATGTAAGCGTTTGTAATATCAGCGCGCTGGTCGTGAAGGAAGGAACCGTGCTATTACGCGGACACACGAAAATATTCGTAGCTTGCCGAGACGTTCCGACGGTGACACCACCGACAGCCGAGACGGAGACCGGACTGCGAAACCGGGCGGCTCGGAGTGTTTGCGCCGCTCGCTCGGAAATGAACGTCATCTCCGACCCTTCGCCGATTAGGGCCCGTACCGTCACAGTGCGACCGTCGAAACCCCGACCGTCACCAACGCCGTCGCCAACAGAACCGAAGTGCAAGTTCGCGACCGGGTGTAGGTCAATAACGCGTTAATGTTTGCAATCGGTTCGGCTGCCGGAGGCGGAGTGGGGAACGGTTTCGGTGCTGCAGTTCCCGGAACTGAACAAGACTCCGCGCTGTCGTGAAGCATTGTATGATGCCGTTTATGACACACGCGGCACGAATACTTGCTTTGGCACTCCGGAGCGGAGTGGCAAGTGCTCAAACAATTGAAGCACCGTTTATTTTGACGGAAAATCTCGCGTCGCTGGCTTGGAGTTCGGCTTACGAACGAGGGGCATACGTTGATGAAATGCCGCGATTTGCACAACGGGCACGTGATGGTTGGTGTTGGAGATGCCGTCGCGACGTGGATCTTCGGAGGTTGAGCAGGGTGTGAGGGCGATTTTGTTGATCCCGCGGCCAGTTCCTCGAGGGCGCCGGTGCGCGACGTCAAGAACTTCTCGAGGTCGTGGAAGGACGGTGAGTCGTCCTTATCGCTGGTCTTCAAGGCCCACGATTTCCGGGTGGCGGGGTCAAACTTTCGGGAGACTAGATGGACTAGCATGTCATCCCACAACGTTGCGGAGTCACGGTCTAACCCCTTCAGCGAGGCCACGGCGACGCTGACTTTGTCGCGCAACAATTGAAGTTCGGACGCGGTTTCACGAACGACTTGCGGTAGATTAAGCAGAGTCGAGAGATGCAAAGTGAGTAGCAGTCGCGGATTGTCGTATCGCGAAACCAACGCCTTCCAGGCAATAGCAAAATTGTCCGCGGTGACCGGAATGTTCTTTATGCATTCGAGCGCGCGTCCACTTACGCTAGACGCGAGATAATGCATCCGCGAAAAGTCATTCAGGTCGCCATTGTTGCGGATTAGCGCGGTAAACCGATCCCGGAAACTTTCCCACTCGTCATAGTTACCGCCGAATGGCGGCATGCGGATGGGCGGAAGTTGCGTCGCCGAGAAGACGGGAGCGACTCGAGGCGTCATGGCGTCGGCAGGAGAAGATTTTGGGCTGGCGGGGAGTTCCAACTCCTCCAACCAGTCGGACATGAAGTCCAGAGTGGTGTTGTACACCTCCTCAACGGAGTGGAAGTCTCCGTCCTTGAAGTAGGGCAGGGTCAATTTGACGTCGACCGGAGCTGCCCGAGCCAGGGCGTCGTGGCCATGTTGGAACTGCACCCAGTTGGTTTGCAGCGCCTGGATTCGTGATCGGATCTTTGCCGCCGTTAGATTGTTCTTCCTCACCTTTTTGAAGTTGGCTAAACCTCTCTCTAAGGAATCCTTGAGCCGCTGTTGTCGACTGACTAGATCGTCCATGATGAGTCCGTAATGGTTCTATACTCGGCTGGCTCCTACCCAACGTCGATCCGGCTCGAAGGACCAGCAATGTCGCGTCGACACGCGCCAATTCGGGGAAGGGAGACAATACCTGTCCTAATTGGCGAGTGTCGATCAGCTGCTCATTACGTAATTGCGCGAAGCCCGGTCGCACGGCGCGCAAGCCACGACGAAGCCGTGGCACACGCGGATTTGCCGGACGGTACAAGCGATCAGGACCGGCACATCGAGAAGCGGATCCCGATCGCCTGTTTCCCGGCGATAGTCAGGGGCGGATCCCGAACACATAAGTTTGCAAATCCTCTACACTTTGTATTATTGGAACACGCTGAATGAGCTCATCATTGCGAACAATCCGTCTATTTCGAAACTGCAGTTCTCTATTCTTCTCCTCAATTTACTTCTCGCTGATTGTCCATGGGTGAACATTACCTTAACCAACCTTAACGCTGCTGAACTGCTAAACAGTCGTGTAGACGTTTGGTTATATTTTTACAGATTTGGCGCGAAAAACGGCCGTAATCCCGTCTCAAGAGGCCTTTCCAAGGCGTCTCAGGCCAGGCTTACATTTCTCGACCCCCACTCCGACCGACCTCTACACTTTTATGCGAGAAGCCTGTGTATCCGTGTAACAACACGGTGGGCGGGGCTTAATCGTAGTGGCGGCACGCAAATGTAATCCTGGTTTGAGAATCTGATCCAAGCCAGGTTTACGTAATCCCGACTCAAGCCGAGGCCTAAGCGCACTATTTGAATACGGGCCTATGTCTGGAGAGCGATTCTCGCCTCGGCCAACGGCGGCGCTTGCGAGCTGCACGTTAGCCGTTCCTGAAATTGTTAATAACGAGCAAAATACGATTTCGTAAACTCCGAAATCGACACAGCAGCTTGCGAAAACTATTCGTAAACGATTGAAACCGTTACGCACGAGATGCGTCAAAATTATTTCGCCAGAGTTTGAATCTGGTCAGCTTCTCGTTTCAGCCACTAGAGGCGCTTGGAAGACCTACATTACCCAATTCTCGAAATTGTTAATTACGGCCAAACTACGATTTCGTAAACTCTGAAATCGATACATTAGCTTGCGAAAACTATTCGTAAACGATTGAGACCGTTACACACGAGATACGTCGAAATTATTTCTCCACGTTCTGCATCTGGTCAGCTTCGCTCCCCGGCCACGGTGGCGCTGCGCGCTAGCAGACGATAATTACTAGATATTAAAATTGTTAATTACGGGCAAACTACGATTTCATAAACTCTGAAATCGATTGCGTAAACTTGCGTAAACTATTCGTAAACGATTGAGACCAAAATAGCCGAAAACTATGATAGTCGTCTGCTAGCTATACACCCACCTAAAAATTGTTAATTACGGGCAAACTACGAATTCGTAAACTCTGAAATCGATTGCGTAAACTTGCGTAAACTATTCGTAAACGATTGAGACCAAAATAGCCGAAATCTATGATAGTTGTCTGTTAACTATACAGCGGTCGCAGGCTCCCTTATAGAGGAATTAAAGACAAACCAGCCCATACTCTTATCGCTGTCGGTACAATAGGTATTTGCACGGATGCATGTGGGTAAACGATGACGGGATCTCGATAGCTACACAAACGTCTTTTTAAAAACAGCTGAGGTACACGGAGGGTCACGGTCGCAGCAATAACTCAGATTAGGAAACACTTTGATCGGAGCTTCGAACAGGCCCCCTCCTTTCGTTCACTCCGCAGTTGCGTCGGTTGATTGGTTCGTGGGCTGTGCCCATTTGACTTTCTTTACTTCCTCCTTGCCTTGTTACGGGTGGTGCGCCCGTTTTTCCATCTAACGCCGTATCTCGTGTCCGCCGCTTCGCCTGCCGTTGTTTCTAGGGCCGTGCCGGTTTCCACGTTGGTGGCTTCGGCGACGTCGCTGAGCCTTGCGGGTCCCGACTTGGAGTCGGTCCGGGGAGTGAGCCGGAGTTCTGGGCGAACGCCTCACCACATGCCCATGGTGTTGCTCTAGTAGAGGTTTCTCGGGGGACCCTAACACCCCCCCCCCCCCTTGGTGTGGTCCAATGTCCGCACTGGATGTTCTTGGCGGCAAGTCCAGGTCGCCCAGGAGGTTGTTAAAAAGATCCTCATCGAAAGTGTTGAAGAATTCCTGGTCCCATTCCCGTTCTTCTTCTCCGTGTCGTCCTTCCTCCGATCGTATCGGGACCGGTGGCAGGGTTGGTGCCTCCACATTTGGGCGGTAAATGTAGTGTGGCCCGTAGTAGGGTGGCGGGAGTGGTCGGCCGTCTCTAGTATGCTGCGTCGTTCTCATGTTTGTTTCCATGGGTGAAACAAGCCCGATTACGGGGAGTTGCACCTACAACGGTTGGAAACATGCCGGGAAATGCGGGGCGTTCGGCGCCAGTCCTTCTTCCGAAACTCCTTCCATTACTGCACTTTTCAATATGGGTTTTTACTGTTTCTCACCTTCTGATCTCACTTTTTAGACTGACAAGTACAAGGACGTCCGGTCTTTTATAAGTTCGGTACAGCCCTGCGAAAAAGCTTGAGTGGGAGTTGCAAGTCCTTCATTCTGCTTGAATCTAAACATTTCTGACCTTGCTGATTAAATGATGTCTTCATCACTGGAGACTTCCTACCCCCTTTTCTCACGCCAGGGCTCGGTCTCCAAACTGCTTGTCGTACATCTTATCGGTGTTTAGTGCTAAGATGGTTTCATATAACATTTCCGTTTCGATCCCTGCTTGTTTATATCGGTCGGCATACCATAAGTATAGTGCTGTGCATTTGTAGCATTCCGATGCTGGGCGGGAGACAAATATTGGTGTACCGCATGTCCTACATTTCAAGGGTTTGGCGTAGGTGCCTACCAATGCGTGTATAAATGCCGGCAGATATGCCGACTCTCCATTTTCGATTTGCAGGTATCCTGTACACGCCGGGCAAAATAAATTGTGGGGGTCTCGTGTCGTCGGGTTTGTTGTTGAGCATCCCCCTTTGAGACAGTGTGCCTTTTCGAGATTTGCCATTGTTCTGGCAATGTCCCCTGAGCTGGTATGTTTCATCTGTAATCACATGCGTATTCGCACCTATAGTTCTATATATTTATGTATTAGCTTTGTGTAGTTATTCGCAGTGTATATTCTGCGATTTTATCGAGAAGCGTGTTTCCTCTGATATCTTGGGGTGAACACTCGTGAATCCCCGTGTGGTGGTAGGGGTGTCTACGTTTTCCGGTGGGACGAGGCTGGTGTTCGCCTCCTCAGCCTGTGGGGCCGTGTTTTGGCGTCTGGACTCGTCACCATCCGGTGTGCGGTTCCTAAGATGTATCAGGACGTTAGTCACTGAGTCCCATACAGCGCCTATCAGATGTATGCCCCACCCGTAGACGTTATGTAATGCGTAACCATGTAGTGCAGTGTCGATCGCAAATTTTACTGTTTTGATGGCGATCCATATTCCGAATAATCCTGCACTGAAGGTACCGAAACCCGTAAACCATTGCCATATTCTGGACCAGGTGGAGGAAGCTATTTCCTCGAAGGTTTTTTCATCAAACATATTTATCAGAGATATGCCTTGCATATTTGCCTTTTGTCCAGACATTCCTCTAGCTATGGTATTTAGTACGGCAGGTCTTTCGGCTGGAAACATTATATGATTCCTTAGCTGTTCGAGATCTTGCGTGGAGTAAATCCCTGATGTTGCTAGTTCGGCGGGATTCGTATAGATCCATGATTGCATTACCGCTGGCTGTAATTCGTTGGGTGCCACTGCCGAGGTAGCTGAGGGCGTTATTTTGTACCATACGCCATCCAAATAATACGTTAACGGAATATAGGGGTTGCAGTCAACCTGGGTTCCCGTATTCAGTAGAATATGGCTTTTAGGAGCTGTTACGTCCGGGCGTCGCGATAAGTCGATCTAAAGATTGTCAAGGATGGAACTGTGTGTGTTCGAGCGGTCGACCGTTCCGCCCGGGAGCAACGCGTGAATACTTAAAACTAAAGGATATAAACCGAAAAGATGATTATATGTTTATATCCATGACCGAATAGAATAATGACGCGAAGACGAAATCAATCTACTCGATCTGCAGGACTTATAGGATTATCTCTCTTATCAACCCGTACAGGTTGCTGAGTTGTTACGTGTTGTATTCCAGTACAGATAATGTTAGTTATACCGCATGCAAAGAAAATAAAAGGATAAATCGGATATAGTGTGAAAAAGCAAAGTGTATATTCTGTGATGACTGTTCAGGTGCAGATACAAAGGTGATTTGATTTGAAAGCAGACTTCTGACACCAATTCCACGGTTAGAAGTGGGTATAAAGAAACAGAAATATAGAATATTATACATATATACACAGAAAGAAGGAGTATCCCACTGCTAACATCAATTCCACGTTTCTAACAATGGGTACAATGTTCGGTCTTGAATCGGAGTATTGGTATAATAAGAAACAGAAAGCCTAACTATTACGCAATGTTCGGTAGTACAATTCGCCGGTATGCAACGCGTGGTATAATCGTGGTTTGAACGAAGTAGCTCGTTTTACGCGTGATATTAGTAGTAAGAGTAAGCCGCTTCTGGACCCGAGCTGAGAGTAAGCCGATTCTGGACCAGTAATTCTGGACCAGTTGCCGATTCTGGACCACAGTAGCGCAGTCATTTTCGGTCTTGCGTGTATTTTTTTTTTTTTTTTTTAATTTTTTCATCGAATTTTGCGGTTAGGTCTTAATCACAGGTTGAAGTTTGCAGTTTGTCTTATCGGAGAGGTGAAGTTTGCGGTTTGTCTTTTAATGAGAGGGGAAGTAGTTTGCGGTTTGTCCTAATCAGGTGGAAGTTTGCGCGGTCGGCGGTTAAAAAATCGGAAGAACGTTCGCGAGGTGAAGAAGGCGAGCCGTTGTCGATTCTGCACAGCGGTAGCGGACAAGGTTAAAAGTCAGCGGTTGGGCGATACGTAGTCGGCCGCTGCTGATAGCCGGGGAAGCCTTGCCCGTATTTTTTCTGTTGTTAGGTCAAAAGTTTGTGTGGTTTACACACGGAAGTTAGAGAGTAGGAGGAGGAGGAGGAGAAGGGGTTGGACAGGAACAATACGAACGATAAGCGATTGACGCCGACGATACTCGAGCGGCGGCGCGTGGGCAACGATATCGAGAGCGGAGGAGGACGACGATAAGCGTCTAATCGACACGCGGCGTCGTACTACGAAATGTAGACAGAGGTAGTAGTAGGCGTTGTACTACGAAATGCCGTGCGGGGGGTTGGAAGTAGACCGGTAGGAGAAGGTTGCAGAGGAATGATACGATAAGCGATTACGCGGTACTCGACGAGCGTGTGTGGACAACAACGATATCGAGAGCGGCGGAGGACGATTGTACTACGGAGGAGGAGGTTGGGTGGGAGCAAGGTGTACGGGGAGTGAGGAGGGGATCCGGCGGCGTCATCTTGGAGCAGCGGACGCGTTGCAGGTCGGGTGGGAGGGGGAGGGGGTTGGGGGGAGGGTCCCGGGGAAAGGGCGCTAGGCGCTAGCTAATATTCGCACGTTAAACGTAACACATAATCGGTTAATACTCTTTGTAGCATCAGCGGACTAGGAAGCAGTTAGGAAGTGTTCGTGACTTTTTCTGAAAGCGAATTACAAAAGAAAGTGTTGTGACGATGGCGGCTGACGGACATATTCGACAATTGTACAGATTTTTTTATGACAAACTGGTTGCTCAAATTGATCCTGAAAGTGGAATATTAGACGAATTAGGAGAGGAAGGGTTATTGAACGAGTCTGATATTTTCGATATTTTAACTTTGAAGGAACGAACAGCACAGGTGCGTTGTTTGATTACGAAGCTAGAAAGGTAAGTAATACAAACAAATTTATAAATCAATGTAGAATGATAGTACAGTTGAAAGTATTTAAATTTGAATTTTAACCTTTGCAGATTGCCGCTATTGTATTTCATTCTATTCACAGAAATACTAAAATCTTATAACCCCTGGCTTGCCGTATGCATGATACAATGGATAGAAAATCAAAGTGAGCTGCGCGCACATGTGAAACAATTTTATGAAGTATTTCGCGAACAATTACGCGATGTTGATGTACGTAATGCCGTTATACAAAAGTTAAGACTAACAAGGTGTTGCGCGCCGGTGCAATACAGTACATTTTGGATACGGAAAATAAAGAGGTGCGGGTATCTCGTCTGATCCATAAGATGTCACGGTAAGTTGTAGAAAACTCTAGTAAAACGAGTGTAATCGTGAATGTTATACATTTTTTAAATTTTTAGACTAGGACTGGCAGACTTGCTGTGTTTTAAAGAATCGTTAAAGCATCATTACCCTTGGATAGCTTGGCGGATGGAAGACTATTTGAATACGGCATTTTTCAGCAAAAACTGAATCACAATTTTAACCCATGCTCGCTTATTTTCAATGCTAAGCTATTTTTGTTAAGAACAGTAGTGAGATGTAATGAATTTCTCATATACGCACTGTATATTATATAAATTGTAAACGGGTGCAGATTATTGATAAATAATACATGTATTCAAATATTGCAAACATTTTTTATTTTTTAATCGAACAGTGTCCCCAAGCAAGTGTTTGTATACAATCATCGGTGAGATATCTTTTATCATCGTACGGATGCAATGCAACTTTTCCTTCGGAAATTGTGTGAATCTGATGCAGCTTCGACGCAATACGATTTTGTTTAGCCATTTTAATTTCATCGTTAAATAGACAATTTATATAATCATCAAATTTAATTTCTCGCTTAATAAAATCTTTTTTGATCCCTTTAGCCTTCTTCGTGTCGCGCTCGCCAATAACTTTTTTAGCATACATTTTCGATCTTAATCCTACAAATTCACACATAATTTTTCCTCCATTTTCATCTTTCATTAGGCCTAGAACTTTTTTATTTGCTAAAGGTATATTGTATACGTTGTCAATTGGATAATTACTAGTATCGAAATAAGCTATATCTCGCCTCATAATGCTATATATGTCATCACATTGTAATTTATA
This sequence comes from Priocnemis perturbator, assembly GCA_963942575.1. Taxonomy (NCBI): domain Eukaryota; kingdom Metazoa; phylum Arthropoda; class Insecta; order Hymenoptera; family Pompilidae; genus Priocnemis; species Priocnemis perturbator. The sequence goes on from CAWWDK010000042.1 coordinate 5,898,972, forward strand.
AATTAAACTGTCCGTATCAGTATATAATACCTTACACATATCTTGAAATTGAACCTTCATATAGTCGTAATGAAATTTATAGAGATATATTTTTGAAATATCTAGAATGGACATGCCGATATAAATGGGTTTATCTATTTTAACTTTCATCTTTTTCATTTCCACGCCGACAAAATTTTCATTGAATATTACTCTTCTATGAAAATTAGGTCTTCCTATCAATGGCTTAATACCGGCACGTCCTTCCCACGATGTCAATAATCTTACATCAACTCGATTACGCACATTTTCCATTGTTTTTCCAAATACTGCGTTATTCATTAACTTAAATAAATCTTTTTCAAAGTCCGATTCGGATCGAGCTCGAAGTTTTGCATTTAATTGTATATATTTACACATCCATGGAGATTGATTGAACTGTAAGATACGATGAATGTTCTTTAATTTAAGTCCATGTTGCAGACATTGCTGTAGGGTTCGATAATGAATAACATAGTTGGTCTTACACTTTAAAGTTGCTAACAATTTTTCATATTTAGCGTTTGGCGGTACTTCGCGAGTGGGACAGAACGGCAAATCTAAATGCGAATCATGCATTTCATCGGGATAGTCTAAATCTACCTCTAATATGTATCCAATCTCAGAATCGGCTTTAGCTGAATTAATGTTAAATTGACTTATCATATCATTATCCATCCATTCAAATTTACCGTACGGCAACGAATCGCACATGGCAAAACCGTATAAATTGTTAACATCCTAATACATTAAATACGAAGATTCTTTATTAGAATCATACGTCGCGCCCATGTAAGGATTATTAGCTTTTGCATACCGATGCGAACATTGACTGAATCCTCCGCGTATACCGCTTTCAATAAATAACACCATATCGATATCTGTTAATAATTCTAATGTTATGTTTGTAATTTTTAGCATAACGTCCCACGCATATGATGGTAGGGTACAGTAATAGGCAGGGTCGAGACCATAATATTCGATACATTTGCTTCGAAAATTTTCAAAAATATCTGCTAATAGTAGAACATCTGTTTTCAAATATAAATCGCTATATTCGCCTAGTGATGAGATATTAAATTTATTCCATACGTTTTGTGCATGTTTATACTCGCTCCTTTCAATATTGTGCCCGTACAATGTGCTGTGAAATTCGTCGTAATTAGGTAGACAATTATCATTTAGTCTTTCATAGCTGTCAACATATTCATAAGGAAAAACACCTTTGCGCGTCAGTAAATTAAACAAATTTTCATCGATCGACGGAAAGTTTTTGCGTAAAATTCTCATATCATTTATATCTAGTGTTGATACTAATTGTTCTAAACTGCTATTAAGAAATTTAAATGAATCGATAAATCTTACTTCAAGAGAAAATATATTATTTTTCATCCGACATGCGAATGAAACATATTTTTCCATTGTGGAGGCTATTACATGAAATTGAGAGCTAAAACATTTCATTGAAACAATTTCTTCTATGAGAAAATGTGCATCGTAATTACTTAAGTTATGAAATATTATGGGTAGCGTATACGTAGCTTTATAATTTAGGTTACATGCTCCGTGTGCTGCCCCTCTGTAGTAACCTGACCAGTGACAATGATCATGTACTTTATTACCGCCTCTAATATCAGCTTCTTTAAATTCACTTTTACAGATAAAACAATGTGTAGCAGTATTAAATTCTAGTAATTGTTCAGAAGTTAAAGGAGCCATTATGGTATGATTATTTTTTATAAAAGCAAAAATTGATGAAATGATACCTTCCAAATCTGATATAAAATAAGATACCACTTTATCCTTCGCACGGTGTGAAACGTATTTGCACATCGATTCATCAAAATTACAGTGTATGTAATAGCCAATACTGTGTGGAACATGAGTTTGATATGCATAAGTATTATGATTTTCTAAATTATGTGTTTCGTTACTAATTAGAGCGCATTCAAAATCAGCATATATCATAAATGGAAGCGGGATTCCTCTTCTATAATTTTTAAACTTAATCCATTTCTGATCTTCATTGACCAATTCAATTTTGCACGCATTTTGATCCACACATCTTTCATAGTGATCTTGAAGTTTCCTTGTGTATGGAAAAAATTTAGACATCTGTAAATTTTAAGAATCATATTATTAAACTATTAAATTATTACAACTGTAAATAGAAAAGTGATGAATTACCTGTCGCAAATGTGTGATTTATGTTGGTGTTGATGAATTTGCGACGATGTCAGCCTTGATAAATTTTTGATCCATACATAATGGCACATATTATCTTTTTCTTGCTCATTTTGATATATTAGTAAGTTTATATGTTTATGTTCAGATATTTTATCACTTAATCGTAATGGTAATACTTCATATTTTTCATGTTCAGATTTATCTTTATTCGTTAATTGGTATAAATTTATGGACAAATTATTATTTTTTTCAAATGTAGGTATATGTTTAGTTGTAACGGGAAATGTAATTCCCGTTAAATTTAGTACATTTTCATAATGCGGATATGATTGTTTACGGTTACTATGATGCGATGCTGGGTATAATGCTGACGTTACTGCCCAAGCAAAGCAATCATTTTCATTATCGGCCAAATCAATAGAAACTGTTGCTTTTCTATTTTGTATAGCTAATGGAAGTCTACAGTTTCCTTTACCGGCGCTCAATAAATCACATTTATTGATATTTATAATCAAACTGATAATTTTGCTCAATGCCCATCCACTGTCACGTTCTTGAAATTCCTCTAGCGATGCAAGAATCTGCCCACACACATTGTTTGTATACCAATTATCAAGCTTTATGGTGGAATCATCATCATTTAGTAGTACCTCATTTTTTGTTGAAAAGTTTTTAATTTCCTTCTTACTTTCGTCGGTCAAACTGTCTTTTAACGTAAATTCGCCATTGAAGATTGTGTTTACTTTAACATATTTGTGCTGTTTAACATACGATAGTACTTTTTCTATCACTATATCTTTAGCAACGTTTAAAAATATAGAAGGATTAATATGATGTAAATTTATAATAATTCCATTGATTATACGACTTTGGAAGGCATGCCCGCTTTCAATTTCTTTCCATTTCAGTGTAACATTCTTATCCTTCTGTTTTTCTTCATTTAATCCAGATCCAGAGTGTAGATTGAAATTAAAACTTAATTGTTCACGCGTACAAGTTAGTTTAGCTATTTGCGCAAGTAAATGTTGTTTCCTACCGACACTTATTTTTTCTTTTTTATTAATTAAAAATGAATGCAAATATTTTAAATGCTGTTCACAATCTTCTATCCATTGGGTTTTATCTTCTTCCGATTCAATTAAATACGCTCGGTTTAATAAATTTTCTTCTTTTTGTATCAGTTGTTTTTTATTCGCTGCATTTTCTTTTTTTCTTCGTAATCGTTCGTTTACGAAATACTTTAAATTCCACAGCCGCTTTAATTGTTCCATCAGTTTCACTTTATATTCTTTTTTCATATTTTCATTATTTAAGAGTATTTTCGTTTTTTTTACATATGTAGTATATTGCTTTTTCCACTCTTTAAAATCCTCTTCTTTCTTCAAAAACGGCATTTTATTAATAAATTTTTTTCTATTTTCGCCGATAATCTATTAATAGATTTCATTTTACACCTCTTTAATCACACTACCGTTTTGTAATTAATCACACTACCGTTTTGTAACTTTCACTGCACTTCACTTCGTTAGCCTCCTCCGCCTCCGCTTGCGGTCGCGGTTTAGAATACAACGGACGCACAATTTCCTGCATATATTTGTCCTGCTACGACTATCCCCTCTCTCTGATTTACCACCGCTTTTATCATAGATATGAAATCATTTGATTTCTTATCTCTGCTTGTGTGTTAAATTCGTTTATATCACGTTTATTTGCGTTATAAGATAATCTTGAATTTACATTTTTATTGTATTCACCATAAAATTGAATCAATTTTTCTACCATATCTCTCAAATTGGCTATAATGTTACTATCACTAATACATTGAATACTGAAAATGGAGAGATCGAATGGGCCTGATGTTACAACATTGGAATTAAATTCGTCATATTCATAAAAATTACCGTTTTGTAATATATAAAGTTTGCCATTTATATATTTAAATACTGAAAATGGATTTTGTGGAGATATGGATAGGCGAATTCCCTTAAATAAATCGTTAATTAAAATATACTTTCTAGGCACATATCTACACTCGTCAATTTCAATTACATATACTCCTTTATAAAAAATATATGTTCTACCGGTATTTGTTAAAACAGCAGATTGCACTCCATTATACTGAAAGTCTTTGCCAAATACTTTTTGATATGTCATGGGATAACCAGTTTTTAATTGGAAAGTATCAGGATTGAATATATAAATATTATTATTAGAAAATAATGCAAATTCTCCATTTACTCTTTCATATATTGCATTAATTCCTGAAAAATTAAATGGCAAAAATTTTAACCACGATCTTATTAACTGTGGCTCCTCATACTTTCGATATTTAACGTTTAAATTAAATGGCCATATCCAAATTTTATAGAATATATACAATCGTGCTTTAAAAATGAAAAATTTTAAATCATCTGCTGGAGCTGAACATAAATCGGCTAATTTTGGTGGAATTAATGTTGGTGCATCCGGTGACGTATCAGGAGAAGCATTACCATTTGCATCTTCCCCGAATTCGTCCTCAGACTCATTCTCAGCATTAACATTATATAAATTTCGTATAGCTAATATATCATCTTCCTCAAGTTTAATATGATCTGTATGATTTTCATAATGATACAACGGCGACATTATTGAATTCATATTTGACGAATGTAGTAAACCTAGACTGTGACCAATTTCGTGTGTTAATGTTTCGTATAAACTGAATGACTCATCGTTTATCGGCCCCTCACCTATCATCCATTTCCACGATTTAGATATATGAATTTCTCTGACATTATTACTTTCATTCGGCATATCTGCATGTGCTAATGTTTGATTAGAGAATGGCGGTAAACAAACTTGTTGCGGTGAATTAACACTGTAATGCATTGTATTTTCAAACGATATAATTATATCCGCTTCAGTTTTACTTTGTACTTGAATAAAGGTTAACCGAGATGGCTTTTGCCACAAAGAAAATGCTTTTTTTGCAATGTTAATTTGATCTGTTGTTCCGACATATAAATACCGACGCAATGTTTTTTTGTCCCATTTATAAGAATGAAGTGTGTAATCGCTGACATGATCACTTACTCCGCAACGCTTTGCCTCCATCAACTTTTTCGTTTCAGCATTTAGAGTCCCATCGACTTTAACATTCCAATATTGTTGAAAAATTCGTATTGCATCTACCAATTTATCATTATCAATAGTTTGTGATTTTGAATTGTTAGTGTTCATATAGCCGTAATATTGAAGATAATTAATTGTTGAACGTTTATTCATCGGATGCGTGGAAGGCACTCGCAAATTGGTCTTGATAGATAAGAGAGAAGGAAAAAGTTGAAGAAGTATCGCAGTGTGAATTATAAATATAATTAATTTCGCCATGATTAGAATTGAGGTGCTCACGTGTCACGGTAGGACGAAAGACTGATGTGAAAGAAAAATATGTACTAGTTTATAATGAACTCATTTTTTATTAATTTTATATAGATGGTTAAATACATTAGATATTTTAAACATTATTTTCATTATTTATATATTGTGTAAATTTCAAATTCATAATATCTTGAAGCAAATCATGCATTTTTTTAACCCGTGCTTTAAAATATGCGGAGTCGATATGCCAGAATCCTTTACGCGCACATCGGTATTCTTCAGGATACGTATCGTCGATTATATATAAGTAGTAGAAGTTGTTGAACGAAACAGTTTGTTTTATCTGTAATGAAATTATTATTTTATATAGTTTTATTACTAAAATCATTTATAATTATATACATACTTGATGTATGTCTACAAACCTGTTTTTGATTATGATGCTGCTTTTTTTTTATTCTTTTCATCTTTTGACATCTCGTTTCCATTTTTGCGCTTACGTTTTGACGAATCTTTGTCGCTCTCATTTTTCATATTTTCCTTCTCACTCTCTACATGTTCTTCTTCTTTTACATCATCATCATCATCATCATCATCATCATGATTATCATCAGTAGAGAATTTCATTTCATTATATTTTCCACCGAGGTATATTACATGAACTGGTTTACCGCTTGTAAGACAATTCTCTATAACTTGGTAATACTTGCTTTTTTCTAATAAAATATTACTTATACGTAATGGCAGAAAAATAGAGAATGTATCATTTAAATCAAACATAACTCTATCTCCAAAGCGGGTCTTCATTTTTCTCATTCCGCTTATTAAATATGATTTATTAATTTCCAAGCCTGCTACCGGGTTCACTGGCAACTTGCTTATAATACCGACGCTATTCAGCAAACTGAACGTATTTTCGCACATGTTCACTGCAAATATCTACTGAACTGTTAATGCACTTGCGCTATTCAACGACTAAACTGCGCGTATCGCGAAATAGCGCTATTTATGCACCCCATACTCTTCCACCCAAACTTCCAGCATACGTCACTTTTCTTCAATCCCCTACTCCCTTCAACAGTTATGCCCACGCTCAATTTCTGATATGCACCCCATACTCTTCCACCCAAACTTCCAGCATACGTCACTTTTCTTCATTCCCCTACTCCCCTCAACAGTTATGCCCACGCTCAATTTCTGATTTTCCACACATTTAATACCTACAGCAGCGCAAATAGGAGCTTCAGTACGAGACGAATCTTTTTGAAAGAAACTTCTACTAAAGTTTGTGCAACATTTGCATTAAAGCGAAATTGAAAAGTTACAGTTTTGTGAGTGAAGTGAAAATTTAAAAATATAATTATGGTATGTAGTTCGAATATAAGTAAAACAAATTTTTATTTTCAATACTCTAATTTGTTTAAATTAATATTATTTTCAGGCTACAGCCGATTATGAAAAAATAACGCATTTCATCGATATGGATGGATTTACAATCAATCGACATACATTTTTATGCAAAGAAATTGCGATCATATCTATAAATGAAAATTTATTACGCGAATACTTATTTTTGAATAAAAACTTTAACGATTTAAGTGTTCAAGATCAGCGAAGCGCGCGTTATGTATACAATAACGTTCACGGAATTTTATTCAAAGATTATGGATATGAAAATTTTGAACAAGAGGATTTGCCCTATATAGTCCAAGATTTTACCTCAAAATATGACAGTCCAATTGTCGCATATAAAGGTGGAACTTATGAAAAGAAATTATTGAACGAACTTGGAATACGAAATATAAATTTAGAGGCACTGGCATGTCCTAAATTTGATGTTCTCGTTTCTAATCAACTGTATAACAAAGTGAACATCAACACTATATCGTGTAAAATGCATGTAAAAGAGAGAAATGGGAATAATAAAATTCCGCATTGTCCTTTACTTGAAGTGCAAGTTTTTAGAAATTGGTACTGTCATAACGTAGCTATTAAATCTTCTTAAATAATAATGTACATTGGTATGCACTGATTGTGAATATAATGAATTTTTATATTTTATTATCAATTTGTAATTAAGTACATGTTCAATATTGAGACGGCTCGACGGCGGGCGGCAGCACTTCCCGCATCCCATTACAGCACAGATCATACAACACCTCACGTAAAGCAGGCGCGTCACTAGATTAGCATACTCAGTAGCGCGGCCGTGAACTTGTCGCCAATCAATTGGCATCGATCGGGATCCAATCCGCGGTGCGCGTTACGCACTAGTGTCCAACGCCGTAACCAATCACAACTAAGAACGCGATCAGGTGACGTGACGTCACGTCCTTCTGCTCGGCTTCGAGCGGGATCTGGCTATGTTCGGCCATTAGTGTTCGTATCGTTACAGTTAACGGTAGTTTCGTGCTCCCTTGTCACAGTGTACGAGAAGAAACGGATCAATAACGCAATAGTGCAGATTCATTCATTCAACACACCCAGAACTGAGCAGGAATATAGGCAGGTTCATTCTCTCGCTTATTGTTTTCTAGTACAACTCTTAATTATTGAGTTATATCCAGATCAGATCATCGTCACGCCACGTGGTCGCATACCGCCGCATGTGCTGACGAGCAGCAAATAGGACAGTTCATTGTAGGATTATTCACCTCCACCGTAATCTACATTAGTCCCGATCATTAAGACTCACAGAACACCAAGTTAGAGCTATTCACACAAACAGGTATTGTTCATTAACCCTTAATCAGATAATTATTCAATAAACTATTCATTACACAGTATCTTGTGCAATTAATTCCTACACGACTGTCACCAGAGAACATCCCAAGATCCGGCTCCTCAAATACAGTCCACTACCTTAAATACTAGCACTTAATAATCAAACATTTTTTGGTCCTTCGAGCCGGATCTTTGGTCAGTCGTGCTCTTCAATTGCATCAAGTGTGTATTCAATAGTCAGTAACTCCTCCTTCACGTGACAAACAGGAAAAAGAGAGGATCATATAGAGCCAATCACACACCATGGAGCAAAACAAGAAAGTAGACCAAATCAGTGGCAGTGATCCATCGCTCAGTGCAGAAGAGGACTGTAGTGAAGGTCAAACAGGCACAGACAAACTCAGTGTGCCAACAGGAGCCGTACAGACCAGTTCATCTCGTCCCACATCACCTACGGCAGTTCAGACCAACACAACAGAATATAGAATCTCGACGCAGCAATCAAGACTCACCATGCTCACCCACATGCACACGATGTGCAAATCAATGGATTCACCCACAATAGGAGAAATCGATGGCCAGCTCAAGCTCCTCAACAACATATGGGCAGAGTTCACAGAAGAACATAATCAGCTGGGAGTGGCATGCAAGAAAACGATCCTTGATCACCCATATGTCACACAAAAGGTGTTCGCGCAAGGCTTTGGAGCTTACCACTCAGCGTTCTCATACCTGCACAAGTCCAGATCACAGGTAGAGCTGCAACTCGAAGATAAACAAGCCAAGGCCATACAGAGAGCGAATCAACAACCAAGACACCGCTCAACGCTGCCAGAGATCAAACTGCCCCAGTTTGATGGAGATTTTGCGTCGTGGCCAGCATTCAGAGACCTGTTCAAGTCACTGGTCATCGATGATGCCGAGCTCAGCAATGTGGAGAAGCTCCACTACCTCAAAACAAGTGTAGGAGGAGAAGCAACGCAACTCATCTCCAACGTGTCGATGGCCAGCGACTCGTTCATTCCTGCGTGGAGGCAAATCAAGGAGAGGTACGAAGACAAAGAAAGGCTCATCCTCTCCTACGTAGCGAAATTGTGCTCAAACACGACCAGAATAGAGAGAACAGCTCATGATCTAAATGCGCTAGTGAGCTCGACGGCAGAAACGCTAGATGCACTCACAGCGCTTGGTGTACCAGTCGAGAGCTGGAATTACGTACTGCTCCATTTGACAACGAGCAGGCTCGATTCATCACTGCGAGAGTCGTGGGAAATAAAGCGCAATTCATCGAGCGAGCCCCTCACGTTCACCCAGCTCATCGAGTTCATCAAGACGCGAGCTAAAGCCCTGGAGTCGATGAAGACAGCTCAGAACAAATCATCCGGTGCATCAACAAGAACCTCATCGAAGCCAGTGCCAAATCATCCTCCAAGAGCAGTTCACCAATCATCGATAGCACAGCCCGCAGCCCAGTACCCGTGTGACCACTGCAAGGGCAATCACTATATTGTGACGTGCCCCAAATTCCGAGAACTTCATCCTACGGATCGCCATAAAGTAGTGACAGTTCAGCGGCTGTGCTTCAATTGCCTCGGACATCACAACCTGTCTGCGTGCAGTTCAACCAGAACGTGCAAAACATGTGGGGCAAAACACCACACAATGATTCACCTGCCGTCGATCAAAACAACTCAGCAGCAACAGAGCCAAGCATCAACGAGTTCAGCAGCTAAATCATCCACTCCTTCCACCAATTGAAGAAGCGCAGTGCCATTTTGTCAATTCACCCCATCGTCCGGGAACACAGCAGTGCTACTCGCCACCGCCCAAGCAACGCTCATCACAACCTTTGGTAATCACCCAGTCAGATTACTACTAGATCCAGGTTCAGAACTTTCATTCGTCGCCAATCAACTTGCCAATGCCTGTGGCTTGGCTCGTCAACATTCATCAATTGCAATCACTGGAATAGGAGGATCACACTCGACTCAAACAAAGGGTGTCACCACACTTCAGCTTAAATCAAACTATTCGTCACAGTGCATCAACATTACTGCGTACATGCTCAGTAAACTGACGAATACCCTACCATCATTCACCGTGGGACATCAAGAGTGGCCACATTTATCATCATTACAGCTGGCCGATCCGGACTTCCTTACACCCAGACCTATTGATATAATCATTGGAGCAGATTCATATGGACGTATAATAAAGCCCAACATTGTCAAGCACTCTAGTTCCACTCCAATTGCTCAATTGACAATATTTGGTTGGGCAGTTCTTGGTCCTGTCTCGGAGCTCGAATCAGCAGAGCATCAATCATTTCACACTTCAGTCGAGCCATCAAACCAAGAACTTCAAGATTTGCTAACCAAATTCTGGGTTCAAGAAGAAATACAGTCATCAGATGAGAAGAGGTTCACCCCAGAAGAGCAAGTTTGTGAAGACCATTTCAAGGCAACACACTCAAGAGACGAATGTGGAAGATACACAGTGAGGATTCCACTCAAATCATCACCATCAACTTTAGGAGAATCAGAGCTCACTGCAAAACGATGTCTGCAGAGATTAAGAAAGCGGCTCTCAACAAATGATTCGTACAGTCAACTGTACAACTCGTTCATGAAGGAGTATGAAGAGTTAGGCCACATGAAACGTGCGCCGACAACATACACCCGAGCAAGCCAATCAATTGAGCTGGTTACTGACGATCATTCTGACGAGATGACCTTAGCACATACTGTTTCGGCAGTAGGAGGGTTGAGGGTCTCAGACGGCCGATCCGAAGGGCCAGCCCATGCTCATTCACCGTACTACCTTCCACATCATGGTGTGCTCAGAGAAGATAGCATCACAACAAAGTTGAGAGTTGTATTCAACGGATCCAGTCCTACGACAACAGGAGTATCACTCAACGACATCCAGCGCGTGGGTGCCAAGATACAGCGAGACATCATAGATGTGCTCCTGTGGATCCGTCAATATAAGTACCTGTTCACAACAGACATCACTAAAATGTACCGGCAAATCAACATACATCAAGACGACTGGGATCTACAACGAATCATGTGGGTCGATGATCAGTTCAACACAGTCCCGTACCAGTTAACAACTGTGACGTATGGGACCAGATCAGCACCATTCCTAGCAATTAGGACGCTTATTCAACTAGTTGAAGACGAGGGTCATCGATTTCCCCTAGCAGTAGAACCTCTCATCAAGGGCAGATATGTGGACGACATATTTGGAGGATCAGACCAGTATGTAGATCTGGCTGAGATATCAAAACAGGTAACCCAACTCTGCAATGCAGGTGGGTTTCCCCTGGCAAAATGGCACAGTAACAGTAAAGAGTTCATCAATCATGCACTTCAACAGTCACCGATCACTGAAGAAAATCCATTTGAAGATAGCAGCACCAATCTACTCGACCTGTCATGGATACCACATTCAGACACATTCAAGTTCAGTGCAAAGCCGCCATGCTCAAGTTCCAAGTTCACAAAACGAAGCATCTTGTCGGAGACAGCACAGCTCTACGATCCACTCGGCTTCTTGTCACCATTCACAGTGCGAGCAAAAGTATTGCTGCAAGAACTCTGGGTCCAAAAGCTCAGTTGGGATGAGTCAGTATCAGATCAAATCATTGCTAAGTGGACTGAAATCCGGCAAGAGCTGACTCATGTATCGGAGCTATCAATCCCACGTTGGGTTCGCACAATGAAAAATTCAACAGTAGAGCTCCATGGATTCTCAGATGCCTCACAACTAGCCATGGCTGCTGCTATCTACATCAAAGTTACTGATCCAGGAAGAAAACGAGAAGTTACGCTCGTTTGTGCAAAAACAAAAGTTGCACCAATCAAGAGAATGTCCATACCAAGACTCGAACTCGCAGCCGCCCTGCTCGTAGCCAAACTCATGAGATATGTACAACAGACGCTAGGATTCACCAATGTGCAAACATACTTATGGACAGATTCGTCAGTAACACTTTCCTGGATCAAATCACATCCATCGCGGTGGAAAGACTTTGTCAGAAACAGAGTGTCAGCTATCCAAGATCTCACTCCAAGCAGCGTATGGAGGTTTATTTCTGGCAAGGAAAATCCAGCCGATTGCGCTTCAAGAGGGCTAAGCATCTCCCAGCTCCAGAAGCATAGACTGTGGTGGACAGGACCACAGTGGTTGATTAAAGATAAGGATTCATGGCCAATTCAGCCAAATCATCAAGACTCACAGACACGTCAAGAAGAGCGACCGGGGCTCTCACTCCTTGTGGCAACAATTCAACACGAATATCATTGGGAGATGATATATAGATTTTCATCACTTATTCGGCTGCTCAGAGTAACCGCAATTTGCTTTTGAGTAAGTCGGATCATCCAGAAAATGCCACATTCAACACTCGCAGATCCGATCACGCCACACGAAATTACCACTTCACGAGTGTTTTGGATCAAAGCAACACAAGCAGCGTTCTTTTCTAATGAAATCAAGCTGATTGGCTCCAAGCAACTACCACCTGCTCATCCTTTCAATCGATTAACAGCCTTTATTGACACTCAAGGCATTATTCGTGTTGGAGGGCGATTGGAACATTCACAATTGGAACTTGAGACAATTCACCCAGCAATTCTCCCACGACAGTCACATTTCACCGCACTCATAATAGCAGATGCGCATCAGAAAACATTGCATGGTGGCACTCAATCAACCAAGAATTACATTAGGCGATCATACTGGATCATTGGTGGTAGAGCTCCAGTCAGATCGCATATTCTCCGCTGCATGAGATGTGCTCGCCAACGTGGCGTGCGAGCACAACAACTAATGGGTCAGCTCCCAAGATCACGAGTCACACCTTCCCGACCATTCTCCAGTTCAGGCGTGGACTACGCTGGTCCGCTTACCATCAAGACCTGGAAAGGAAGAGGCGCCAAGAAACAAAAGGGATGGCTGTGCATATTCGTATGCTTTGTCACTTCTACCGTGCATCTGGAGGCAGTTAACGACTATACAGCTGACGCATTCATCGCTGCGTTCAGACGATTCACTGGACGCAGGGGCATCTGCCATACTCTTCACAGTGATTGCGGCACTAATTTCGCAGGAGCAGATGCCGAGCTCGTTAGACTATTCAAGCAAGGCACACAAGAATCAAATGCCTTGTTCTGCTCACTCACCAACGACGGGACAACGTGGAAATTCAATCCGCCTGCAGCACCACATATGGGAGGAAAGTGGGAAGCTGCAGTCAAATCAGTCAAGCATCACCTGAACCGAACAATAGGTGACACTGCACTCACGTATGAAGAGCTCACCACACTCCTCACGCAAATAGAGGCAGTTCTTAATTCAAGACCTTTAGAACCACTTTCGGATGACCCTGAGGATGTGTCAGCCCTGACACCAGCGCACTTCCTAATTGGAGAGCCGATCACAACGTTGCCAGAGCCATCACTTGGTGACGTTGCTCAAACGAGACTATCACGCTGGCAGTTCATTCAGCAGCGGCTTCAATACTTCTGGGCAAAGTGGTCTAATCAACACCTTCAGCGTCACCTATCAACATCCAAATGGCATCACCCGTCAAACGAGATCAAGATCGGATCTTTAGTGCTAATCACAGACGAGAGGCTTCCACCGTCTAAGTGGCCCCTCGCAAGAGTCGCAACATTACACCCCGGGAAAGATGGACTCACCCGGGTAGTGTCACTCAAGACCGCAACGACAACACTGACAAGGCCTATCAGGAAGCTCGCCATCCTACCAGCACCAGATCATGATGACCAGACCAAAAGGGATCAGCAACACAGTTGCTGATGGCGGGCGGAATGTTCAATATTGAGACGGCTCGACGGCGGGCGGCAGCACTTCCCGCATCCCATTACAGCACAGATCATACAACACCTCACGTAAAGCAGGCGCGTCACTAGATTAGCATACTCAGTAGCGCGGCCGTGAACTTGTCGCCAATCAATTGGCATCGATCGGGATCCAATCCGCGGTGCGCGTTACGCACTAGTGTCCAACGCCGTAACCAATCACAACTAAGAACGCGATCAGGTGACGTGACGTCACGTCCTTCTGCTCGGCTTCGAGCGGGATCTGGCTATGTTCGGCCATTAGTGTTCGTATCGTTACAGTTAACGGTAGTTTCGTGCTCCCCTGTCACAGTGTACGAGAAGAAACGGATCAATAACGCAATAGTGCAGATTCATTCATTCAACACACCCAGAACTGAGCAGGAATATAGGCAGGTTCATTCTCTCGCTTATTGTTTTCTAGTACAACTCTTAATTATTGAGTTATATCCAGATCAGATCATCGTCACGCCACGTGGTCGCATACCGCCGCATGTGCTGACGAGCAGCAAATAGGACAGTTCATTGTAGGATTATTCACCTCCACCGTAATCTACATTAGTCCCGATCATTAAGACTCACAGAACACCAAGTTAGAGCTATTCACACAAACAGGTATTGTTCATTAACCCTTAATCAGATAATTATTCAATAAACTATTCATTACACAGTATCTTGTGCAATTAATTCCTACACGACTGTCACCAGAGAACATCCCAAGATCCGGCTCCTCAAATACAGTCCACTACCTTAAATACTAGCACTTAATCATCAAACAGTACACAATTAAAAACTGATTGTGAATATAATGAATTTTTATATTTTATTATCAATTTGTAATTATAAGTACACAATTAAAAATAAATTTATTTTAAATTTATATCAATCCATGAATTATGTGATTTATCGAATCCCAACCATTTAACATATACTTTATTTTGCTTTCTACGAATAACTTTTTCAACTAAATAAATATCGCTATGCTTAGCTTTTAATAATTCATATTCATAGAAACCGCCTTTAATGTCATTTCCTCGTAAATCTTGAATTAAATATGTGACAGGATAAGTATTTTGCACAGAAGTAACTTTAAAAATTTCAGTCGTCCAATTAGGCGTATATCCTTTCTCAAACAAATGCTTGTATTTACTAATACGTACAAAATCTCCAACTCGATATTTTCCCGGTTTAACGATCTTTATATTACTATAAACTGATGAAAGAAGCGTGCTAGCATTTTTATTTGTCACATCCGCAGGTCTCATTTTGATTGTTCTATGTTTACGCATATTGTAATCGTATACAAGTTTATTTAACATATGCGTCCATTTATAAGTTCCGTTTAACGAGAATAATTTCAACATATTATTTATTAACGTTCTATTCCAACGCTCTACTATCGATGCCTTCATAACACTATATGTAGAATAATGATTTATTTCATGTTTATCCATTAAATTCTTAAAATCATTATTAAAAAATTCTTTCCCATCATCCGTTTGCAAATTTTTAGGTTTACGCTCCTCGAAGATATTTGAGAAAGCCTTTACCACATCTTTACCTTGTTTCGTTTTCAACGGACGAGCCCAGCCATATTTAGAAAATGTGTCGATAACTGTGAGAATATATTGAAATCCCGAATTAAATCGCGTATATGCTTTCATATCTACTAGATCAGCTTGCCATAAATCATCATATCCTTTAATTATAACACGTCTTCTTACAAAATTCTTTCTCACAGGTGTATGCAATTCTTTTACTAACTGCTCTTGTTCTTTAATTAATTTCATGATTATAGGTTTCTACTACATTATTAGGTGTTCTATTTAGAATTTCTATAAGAGTGTTTCTTAAATTCTCCTTATTATCATTCACATCCTTCCGCAGCTCGTCAATTGAAGTTTTTAGCGTATTTTGTGTCACAAATTCTTTACGAATATTAGCTATGTCGTTTTCTTTATCGTGTAAATTTTGTTTTACCCCATTTATCTGCTCATCAAGAAGAGATTGTAGATTCACTATATCTTTTTCCAATGCCGTGGTCAAATTCTCTACTGCATCCTTTGTCGTAGCCGATTCCCTAAGATCGCTTATAAAATATTCATGATGACTAATACTATTTTTTGCTGAAGTAATATTATAATTAATTTCTTCAATATTTTTAGAAATTGTATTCAATTTTTCATTAAGGCTTTTTTCATCAGACTCTATTTTTTGCTGTTGCGCGAGGAAATCTTCTATAACATTTTGCAGCAATTTATTATTTTCTTTTCCATTTACTTCTAACTTTAGAATTTTTTTTGTTAACGTAGAAGTCACTTCGTCAAGTTTAATGAAATTTGCGCCATAAAGATTTAATACGGCATTTATTCTCTTTAATTTATCGTAATTAGCTTCGCTTTGCGATGCACACTTTTCAATTTTTTCGTTGAGACTGCCTCGAAGCGCCCTATCGTTACTTAATATACGTTTATCTACATAGTATTTGTTCGCAGCGTCTGTAGAGTTTCCAGGATTTGCTAATCGTATAATTTTTCTATTTTTTGCATCATAGCCGCCCTCATTAACGTTGAAATGAAGAAAAATACCTTTCCTTTTCATATTAGAATTTTGTAACCGATCGTTAGCATCTTCTATGCCCTTACCACCATACTTCTTAATGAACATAATAAGACTAAATATAATTTAGACATACACAAATATTATATAATAATATAGGCTTCGCAAAGTTCCTCCACTATTGACATAATTTCATTATCATGTCCTGTATGTCCAACTTTTTTTGATGATATTAAAAGCCGTAAACGGTCAATAAGCTCATTAGGATTGTCCCAGTGAACATAATTCACCGGTTCATACTTAACTAACATATTATTCGGTATATATTTTTTCATTGCAAATTTATTTCCTGCTCTAACTTTAAATTTATTAGATTTTGTTTTAGGTCTTTCCGCGGCTGTAGCTATAGCTAAATGTGGTGCTAGTAATGGGGCAATTATTTTTTTATATTTAAATCCTTTACTGCCCATAATCTGTTGTGATGATTGGTAATCTCTACGGAAGGCATTTGTTTTTAATAAAATAGTTTTATACTTAATTAAATCTGTATTATTGTATAATTTTGAATTGGGAATTTTCTTGAAAATTAATTCGAAAATTCCAGGGGTTCCGCTGTATCTAGTTTTCTTAATAATAATATTATCATTTTCATCCACCTCAAATATGCTGTCACCTAACATTAAATTGTCATCTTTAAAATATATGCCGTAAACATGATCAATTTCTTTGTCAAAATCTGTACTGAAAAATAAGCTAATATATTTTCGTGATAATGGGCCTAAGTTTTCCTGCATTAAATTTCTAACATCTTCAGGCGGATTTTGGAATATTTCGCTAATAGAGGATTCCGCTTGTGATCTTTCTAACGGTGAAGGTTGTTCAACATTTGGTATTTCTATCATCGATAATGGTATAGGAGATACAGGAGTTGACGCTTCAGCAAATGTCCTTCTCCTACCTATTTGTGGCGTTGTCTTAAATTTTATATTATCATTTTTAGTTTTAGTACTCCTAATAACGGCACTAGACGGCGAATAACTACAATGCGTTTCACTCAATGACGGATTAACCATTTCCTTTGTTTTTTTCTTACTCAAGTCTTCGACTCCTTCACTATCTTCATCTTCAAAAACATCATCTTCATTATCTTCAATATCTTCAATATCACTTTCAATATCTTTTTCAATTTCAAATTTCTTCATTTCATTTTCATTATTGTTATTCGTAATTATATTTTTCTCTAGTAATTTTTGTAGAGGTTTAGTTATCGGTTTATATGTTTCTTTTAAATATTCCTCAGACTCTATTTTACCAAGTTTCAAATCTTTATATTTTTTTCGAATTATATCACTTGTTTTCGCGATATGTTTTAAAATTTGCCGGCGTTTCTTATTTTCTCGCGTACCACCACCCATCTCACTTCTCACTCCTTCTGCGGATGTATAATGACTGAATATTAGCAGTATACTGATTTATATAATAGCAAACTGGCCAAATTCTTTTCGATACCTTCCATTTTGAATATTACTATCCTTATCAATTACTAAAAAACCATACTTTTTCTCCCAGCAATTTCTACATAATGCTAGAAAATCTTCATAGTTCATATCCGTATTAATATGTTCATTATAAATATGGTGTAAATTTGTATTATCTTGCTGAAAAATTACTAATAAATTCGTATTATCTCTTATAAGATGCTTAGGTATTTTTGCATAAGTTTGACATAAATAAAAACTATCGATATTAGAATGTCTGCCCATTGAAAAATACTCCCTTATAGTTTGCTGTTTATCACAGGCTACATCGTCGAATATAAAGATAGAATTAGGCAATGCTTCAGAAATCGGAATAATCTCGCTATTATTTGAAAATTTATAATAGCCGATGTCTGGTACTGCTGATATAATTCTTTCGAGATAACCATATTTTACTTGTTGTAGTGATTTCGAATACACATAAATATTTTCAAAGCGCACTCCATTAGGGCTTTCAATTAAATTAACTATTATATTGGTTTTTCCACAATTAGATGGTCCGCATATTATACAGCGAATAGTATTGGGGAGTATCTTACTATGACGTCGATAATTATCATTACGATTTTCTTCAAGTAACATTTTTTCACACACAAATTTATTACAAATTGACAACGGCTGCTTAACGAAACGCATGATAATATTACTCGTAGAGACTAAAAGAATAACTACGAATATTCGCTTACAGCAAAAGCATATAAATAGGCGAGTAATCATTTATTAGCTTTATTATCTCAGAAGATGGTGAAGTGTAAGTGTAATGATAGCGTATGCAAATAGAAAAAAAAGAGTGAATAGCAGTCGTACTAAGGGGAGTGGTATATTAAACTCTGCAATCAATGCACTTCCTTTCGAATTACATATTCCGGGGTATCAGTTTTGCGGACCTGGTACGCATTTAAACAAAAGATTATCATTAGGACAAAAAGGTATAAACCAATTAGATTCAGCTTGTCGCGAACACGACATCGCCTATTCTAATAGTAAAGATATCGAGGAGCGACATAAGGCAGATAAATCTTTAGCAGCGGCTGCTAAACAAATTGCTACGGCGAGAGATACTAAACTTGGCCATCGTATTGCCGTTACCGTTACTTGGGGTCTTATGAATGCAAAAAGAAAAATGGGTATGGGCATGAATAAAAAGAAAAATAGAAAAAGAAAGATACATATTGCTAAACGAGGCGGATTTATACCGCTATTGCCGCTTCTCGGTGTCTTGGGTTCGCTAGCGGGAGGTGCTGCTAACATTGCATCCGCAATAAATAGGTCTAAAGCCCAGCAAAAGCAGTTAGAAGAATTGAAAAGACACAATGCAACTTTAGAGGGTCGCGGACTCTATTTATCTCCGTATAAACGTATAAGCGGTCGCGGTATTAGAAAACGAAGAAAGGGTGGAAAAAAAATAATAATAATTCGAATACATTAGTCGCAACTGGAGTAACCACTAATATACAATTAGAAAAAGCATGCAAAAATATTCCATATTTTAGAGGGGTTTTTATGCGAAATAAACTACCTATAACGATAAGAAGAAACGAATGTGGAATAGTGAATTTGGATAATAATGAAGCAAAAGGAACACACTGGGTGGCATATATTAAAAAAGGAAACAATGTTAAATATTTTGATTCGTTCGGTAATTTAAGACCACCGTTAGAACTAATAAATTATTTTAATAAAAAAAAACTAGCAGCAGTTTCTTATAATTACAGCACTTATCAATCGTACGACATGACTAATTGTGGTCAGTTATGCTTTGAATTTCTTAAACGTAACATCTAAAAATGTCGTTTACCGTAACTTTAAGTGGCACGTCTTCAGACTTGATGGCCGATTTTTTCCCGCCGTTAGATTTGAGTAATGGAAAATATGAATTAGGTTTAGTAGATTTTCAAACATTTCACGCTATTCCTAATATCGATGAATCAAATAATAAATTTTATTACGACGGTAATAAGGAAATCGTTATACCAAAAGGTTCCTACGAGCTATCAAGTATTAATACCTATATTCAAGACAATATTCGTAAAGAGGTAAGCGAGGATCCAGATAATATCTTCATATTACGTGCAAATAACAGTACGTTAAAAAGTGAAATCAAATGTAAGTATTCTATTGACTTCGGTAAACCAAACAGTATTGGAAGTATATTAGGATTTTCAAACAAGAGAATACTTGAACCTGAAAAATGGTATGAATCGGATGTTACAGTAAAAATTATTAAAGTGAATATAATTCGTATTGAGTGTAGTATCACTGCCGGTGCATATAGTAACTGGAAAATTGTGCACACGATTCATGAATTTTTCCCAAACGTTGAGCCAGGATATAAAATATCGGAAACGCCGTCAAACGTTATTTATCTTCCAATCATCGTAAGAGTTATAGACCGCATAAATTTACGAGTAGTAGATCAAAGCGGAGATTTAGTTGATTTCGGAGACGAAGAAGTGACAATAAGATTACATATTAGAAAAAATGATAATTTATAACAATAATGATAGGAGGGCTAATAGCGTGGAAAAGTATGTAAATTAAGAGCACCGATTAAGAAACGTGTCAGTAGAGCGATACGCTTCCACCGAAACCCATCTCATTCGCGAAAGAGTCTTACATCGCCGTCAACGTCGAAAATAAAGAGGTTAAGTTCGGCGAATAAGAAATTTTTAGAATCGTTAGGCTTTACGGTAATATCTAAATAATATGAGCGACCCGCTTAATATTCATGATTCTCCTGTTATTGATAATCGAATTAGTGGCTACGAGTTTCATGCTTATAATACCTACGTTAATTCTTCTCTAAGTTATAACGATGAAATAAGAATTCCGATACAGCAGCAAGATTTAATTGTATTTCCATGTGAAAGTTACTTATTAATCGAGGGACGGTGTAGCATAAAATATAATAACGATACAAATAAAACTAGCCGCTTAGAAAACAATGCATTTGCTTTCCTATTTAATGAAATACGATATGAGCTTAATGGAATTGAGATAGACCGTTGTAAATATGTGGGCATTACTACTACATTAAAGAATTATATTTCTCTCGGAGATTCTAAAAGTAGGGAACTGGCTAAAGCCGGTTGGAACTATGGAAAATGGAAACCGCTAAACGAATCTGTCAATTCGTTTAGTTTTTGCGTACCGTTGAATATAATTTTAGGATTCTTTGAAGATTATAAACGCGTAATTACATATGGAAGGCATGAATTAATTTTAATTAGAGCAAAAGATGATAAAAATGCAATAGTATCCGAACATGAATTTGTCGTGGAACCAAAAATTGAATTAACAAAAATACAATGGATGATGAAACACATTACGTTAGACGAAAGTACTAAATTACAATTTTTACGCCTACTACAACATGATAGGCCAATTTCAGTGAGCTTTCGTTCTTGGGAGTTACACGAATATCCCTTATTACCCGAAACACAAAATCATACGTGGGCTGTTAAAGCCTCGACTCAGCTAGAAAAGCCTCGCTACATCATATTTGCGTTTCAAACTAGTAGAAAAAATGATTTCAAGAAAGCCTGTACGAAATTCGATCATTGCTTTCTACGGGATATTAAGCTTCACATAAACTCCGACTTTTATCCCTATGATAGACTCCATTTAAATTTTGATAACAATCAAGCTACAATCTTATATGATATGTACGCTAGATTTAAAAAATCATATTATAACTTATCAGATTTATCTGAATGTGCGCCATTACTGAGCATGGACTCTTTCATTGATACAATAGGTCCAATAGTAGTAATTGATTGTTCGCACTAAAACGAAACGGTCAAAACAGGGACGGTAGATGTAAAAATTGAATTTGAATGTGCTAATAATATCCCCCCCAATACATGTGCTTATTGTCTTATTTTACATGATCGCATAGTAGAATATAACCCATTATCTAGTATTGTGCGTAAGCTAATATGAATGTGACACCTCTACTACGACAGAATTACCCCCTCTTATTGTACATTAATATCTAACACCCAATGCATATAAACTACACCCGCTATCATAAACAGTACCTTATAGCACGCTCAGACGTGAACAAAGGACGATCGGTGGTCTCAACGTCATAGTGAAATTAATCATGGAGAATTGTAATTTCAAATATCTCCTATCAATTAGTGAAGACTGTGAGATTGAGTGTCCAAATCATTGGAAATTTATAAATAATGATACAATCGATAAGATTAAAGATATTTTAAAATTTATTATTGAAAGAGATTTACATAAGTTTCTAATGATAAAAGTAAATACAACTTTTTATATATTCAACAAATTATTTAAAATAATGATACCGGTGATGGAGGAGACCGATACGATAGCGTCAAAATGGTAAGTAAATAATAAATACCCTTATTCTTCTTTTCATATTTACAACTTTCCACGTATACTACTCAGTTTTATTCTTTTTCAGTGTTTCAAAATTCGAGTTCATGATGGAGATAAACGACAAATTTATAAAATCGCCGTCTACATGGCTTTATATGGAAATATTAGAGACCATTGAAGATATTCTATCGTTTATAGACGGCTACGGATTTGAGGAAATGTTAGCTATTAAGTTAAATAATGATATTTATATGCATGACAAAGAACACAGGAAAATCTTGCAATTACATTTGAAGTAAGTACACAGCTTCACACAGACTTTATTCGCTTTAGCAAAAATATTTAATTTGAGTCTTTGCAGCGCACCGATGTTGCATCAGGACTCTGAGGATTGTTCGCCAATGTCATATTGCGCGAGTTTTAGTTCGGACGATAATGAGGAAAGCGATACAGAGAACGACAAGAGTGAAAAAGGAGCTACTTATGCCTCTTCTTCCTCACCATCGCCCGTAGAATCCATACCGGATTTGCCATCGGAACAAGACTGGCAGGAATCCATTTCAGATTTGCAATCGGAACAAGAAACGCAGGATTATATTTAACATTTCTCATATTAATTCTTTGTATCGTAAGAACATATTTAAATTGTATTTTTAACTTTATTTTAAAAACAATAGATATAAATAAATAATACTGACATTGATATTTACATTATTACGATCATTTACTGTGTTACGTTTAACGTGCGAATATTAGCTAGCGCCTAGCGCCCTTTCCCCGGGATCCTCCCCCCATCCCCCTCCCCCTCCCACCCGACCAGCAACGCGTCCGCTGCTCCAAGATGACGCCGCCGGACCCCCTCCTCACTGCCCGTACACCTTGCTCCCACCCAACCTCCTCCTCCGTAGTACAATCGTCCTCCGCCGCTCTCGATATCGTTGTTGCCCACACACGCTCGTCGAGTACCGCGTAATCGCTTATCGTATCATTCCTCTGCAACCTTCTCCTACCGGTCTACTTCCAACCCCCCGCACGGCATTTCGTAGTACAACGCCTACTACAACCTCTGTCTACATTTCGTAGTACGACGCCGCGTGTCGATTAGACGCTTATCGTCGTCCTCCTCCGCTCTCGATATCGTTGCCCACGCGCCGCCGCTCGAGTATCGTCGGCGTCAATCGCTTATCGTTCGTATTGTTCCTGTCCAACCCCTTCTCCTCCTCCTCCTCCTACTCTCTAACTTCCGTGTGTAAACCACACAAACTTTCGACCTAACAACAGAAAAAATACGGGCAAGGCCTCCCCGGCTATCAGCAGCGGCCGACTACGTATCGCCCAACCGCCGACTTTTAACCTTGACCGCTACCGCTGTGCAGAATCGACAACGGCTCGCCTTCTTCACCTCGCGAACGTTCTTCCGATTTTTTAACCGCCGACCGCGCAAACTTCCACCTGATTAGGACAAACCGCAAACTACTTCCCCTCTCATTAAAAGACAAACCGCAAACTTCACCTCTCCGATAAGGCAAACCGCAAACTTCAACCTGTGATTAAGACCTAACCGCAAACTTCGACAAAAAAATTAAAAAAAAAAAAAAAAAATACACGCAAACACGCAAGACCGAAAATGACTGCGCTACTGTGGTCCAGAATCGGCTACTGGTCCAGAATTACTGGTCCAGAATCGGCTTGCTCTCAGCTCGGGTCCAGAAGCGGCTTACTCTTACTACTGATATTCGTCATATAACTGATACAGAGTATTCTCGTAGAATAAAACAGTTTTCGATCGCCCAGCGCTCAGAGCACACGGCACGAGATCGCCTCTACAACTATTGCCCTAGGTTTCCCGTAATACATGTACTGGGGGCAAGAGTCGGGCCAGAAATCATGATCTAGCTGGTTAATTGGAATATTCTTACCGTGCTGCTGGAAACGCTCAGACAATCTTTGACCTCTCTCTCTCTCTCTCTCTCTCTCGCTCTCGCTCTCTCTCTCGCTCTCGCTCTTAGTTCGGTTGTATGTCGGTGGAAATTCGTATGCGCTATTACGATGAGTACCTTCGGATAGTAAAAAGGTATTAATATACGATTAGGCTTGAGATGGCCTAAGCTCTCGTGTTATCGGAGCTGTAGATGTTACTCGCGAAGAGACTCCTCAGACCGGTCTAGATGTTTAAATCAGTCTAAATACAATACCAATTCCTCACCGAGAGAAGACTTGTGCGGATGTGTTACTTAGGATAATAATATAATGTTCTTTATAAATGAAACTTATATGCTAACGGGCTCGGCGCAATTCGCCGACCACGTGCCGGAAATAACGCGGATCGCACTATTCGCACTCTAGATTAGAATTCGAAACCAAAAAGAAAAACAAAATAAATATGAGTCCTTGCTCTTATTAATAGCTAGATTTCAACACTACGATTTAACGAGGATCAATGAGTCTCTGATTAAACTGTAAGAATTTGCACAGATTAGCTCACAAAGAATAAACTAAGATATCCTCGGACAGAGGACTACGCACCTCGCGACTATACAGCCAACTGCGACGATGATCGCGTCTCGAGGTGGTTCCTAGGCTGGCTCAGAGGAAGTTTTTAGGCTCCTCTCACAGAATCGGCCACATAGCGGTCGACGATATATACAAACATTCGGCTGGCTATGTACAGTGAGACGCTGGTTTTGTTCGTTAGTCTCTTTCTCTAACAGATTTTATTATGAGTGCAAGTCGATCTCGGCACGCAGGAACTTAGTAACTGTCAAGCGCACGCTTCGGTGGAATTAAAGATAACGAAAAATAGTCTTGCTCCGCAGCGATGCCTAACAGTGGCGCAATTAGTAAATGAAAAGAGAGAGAAAAGGATAAACAATATTCTTAAGCGGAAACTCGTCGCTAACCTTAAGTCTATACACTCACACTTGCATACCGCGTACACGCATTCGTTCCTTATGCTACATATATATATATATTGTCATGAGTCGGTATATTGGGTGGGGACGACGGTGATTCCAAGGCGAGGAATATTCTACTTGAAGTTACCGCTCGACGGTACCACGCATGCTCTAGGCATACGCCGCAATATACAAGTATAGGCGCATACGAAGCCCGGAGTAAAAGGAAAATGACATGATTTTAACTCTAATACTCTAACGGTACGCCGGCTGCGATAGGCATACGCCGTAATATACAAGTATAGGCGCAACCGGAGATCGGAGTAGCAAGAACAAGGAAAATACTAGGCAAATAAGTTAAAAGTTACGCTGGGACGTAACAGAGCCATGAACAGAGACATGTTCCCTTTATATACTGGAAGTTGTAGATAACACTCGGTAGTTTCTCGTCTTTTCACCATTGTAGGCACGCATTTCACTACATGGATCACCTCTCCTGTTACCACTGCCATATGGCCAGGGCCCTTCATAATATGGAGTGCGAAATCCTCTGGCATTACTTTAGCTATAGTCAATGCGTTTTCCAGCATCTGTTTTGCCAAATTACATTGTTGCATAAGTACATCTGTATACAGGGCTTTCATTTGACCTCCCATATGTTTTTCTAAATAGACAAATTTACTGTTTACATATGTGAAGATGTCCAAATTTTTGACTGCTGTTGGTCGGTGCGCTGCGAAGGACTCGCCTTTTCTTGTTCCCAGAATAAAAAGTTTTGGGTGTTCAGTTCTGCTGAGCATAAAATGACACAGCGTTAGTCGGCTCTTCTTGGCTAATGCAAAGGTGTTGTCGTCGGTTGTTATTGCGTATACATCCTGTGAGATACGCGAGGTTGTGCCATTGTCATAAATCTTATTCGCCTTTCCTTCGTATAACACGTCATAGCTATTAAATCTGCAGTGATCGAAGGGGATGGGGGCCCAGAAGGTATTTCCCCCTTCCATGTCCATGCAATTTCCGTCCGATAGCGAGCACTGCGTGCCGGAGTTCAATATGATTTTGTTTATGTCTGGCCGAGTTGTCGCGGTGTAATCTCTCAGCGTGATGCGAATTATGGCCTGAACGACCACATCACTCCATGCACCGTAAGGGTCGGAGTATTCCACTCCTTTGCAATCGCCGTTCATAGAAATTCTCCCGGCGATAGTAGCTGATCTGGTGACCGTCTCATTCGATTTTATTCCGGTGATGGTAGTATGGGATCCAAGATTCAATACTCCCGTAATATATAGCTTAAGGCATGCTTCAGCGCTCATTTCCATCACATACTCAGTTCATCCATTGCTGACGAGTGAGATGTGGGAGTGCATTCCGCAGTGGAAAATGGCCCTGTCAACTTCGATTCGACATTGCTTTACATGTGTATTCGAGAATTCAGATACTGTAGTAGCTGTACGTATGTTTCCGTCACTGTTGGTTCAACATTGGGAATGTTACAATCTCCTATCGAGAGAAGCGAGAGGGTAGTGATATTCATGTTGGGTGATCCGCAGTCATAAGCTATAAGCGCGGTTATCGTGGTTATCATGTTCAAGAGCTGAACATGCCAGAGAGCCTGAAATGATTGGAGGGATCAGTTATTGTCTATAGTGCCCATGAGCGAGTTTGAGTCGATTCGGGTGGACAATTCTTTCAGTATGTCTTATTTGAATTTTAATGTTTCCGTTATTAAATACTCTTATAATTTCATAAGGGCCTTCGTACTGATCATCAAATTTACTCTTCTTCTGATTCTTCTGTAGATACACCCAATCTCCGATTTTGAAGCTGCGAGCATTTTGTCGCCGGTCGTAATAATTTTTGGATCTTTCTTTGGCATGCTGTAGGTTAGTTTTTGCCATCTCCTGTACGTTATGCATGGTATCAATTAAACTGTTTACGTACTCCGGATATGTTTCAGACTTGGCGTTCGGTTGGCATATTGGGAGTCGTGCTTCTTTTCCATACACTAGCTCGTAGGGTGTAAAACGCGTTGCCTCATGCACGCTGGTATTATAAGAGAACATACAATGGTCCATGATATCGTCCCACTCCCTGTGACTATTTATGAAGTGCTTTAGATACTCGACGAGCACGTGGTGGCTTCTATCGAGCGATCCATTCGATTGCGGGTGGAAGGCTGTTGTTTGTAGCTGTTTAATACCCAACACCTTCGTTAGCGCTTTCATGAATGAAACGATGAAGGCGGTCCCCTGGTCGGTCAGCACGTATCGAGGGGTCCCGTGTTGGCAGATAAAGTTTCTTACGAAGGCTTCGGCTATGCATCGTGCGGTTGCGTCAGTCAAAGGTACGGCCACGGAAAATTTGGTCAGGTTGTCCTGCATTGTTAGCAAATATTTATTCCCTTTCCTGGTAATTCTGAAAGGTCCAACAATGTCCAATGATATTTTGTAGAATGGTTCCGGTGATGTATCTGTGATGAGCATCGGCTGCCTTGTTTTTGCACGAGTTAATTTCTTCTTCTGGCAGCTAATGCATAGACGTACGAAATCTGACACATCCTTCTTCATTCCTTCCCAATACAAATTTTGTTTAATTCGGACGTATGTTTTCGCTATTCCCTTGTGACTTCCTGTAAGTGATGCGTGATTTTCGAGAAGGATATCCGGTATTTGATCTCGCTCCGGTATTGTAATCTCGTTGGTGCAAAGTAAGACGGTAATTCCCTTGAGGTATTCCTTAAGCAATGTCTCTACGGTCTGCCAATTAATTGTTAATAATCCCTCACGGGATTGATACATGGAGACTAGTGTGTGTCCCCCTTGATCCAATTGTGCTTTCACAGTTTTAAGCGATCTTTCCAAGTCGTTCCGATTTTGGATCACAATTATGAAGAGATTGCTTCTATCTCCTAGTCTGTTCAAATCTTGATTGCCGATGAGATTGATCGAGCGATCTTTGAATATCATGCGAGTTCCCTCGTCTATTGGGCTGCCTCTTGTGTCGGTGAAGCATAATATTGCTCCTTTTTGCATTCAAATATTATGTTTTGATATAATTAGTTTTGCGGGTTGGTCCTCCTGGGAATCCTCATCAGTGTCTTCCCGTATCGTGTCCAGCGGACGGTTCTCTGCTTCCTCCCTTTCCGTGTCGGATGAGATTTCTTCGTCATAAATTATTGAATGCGGGTTTGCGCGGGAAGTGGATGGCTGAGGGTCTGCAATCGCAGCAGTTTCCTTCTCCTCGTTGGCTGTTGACGGGAGATATTTAAGTGGTAACACCTTGCTCTCCGGCGGGTTTCTAGACAGTGCGTCGGCATTGCTATTAGCTTTTCCCTCCTTGTAAATTATGTCGTACTCGTATTCCGCGAGTTTGAATCGTCATCGAAGTAGTCGCGACGTAGGATCCTTTACGCGATGAAGCCACATTAAAGGTTTATGGTCGGTGATAAGCGTGAATTTTCTGCCATATATGTATGGTCGAAAATAATTTACTGCGTAAACTATAGCGAGTAATTCCTTTTCTATGGTCGAGTAGTTCAATTCGGCTCCCTGTAGTGTTCGTGACGCGTATGAGATGGGTAGCTCATTGCTTATTTCCCCTTGGCTAAGCACAGCGCCGATCGCGTAACCTGATGCGTCTGTTGTTACGTTGAACGTCTTAGAGAAGTCCGGGTATTGTAGTATTGGTTTTTCACACAGCTGGTTCCTGAGTGTTTCGAAGGCTGATTGCTGCTGAGGTTCCCAAAGGAACGGAACCTTGTCCTTCAGTAACTGTGTTAATGGTTTGGCTATTTTTGCAAAATCTTTTATAAATCTCCTGTAATACCCGGTGAGTCCCAAAAATTGTTTGATGTTCTTTGCATTTATAGGTAATGGAAAGTTTTGTACTGATTCCGTTTTTCTTGAATCTGGCAATACGCCTTCTTCAGTTATTATATGTCCTAAATATGTAACTTCCTTTCGTAAGAATTCGCATTTGTCGGGTTGTAGCTGGAGATTTGCCTGTCTCAACCGCTGAGCTAATTTCCAGAATTTGATTTCGTGTTCCTCCAGAGATTTAGCGTAGATTACGATGTCGTCTAAATAGACAAACATCTCTGTTCCTTGTAATCCTGTAAGCGTTTGATCCATCAGTCTCTGGAACGTTGCAGGTGCGTTTTTTAGACCGAATGGCATGCGATTAAATTCGTAGTGCCCATGTGGAGTTGAGAACGCCGTCTTTTGTTTATCTTCCGCGCCCATTGGAATCTGATGAAAGCCCGAGGCCAAATCGAAAACTGAAAAATACTTGGCGCCTCCTAATATGTCTAAAATTTCTGTTATATTTGGCAGTGGATAAGCGTCTTCCGTGGTCTTTTCGTTTAATGAACGAAAGTCGATTACTAAACGCCAACGTTTATTTCCTTTGGAATCTGCCTTCTTTGGTACAATCCAAAGGGGTGAATTATAAGGTGAAACGGACGGTTGGACTACTCCCATTTCCAGCATTTCGGTTACCTGTTTGTGAATTTCTTCCCTGTGTATGGGTGGGAACCGATATTGCTTGGTGTTGATCGGAATTTCATCCGTTGTGTGGATTTTATGCTGCGCCTTGTTCGTTGAACGTAGTGGTTTGCCAGGTAAATGGAAACAGTCAGTGAATTCTGATATTAACTGAAGCAGTTTCCTCTTTTCTTCTTGATTCAGATGCTCGAGGCGTAGTAAAGGGATCAATTCATCCTGCTTCCCTGCTGGATACTTGGCGCGATTGTTCTTTATCATGTTCAATATCTTTATCGTATCCTCTCCCGTTGATATGGCGCTTTCCTGCGCGTTCTTCGTAATAGTAACGGACTCATTGAGTCGTGATTCATCGCAGTCGCATCTCGCTATTGGCGAAATTTCCTCTTCCTGTTCCTGCTCTTGATGAGGTAATACGTCTATCTGCATGCCTGTAAGATTGCGAAGTTTATTTTGATCCTGGCGAGGCACTTCCGTCCTCGTGCTTACGGAATCTTGAAATTGTACGGGACCCTGGCGAGGCAATTTCGTCCTCGTGCTTACGAAATCCTTTTGTAATTGCATTGGATCCTGGCGAGGCAATTCCGTCCTCGTGCTTACGAAATCCTTCTGTAATTGTATTGGATCCTGGCGAGGCAATTCCGTCCTCGTG
This sequence comes from Priocnemis perturbator, assembly GCA_963942575.1. Lineage (NCBI taxonomy): Eukaryota > Metazoa > Arthropoda > Insecta > Hymenoptera > Pompilidae > Priocnemis > Priocnemis perturbator. Next base: position 5,929,629 of record CAWWDK010000042.1, read on the forward strand.
CTTACGGCATCCTCTAATTGTAGTAGATCCTGGCGAGGCAATTCTGTCCCCGTGCTTACGGCATCTTTTTGAAATTCTTGGCATGCAGGTTGCGACGTTACGATATCGATCTCTTCTAATTTCACAGATGGGAAGGTGAGCAGCACGTACTTTTCCATGGTATTGATAGCCTGCAGGTAACCGTTTTGGCCCTCCGATGTCTAGCCTTTTCATGTATCTTTCTGGGGGCGAGTCTTCTGTTAACAAGATGCATATTTGAAGCTTGGAGCGCGGTGGTAGATTAATTAAATTCTGTCCAAAGAATGGTATTTCTCTTTGGTGAATTGTTAGACAATGCCTTTTGTAGTTGATTGTCGCGAGTGTTTCCATAAAATACGGAGATCCTAAAATTCCGTCGTGAGCTATCGGGAAATCGTTTCCAACTACATGGAAAGGTATTATGTGATCTAGAATTTCGATGTTCACAGTACCCAATGTTCGGGTATTTCCATTTGTAATGCCCGAAATTCGGCATGCTTCAGAGGTGTTTATCTCTGACTCTGGCGCTATCAATTCCTCCTTCACGATGTTAATTTCGGATCCCGTATCTAATAATAATTTTAATTGTATCCCGTCTGGGTGGTTGATTCTCACAGACGGGGAGTCAATGTTTGTTTTATTGACTATTCGGATCCTGGAGTCGTCGGGTTTGTCCTCATTCTGGCGACGCTCCTCCTTGGTGCCTCCCGATTGGCGCCCGTATTCGAGAGGGACGGCCTGTTCTCTCGGCGTACATCTTCTTTTGACATTCCCCGATGGTATGTCCTCTGTTGCGGCAGTATTGGCATACTACTGATTGTTCTTCTTCCCAATCTGCCGGTTTTCCGTATTTCGCCCAGCATTTGTCCTTAGAATGCCCTGGCTTTCTGCAGTGGGAGCACGGCTGTGATTGCCATTCTACTCGGTTGATATTGCGGCGAGGCGGTGGAGGTCGTCGAAGATCCTCTTTCGGATCGTTTTGCTGAAATCGTGACCTTTGGTGATGAAAGGTGATGCTCCTTTCCAACGGATAGGTGCCATGGAGCTCGTCATACTGTTGTTTCTCTGATTCCGCTTCTATTGCTCCACGTATGGCTAAGGCGAGGTTGGCATAGGCGTTTGGGTTAATGTGTATGCCTTTCTTTAACCCGCGCGCAAAGCATCTGATGGCTTCAAATTCCAAGTCTCCTCCATCTGCCGCGTTGCCTGAACGTGACGTTTTCTTCTGTGTTTCGTTTATTAATTTTACCAGTCGCATGGTGTGAGTGCCGTAGGTAGCGACGTTCTCTGCAGAGTCTTGCAGTAATCGACTCAATTGTCCGTACAGCCTGGGTACGGATTGCGGGGGCGAGAATATTTTTTCCAAATATGAAATGAGTTCCTCTACAGTGCGAAAAGGATTTCCCTCTATATTGTCTTTTGGTGCTCCCCGTAATTTCATGCGAATCAGTTTTACTAAGTTTGCCTCCATCCGCGGTGCTACCATATCTTTGGCGTTCCTGCATCCTTCAGCGAAGGATCGGAAGGTGTCTGCCCTTCCACCATAATACGGGACTGCTTCCACCGCATCTTTCAGTGTAACTTTTGGAACTATGAATGTTTCGAATTGTTCTGATACCGGGGGTTCTTGTGTTGGTGGTTTAATGGGCATTTCCCCTGTTGGTGCACTTTTCGCCTGTTGCCTTGTCTGCACTTGCGAGCTTGCTGATCCAGCGACATCAATTCCTTCTTTTGGTGTGTTACGTCCTCCGTTTTTCGGCACCCTGCGTACACCGGGTATACCGGGGATCGGAAGACAGACGAAGTGACCGGCCTGATAAGAGATTTGACGTGTCAGCGGAGCGGCTCGCTGAGGTGTCGCACGCCCCTAAATATACTCGGTGTCCTGATTCGACACTAAACCTACGTGTATCCTCGCGCCCGACTGGTTACGGCGCGGAAAGTGTGGGCGTAGCTGGTGACTCGGAATTACACCAACCCGAGAATCTATTCGCGTTCGAATGGTTACGGCACAGGCATTGTGAGCGTCGCTGGTGACTCGGGATTACACCAACCTGAGAATCTACTCGCGTCCGAATGGTTACGGCACAGGCAATGTGAGCGTCGCTGGTGACTCGGGATTACACCAACCTGAGAATCTACTCGCGTCCGAATGGTTACGGCACAGGCAATGTGGGCGTAGCTGGTGACTCGGAATTACACCAACCCGAGAATCTACTCGCGTCCGAATGGTTACGGCACAGAAAGTATGGGCGTCGCTGGTGACTCGGAATTACACCAACCCGAGAATCTACTCGCGTCCGAATGGTTACGGCACAGAAAGTATTGGCGTCGCTGGTGACTCGGAATTACACCAACCCGAGAATCTACTCGCGTCCGAATGGTTACGGCACAGAAGGTATGGGCGTCGCTGGTGACTCGGAATTACGCCAACCCGAGAATCTACTCGCGTCCGAATGGTTACGGCACAGAAAGTATGGGCGTCGCTGGTGACTCGGAATTACGCCAACCCGAGAATCTACTCGCGTCCGAATGGTTACGGCACAGAAAGTATGGGCGTCGCTGGTGACTCGGAATTACACCAACCCGAGAATCTACTCGCGTACGAATGGTTACGGCACAGAAAGTATGGGCGTCGCTGGTGACTCGGAATTACACCAACCCAAGAATCTATTCGCGTCCGAATGGTTACGGCACTGGCAATGTCGGCGCAGTTGGTGACTCGGAGTTCTCTCTGGTTATGGGTTTGAGCGGGAGAATAGTTCTGATCCGTGGATACGACCACTGACCTCGGCCCCGAACCGTGGTGCGCCGAAAGTGGTTGAGGGGCCACGATCGTAGCGAGGGGCCCCGCCGCGGGCCAACGAAACCTGTGAGCTGATGTCGCGCGAAAGATTCGCAGAGGGGTCACCGGAACTCGGAGGTTCGACGGTGCCCACGGGATATTGCCCGTACGGCGACTCAGGCACAGGCTCGAAGGCGGCAGCAAGGACCACTCGATTTATGCGCCCGGCGGTTTCGGTATCGCGGGAAGAAAGGGGTGAAATCCCCTGTCTAATTACACTCAGAGAACACTCCGATAACCAGGTCTTACGCGGGTATACGTGTAGTGTTGCGAGGATGGGTGTGCAGTGGGTGATTCACGAGACTGTGTACATGCTGTTTATTGGTTGATCGAACCCTACAATTTAGAGTGGACGGCTCCACTTCGATATCGCGGCCGGAGAAACGGAGATTGAGACTAGACGCAGTGTCTCGATCACGCAAGTTACTTATGATTAGTTGAATTTCGAAGGCTTCACCACGCTGGTTGCCTAGAATGGTCTGAATTGCAAAGACTGCTTGGTTACACAAACCTGGTGTTGCCTGACGAGATACAGGAACAATGGCACTGATTCTACCGCGTTGGTTATTCACTTGGACTTAACTTGATTCTATTGACTCGACTAGACTTGACCTGATTATATTCGTTACACTTGATTCACTTGAAAGATACCGAAGGTAAATACTACGTCGGGTGTTACGCTTCGCACCCGCACTTGAATTCTCTATACGCGAACAACGGTGCAATTCGGAGCACTGCACCCAAAGAAGTGAATTGAAGTAACACGTTCAACGAGTAAGTCACAAGTCCCGAACAGTAAGTCGCGGTCAAGAGTAAGTGGTAACCAAGAGTGCGCGTACAGGTATTTGCCGTAACCAAGAGTGTCCGAAGAGGGTCTCGTACTGCCCTATATAGACGCCGTGCTCCGCTGAGCGGCATTCGCATGCTGACACTGCATCAGCGTTATATCCTGGGAACGGCGCGCCAGATGCCTTTCCCAGGACTTGGCTACACGTATATTATCTTTTGGAATTCCTATTCTGGCAGGTTGCGTTACTTGGCGGTTGTCCGGTCGCTCGGCGCGAGAATTTGGCGGAGCTTTTCCTTGTACGTTTCGCTTGTTCCCTACTCGCGTCGTCTTGGCTATCGCTCGGGTGTAAGTTACCTCTACTTGTCGCGCGCGGCGTGTCTTATCGCTAACGGGGGTTCGTGAGAACCGCACTTCATTCGTAGAGTTAGATTAGAGTAAATCTTAGAACTACTGAGCGAACGGGAGACTGCGGCGAGAATGATCGATTAGTTATTCTTGAATAATTTAGAAAAGCGAAAAATTGTGGCGGGTGGAGGACGTAGGACGTAACAGGTGTAATCGGCATTTTTTATTCTCTCTTTCTTCCCCTTTCCGGAAAATATGCAAGATTTTTCTATGCTTCCGGTAACAGGCAGAATCCCACCGCTGTCACCAAAATTATGTTACGACCCGGCGTGGAGTCCCGTGGAGAATTTGGATGAATTCCCTTCTTACGGAATTTCTAACCCCTTGGTCACCGGTTTTTGTCGTATTCCTGTGGATTCGCCTGTTGGAGGTGAAGAGCTGAAGCTCGTAGAAGAATCGAGAATAATCGATGCTGTGGTGGTCGACTCTCGAACGTGTTGCAATGATGATAAAATGAGCGGCAAGTTTAAAAAAGGGAATTCCACCCGACTCGCTCTATCTTTTGAGAATAAGAGGTCTTATACCTGTTTTGAGGATAGGTGCGTAGCCATTGGAGAATGATGGGGTGGTACAAGTATATATATATTAAAAATATATATATATGTATATTTCCTTAGGCTAACAATACAAAAATGTGCATACGGTGTTGCAAGCAGGTATCGTGGTAAATTATGTTACCTCTGTACCTCACAGGTTGGTGCTCGAGTAGCGACGTTTAACTGTTCCGAACAAGCTAAACGTACGAACGACCAACGCAGAGACTTGACGCACGGCGAAAATTGTAGAAGAACTGAACTGACTCTATGCGCAGCGAAAAATGTAGAGAAACTGAACTTTTACGCACGGCGAAAGATGTAGAAGAACTGACTTTGTGGAGCAACGCAGGCTCCCTTTTATACTAGTTTTAAGGAATAAACAAGCCCATAAAAGCTTTCCGTTCTATTGCCGAGGATAATATGTTCTTCATGGATAATTCGCGAGGGCATCTTGAAGCACGCAGGCTCCCTTATAGAGAAATTAAAGACAAACAAGCCCATACTCTTATCGCTGTCGGTACAATAGGTATTTGCACGGATGCATGTGGGTAAACGATGACGGGATCTCGATAGGTACACAAACGTCATTTTAAAAACAGCTGAGGTACACGGAGGGTCACGGTCGCAGCAATAACTCAGATTAGGAAACACTTTGATTGGAGCTTCGAACAGGCCCCCTCCTTTCGTTCACTCCGCAGTTGCGTCGGTTGATTTGTTCGTGGGCTGTGCCCATTTGACTTTCTTTACTTCCTCCTTGCCTTATTACGGGTGGTGCGCCCGTTTTTCCTTCTAACGCCGTATCTCGTGTCCGCCGCTTCGCCTGCCGTTGTTTCTAGGGCCGGCTTCCACGTCGGTGGCTTCGGCGACGTCGCTGAGCCCTGCGGGTCCAGACTTGGAGTCGGTCCGGGGGGTGAGCCGGAGTTCTGGGCGAACGCCTCACCACATGCCCATGGTGTTGCTCTAGTAGAGGTTTCTCGGGGCGACCGTAACACCGTGCTGGCTATGCATGCTATGCACTGATCTCTATACAATGGATGCGAGATCAAGATCTGGGGAATGAAGCCAATATGAACGGTGGAGTCACAGACGGTCCTGCAGGGTACTACGTATAGTGCCGGGCCTATTATTCGGCGAAGTGGGTACCTTGTAGGGTACCGCGCTCTGAAAATTGTTCTGAAACATTTTTTTTCTTCGGTGCGCCCCCGTTTTCATTAGAAAAATTGCTATCTGTGGGGTTGAAACGTTTAATGCCGGCCCTTCACTCTGCTAAAGGTAAACATACCGACACCACAAACACTTTTTGGGAGACATCGAATCATATACTTTGACATAAATATATTCATCCGTAAGTATGTGTTGTATTAGAAAGCTTCCAAAATATTGTTCAAACGTGAAACGAAACGATCCTAACCCAATCAGCGATTGGCGAAGACAGGTGAGATTAGTTAATATTAAAAAATTAAAATGCAGAAATGTGTCAAATCTTGGAGAGTTAAAATTTTACAATGTAAGAAATGTTAAAAATTATGTAAGCTTCGCATATTTCTGGCCATGGTTTCTTCAACGTACTGATTTGCTTTCAGACACTGTGCAATGTGAAAAAATTGAAAGAATCATATGGGAAAAATTGGCTAAACTTTGGAACATACCATCTCAATACCGCATCCTATATCAATTTACGTGAGTACCACCACAATAGGATACATCCACTAGATCTACAACTAAAATGTAATAGACATTTACATTAGTTCACTTTTGTATGTTATAGAATCCTGATGAGGAAACTAATTGTTTTGAAACATGTAAGGGATGAAATATATTGATTCATTCCATTCTCAACCCAGAAGAGGGCAATCCTACATTATACATTATGTATACAATTCTTTTCCTGATTCCGCTGTTGAACTTGGTGTTGGAAACAAATGTAAAATTTTGTTGCTGCTATGGTGGGTTGGTCCCTGTTCAGGGCATTGGATTTGGTATGAAGTTTCAATGTAATAAATGGCTTCATTTTACAGGTTCATTGCCTATATTATATTATCAAGAATGACCTGAGCACTAAATTGTTCTGGCCCCATATTGGTGACTGGAAGTAACATGGACGGCAAAAGTCATGTATGTTATGAAACAATTGATCTGAGGTACGTGTACATTTATATTTTTAGCTATTGACTGTCAATATAATTTTCATCAGTTCTTCACATTATTAAAACAATTTTGTATGAACCCACTTAGCATGATGACATCTTCGAAAAATCGCAAGGACAATCAATACCCACATAACGAATATCCGGGGGAAATACACATATGCTATTCCGACATGTGGCCTGGATATCGTGAGGAAGAGGAATTCAGAGGTGAATACTACTTCGCCATACATACAAGCGAGATCGCGTTAGGCAGCTTATGAATATTCTGTCAGTTTATATGGATAGGATACGTTTTATTGATTTGACGACGCGAATAAATACCATTGTTTGTAAACTAAAATGTACTTCACATATGTCACTGATATTTGATGTATATTTAGGTGAATTATAATAGGATTAATAAATTTATTACAGTGTTATTATGTCTTTACTTTAATATAATCCTTCAAACATAATAAAAAGTACCGTATTAGATATACTATTACTTATATATATATATATACTATTTTATATTACACTATTACTTTAATATCATAAATAATTCATATTAAAACGTGCATTAATGTGTGTATTGGGCACGTTGCGAGTACAATGATTTGGAAACCAACATATATATAATCCTAGTAACTTTTGTAGTTCCCTGCAGGACCGTCTGTGACTCCACCATACAATTGGCTTCACATAGCCAGCACGGGATCCAGTGATAGCAGATCTGGCACGAAAACTCCATTGGAGTTTTTTGGGTGGGGGAAACCTCGGCAAGTGTGCGTGCTTGTCCGTGAGAGCTGCGCGCGCCGTTTCTCGCCGAATCGCGCTCGGCTTTGAGAGAAGGACGGAACTATGCTGCGTCCCCTTTCAACCAGCAACGCGCGTTGCGTCTTTGTTCGACATGCAGTCGCGGCGTCGCGTCCTCGTTCCGCACACAGGCCGGTGACAGTGGTGCCAGATTTCGCATAAGGCATCGCCCGTACCATTGCGTTCTTTCAGCCGGAAGGCAAATCGGGCACCACCGCGCTGAGCAGAGCGCGATGCAGAGAAAAGTGAATCGAGGAGAGTTTGGGAATGATTCGTCGTACTCATCGTCGCTCGTCGACACGTTGGTTTTTTTCGTACGTTCGCGCCCATTCATTTTTCAATTTTTTTCAAAGACAATTTTTTCTTTTAATTATTTATCACACGACAACAAACGACATTCATTTACAAATATTTTAGTACTTACTACGGATAGTTTTTAATATTTTGTCAACGGAATAGATGTGTCGTATTGGTTTATAATAGATATGGGCAAAATATATATTTCATAAATTTTGGTTTCAGTAACATTAATCTTTCTATGGTAGTAATAAATAAGAAAGTATATAATAAATCTCAATTATTGCGTATTATGCATTAACCGTGAAACAAGTAACAGGAGCTTCTTGCACTAGAACGTTCTGAGGGATCGTACTAACACGCGATTTTAACACACGACAGCGTACGTCAGGAAGAATTTGCTTGACCCGACGCGACGACGCCGACGGTGCGAATGTTTCTATGAATTGTTCTTTATGATTTGTTTTCTAAATAGAAGGTGACCAAATTGTGCATGTATTCTAACAGTTCTCATCAAGTCCCATCACATTGATTTGAAACCTTTTTCTTACTACGCACGCTTAGTTTAACAACGCTATCCCCATTTCGAGAAAGAAGAAGGTGTTCCTTCTTTGGCAATGCACCATGCATACTGTAATCCATATGTACGTCCATTGTCGCATTCTGCCCACGAAATGTCGCAACGTGCGTATTGTCGAAGAAGGCATGATAAAAGACGACAATAATAGCAAAAACTCTGTCAATGGAAAACCGAAACTCACTTTGTGCCGCTCCCGACTAATTGAAATATCTGAAAAGTCAAACCATTCTGAGCGCGTATTTTACGTACCTACTGCAAATTATTTCCCCGGGACTCTAACTGACTTTTCCAATGTCATTTATTCGTCATTATTTTGCAACCAATTGTACGATATGTATTACTTTTAAATGCACCTGTACAGGGTCCACAGGTTGCGCTAGTCAGCTTTTTTCCTGTAAACGGTAAGTATTAGACAAAATTATAAAGGAAAGGGTTCAATGGGATCATAATATCTATCTTCTACGAGCCTTCATTCTATTGAAAAGTGCAACGCTGCACCCGACAAATGCAAATGCGTATGTAAGGTTGTAGTTTATATAATTTCAGATACGTGGAGTTCCACGCCACCCATGAGGTGCCACGTCTAGCGCGTTCGGTTTTTTAACGTGGACCGTCGCCTATAGCCCTATTGTACCACATTTTATGATAATAATCATACAGCGTGCGGCAATACCTCTGTCCACTTTGAACGACGGAGATATTGAAGGTGGACAGAGTTACTGCCCCACGCTGTGGAAGTAAGGATTAGAAAAGAAATGAGATCACTATCAAACGATTTTACATCTATTGGAGCAGATAAACATTAAATTTTTCACAAAAATTTCGACAACAATTCCCCCAGAAACTTGTTTCTTTAATTATAAATAAACGACTAACTATCAAACGTTGGTATTGAATATCATTCACTATCAAACGATTTTACATCTATTGGCGCAGATAAACATTAAATTTTTCACAAAAATTTCGACAGCAATTTCCCCTAGACACTTATTTCTTTGATTACAAGCAAACGGCTAAATATCAAACGTTTGTATTGGACTATCAAACACTATCAAACGACCTTCAAACGATTGCAACTATTAAAACTCAAATCGGTTGAGTTGGGGGTGCTAACTATACGGTGCTAAATTTTACTGAAAGCTGGAACAACGCAAGATTTACTTTTGTCTAGTTTTATCTGGTAACTTCGCTACCTGACACTTTACCGAGAGGTGGAACAGCCCGGCCTTAGTCGTTTATTTATAATTAAAGAAACAAATTTCTGGGGGAATTTTTGTCGAAATGTTTATGAAAAACTTAATTATTATCTATACCAATAGATGTAAAACCGTTTGATAGTGAATGATATTCAATACAAACGTTTGATAGTTAGTCGTTTATTTATAATTAAAGAAACAAGTTTCTAGGGGAATGTTTGTTGAAATTTTGGTGAAAAATTAAATTTCTATCTCCGCCAGTAGATGTAAAATCGTTTGATAGTGAGTGATATTCAATACAAAAGTTTGATAGTTAGTCGTTTATTTATAAAAAAGAAACAAATTTCTAGGGGAAATTTTGTCGTAGGCATACTCTCACATTTCATTATTAATCTGCGGAAATAGATGTGAAATCGTTTGATAGTGATTGATAGTCGGGTACAAACGTTTGATAGTTCGATGCAGACGTTTGATAGTTCTGCGTTTGCTGGCATCGTCAGTTTGCTGGCAACAATTCCCCCAGAAACTTGTTTCTTTAGGCCGTGTTCAGAAATTGGCTGACAGTACTGTCAGTACTAGATTTCCGTTCAAAAATGCTTTTCAGTATGGCTGACGAGACTGTAACGTACTACCATTTTGACGGACATCTACTGGAAAACGCGTTCGGCAGCACTGTCAGTAAAACAGAACGACTATTTTTCAGTAAAACCAGCGTCAGTCAGTGATCTCAGAAGTGGTATCCTGCCGCATGCGGAACGCGTGGTGGGGGAAGAGAGAGAATGCGTCGTGTCCGTGAGAGCTACGCGCCACTCGATTGGCACGCATACTACGTCTCTGTGTGCGGAAGGATGCTACTTCTGGGATCACCGGCGTCAGTACTGACAGTACTGTCAGCCAATTTCTGAACACGGCCTTATTTATTAATAAACAAAGAACTATCACACGTCCGCACCGGACTATCAAACGTTTATACCCGACTATCAATCACTATCAAACGTTTTTACATCTGTTTTCGTAGATTAATAATGAAATGCCTACGACAAAATTTCCCCTAGACACTTATTTCTTTGATTACAAGCAAACCGCTAACTATCAAACGTTTGTATTGGACTATCAAACGCTATCAAACGATTTTACATCAACTGGTATAGTTTAAAATCAAATTTGCGACCATGGGGGTGCTAACTATACGAAAAATTCCCCTAGAAATTTGTTTCTTTAATTAAAAATAAGCGATTGACTATCAAACGTTTATTTTGGACTATCAAACACTATCAAACGACCTTCAAACGATTGCAACTATTAAAACTCAAATCGGTTGAGTTGGGGGTGCTAACTATACGGAGCTGTATTTTGGCCGTAATTAACAATTTCGAGAATGGGGTAATGTAGATCTTGCAAGCGCCTCCAGTGGCCGAAAGGAGAAGCTGACCAGATGAATAATTTTGACGTATCTCATCTCTAACGGTCTCAATTGTTTACGAATAGTTTACGCAAGGCACTGTAACGATTTCAGAGTTTACGGGCCGTATTCACGTACTGCGCTTAGGCCTAAGCGTCCGCGGAGGCCTAACCGCAGTACGTGAATACGGCCCTACGAAATCGTAGTTTGCCTGTAATTAGTAATTTCATAATCGGCTATCGTGCAGCGTTGATTTGCTCGCAAGCGCCGCCGTTGGCGAAAGGAGATGCAGAAAGTGGCGAAATAACTTTGACGTATCTCATCTCTAACGGTCTCAATCGTTTACGAATAGTTTTCGCAAGCTACTGTATCGATTTCGGAGTTTACGAAATCGTAATTTGCCCGTAATTAATAATTTCAGAATCGGCTATCGTGCAGTGTTGATTTGCTCGCAAGCGCCGCCGTTGGCCGAAGGGAGAAGCTGACCAGATGTATACCCTGACCAAGTAGTTTTTACTTTTGACGTATCTCACGTCATCCATCGACAAGTAGTAGAAGAAAAATATTGTATCGTGGAATTGAGGGATGGGTTGCAAGTCATTCCAACCTGTTGGTTAGATGCCAACAAAAGTGTAAGCAAATGGCCAGGCCACGTCAAGTTGCTGAACTAATTGGAGAAATTAATAATTTCTGAGGCTTGACTCCAAACCTTGTCAGAGGAGTGTGCAGTTATTAGCGTTGCTTTGGGTCGACAGGTATGTATAGTGGATATTATTAATAATGTGTGTATGTGTTTATATATAATATAGTCTATATTTTTTATACCTAGAAGACCTGTCGATGTCATAATAATAAACAATTATATACTTTGTAGATGATTGAGTATGGGCTCAAGAAAAATTAAATGAGGCACAGGACACATCTGATGTTTTCTATTCGGATGAGCTCTTGGAATATGAGTTAGCTGCGGCCTTAAAAAACCGAAGGAGGGCTAAGGTTAAAAGGGTCATATCCTCGGAAGATGAGAGTATGGAGTCCATATCTAAAAACCCAAGAAAAAATCAACATATGACGACACATTCACAGACGAGCGGAGAGTACATTAACCAATCTACTAATTACACCTGTAATGCTTGAACCCTTATTCGATTCATCAACACCTGGGGGTTTGACGTTCATTGCATATGATGAGAATGAACCCCCTACCGCTGTTTACATAGCCATGGAGGTAAGCTTCATGTTATTGGAGTGTATTCATAATAATCATGATTATTGCAAATGTCTCTCATCTTTTTCCAATATCCCTTAGCTACTGAAACTATTGCAGCTCAAGGCAGTGCCTGTGGAAACTGGGAGCATCATCCTTACACCTCAGAAATTGGTAAATAAAACAAAAAACCATTCATATCAATGTTTCTACCTTCTGTTTTACATATTTTAGGATTTCGAAAATGTGTTTACAAAATGCTGTCTACGATATCTTTACAAATAAAGGATCTGTACACAAAAGTCGATTTATTGTTGGAGTCCAAAAATTAAAATGCCGAAGTTGATGAGGACGAAACATCCGAAAATGAATTGCAGCGGGTTCCCATAGTGCAAAGTATGGATGATTTGGCCCCATTTGAGCCCAAACTTCAACAGCTCTGAATTAAAAAAAAAATTGGTAATTATTTTTTAATCACATGTTCCTCTAAAGTGCCATTATTGCTCTACAACGAAAAAAGTAATATCTTTCGTGGTACAAAATATAATAAAAACCATCTATAACATTTCCTCCCAACAGCTGACGTTTCCTGAACATGTTGTTGTCAGCATCAAAAGCATTGAAGTCACGGCACTGCTCATTTGAGTATAATGCCTATTCAGATGAATGTTTGTACTATTACAGTTTCTATGGGCGTGGGCGTGGGCATGGGCATGGGTAAAGGTAAAGGATATATGAGGATAGGTTTGGTGCATGTCCGCGAGCGAATCATTATTTCATGTTTTTGCGTTAATTCCACAATACTCTTTCTCGCCTATGAAGGAATCAATACATCGTGTTTTTTTGTGTTGAATTCACATCTCTCTCGCTATAACTATAAATTTTATTGGTTCATATTGATCTGCAATACTCTTTTGCTTTCACAATATTTCTATTATAACTTATATTAATTAGTTGCTGTTTTGATCTGCCTTTTATGTACACATGATAACATCATGAAATTTTTCAGTTTAGTCGACTTAAATATTGTTGGCCCAGGTAAGCTGACTATGTGCATAGCAGCTGTAATATCCCGAGTAGTTGCAGACGGAATCGCAGTAAATTTCATTTGGCAGGGCCGCTTGCAGAAGCAAAGATTTCAATAATTGCGGACTGCGAACTTATTCCAAAGTATTTTCCTACAGATATACATTATTAATAATCTTTTAATAATCACTAATATTCCTTTATTATTTTATATTAGTCTGTATGCCCGTTGGCAATAATAAGTTGACAAAGGCGGAAGTAAATGACGTCATTGGCAAGTGGTTCACTCAAGCAAAAACGAGAATTGAGCGAAAAATGAAATCTTAATAAATAGAATTGAGACTAGGTTAAGATTTTGTTATAATTACTATTATATTTAGTGTAGTTTTTATAATTACTGTTATATTTAAAGTAAATATTTTATATGTACTTTTATATTTAGTGTAATGTAATATTTCATTAATAAAAATAATATATTGTAAAACAAATTTTCTTGAATTATTCATAATGTAAAACAGAATCATATGTAGGATATAATATTGAATGAATATTCTTAGGGCCTTGATGCAATATTCTATGTCATCTTCCTGCAATATTCCCGCAAATTTCGAGGGGGCAGACATAGGAATATTGCAGCAATATTCCTACAATACTCCGACAATGTGATCTGCAAGGTTCAGCATCGCAAAGTAATATTTGTGCTACATGGCAGCCAAATTCGTTGCTGTCGTGAAGTTAACAATTTCAGAATCGGCTATCATGCAGCTTCTCCTTTCGGCCACTGGAGGCGCTTGCAAGTTCCACATTACCCGATTCCCGAAATTGTTAATTACGGCCACAATACGATTTCGTGAACTCCGAAATCGATACAGCAGCTTGCGAAAACTATTCGTAAACGATTGAAACCGTTAGGCCGGGCTGTTCCACCTCTGGGTAAAGTGTCAGGTAGCGAAGTTACCAGATAAAACTAGACAAAAGTAAATCTTGCCTTGTTCCACCTTTCGGTAAAATTTATCCTCCTGGTAAATGAAGCTACCTGACGGATAAATTACACGGTGCCGAATCCACCGTGTAAGCCACTACCTAACAGATAAATATATGGTGGGGGTAGAAAGTGCACGCAGTGGGAGGTAGAAGTCTTATATCTCTCGTTCGTATAGTAAGTAGTTTGCTTTGGTTGGGTTAGGTCGTTTTCGCAAACTACATATTAAAAATATTTCAGTTTTCAAAAGTAGAAGTAAATCTTCAAGATAACCGGGTGTTATATGGAGACGACGATGAGGATGAATGCATAGAAGAAATTATAGTGGTTATTCGGAAACCGTATACTGTTCGTCCGCGTCCAAACTTTGTTAACCAATATACCGACTCCGAGTTTGCAAGGCAGTTATACCTACATATCAAATATTTTACAAATCAATTAATTACAAATAATTAATTGACAATTTCATGTAAGACTATGTGACGATTTACTTAGAAGATTTGTAACATTTATTTGTGTAACAGTAAGCAATCTATGCATACACAAGCATATTTTTACAATATTGACATAATTATGAAATAGTAACGGTCTGGGTTAGGATTAGGTTAACAATAGGAAATAAAATAATTTTAAATAATTTCTTTATTTAACAAAAATATTTTATTAGGCAGAATTATAACAAATACCATCAATAAGGCGGCCCCCCCCCCCAGACAGCAAGGAATATTGCGGGAATATTGCCAGAAATTACAACCTTGCGCAATATTGCTAACGTTGCACCGATATTGCAGTAATATTGCAATGTCAGGGTAAAATATGCAATATTGCAATAATGTTGCAGTGACATATGTACATTGTAACTTATTAAATGACATTTTTCAGACTCGTCGACTTGTAAATGTCACGGGACCGTGCAAGTTGTCCACATGTATATCCGCAATCACGGTCCGACTGATTGCAGACGAAGTCGCTGTCGATTTTAGCTGGAAGGGACGCCTGCAGAAGCAATGCTTTCATAAATTAAGGACGGCGAATTTGCTCCATGTACGTTTCTTACATATATACCCGGAAACCGACAAATATTGCTGAAATATTATATAAATACATTATTAATAATCTTTTCCCTAATAATCATTCATTATTTTATAGAAGTCTGTATGGTCGCGTCGGCCAAAATAAATGGAGGGAAGCTGATATCGAGGACGGAATTGCGAAGTGATTGACGCAAGCGAAAACAAGAATACACCGCGCAAAGTGAAAATAAAAATAAAATGTAATTTAAGGATAGGTTAGGGTTTTAATATTATTTCTTGTTGTATGTTTTAATTCATAGTATAATAAAAATAGTATTTGTATTCTAAAATATATAAAATTTCCCTCAATTATTTCCATAAAGTGAAACCATAATCATATGCAGCATGCAATGTTGAAGGAATATTACAGGGACCTTGACTCAATATTGCAGGTAAGATTCCTGCAATATTTCACGCAAGATTTCTGTAATATTCCGCAACGTTGCAAAGAAGCGGATATAGGAATATTCCTGCAATTTTCCTGCAATACTCCGGCAATCTCACTGCAAGGCTTATGCAATGCGAAATAATATTCATGCAATATTCCTGCAATATTTTTTGCTGTCCGGGCCATTACGTTTATCGTACACTGCTTTAAGTTTTTGTTTTCAAATCATGCGGGTTAACGCAGAATAGTGTATAAGTGCCATCTGGTGACTAGACAAGTCGTCAAAAGGTCTGGATAAGTACCAAGAGGATAAAATATGATGGAACAACCCATCCATAACCCATGAACAACATATGTCTATTTGGAAAAAACAAAAAATGAGCAAGTATTATATTTTTACATCCAGCATGAACAATTCCCAAAGGAAACCAATTTCGATATGTATTAACAATTAACCTTCACTACCTCTAAAACAAAAAATCATGTGTAATTTGAATGCGTTTGATAATATTTTTTACTTTATTCACCGACGAGATATTCTTAAAGACTGCCAGCGCCTGTGTTAAACAGCGGCCCGCAAATGGGGGCTGGATGGGGTCTGAGGGGGCGCTGAGGTCTCTTGGCGGCGTCGGTTGGCGTCGGTAATTGGAGCTAGTACCGTAGGTAATAGACAAATATAGAACGTTGATATTACCCATTGTGTAACTGCTTAAAACGTAATGAAATTTTATTTTATAATTTTATTTCACCCTCACCTTTGTAATCGACACTTCACAGATGCATACATAATTAAAGAGTAATTAGCACGTGATTTAAAAATAACATCAATTTCTTTCACTACTTTGCAATATCTGTTTAATATATCAAAACAGTTCGTTGCGCCTCGGATCAACTTTTCATGCGGCGTCGGGCTGCCCTCATGTGCATCCAAGTTCAAATTGGTACGCGGCTGCATGTTTTGCAACAAAACGAAAAACTTGTTTAAATAGACCAATGATACCGTAAGAATCGATTAGTGTATTGCGGAAAATATCGAGTGCCCGGGGAAACGGTGCAATATTTATGGATGTTCGGTCACGTTTGACTTCGTTTATCTTGGCTTGTCTCGGAAACGGTCAATAGAACACAACCGTGCAAGGTATCGCTGTGAAGCTCTCGACAAGATCTGTTCGAATATACGAAGAACATTTTGCATTGTTTTAAGCTAAACATTTTAAACATTCTTTACCAAATTCGCTGTGTTGCACTCACAGTTGCCGAGATAGACTGACAATGAGTTAAACACGGCAGCACACCCGCATGAAATAATCGCTTAGAAACCATACTTGACTAGCTCAACTTTACTCTCCAATCTGCAAGTCTTAGTCCTACACTCCTACTCAACTGACAACTCAATCGAACTTGAGCCTACCCGATTTTTTTATGTAATTGCTCATTAGTCGTTTTTATAAGAATATAAAATAAAGTTTACATCCGCAGCGCAGGACGCTATATATTAAAACGGTCGGAGAATTTTTGCTGTCAGTGCGTGATTTCCACAACTATTTTATTTATCGTTTCAGAAGAAATATACCTGTTGTATCATGCAGTAAAATTAGACACTAGAATTTATGGCAGATTAATCATTCTTACTAAAAATTGGAAAGGATTCGGAAAAATAGGTGTGCGCAATGATGTTATTCAGAAAAGTTGCTAGATTCGTTTTTATAGTCTAAATTTTAAATTGACGATCTGAATGTGTGGGTATCGGGTAAAGCTTGTAATCGGAAATCAAATTCGCTTTTTTATTTTTACGCACGTGTGTCCTACAATCATATACATTTGTACAATGTACATACATCCGTGGCTGACTGCCTCGTGAGTCGTGCGTCGTCACCTCTCTCCCCCCTTCACTCATCTCGACGCTTATGTGTTTCGCCGGACGCGCGCCGACGCTCGGGCCCGGGCCGGCGATACACGGCAAGGGACTGGTGTGGCGTGTGTGTCACTTCCCACAGAATGTTATTCAACGTACAAAAAATATTAATTTTTTCCTTTCTAAAAACTGAGGATTACGGAGATAAACGGATTTTAGATTTGTTTTCAGCGCCTCAAAGTCCAAAAATTAGCCAACAGATGCTCTTATGTAATAAAATACATGTTCGGCCTCAGCATTACGTCATCAGGGGCGCGTAGGCAAGCCGGGGCAAACCGATTCAATGGTTTCACATTGCCCTCATCGATTGATCGGTTCGCCGCCGTACGAAAAAAAATGTAGTGTGTTGGAGACTTATTCTAATGTTGGAGAATCGGTGTAGCTTGCTCGGGCCGATCCGCGACTGTCTGTCTGAACGGGTGAACGAGAAATCATTGGTGGTTGGAAATTCATTCTATACTTGGAGAATCGGTGTAGCTTGCTCTTTTTCAAAAGCAAATCAGACTGAGGAAAAACATCTCTAACTTTGTGATATTTAAAAAGTATAAAAACGATTATAATTCAT
The DNA here is from genome assembly GCA_963942575.1 of Priocnemis perturbator. NCBI lineage: Eukaryota > Metazoa > Arthropoda > Insecta > Hymenoptera > Pompilidae > Priocnemis > Priocnemis perturbator. The sequence continues at coordinate 5,947,799 of CAWWDK010000042.1, forward strand.
TAAAATATTGCCACTCTTCCGATGCCGACATTTGCTCACAGCCCGATCCGACAGTCTCGGATCGGCCCGAGCAAGCAACACCGATTATCCAATACTAGAATGAATCTCCAACACACCAATGATTTCTCGTTCACCCAGTGTGGCCAGAAGTGGCTCTTTTACACCATCGGTGCCCGCGGGAGTGGGGATACGCGCAAGTGTGCGTGCCCTGTCTGTGAGAGATGCGCACACCGTTTCTCGCCGAATCGCGCTCGGCGTGGAGAGAAGGACGGAACTATGCTGCGTCTCCCTTCCACCAACGTCGTATGTGACGTCAGATATCGTGACGACACATAAGGACAGAACTATGCTCCGTCCCCTTTCAACCAATATCGCGCGTTGCGTCTTTGTTCGACATGCAGTCGTGTCAGGCAAATTCTTCCTGACGTACGCTGTCGTGTGTTCAAATCGCGTGTTACGTACGATCCCTCAGAACGTCTAGTGCCAGAAGCTTTATGAAATATATATTTTGCCCATATCTATTATAAATCAATGCGACACATCTATTCCGCTGACAAAATATTAAAAACTATCCGTAGTAAGTACTAAAATATTTGTAAATGAATTTCATTTGTCGCCGTGTGATAAATTATTAAGAAGAAAATTATTCTGTGAAAAAAAATTGAACCATGACTGGGCGCGAACCTACGAAAAAAACCAAAGTGTTGACGAGCGACGATGAGTACGACGAATCAATCCCAAATCCAAACTGTCCTCGATTGACTTTCCTCTGGATCGGGCTCTGCTCAGGGCGGTGGTGCCCGATTTGCCTTCCGGCTGAAAGAACGCAATGGTACGTGCGATGCCTTATATGAAATCTGGCACCACTGTCACGGGCCTGTGTGCGGAACATAGTTCCGTCCATCTCTCCACGCCGAGCGCGATTCGGCGAGAAACGGTGCGCGCAGCTCTCACAGATAGGGCATGCACACTTGCACGTATCCCCACTCCCGCGGGCACCGATGGTGTAAAAGAGCCACTTCTGGACAGTCGCGGAGCGGGCCAAGCAAGCTACACCGATTCTCCCATACTAGCATGAATCTCCAACACACCAATGACTTCTCGTTCACCCGCTCAGACAGACAGTCGCTGTTGTCCTTGTCCGTCACGACATTGGGTCGAGTCGGGAGGACGACGCGACGGGACAATTCGCAACGAAGCTCCTTAACACATCTTTGGCAACGAATCGAGTAGCCACTGTGACTGTTAGGGGCCATAGGCCAAATATGATTTTGTAAAGTTTGAAAGGGTATTTTATATTATTATTTAATTGCGGTAGAGATTTACTCGTACACTCCGGTGGTTTAGATAACACGGTTAGCACCAAATTGGCGACAAGTAGAGTATCCTTGTATAGTCTGAATTAAATATTCATAGACAGCTCGTACATCGGGTTCACTCATCGTTAACAGCAGCATCGTTTTGAGAGTGGCCATAGTCCGTGCGTGCACCTACACATGCATACTCACTCACAAGACGATGCTTCATTTGTTTGACAACCGACGAAAACGCACACAAACAAGCAACAGTGGCACGGTGAGAGCAGTTACGATGTGGTCAAGAGCTGGTGTTTCAAACATGTTTCGCTTTTTCGTCCAACAACTATATTAAATTTGGAAGACTAAACACTAGAAGTATCAAGGGGGTGAAAATCTCTTCTCTGGCACTTTGTAATAGAGTCATTATATATTAATGAAACACAAAATGTTCTTTAAAATAATATCTTAGATCTTAGAAAAGAACGGTATATGTCTATATGAAATGAAGTTTCATGACAGTTCTGTGGTAAGCGCGGATGGGTCAATCTCCGTCCTTTTCCCGACAGGTAACTCTTGCTCCGATTTTCGGCCAGATCCATTCTCGCATTTGTTTTTATGTCCACTCTTTCTATACGGGTCAATGCCTCGAGGTGAGCATATGGTCGTCAGCCGTCAGCCCCTTGGTACCTCTCAAACAAGTCGCATAGCAATGCGTCAACGCATGGCACTCTTCAATTAACCCGTGTCATTGGTCAAAATTCGCAGCTGCGCTAATAAATAAAACGTCTTGAAAAGATTTGATCACTATATATAAATAAAAGTCAAACGAGGGAAGTTGATTCTCTCGGTGATTCTAGTGCTGATTTTGTAAAACTCATTGTAGCTGTCTTCGGCGTGGTTGCGTTGCGTGCGTTTTCGTCGATCGCTAAACAAACGAAAGCATGACCTTGAGAGTGGATATGCATGTGTAGATGCACGCATGGACCATGCCTACTCTCGCAGCGATACCGTTGTTGCTATGCGACGTATTTGTCGATGTAGCTAAGTGCCACTACTGACAAATTGTTTCGGACTACAGAAGATCGACCAAAACCGCGACCATTGTAACGGCGGCCTTACTTATTTTCAATCTCACCTATAGCGATCATGACCTATACGGCAGATTTTTCCGGGCACCTGTTCTCCAATTGTCAGTTTCATGTATCTCACACAGCTTCGAATGGTGGAACAAATGAGCAAATTGCAATGAAACTATACGTGAACTTCACTTGAACATACAATAATATATATCCCAAATTCAGACCAACAAGACATGGTCAGGTTTGTATATCAAAAATTTCCGCGTCCAATGTTGTACATATATTTTTACGGTTAACGTTGAATAGTTGAACATTTATTAAAATTTTAGTGAACTTTTTATCATTCATTTTATGTTTCGTACACCCTTTTCTGCCGTTAATAGTAATTTTGCTTCTATTATTTTGAAACTTAAAATTCCACTTGAAATCGTCTGTAAAGAGAGCTTCACATGCCCACACACAGGTGACATCTCATGATAATAGTTCAGTACGGTAGTGATTCGACATCAGTTTCTTACTCTGGCCGCAATATATTCTAGAGGGCGCCCGAGAACAGCGAATTTGGCTGGAGACACAAAGTCCCATAAGGCTGGCAGTCTTTAGGAATATCTCGTCGGTGCTTTATTTTGTGATCATTGTGACGGCCAGCCGTTACCGACACCATTCTCGACCCGCCTTTAACCATAAGCCGGCTAGTATCTTGAGGGCACTCTCAGAGGTCGCCTAAGTGGACGAGCGACGGAACTTCTCCCTCACTCGTTCACACTCACCTAGTTTAAGCTATGATAACATAGAATCGAATCATAAGTAGATATATCTTTGCGTCTATACCCATCGAGCGTTAGGGCATTAGTTCTAAGTAAAAGCGCACGCGGCGCTCCAAGTGGACTGCGCTCCACCATCAACGCGCCTGCGTCGAGCGCCGAGCCCCACTCTAAGGGCCGTACCCCTTCCTTAGCGGCGGGCCCTAGTAATTAGATTTAAGGCCGGGTCGAACCGAAAATCAGTGCATTATGCATTATACTTAATATCACAGTGCTATTATACTTGCCAAGCAGTTAATTACTTTTCTTGAGTGCATTCTACTTACAATCGTCTACTTAATTCCTTCTTGAAGATTAATTACGTCATCTTGAAGACAAGCAGTTACATCAAATTGAAGAACAGTGTACTAAAATCCTTTGTTCGAAATCTATAGTGAAAGCTCAGTTCAGTTCAATCCAATCAAATCCCAAATTCATAAATCTAAATCACAAACTCAAAAGCTCAAATCATTTTATCAAAGAATAAGTGCTGAAGCAACAACTGAAGACTCGACAAAACCCAACTCATGGTAAGCAAACTGACTTGCCGGTTCGACACTCGCATAACACTGTACTAATTATTAAGGTAGAATCTAGTTCCTTAAATTGTTCAATCGTATAGTCAATATTGTAAGAATCATATAGTCAAAGTCTATATATAGACCTTTGTTATACAAATTACTTTCATTCATTCTATCCTTGCGTTCTTAAAGTAAATTAAGCCTTCCATAACGCTCTACGTATAAGCATTCCCTCACCACACATATCCAGGCCGTCAACGAGAGGACGATAGCTCGACGACATAAAAGCCTACAATCTCACATATACCTTTACCTTACGTTTCCATTATTCCGTCAACGAGAGGACGATAGCTCGACGACAAATATTCCTTCAACTCCATACTTACCTTTATTCCGTCAACGAGAGGGCGATAGCTCGACGACAAATATTTCCTTAAACCCATACTTACCCACACCTCATACTGTCCATTTACCCGCCAACAAGAGGACGATCCGCTTGACGGCATATACATCCACCATAAGACCAAAAGTCACCACTATCCTGAATGCCTAAACAAAAGAGAGCCGGCCGGAAGAACCAACTACGTAAATTGATCAGGAACTTCTACGCTATTCCTTCAGAAACTAACAGGCCTCCGCCACCAACCCCAAAACCGCGTATAGTCGAGTGTCGTGCCGTTAGACCCAATATACGGGTTGTACAGCCTTCAGCGAGTAACGTAAGGGAAAATCAACCGTCTGTAAGCAGTGTAAAGAAGGTACAGCCGTCCGCTAAAACCACGTTGATTATAAAATCATCTGCGAGCTCGGTAAAAACACATAAATCCTCGAAGTGGGAACTCATTCCGCTCAATTTAGAAGCGCCGATATATTCCGCGACCGTGCCGAGATTCGATCCGCGTTTCGAAACGTACATTCAAAAGAGGCGCGAACGCCTCTATCCGGAACTCATAGTGCTCGACCAATAAAACCGCACCGCCAGGATCCCCAAGTCGCTGAGATCGCGCTCCGTGGCCTCACGACTAAAGGAGGAATTTAAAAGTCGCTTCCCGACTGCGATCGTTTCGTGGAAATCCCTCAAATCCGCGAAATCGCCGATCGGGACGTGACAATCATATACATTAATTTCTGTGACATACTGACATCACCTACTGAAATATCTAAATAGAAGAGAGCAACTCTTTCGAACCGGTCATATCTAGTCAAATCTCTGTGGAACTTACGTCGAACGGCGCAAATCGACTGTATGTCCCAAAGGTCCAGTGGTAAGAGTGAGACAGAATACCAAAATATCTTTCTTCTCTCTCTAACAGCGAGGCGCGGCTGTTCCTGCACCCGTGCAAATTCCAGGTATTCTATAGTTCAATGTAGCCAATTGAATGGTGGAGTCGCAAGCGGTCTTGCAGGGAACTACAAAAGTTACTAGGAATATATATACGTTGGTTTCCAAATCATTGGACTCGCGACGTGCACATTATACACAATAGCGCACGTTTAAAATAAATTATTTATATGAAATTGAAGTAATAGTGTAACATAAAATAGTGTGTATATATCTACAAGTAATAGTATATATAATACGGTAATTTTTATTATATTTACGTGCCATTATACACAATAACGCAGGTTTAAAATGAATTATTTATATGAAATTAAAGTAATAGTGTAACATAAAATAGTGTGTATATATATATATATATAAGTAATAGTATATGTAATACAATATTTTTATTATATCTGAAGGGTTACATTAAAGTAAATTCATAATAACACTGTAATAAATTTATTAATCCTATAATAATTCACCTAAATATACATCAAATATCAGTGACATATGTGAAGTACATTTTGGTTTACAAACAATGGTATTTATTCGCGTCGTCAAATCAATAAAACGTATCCTATCCATATAAACTGACAGACATTCAAAAGCTGCCTAACGTGATCTCGCCTGTATGTATGGCGAAGTAGTATTCACCACTGAATTCCTCTTCCTCACGATATCCAGGCCACATGTCGGAATAGCATATGTGTATTTCCCCCGGATATTCGTTATGTCGGTATTGATTGTCCTTACGATTTTCCGAAGATGTCATCATGCTAAGTGGGTTCACACAAAATTGTTTTAATGATGTGAAGAACTGATGAAATTTATATTGACAGTCAATAGCTAAAAATATAAATGTACACGTACCTCAGATCAATTGTCTCATAATGTACATGACTTTTGCAGTCCATGTTACTTCCAGTCACCAATATGGGGCCAGAACAATTTAGTGCTCAGGTCATTCTTGATAATATAATATAGGCAATGAACCTGTAAAATGAAGACATTTATTACATTGAAACTTCACACCAAATTCAATGCCCTGAACAGGGACCAACCCACCATAGCAGCAACAAAATTTTACATTTGTTTCCAACACCAAGTTGAACAGCGGAATCAGGAAAAGAATCGTATACATAATGTATAATGTAGGATTGCCCTCTTCTGGGTTGAGAATGGAATGAATCAATATATTTCAACCCTTACATGTTTCAAAACAATTACTTTCCTCATCAGGAGTCTATAACGTACAAAAGTGAACTAATGTAAATGTCTATTACATTTTAGTTGTAGATCTAGCGGATGTATCCTATTGTGGTGGTACTGACGTAAATTGATATAGGATGCAGTATTGAGATGGTATGTTTGAAAATTTAGCCAATTTTTCCTATGTGATTCATTCAATTTTTTCACATTTTACAGTGTCTGAAAGCAAATCAGTGCGTTGAAGAAACCATGGCCAGAAATATGCAAAGCTTACATAATTTTCAACATTTCTCACATTGTAAAATTTTAACTCTCCAAGATTTGACACATTTCTGCATTTTAATTTTGTAATATTAACTAATCTCACCTGTCTTCGCAAATCACTGATTGGATTAGGATCGTTTCGTTTCACGTTTGAACAATATTTTGGATGCTTTCTAATACAACACATACTTACGGATGAATATATTTATGTTAAAGTATATGACTCGATGTCTCCCAAGAAGTGTTTGTGGTGTCGGTATGTTTACCTTTAGCAGAGTGAAGGGCCGGCATTAAACGTTTCAACCCCACAGATAGCAATTTTTCTTAAGGAAACGGGGGCGCACCGAAGAAAAAAAAATGTTGCAGAACAATTTTCAGAGCGCGGCACCCTATAAGGTACCCACTTTGCCGAATAATAGGCTCTTCACTATACGTAGTACCCTGCAAAACCGCTTGCGACTCCACCGTTCATATTGGCTTCATTCCCCAGATCCTGATCTCGCATCCATTGTATAGAGATCAGTGCTCCGTCCCCTTATTCCTATGTCCATGTCCGCAACACGTGGCGGCAATCGGTCGGCGCGACAAAATTGCGTCGCCAGCCTCCTGTGAACCGGGTTAATCTCTATCCAACTTTATCCTATACAACGTCAGTTTGTCTCGACCATTCTCAACCGTTCTGAGTTCTGACACAGACGAGGTATAGAATAGACACCGCATCTTATGGACCTTCGTGTCACACGTCTAGAAATACCGACGGAGCAGAAAACGAGGCAAGTTGGAGCGCCCTCTGCGTATGCGAACGGCAGAAGTCATAGGCCCGTATTCAAATACTGCGCTTAGGCCTCGGCTTGAGTCGGGATTACGTAAACCTGGCTAAGACGCGTAATCCGGGTTCAGAAACCTGGCTTGGATCAGATTCTCAAACCTGGATTACATTTGCGTGCCCCCACTCCGATTAAGCCCCGCCCACCGTGTTGTTACACGGGTACACAGGCTTCTCGCATAAAAGTGTAGAGGTCGGTCGGAGTGGGGGTCAAGAAATGTAAGCCTGGCCTGAGACGCCTTGGAAAGGCCTCTTGAGCCGGGATTACGACCGTTTTTCGCGCCAAATCTGTACAAATATAACCAAACGTTTACACGACTGTTTAGCAGTTCAGCAGTGTTAAGGTTGGTTAAGGTAATGTTCACCCATGGGCAATCAGCAAGAAGTAAATTGAGGAGAAGAATAGAGAACTGCAGTTTCGAAATAGACAGATTGTTCGCGATGATGAGCTCATTCAGGGTGTTCCAGTAGTACAAAGTGTAGAGGATTTGCAAATTTATGAAAGAAAACTTAAAACTTCTGCATTTTTACAAAAGTCGGTAATTATTTTTTAATAACATCTTTCGTGTAAAACATACTACAAAAATGACCTTTCGATCAATAGTTACGTCGCAGTCTCAAAAATATAATAGTAATTACAATACAGACTAACAAGTTAAGGTTATTTATTATTTATTATTACATTTATAGTAGAACTTGATAATTGAGGATTAATCAAAATAATATATTCTATAACATAAATTGACTTGAATTATTTACAATGTTAAACAGAATCATATGGAGAGTGTAATATTGAATGAATATTCTTGGGACCTTGAGACAATATTCCGTATCATATTCGTGCAATATTCCCACAAGTTACGAAGAGGCGGACATAGGAATGTCGCTGCAACATTCCTGCAATATTCCGGCAAAGTCACCTCCAAGATTTAGCATTGCAAAATAATATTTGTGCAAACTAGTAAATATTGAGGAGGAGAATCTGGAACTTACAGTTCTGAGACGGATCGTTCGCGATTATTGTTATAATTAATCAATCCGCAAGGCATCCAATTCTACGCATATATTATTCCTGTTAAAGTTGGGGTTGGGTGACGGTGAAATCTATCTCGAAATTTCCGCCTTTTTGGTGGCATTACACCTCCGCGCTTCGTGCGGCCCGTTTACACGGTGGTGTTGTTACACGGGTACACAGGTTTCTCGCATGCAAGTGTGGGGGTCGGTCGGAGTGGGGGTCGAATAAAGTAAGCCTGGCCTGAGACGCCTTGGGAGGCGTCTTGAGCCGGGATTACGGCCGTTTTTCGCGCCAAATCTGTAAAAATATAACCAAACGTCCACACGACTGTTTAGTAGTTGAGTAGTGTTCAGTCATGGGCAACCAGGAAGAAGTAAATTGAGGAGAAGAATGGAGAACTGCAGTTCCGAGATAGACGGATTGTTCGCGATGATGAGCTCATTCAGCGTGTTCCAGTAATACAAAGTGTAGAGGATTTGCAAATTTATGAAAGAAAACTTAAAAGTTTTGCATTTTTACAAAAATCGGTAATTATTTTTTAATAACATCTTTCGTGTAAAACATACTACAAAAATGACCTTTCGATCAATAGTTACATCGCAGTCTCAAAAATATAATAGTAATTACAATACAGACTTATAAGTTAAGGTTATTTATTATTTATTATTACATTTATAGTAGAACTTGATAATTAAGGATTAATAAAAATAATATATTCTACAACATAAATTGGCTTGAATTATTTGCAATGTTAGACAGAATCATTTGGAGAGTGTAATATTGAATAAATATTCTTGGAACTTTGAGGCAATATTCCGTGTCATATTCATGCAGTTGTCACATACGGACTCTCCGTTTTTCTCCGTTCCCACGGTTTCAACGTAGCCTCCTCTTGGAGTCCCTACCGCTCTTGTTTAGATAAGTAAGATAGTACGTTCTGGCAGTGGGAGCAGTTCTCCCACTAACTTCACCTATCTTCATATCTCTCAGACACAAGCATTTTCTTCAAGATTTCGGGTATAAAAAGGCGAGCTGCAGCGAGCTCAACTGCAGTCTTACCACGGGAGTCAACTCTGAAAAGTCGAGCCGTAGTCTATTGACTACTCGGGTTTCACGTTCATCTCTCAAGTACTGTCAGCAAGATCGGGCTCAAGTTCCCTTTCGAGCAAAATTCTAGAGTCAACTCTATTGAGCACTCTGTAGCAAGCGAGCCTAACTTCTTGCAATATAAAAGTAGAGTCCTTTTTGTTCAAAACTCACTGCCAGAACGGGTACTAGTCCCCTTCGGAGCAAATATAGTATAAGAAACTATTCGCCTAGCATTGTCAGCTAGTAGTTTGTAAGTAATTCTAATTTCAATTGCAATTCAATCGTTTAACACTCTTTCATTGTATATATTTTGACATCTTACAATATACCCAATTAACTGTAGTTAATTGTGCTACTTCATACCAAATTCATTACATTCCAAAATAACTCTTAAATTCGTGGTAGATTAGAGAACCCACAGATTCTCCACAACCGCTCGAGGAGAATCAATTACGAGTCAATATTTCCCTTAAACCTTTACCAGTATCCTCCGAGTGTAGGCCACCCAACGTATTCCCGTTGCGGCGCATGCACTCCTCGAGGTCCTTCTCTGCAAAGAACTCTATTCCACTCCGAGTGTAGGCCACCCAACGTATTCCCGTTGCGGCGCATGCACTCCGAGTTCCTTTACTATTTCACTCTCCGAGTGTAGGCCACCCAACGTATTCCCGTTGCGGCGCATGCACTCCTGAGTTCCTTCTCTGCAAAGAACTCTATTCCACTCCTAGTGTAGGCCACCCAACGTATTCCCGTTGCGGCGCATACACTCCGAGTTCCTTACAATTCTCCACTCCGAGTGAGTTCCTTTACTATTTTACCCTCCGTGCGTAGGCCACCCAACGTATTCCCGTTGCGGCGCATGCACTCTTGAGGTCCTTTCCTTGTACAGCAAAACTCACGACGTTCCGCGCCGTGCCGGACGCTGACAAGGAATCCTACCCATTGACGGCACCCCTTTCGGGTACCGAATCCTAATCACGCAAACCATATTCGACGCGTGCCTCAAAACACTCGCCGTAACCTTGGCTCGTAACACAATATTCCCACAAGTTACGAAGAGGCGGACATAGTAATATCGCTGCAACATTCATGCAATAATCCGGCGAAGTCACCTGCAAGGTTTCGCATTGTAAAGTAATATTTATACAACATTCCAACAATATTCCTTGCTGTCTGGGTAGCCGAGATTCAGACAAGAAGAACGGTACATGAGCGAGTGAATAAATGCTGCTTTTTATTAGTTGTAATGCAAAATCTGTAAAAACAACCAAAAGCGTCCACACGACTGTTCAGTAGTGTTCAGGTAATGTTCAGCCATGGACAACCAGCAAGAAGTAAATATTGAGGAGGAGAATTTGAAACTTGCAGTTCCGTGACGGATTGTTCGCGATAATTGGTATAATTAATCAATCGGCAAGGCATCGATTTCAACGCACATCTTGTTAAAATTGGAATTGGGTGGCCGTGAAAACTATCTCGAATGTTCCGCCTTTTTGGTGGCATTACACCTCAGCGCTCCGTGCGGCCCATGGGTGATTTGGCCGATGGTGTTGATACAAGACTGTTACGCAGCATGCGGAATATTTATTTATTTATTTTGCTTAACGGGATTAACCCAATATAGTATAGGATACAAAAGTTTGACATAGAGGTGGGCATGCATGTGGCAGAAAAGCTGAGACAGTAACATGAAATAATACAGTAAGTGATAAATAAAGTTTACAAATAAAGTTTACAAATAACGTTTACAAATAACCATGAACGGAGGCGCTCGAGGCTGAAGCCAGTTATGCTAAACTAAACTAAACTAAACTAAACTAAACTAACAGGTTGTTTCGGGGCCTCGTTAATGAATACGAGGAAAGGGCTGATAAGACTGGGGACAGTCGTAGGGCGATGAAGGAATTTGAGGAGCGCGGCCAAAGGATTACGGGATTAACTTACTTATGGAAGGAACGGAAAAGGAATGTCGTGGGGTGTCGGATTATCTGACTCACTTACTTCACTGCTTTATCACGTTATGTTATAAATATATTATTCGTTGAACTCGTCTACAATGTTCGTTAATTAATACACGTTATGGATCTTTATGCGCTGAAGGCTAATGCTGTAATAAAGGCCACGTGGCGTTGGTGACCCGCAGTCTGCCGGCGCCTCGCACACCGATTTTTGTCGGAAGGCTGTGTGGGAACCAATTAGCGCCTGCTAATTGCTCTATGCCCATATAAGGAGCGTGACGTCATTTAAACACATGCGCAGGCTCATCGGTGAGCGCGGGAACACGCTTCTGGTAACAGGTAGCGCCGACAGGTGAGGCTGCTCGCGCGGAACACGCACCGCCAAGCTGCCCGCGCTTCGCAAGCGCGCGCGATTCGCAATCCGTAACACAGGTAGAGATTTGAATTCGCCTATGCAATAATTTGAGTTAATTTACGCTTGAAGGAGACGCATCTTGATGAGAAGAAACAGATGTTGTGATTAGTAGAAAGCTTATTGGCTGCATCGCATATTCTATTAGTCGGATCGGAATAAAGAAGAGAAGTCCTATATCTGATGACGTGGAAATTCAAAGTGGTTCTTAGATTTCGGCTGGAGCAATGGAAATTAATGGATGATAATAGTTGAGAAGAGATGATATCGTAATTTATGATTTTAAACAGAAATTACATGTCGGAAATTGAACGACGAGATTCTAACGTCTTGAGGTTTAGGCGACGTAGGAGATGATCGTAGTTGTGTTCGGAAATGCTCATGGGAGAGTTTAGACGAAAAGAGATGTATCTTAGGAATTTGTGCTGAACTGTTTCTATAAGACTAATATGTTTTTTGAGATATGGTGACCAGATTTCCGAGGCATATTCCAAATGGGGTCTTACCAAAGAGCAGTACAATGTTCTTATTGTTGCTATGTTGGAAAAATCAGTGGAAAAGCGTTTGATAATATATAGGGCTTTGTTAGCCGCCTTGCAAATATTTGCATAGTGTTGGGTAAATTTGAGCTTGGTGTCATAAAAAACCCCTAAGTCACGGACTTGGTAAATAGTAGATAGAGGGTGATCACCGAGAGTGTAATTGAAGATGGCTGGAGACTGAGAACATGACAGACGCATGACGTGACATTTGGCTATATTTAGTCTCATACAGTTTAAGAGTCACCATTCATCCAGTCTGTGAAGATCGTCCTGTAGTTTAGCTGAATCATCGGGGCTACTAATAGGTTTGAATAACTTTAGGTCATCCGCATAAAGTAGGACCGAGCTGTACCTGAATATCTTTACTATGTCATTAATGAATAGATTAAATAGGAACGGCCCTAGGTGCGAGCCCTGCGGCACTCCCGAGCACACTTCAAATTTATCCGACGCAAAGCCTAAAGATTTAACTATCTGGGATCTTCCTATCAGATAACTAGTTAACCAAGCTAGTAATTTCCATGGCATCCAGCGGATCTTAATTTGCGAACCAATATTCGATGGTCAACGGTATCAAAAGCCTTGCTAAAGTCTGTGAAAATGACATCTACTTGCAAGTTGCGTTCCATTTGGGAGGCAGCAAAGTTGGTGAAAACCGCAAGATTAGTTACTGTTGACTTCCCGGGCAGGTAGCCATGTTGTTCTTCAACGAAAGCGTTCCTAAATATCGGAACGAGCTTATCAGTAACTATACTCTCGAAGATCTTAGGAATACAGCTTATCTTTGAAATCGGCCTGTAATTGCTGACCTTCGCTCTATCACCCGACTTAAAAATTGGAGTGACAAGACTAGTCTTCCACTTATCTGGAAAAGAGCCCTCGAGAAGGGAGAGATTGAAGATCCTCCATAGGGGACGTGCGAGCACAAACCTACAGTTGTAGAGGAGGTTTGGATGAATTCCATCCTCTCCAGGGCCAGTATTGCAATCGAGTGTATTGAGCTTGTTAAATACCTCGCTAATAAGGATGGAGATCTGACCGACATCGACCATTGATGTGTCCTCATCTAAGGCACCATCACGCGAGATGTCGAATACGTCATTGGTCCTATAGACCTAGTGGAAGTGATTCGCAAAAAGATTCGCAATATCTTGACCATTATCAACAATTCTGTTCTCATCCATCATGCACCTCGGAAAGATATTGGAGTTTCTTTTGCCATTGACAAAAGTCCAGAAGCATTTTGTATTAGTCGTTATGGACGATTCGGTCACGTTTACAAATCTTACATAATCATTTTTAGACACTGACTTACATTTAGACCTAAGATTAGAGAAGGCAAGGTAATCCTCCATGCTATGCGAGGACTTGTATTTTATATGGGCTGCTTTCTTTTCCCTAATTAAATTTTTTAAGTTTTTAGAGAACCACTTAGGAAAGGTAGAATGACTTTTGATATATTTAGGCACATACATGTCGATAGCAGTGTTTATACTACTATAGACGACTTGCACCGCATTGCTAAGAGAGGAGTCTTTCAAAGCCTGGTCCCAATCAATGAGGTTAAAAAACTGGCGCATAGCACTATAATCTGCACGGCGAAAGTCGCATCTCAGTTCGGTTAGCGCATGGAGAGCATCTGAATCTATCTTACCGATAATTAGCGAAAGTGGCGGATGATAACTATCAATAGGCAGAAACGCATCAGTCGGTAAGGAAACTGTGACATCCGTATCGTCGGTAATTAATAAGTCAAGAACGTTATTATTCACATTAAGCGTGCAATTTTTCTGTGAAAGGTTATGGAAGCTCAAGCATTCCACGAGCATATCGGCTGGGCGTAGAGTATTAGTCGAAAGGCTGTGTTCTGGTCGTGAATCAATCAAGCGAGGCAGTGAAATCGCGTTCCAATCGATATTGGGCAAATTATAGTCCCCCAGAATATAGGAATTAAAGTATACCGAAAATTCGAGAATCTCATTCACAGCTGAGAAGTGATCGGAATACCGCCCTGCCGATGCGTCAGGTGGAATATACACTGCACCGAAAAGGATATTAAAAGACGAAGATCTGACATTCACGAACAGATGATCGACACAGTCTTTAGATGTTTGTACTTCGTATGAGAGCAGTGAGCTCCGCACTGCAACTAGGACACCTCCCCCTCTTGCAAAAGGACTGGTTTTTTCGTCCCTATCCTTACGATAGATATGATAGCCGTTGAGACCAAGTTCTGACGAGGAAAAGGAGTCGTTGAGCCATGTTTCGGTTAGAATGATGACGTCATATGTTGTGGAAGAGCAGGCGACCGCGCGTTGTAGGTCATTTAACTTCGTCCTGAGGCCCCTGACGTTCTGGTAGTATGTATTGATGAGTTTTTTCCGTTTTTCCCGTTTTTTGTGTTCGTAGATCCTTTTGCGACGATCTTCGGCACACCGTTGAAATATCTTATGGTCATGGAATCGTCTCGCATATCCTCAAGTTTTTGCCGTAGGGTTTTGAGGTATTGTCGCTGCTTCAATGTGCAATCCTGAGCGATTCTAATTTTCCCTTTATAAGCCGATTTATTTTTTAGTACTTCCCTCGGAAGATGGGGAGAGTGAAATGTGACTCGAAGAGGTCTAACGGCTCCTATCCTTTCCTTACCCAGTCGCAGCGTTCGAATTTCACCGAGGTTGAATTGGATAATCTCGTTGAGGACTGAGATGACGGTATCTTTATCGGTATTTGATTCCTCAACTTCGTAAAATATAAGGTTATTAGCCCTCCTATAGCGATCACTCATCTCAGCGATTATATTCTCCTCCATTTCTGGAATATCGATGGTTCGGAGGGAAGATCTGTTAGCATCAAGGTAGCGTACTTTTTCAGATAGTACATTCAGCCTCGAGGCGAAGGACTCTGATAGATCGTTTAATTTTGTGTAGAAAGAATCTATTGTAGACGAGAGCTGAGCCATCTCCGCTTTTAGTAGGGACGAAAGTTGGGTAATGAGCGGCGAAATCGCACTGTCAGTCTTGCCGTCTCCTCCAGATTTGCTTTTAGGCACCTTTTGTTTGAATTTTGGAGTCGGGATCGCAGTTGGCGTCAACGTTGAAGATGAAGAGGATGACGACGAGGAGAATGGAGTGGGTGTCTTCGACGCACAGTCGATTAAATGACCGGGACTCCATAGATGAGTCGTTCTTATTAAACAGTGAGATCCAGGATGGGATATGATCCCACACGACCGGCACACAACAGGATTCGCCACTACGGATCCACATCCCTTACATAGTTTTTTAGGCATAGTCACGGGAGAAGAGAATAAAGCGATTAAAGCGCAAGAGATTAACGGCACAGGATTTAAGCACGTTGGCGGTTTAGATATCCGACTCAGCTGTTATGTCTCAGACGCACGGCGCTTTGAAATCAAAACAAAAACACACGTCCGCTCTCTATGACAGTTAGACGAAGACTGATATTTTTATATAAGTAAGTTCCTGTGGCTCATGTCTGATGATAATACAACACTCTTCTCTCATTCGTGGTCCTAAATCGGATAATTCCGAAGTTTCCCGCAAGCGAAGCAGGCCGCATGCAGTGTCAGCATATCGACTCTGAACACCATTCGTGTCGCAGGTATGTGCGTGTCGGTGTGCGATGCGCGCAGCTTAGGCCCAATCAGGGCCTTAGCATCGCACACAGGCGAGCACGTACACTGCAACACGCATGGTGTTCAGAGCTCGATATGCTGGCACTGGCGGCATGGCACGCCTTGGCCACGCCCATTATCCAATGACAGACAGGATCTCCCTTCCACGCGAGGTCTAAACCGCGTTTCTGAATACACGAAAAATGTGAACCCGGATTACGCATCTGAGCCAGGTTTACGTAATCCCGACTCAAGCCAAGGCCGAAGCGCAGTATTTGAATACGGGCCTATGTCCGAAGAGCGATTCTCGCCTCGGCCAACGGCGGCGCTTGCGAGCTGCATGTTAGCCGATCCTGAAATTGTTATTAAGGAGCAAAATATGATTTCGTAAACTCCGAAAACGATTGAGACCGTTACACACGAGATACGTCAAAATTATTTCGCCAGGTTCCGCATCTGGTCAGCTTCTGCTATCGGCCACTGGCGGCGCTTGCAAGACCTTCATTACCCCATTCTCGAAATTGTTAATTACGGTCAAAATACGATTTCGTAAACTCCGAAATTGATACAGCAGCTTGCGAAAACTATTCGTAAACGATTGAGACCGTTACACACGAGATACGTCAAAATTAAATCGCCAGGTTCTGCATCTGGTCAGCTTCTGTTTTCGGCCACTGGAGGCGCTTGCAAGACCTATATTACCTCATTCTCGAAATTGTTAATTACAGCCAAATTACGATTTCGTAAACTCCGAAATCAATACAGCAGCTTGCGAAAACTATTCGTAAACGATTGAGATCGTTAGAGATGAGATACGTCAGCATTATTTCCTTACTCTATGCTCGAAGAGCAATTCTCGCCTCGGCCAACGCCGCCATTGCGAGCAAATCAACGCTGCACGATAGCCGTTTCTGAAATTGTTATTTACGGGCAAACTGTGATTTCTTAAACTCTGAAATCGTTACAGTGGTTTGCGTAAACTATTCGTAAACGATTGGGACCGTTACAGATGAGATACGTCAACATTGTTTCCATACTCTATGCTCGAAGAGCGATTCTCGCCTCGGCCAACGGCGGCGCTTGCGAGCAAATCAACGCTGCACGATAGCCGATTATGACATTGTTAATTACAGGCAAACTACGATTTCGTAAACTCTGAAATCGATTGCGTAAACTTGCGTAAACTATTCGTAAACGATTGAGACCAAAATAAGCGAAATCGGTGATAGTCGTCTGCTAACTATACACCCACCTAAAAATTGTTAATTACGGGCAAACTACGATTTCGTAAACTCTGAAATCGATTGCGTAAACTTGCGTAAACTATTCGTAAACGATTGAGACCAAAATAAGCGAAATCGGTGATAGTCGTCTGCTAACTATACACCCACCTAAAAATTGTTAATTACGGGCAAACTACGATTTCGTAAACTCTGAAATCGATTGCGTAAACTTGCGTAAACTATTCGTAAACGATTGAGACCAAAATAAGCGAAATCGATGATAGTTGTCTGCTAACTATACGGCGGTGAACAAATCAATCTAAATCAAGATAGGGCGATAGCGTTTTAACGGCTTTGTAAAAATGCTGAAAAGCAGAAGCAACGTTTCGATAAAACGCGCAGAACAAATATTTGTTTATAAAGACGGCGACTCTGTTTTTGTAAAACCCGCCGATACAAGAAGGGCGAAAACAGACCGTAAGTTTGAGGGTCCATTTGTAATTTTGAAAACCCTAGCAAATGATCGTTATGAGATATTGGGCAAAAGTGGTAGGCCACAAATTGTGCCTGAGGACCGATTGCGTCCTTGGAAGGGCGAATGGACGGCTGATAACGATGCCACTGATAGTGAGCGAGAGAACACGGATGAGCCATGTTAGCGTTGTATGTTTATGTTTGCTTATGTTTGTTTATGTTTGTCTATGTTTGTTATGTTTGCTTATATTTTATTAATACTATGTGAGATCTTTTGTAGCTGAGTTGTTTTGTTCCTCTTGCATGGAAAATAGAAAATAAATAAATAAACAAATAAAAAATAAAAAAAATTAAATGACTATAAAAAGTACGTTTTTGTCATTGCCTTTTTCTTTGTTCTCACATATAAAAACTTTACTATCCATGAATGAGGCTGCATGATTGAAAACGTATGTTGGAAGATGGAAGTTGGTTGCGTTTGAGAGTAACGATAGCACGATGCAGGTTGCTGCGCGTGGCTGTAGACGTTACGATCTCTGGAAGACGCTGTGTGATGGAAGTGCGCGTGCACGGTCCATCTGCCGACACACTTGTGAGTGTTGTCTGGGTTTTTGGGTAAGGTGCTTGAAGGCACTGTCGCATATTGTTGTGTGACGTTGTTTAGCCTTGTGTTTGAGACCACGGGGCCGAAGTGACGCATTGTGTCTGTTGGCAAGTTTGCAATGAGTGATTGCTGCGATGTAACACTATGTGGTGGCTGCTAGCTGTGTTACATTGGAAAATACTGTTGTATTGAAAGCTGTTACGCATGAGAGTATAAGAGCTTTGCTCAAAGGGTAATGATGCTTCTCGAGAACGCGAAGCAGGTCAGTTTGGCCGTGTTAGCGATGCATTTGATTTCGCCCATAACACGCGGTAATTCGACAGTGGCACACGACAGTGCGTTGCTGTGTCACCTGTTTTTGGAGGCGCCGAGAGTCGCGGATCATATGTTTACCTCGGCGGCCGGTGCATTGACCAGCGTCTCAGTAAGAGTAAGCATTGTAAACAAATGCAAGAGTGAATCTCGCCGAAGATCGGAGCAGGCTTTGCCTGTTGGAAAGAGGACGGAGCTTGACCCCTCTGCACTTCCCCCAGAATCGCTAAAACGAACACATCTCGTCGAGCTATTTTGCGGGTTTCTAACATGCCTGTGCTTGCTGTGCTGCCTGTGCTTGCTGCCTGTGCTTGCTGTGCTGCCTGTGCTGCCTGTGCTGTGCTGCCTGTGCTTGCTGCCTGTGCTTGCTGTGCTGCCTGTGCTTGCTGTGCTGCCTGTGCTTGGTGTGCTGCCTGTGCTTGCTGTGCTGCCTGTCCTTGCTGCGCTGCCTGTGCTTGCTGCATGTGCTTGCTGTGCTGCCTGTGCTGTGCTGCCTGTGCTTGCTGCCTGTGCTTGCTGTGCTGCCTGTGCTTGCTGTGCTGCATGTGCTTGCTGCATGTGCTTGCTGCCTGTGCTTGCTGTGCTGCCTGTGCTTGCTGTGCTGCCTGCAATTGCTGCCTGTGCTTGCTGTGCTGCCTGTGCTTGCTGCCTGTGCTTGCTGTGCTGCCTGTGCTTGCTGCCTGTGCTTGCTGTGCTGCCTGTGCTGTGCTGCCTGTGCTCGCTGTGCTTGCTGTGCTGCCTGTGCTTGCTGCCTGTGCTTGCTGTACTGCCTGTGCTTGCTGTGCTGCCTGTGCTGCCTGTGCTTGGTGCCTGTGCTTGCTGCCTGTGCTTGCTGTGCTGCCTGTGCTTGGTGCCTGTGCTTGCTGTGCTGCCTGTGTTTGCTGCCTGTGCTTGCTGTGCTGCCTGTGCTTGCTGCCTGTGCTTGCTGTGCTGCCTGTGCTTGCTGTGCAGCCTGTAACTGCTGCCTGTGCTTGCTGTGCTGCCTGTGCTTGCTGCCTGTGCTTGCTGCCTGTGCTTGCTGTGCTGCCTGTGCTTGCTGCCTGTGCTTGCTGCCTGTGCTTGCTGTGTTTGCTGCCTGTGCTTGCTGTGCTGCCTGTGCTTGCTGCCTGTGCTTGCTGTGCTGCCTGTGCTTGGTGTGCTGCCTGTGCTTGCTGTGCTGCCTGTGCTTGCTGGCTGTGCTTGCTGTGCTGCCTGTGCTGCCTGTGCTTGATGCCTGTGCTTGCTGTGCTGCCTGTGCTTGCTGTGCTGCCTGTGCTTGCTGCCTGTGCTTGCTGTGCTGCCTGTGCTTGCTGCCTGTGCTTGCTGTGCTGCCTGTGCTTGCTGTACTTGCTGTGCTGCCTGTGCTTGCTATGCAGCCTGTGCTTGCTGCCTGTGCTTGTTGTACTGCCTGTGCTTGCTGCCTGTGCTTGCTGTGCTGCCTGAGCTTGCTGTGCTGCCCGTTAGCGATGCATTTGATTTCGCCCATAACACGCGGTAATTCGACAGTGGCACACGACAGTGCGTTGCTGTGTCACCTGTTTTTGGAGGCGTCGAGAGTCGCGGATCATATGTTTACCTCGGCGGCCGGTGCATTGACCTGCGTCTCAGTAAGAGTAAGCATTGTAAACAAATGCGAGAGTGAATCTCGCCGAAGATCGGAGCAGGCTTTGCCTGTTGGAAAGAGGACGGAGCTTGACCCCTCTGCACTTCCCCCAGAATCGCTAAAACGAACTCATCTCGTCGAGCTATTTTGCGGGTTTCTAACAAGCCTGTGCTTGCTGCCTGTGCTGCCTGTGCTTGCTGCCAGTGCTTGCTGTGCTGCCTGTGTTTGCTGCCTGTGCTTGCTGTGCTGCCTGTGCTTGCTGCCTGTGCTTGCTGCCTGTGCTTGCTGTGCTGCCTGTGCTTGCTGTGCTGCCTGTGCTTGCTGCCTGTGCTTGCTGTGCTGCCTGTGCTTGCTGCCTGTGCTTGCTGTGCTGTCTGTGCTTGCTGTGCTGCCTGTGCTTGCTGCGCTGCCTGTGCTTGCTGCCTGTGCTTGCTGTGCTGCCTGTGCTTGCTGCCTGTGCTTGCTGTGCTGCCTGTGCTTGCTGTCTGTTCTTGCTGTGCTGCCTGTGGTTGCTGTGCTGCCTGTGCTTGCTGCCTGTGCTTGCTGTGCTGCCTGTGCTGTGCTGCCTGTGCTTGCTGCCTGTGCTTGCTGTACTGCCAGTGCTTGCTGTGCTGCCTGTGCTTGCTGCCTGTGCTTGCTGTGCTGCCTGTGCTTGCTGCCTGTGCTTGGTGTGCTGCCTGTGCTTGCTGCCTGTGCTTGCTGTGCTGCCTGTGCTTGCTGCCTGTGCTTGCTGTGCTGCCTGTGCTTGGTGTGCTGCCTGTGCTTGCTGCCTGTGCTTGCTCTGCTGCCTGTGCTTGCTGCCTGTGCTTGCTGTGCTGCCTGTGCTTGCTGCCTGTGCTTGCTGTGCTGCCTGAGCTGCCTGTGCTTGCTGCCTGTGCTTGCTGTGCTGCCTGTGCTTGCTGCCTGTGCTTGCTGTGCAGCCTGTGCTTGCTGCCTGTGCTTGTTGTACTGCCTGTGCTTGCTGCCTGTGCTTGCTGCCTGTGCTTGCTGTGCTGCCTGTGCTTGCTGCCTGTGCTTGCTGTGCTGCCTGTGCTTGCTGCCTGTGCTTGCTGTGCCGCCTGTGCTTGCTGTGCCGCCTTTGCTTGCTGCCTGTGTTTGCTGCCTGTGCTGCCTGTGCTTCCTGCCTGTGCTTGCTGTACTGCCTGTGCTTGCTGAATGTGCTTGGTGTGCTGCCTGTGCTTGCTTTGCTGCCTGTCCTTGCTGCCTGTGCTTGCTGTGCTGCCTGTGCTTGCTGCCTGTGCTGCCTGTGCTGCCTGTGCTTGCTGCCTGTGCTTGCTGTGCTGCCTGTGTTTGCTGCCTGTGCTTGCTGTGCTGCCTGTAATTGCTGCCTGTGCTTGCTGTGCTGCCTGTGCTGCCTGTGCTTGCTGCCTGTGCTTGCTGTGCTGCCTGTGCTTGCTGTGCTGCCCGTTAGCGATGCATTTGATTTCGCCCATAACACGCGGTAATTCGACAGTGGCACACGACAGTGCGTTGCTGTGTCACCTGTTTTTGGAGGCGCCGAAAGTCGCGGATCATATGTTTACCTCGGCGGCCGGTGCATTGACCTGCGTCTCAGTAAGAGTAAGCATTGTAAACAAATGCGAGAGTGAATCTCGCCGAAGATCGGAGCAGGCTTTGCCTGTTGGAAAGAGGATGGAGCTTGACCCCTCTGCACTTCCCCAGAATCGCTAAAACGAACTCATCTCGTCGAGCTATTTTGCGGGTTTCTAACATGCCTGTGCTTGCTGCCTGTGCTGCCTGTGCTTGCTGTGCTGCCTGTGCTTGCTGCCTGTGCTTGCTGTGCTGCCTGCGCTTGGTGTGCTGCCTGTGCTTGCTGCCTGTGCTTGCTCTGCTGCCTGTGCTTGCTGTGCTGCCTGTGCTTGCCGCCTGTGCTTGCTGTGCTGCCTGTGCTTGCTGCCTGTGCTTGCTGTGCTGCCTGTGTTTGCTGCCTGTGCTTGCTGTGCTGCCTGTGCTTGGTGTGCTGCCTGTGCTTGCTGCCTGTGCTTACTGCCTGTGCGTGCTGCCTGTGCTTGCTGCCTGTGCTTGCTGTGCTGCCTGTGCTTGCTGTGCTGCCTGTAATTGCTGCCTGTGCTTGCTGTGCTGCCTGTGCTTGCTGCGCTGCCTGTGCTTGCTGCCTGTGCTTGCTGTGCTGCCTGTGCTTGCTGCCTGTGCTTGCTGTGCTGCCTGTGCTTGCTCCCCGCAGGGGGGTCCCTGTGGTGGGGACCTTTGGGGCTTAGCGTACCCACGTACCCGACAGACGCTCTGACTGCTCAATCGGTTTGCTCGGGCCGTGCAGTCACTCCACCGGAGGATAATCGGTAGACGGGGTTGAGGTGGGCCCGCCGGCGGTGGATGGTGTAACGTGTGGGAACGTCCCACCTGCGTTGCACTTTGCCACCGTCGGTCCCCCCAACATTGGGACGGCACCCTTAGGGGTTGCAATCGTCGTGGCAGTGGTGATAGCCAAATTTACGCTGGCGAGGGTGTGAAAACCCGGTGTGGGAGTTGCACTCAATCAGCTCGCCCTACCAAGAATTGGCAGAGTCTTGGGAGAGGTTTAGAAAGGCCTCGCTTCCACCAGTAAGATTCGGTGCCGGCAACCCGATAGACTGGGAGCAGTTTTATTGCGCGCTGATTGGACGTATTCCAAATCCGTGCTTCGTCTACGTTTGCGTTGCGCACTCGTAGCAGGGGGCCGTGTGGTTAGAGGCGTCAAGCCAGTTGCTGCACGTTAAACAACACGACTTATGCCTGTGCTTGCTGCCTGTGCTTGCTGTGCTGCCTGTGCTTGCTGCCTGTGCTTGCTGTACTGCCTGTGCTTGCTGCCTGTGCTTACTGCCTGTGCTTGCTGCCTGTGCTTGCTGCCTGTGCTTGCTGCCTGTGCTTGCTGTGCTGCCTGTGCTTGCTGTGCTGCCTGTAATTGCTGCCTGTGCTTGCTGCGCTGCCTGTGCTTGCTGCCTGTGCTTGCTGTGCTGCCTGTGCTTGCTGCCTGTTCTTGCTGTGTTGCCTGTGCTTGCTGCCTGTGCTGCCTGTGCTTGCTGTGCTGCCTGTGCTTGCTGCCTGTTCTTGCTGTGCTGCCTGTGCTTGCTGCCTGTGCTTGCTCTGCTGCCTGTGCTTGCTGCCTGTGCTTGCTGTGCTGCCTGTGCTTGCTGCCTGTGCTTGCTGTGCTGCCTGAGCTGCCTGTGCTTGCTGCCTGTGCTTGCTGTGCTGCCTGTGCTTGTTTGCTGCCTGTGCTTGCTGTGCTGCCTGTGTTTGCTGCCTATGCTTGCTGTGCTGCCTGTGCTTGGTGTGCTGCCTGTGCTTGCTGCCTGTGTTTGCTGTGCTGCTTGTGCTTGCTGCCTGTGCTTGCTGTGCTGCCTGAACTGCCTGTGCTTGCTGCCTGTGCTTGCTGGGCTGCCTGTGCTTGCTGCCTGTGCTTGCTGCCTGTGCTTGCTGTGCTGCCTGTGCTTGCTGCCTGTGCTTGCTGTGCTGCCTGTGCTTGCTGCCTGTGCTTGCTGTGTTTGCTGCCTGTGCTTGCTGTGCTCCCTGTGCTTGCTGCCTGTGCTTGCTGTGCTGCCTGTGCTTGGTGTGCTGCCTGTGCTTGCTGTGCTGCCTGTGCTTGCTGGCTGTGCTTGCTGTGCTGCCTGTGCTGCCTGTGCTTGATGCCTGTGCTTGCTGTGCTGCCTGTGCTTGCTGTGCTGCCTGTGCTTGCTGCCTGTGCTTGCTGTGCTGCCTGTGCTTGCTGCCTGTGCTTGCTGTGCTGCCTGTGCTTGCTGTACTTGCTGTGCTGCCTGTGCTTGCTATGCAGCCTGTGCTTGCTGCCTGTGCTTGTTGTACTGCCTGTGCTTGCTGCGTGTGCTTGCTGTGCTGCCTGAGCTTGCTGTGCTGCCCGTTAGCGATGCATTCGATTTCGCCCATAACACGCGGTAATTCGACAGTGGCACACGACAGTGCGTTGCTGTGTCACCTGTTTTTGGAGGCGTCGAGAGTCGCGGATCATATGTTTACCTCGGCGGCCGGTGCATTGACCTGCGTCTCAGTAAGAGTAAGCATTGTAAACAAATGCGAGAGTGAATCTCGCCGAAGATCGGAGCAGGCTTTGCCTGTTGGAAAGAGGACGGAGCTTGACCCCTCTGCACTTCCCCCAGAATCGCTAAAACGAACTCATCTCGTCGAGCTATTTTGCGGGTTTCTAACAAGCCTGTGCTTGCTGCCTGTGCTGCCTGTGCTTGCTGCCAGTGCTTGCTGTGCTGCCTGTGTTTGCTGCCTGTGCTTGCTGTGCTGCCTGTGCTTGCTGCCTGTGCTTGCTGCCTGTGCTTGCTGTGCTGCCTGTGCTTGCTGCCTGTGCTTGCTGTGCTGCCTGTGCTTGCTGCCTGTGCTTGCTGTGTTGCCTGTGCTTGCTGCCTGTGCTGCCTGTGCTTGCTGTGCTGCCTGTGCTTGCTGCCTGTTCTTGCTGTGCTGCCTGTGTTTGCTGCCTGTGCTTGCTGTGCTGCCTGTGCTTCCTGCCTGTGCTTGCTGTGCTGCCTGTGCTTGCTGCCTGTGCTTGGTGTGCTGCCTGTGCTTGCTGTGCTGCCTGTGCTTGGTGTGCTGCCTGTGCTTGCTGCCTGTGCTTGCTGTCCTGCCTGAGCTGCCTGTGCTTCCTGCCTGTGCTTACTGTGCTGCCTGTGCTTGCTGCGCTGCCTGTGCTTGCTGCCTGTGCTTGCTGTGCTGCCTGTGCTTGCTGCCTGTTCTTGCTGTGCTGCCTGTGCTTGCTGCCTGTTCTTGCTGTGCTGCCTGTGCTTGCTGCCTGTACTTGCTGTGCTGTCTGTGCTTGCTGCCTGTGCTTGCTGTGCTGCCTGTGCTTGTTTGCTGCCTGTGCTTGCTGTGCTGCCTGTGTTTGCTGCCTATGCTTGCTGTGCTGCCTGTGCTTGGTGTGCTGCCTGTG
Organism: Priocnemis perturbator; assembly: GCA_963942575.1. Taxonomy (NCBI): domain Eukaryota; kingdom Metazoa; phylum Arthropoda; class Insecta; order Hymenoptera; family Pompilidae; genus Priocnemis; species Priocnemis perturbator. The sequence continues at coordinate 5,972,850 of CAWWDK010000042.1, forward strand.
CTTGCTGCCTGTGTTTGCTGTGCTGCCTGTGCTTGCTGCCTGTGCTTGCTGTGCTGCCTGAACTGCCTGTGCTTGCTGCCTGTGCTTGCTGGGCTGCCTGTGCTTGCTGCCTGTGCTTGCTGCCTGTGCTTGCTGTGCTGCCTGTGCTTGCTGCCTGTGCTTGCTGTGCTGCCTGTGCTTGCTGCCTGTGCTTGCTGCCTGTGCTTGCTGTGTTTGCTGCCTGTGCTTGCTGTGCTGCCTGTGCTTGCTGCCTGTGCTTGCTGTGCTGCCTGTGCTTGCTGTGCTGCCTGTGCTTGCTGGCTGTGCTTGCTGTGCTGCCTGTGCTGCCTGTGCTTGATGCCTGTGCTTGCTGTGCTGCCTGTGCTTGCTGTGCTGCCTGTGCTTGCTGCCTGTGCTTGCTGTGCTGCCTGTGCTTGCTGCCTGTGCTTGCTGTGCTGCCTGTGCTTGCTGTACTTGCTGTGCTGCCTGTGCTTGCTATGCAGCCTGTGCTTGCTGCCTGTGCTTGTTGTACTGCCTGTGCTTGCTGCCTGTGCTTGCTGTGCTGCCTGAGCTTGCTGTGCTGCCCGTTAGCGATGCATTCGATTTCGCCCATAACACGCGGTAATTCGACAGTGGCACACGACAGTGCGTTGCTGTGTCACCTGTTTTTGGAGGCGTCGAGAGTCGCGGATCATATGTTTACCTCGGCGGCCGGTGCATTGACCTGCGTCTCAGTAAGAGTAAGCATTGTAAACAAATGCGAGAGTGAATCTCGCCGAAGATCGGAGCAGGCTTTGCCTGTTGGAAAGAGGACGGAGCTTGACCCCTCTGCACTTCCCCCAGAATCGCTAAAACGAACTCATCTCGTCGAGCTATTTTGCGGGTTTCTAACAAGCCTGTGCTTGCTGCCTGTGCTGCCTGTGCTTGCTGCCAGTGCTTGCTGTGCTGCCTGTGTTTGCTGCCTGTGCTTGCTGTGCTGCCTGTGCTTGCTGCCTGTGCTTGCTGCCTGTGCTTGCTGTGCTGCCTGTGCTTGCTGCCTGTGCTTGCTGTGCTGCCTGTGCTTGGTGTGCTGCCTGTGCTTGCTGTGCTGCCTGTGCTGCCTGTGCTTGATGCCTGTGCTTGCTGTGCTGCCTGTGCTTGCTGTGCTGCCTGTGCTTGCTGCCTGTGCTTGCTATGCAGCCTGTGCTTGCTGCCTGTGCTTGCTGTGCTGCCTGTGCTTGCTGCCTGTGCTTGCTGTGCTGCCTGTGCTTGCTGCCTGTGCTTGCTGTGCTGTCTGTGCTTGCTGTGCTGCCTGTGCTTGCTGCGCTGCCTGTGCTTGCTGCCTGTGCTTGCTGTGCTGCCTGTGCTTGCTGTGCTGCCTGTGCTTGCTGTCTGTGCTTGCTGTGCTGCCTGTGGTTGCTGTGCTGCCTGTGCTTGCTGCCTGTGCTTGCTGTGCTGCCTGTGCTGTGCTGCCTGTGCTTGCTGCCTGTGCTTGCTGTACTGCCAGTGCTTGCTGTGCTGCCTGTGCTTGCTGCCTGTGCTTGCTGTGCTGCCTGTGCTTGCTGCCTGTGCTTGCTGTGCTGCCTGTGCTTGCTGCCTGTGCTTGCTGTGCTGCCTGTGCTTGGTGTGCTGCCTGTGCTTGCTGCCTGTGCTTGCTCTGCTGCCTGTGCTTGCTCTGCTGCCTGTGCTTGCTGCCTGTGCTTGCTGTGCTGCCTGTGCTTGCTGCCTGTGCTTGCTGTGCTGCCTGAGCTGCCTGTGCTTGCTGCCTGTGCTTGCTGTGCTGCCTGTGCTTGCTGCCTGTGCTTGCTGTGCAGCCTGTGCTTGCTGCCTGTGCTTATTGTACTGCCTGTGCTTGCTGCCTGTGCTTGCTGCCTGTGCTTGCTGTGCTGCCTGTGCTTGCTGCCTGTGCTTGCTGTGCTGCCTGTGCTTGCTGCCTGTGCTTGCTGTGCCGCCTGTGCTTGCTGCCTGTTTTTGCTGTGCTGCCTGTGTTTGCTGCCTGTGCTGCCTGTGCTTCCTGCCTGTGCTTGCTGTGCTGCCTGTGTTTGCTGAATGTGCTTGGTGTGCTGCCTGTGCTTGCTGTGCTTGCTTTGCTGCCTGTGCTTGCTGACTGTGCTTGGTGTGCTGCCTGTGCTTGCTACCTGTGCTTGCTGTGCCGCCTGTGCTTAGTGTGCTGCCTGTGCTTGCTGTGCTTGCTGTGCTGCCTGTGCTGGGTGTGCTGCCTGTGATTGCTGCCTCTGCTTGCTCTGCTGCCTGTGCTTGCTGCCTGTGCTTGCTGTGCTGCCTGTGCTTGCTGCCTGTGCTTGCTGTGCTGCCTGAGCTGCCTGTGCTTGCTGCCTGTGCTTGCTGTGCTGCCTGTGCTTGCTGAGCTGCCTGTGCTTGGTGCCTGTGCTTGGTGCCTGTGCTTGCTGCCTGTGCTTGCTGTGCTGCCTGTGCTTGCTGCCTGTGCTTGCTGTGCTGCCTGTGCTTGCTGCCTGTGCTTGCTGCCTGCGCTTGCTGTGCTGCCTGTGCTTGCTGTGCTGCCTGTGCTTGCTGCCTGTGCTTGCTGTGCTGCCTGAGCTGCCTGTGCTTGCTGCCTGTGCTTGCTGTGCTGCCTGTAATTGCTGCCTGTGCTTGCTGTGCTGCCTGTCCTTGCTGCGCTGCCTGTGCTTGCTGCCTGTGCTTGCTGTGCTGCCTGTGCTTGCTGCCTGTGCTTGCTGTGCTGCCTGTGCTTGCTGCCTGTGCTTGCTGTGCTGCCTGTGCTTGCTGCCTGTGCTAGGTGTGCTGCCTGTGCTGCCTGTGCTTGCTGTGCTGCCTGTGCTTGCTGTGCTGCCTGTGCTGCCTGTGCTTGCTGCCTGTGCTTGCTGTGCTGCCTGTGCTGTGCTGCCTGTGCTTGCTGCCTGTGCTTGCTGTACTGCCTGTGCTTGCTGCCTGTGCTTGCTGTGCTTGCTGGCTGTGCTGCCTGTGCTGCCTGTGCTTGCTGTGCTGCCTGTGTTTGCTGCCTGTGCTGCCTGTGCTTGCTGTGCTGCCTGTGCTGTGCTGCCTGTGCTTGCTGTGCTGCCTGTGCTTGCTGTGCTGCCTGTGCTTGCTGCCTGTGCTTGCTGTGCTGCCTGTCCTTGCTGCCTGTGCTTGCTGTGCTGCCTGTGCTTGCTGCCTGTGCTGCCTGTGCTGCCTGTCCTTGCTGCCTGTGCTTGCTGTGCTGCCTGTGTTTGCTGCCTGTGCTTGCTGTGCTGCCTGTAATTGCTGCCTGTGCTTGCTGTGCTGCCTGTGCTGCCTGTGCTTGCTGCCTGTGCTTGCTGTGCTGCCTGTGCTTGCTGTGCTGCCCGTTAGCGATGCATTTGATTTCGCCCATAACACGCGGTAATTCGACAGTGGCACACGACAGTGCGTTGCTGTGTCACCTGTTTTTGGAGGCGCCGAAAGTCGCGGATCATATGTTTACCTCGGCGGCCGGTGCATTGACCTGCGTCTCAGTAAGAGTAAGCATTGTAAACAAATGCGAGAGTGAATCTCGCCGAAGATCGGAGCAGGCTTTGCCTGTTGGAAAGAGGATGGAGCTTGACCCCTCTGCACTTCCCCAGAATCGCTAAAACGAACTCATCTCGTCGAGCTATTTTGCGGGTTTCTAACATGCCTGTGCTTGCTGCCTGTGCTGCCTGTGCTTGCTGTGCTGCCTGTGCTTGCTGCCTGTGCTTGCTGTGCTGCCTGCGCTTGGTGTGCTGCCTGTGCTTGCTGCCTGTGCTTGCTCTGCTGCCTGTGCTTGCTGTGCTGCCTGTGCTTGCCGCCTGTGCTTGCTGTGCTGCCTGTGCTTGCTGCCTGTGCTTGCTGTGCTGCCTGTGTTTGCTGCCTGTGCTTGCTGTGCTGCCTGTGCTTGGTGTGCTGCCTGTGCTTGCTGCCTGTGCTTACTGCCTGTGCGTGCTGCCTGTGCTTGCTGCCTGTGCTTGCTGTGCTGCCTGTGCTTGCTGTGCTGCCTGTAATTGCTGCCTGTGCTTGCTGTGCTGCCTGTGCTTGCTGCGCTGCCTGTGCTTGCTGCCTGTGCTTGCTGTGCTGCCTGTGCTTGCTGCCTGTGCTTGCTGTGCTGCCTGTGCTTGCTGCCTGTGCTTGCTGTACTGCCTGTGCTTGCTGCCTGTGCTTACTGCCTGTGCGTGCTGCCTGTGCTTGCTGCCTGTGCTTGCTGTGCTGCCTGTGCTTGCTGTGCTGCCTGTAATTGCTGCCTGTGCTTGCTGTGCTGCCTGTGCTTGCTGCGCTGCCTGTGCTTGCTGCCTGTGCTTGCTGTGCTGCCTGTGCTTGCTGCCTGTGCTTGCTGTGCTGCCTGTGCTTGCTCCCCGCAGGGGGGTCCCTGTGGTGGGGACCTTTGGGGCTTAGCGTACCCACGTACCCGACAGACGCTCTGACTGCTCAATCGGTTTGCTCGGGCCGTGCAGTCACTCCACCGGAGGATAATCGGTAGACGGGGTTGAGGTGGGCCCGCCGGCGGTGGATGGTGTAACGTGTGGGAACGTCCCACCTGCGTTGCACTTTGCCACCGTCGGTCCCCCCAACATTGGGACGGCACCCTTAGGGGTTGCAATCGTCGTGGCAGTGGTGATAGCCAAATTTACGCTGGCGCGGGTGTGAAAACCCGGTGTGGGAGTTGCACTCAATCAGCTCGCCCTACCAAGAATTGGCAGAGTCTTGGGAGAGGTTTAGAAAGGCCTCGCTTCCACCAGTAAGATTCGGTGCCGGCAACCCGATAGACTGGGAGCAGTTTTATTGCGCGCTGATTGGACGTATTCCAAATCCGTGCTTCGTCTACGTTTGCGTTGCGCACTCGTAGCAGGGGGCCGTGTGGTTAGAGGCGTCAAGCCAGTTGCTGCACGTTAAACAACACGACTTATGCCTGTGCTTGCTGCCTGTGCTTGCTGTGCTGCCTGTGCTTGCTGCCTGTGCTTGCTGTACTGCCTGTGCTTGCTGCCTGTGCTTACTGCCTGTGCTTGCTGCCTGTGCTTGCTGCCTGTGCTTGCTGCCTGTGCTTGCTGCCTGTGCTTGCTGTGCTGCCTGTGCTTGCTGTGCTGCCTGTAATTGCTGCCTGTGCTTGCTGCGCTGCCTGTGCTTGCTGCGCTGCCTGTGCTTGCTGTGCTGCCTGTGCTTGCTGCCTGTGCTTGCTGCCTGTGCTGCCTGTGCTTGCTGTGCTGCCTGTGCTTGCTGCCTGTTCTTGCTGTGCTGCCTGTGTTTGCTGCCTGTGCTTGCTGTGCTGCCTGTGCTTCCTGCCTGTGCTTGCTGTGCTGCCTGTGCTTGCTGCCTGTGCTTGGTGTGCTGCCTGTGCTTGCTGTGCTGCCTGTGCTTGGTGTGCTGCCTGTGCTTGCTGCCTGTGCTTGCTGTCCTGCCTGAGCTGCCTGTGCTTGCTGCCTGTGCTTACTGTGCTGCCTGTGCTTGCTGCGCTGCCTGTGCTTGCTGCCTGTGCTTGCTGTGCTGCCTGTGCTTGCTGCCTGTGCTTGCTGTGTTGCCTGTGCTTGCTGCCTGTGCTGCCTGTGCTTGCTGTGCTGCCTGTGCTTGCTGCCTGTTCTTGCTGTGCTGCCTGTGTTTGCTGCCTGTTCTTGCTGTGCTGCCTGTGCTTGCTGCCTGTACTTGCTGTGCTGTCTGTGCTTGCTGCCTGTGCTTGCTGTGCTGCCTGTGCTTGTTTGCTGCCTGTGCTTGCTGTGCTGCCTGTGTTTGCTGCCTATGCTTGCTGTGCTGCCTGTGCTTGGTGTGCTACCTGTGCTTGCTGCCTGTGTTTGCTGTGCTGCCTGTGCTTGCTGCCTGTGCTTGCTGTGCTGCCTGAACTGCCTGTGCTTGCTGCCTGTGCTTGCTGTGCTGCCTGTGCTTGCTGCCTGTGCTTGCTGCCTGTGCTTGCTGTGCTGCCTGTGCTTGCTGCCTGTGCTTGCTGTGCTGCCTGTGCTTGCTGCCTGTGCTTGCTGCCTGTTCTTGCTGTGCTGCCTGTGCTTGCTGCCTGTGCTTGCTGTGCTGCCTGTGCTTGCTGCCTGTGCTTGCTGTGCTGCCTGTGCTTGCTGCCTGTGCTTGCTGTGCTGCCTGTGCTTGCTACCTGTGCTTGCTGTGCTTGCTGTGCTGCCTGTGCTTGGTGTGCTGCCCGTGCTAACTGCCTGTGCCTGCTGTGCTTGCTGTGCTGCCTGTGCTTGCTGCCTGTGCTTGCTGTGCTGCCTGTGCTTGGTGTGCTTGCTGTACTTGCTGTGCTGCCTGTGCTGCCTGTGCTTGCTGCTTGTGCTTGCTGTGCTGCCTGTGCTTGCTGTGCGGCCTGTGCTTGCTGTGCTGCATGTGCTTGCTGCCTGTGCTTGCTGTGCTGCCTGTGCTTGCTGCCTGTGCTTGCTGTGCTGCCTGTGCTTGCTGCCTGTGCTTGCTGTGCTGCCTGTGCTTGCTGTGCTGCCCGTTAGCGATGCATTTGATTTCGCCCATAACACGCGGTAATTCGACAGTGGCACACGACAGTGCGTTGCTGTGTCACCTGTTTTTGGAGGCGCCGAGAGTCGCGGATCATATGATTACCTCGGCGGCCGGTGCATTGACCTGCGTCTCAGTAAGAGTAAGCATTGTAAACAAATGCGAGAGTGAATCTCGGAGCAGGCTTTGCCTGTTGGAAAGAGGACGGAGCTTGACCCCTCTGCACTTCCCCCAGAATCGCTAAAACGAACACATCTCGTCGAGCTATTTTGCGGGTTTCTAACATGCCTGTGCTTGCTGCCTGTGCTTGCTGTGCTGCCTGTGCTTGCTGCCTGTTCTTGCTGTGCTGCCTGTTCTTGGTGTGCTGCCTGTGCTTGCTGCCTGTGCTTGCTGCCTGTGCTTGCTGCCTGTGCTTGCTGCCTGTGCTTGCTGTGCTGCCTGTGCTTGCTACCTGTGCTTGCTGTGCTGCCTGTGCTTAGTGTGATGCCTGTGCTTGCTGTGCTGCCTGTGCTTGGTGTGCTGCCTGTGCTTGGTGTGCTGCCTGTGCTTGCTGCCTGTGCTTGCTCTGCTGCCTGTGCTTGCTGCCTGTGCTTGCTGTGCTGCCTGTGCTTGCTGCCTGTGCTTGCTGTGCTGCCTGAGCTGCCTGTGCTTGCTGCCTGTGCTTGCTGTACTGCCTGTGCTTGCTGCCTGTGCTTGCTGTGCTGCCTGTGCTTGCTGCCTGTGCTTGCTGTGCTGCCTGTGCTTGCTGCCTGTGCTTGCTGTGCTGCCTGTGCTTGCTACCTGTGCTTGCTGTGCTGCCTGTGCTTAGTGTGCTGCCTGTGCTTGCTGCCTGTGCTTGCTGTGCTTGCTGTGCTGCCTGTGCTTGGTGTGCTGCCTGTGCTTGCTGTGCTGCCTGTGCTTGCTACCTGTGCTTGCTGTGCTGCCTGTGCTTAGTGTGCTGCCTGTGCTTGCTGTTCTGCCTGTGCTTGGTGTGCTGCCTGTGCTTGCTGCCTGTGCTTGCTCTGCTGCCTGTGCTTGCTGCCTGTGCTTGCTGCCTGTGCTTGCTGTGCTGCCTGTGCTTGCTGCCTGTGCTTGCTGTGCTGCCTGTGCTTGCTGCCTGTGCTTGCTGTGCTGCCTGTGCTTGCTGCCTGTGCTTGCTGTGCTGCCTGAGCTGCCTGTGCTTGCTGCCTGTGCTTGCTGTGCTGCCTGTGCTTGCTGCCTGTGCTTGCTGCCTGTGCTTGCTGTGCTGCCTGTGCTTGCTGCCTGTGCTTGCTGTGCTGCCTGTGCTTGCTGCCTGTGCTTGCTGTGCTGCCTGTGCTTGCTGCCTGTGCTTGCTGTGCTGCCTGTGCTTACTGCCTGTGCTTGCTGTGCTGCCTGTGCTTGCTGCCTGTGCTTGCTGTGCTGCCTGTGCCTGCTGCCTGTGCTTGATGTGGAGCCTGTGCTTGCTGTACTTGCTGTGCTGCCTGTGCTTGCTATGCAGCCTGTGCTTGCTGCCTGTGCTTGTTGTACTGCCTGTGCTTGCTGCCTGTGCTTGCTGTGCTGCCTGTGCTTGCTGTGCTGCCCGTTAGCGATGCATTTGATTTCGCCCATAACACGCGGTAATTCGACAGTGGCACACGACAGTGCGTTGCTGTGTCACCTGTTTTTGGAGGCGCCGAAAGTCGCGGATCATATGTTTACCTCGGCGGCCGGTGCATTGACCTGCGTCTCAGTAAGAGTAAGCATTGTAAACAAATGCGAGAGTGAATCTCGCCGAAGATCGGAGCAGGCTTTGCCTGTTGGAAAGAGGATGGAGCTTGACCCCTCTGCACTTCCCCCAGAATCGCTAAAACGAACTCATCTCGTCGAGCTATTTTGCGGGTTTCTAACATGCCTGTGCTTGCTGCCTGCGCTGCCTGTGCTTGCTGTGCTGCCTGCGCTTGCTGCCTGTGCTTGCTGTGTTGCCTGCGCTTGGTGTGCTGCCTGTGCTTGCTGCCTGTGCTTGCTCTGCTGCCTGTGCTTGCTGCCTGTGCTTGCTGTGCTGCCCGTGCTTGCTGCCTGTGCTTGCTGTACTGCCTGTGCATGCTGCCTGTGCTTGCTGCCTGTGCTTGCTGTACTTGCTGTGCTGCCTGTGCTTGCTATGCAGCCTGTGCTTGCTGCCTGTGCTTGTTGTGCTGCCTGTGCTTGCTGCCTGTGCTTGCTGCCTGTGCTTGCTGTGCTGCCCGTTAGCGATGCATTTGATTTCGCCCATAACACGCGGTAATTCGACAGTGGCACACGACAGTGCGTTGCTGTGTCACCTGTTTTTGGAGGCGTCGAGAGTCGCGGATCATATGTTTACCTCGGCGGCCGGTGCATTGACCTGCGTCTCAGTAAGAGTAAGCATTGTAAACAAATACGAGAGTGAATCTCGCCGAAGATCGGAGCAGGCTTTGCCTGTTGGAAAGAGGACGGAGCTTGACCCCTCTGCACTTCCCCCAGAATCGCTAAAACGAACTCATCTCGTCGAGCTATTTTGCGTGTTTCTAACATGCCTGTGCTTGCTGTGCTGCCTGTGCTTGCTGCCAGTGCTTGCTGTGCTGCCTGTGTTTGCTGCCTGTGCTTGCTGTGCTGCCTGTGTTTGGTGTGCTGCCTGTGCTTACTGCCTGTGCTTGCTGCCTGTGCTTGCTGCCTGTGCTTGCTGTACTGCCTGTGCTTGCTGCCTGTGCTTACTGCCTGTGCTTGCTGCCTGTGCTTGCTGCCTGTGCTTGCTGTGCTGCCTGTGCTTGCTGTGCTGCCTGTAATTGCTGCCTGTGCTTGCTGCCTGTGCTTGCTGCCTGTGCTTGCTGTGCTGCCTGTGCTTGCTGCCTGTGCTTGCTGTGTTGCCTGTGCTTGCTGCCTGTGCTGCCTGTGCTTGCTGTGCTGCCTGTGCTTGCTGCCTGTTCTTGCTGTGCTGCCTGTGTTTGCTGCCTGTGCTTGCTGTGCTGCCTGTGCTTCCTGCCTGTGCTTGCTGTGCTGCCTGTGCTTGCTGCCTGTGCTTGGTGTGCTGCCTGTGCTTGCTGTGCTTGCTGTGCTGCCTGTGCTTGGTGTGCTGCCTGTGCTTGCTGCCTGTGCTTGCTGTCCTGCCTGAGCTGCCTGTGCTTGCTGCCTGTGCTTACTGTGCTGCCTGTGCTTGCTGTGCTGCCTGTGCTTGCTGCCTGTGCTTGCTGTGTTGCCTGTGCTTGCTGCCTGTGCTGCCTGTGCTGCCTGTGCTTGCTGCCTGTGCTTGCTGTGCTGCCTCTGCTTGCTGCCTGTACTTGCTGTGCAGTCTGTGCTTGCTGCCTGTGCTTGCTGTGCTGCCTGTGCTTGCTGTGCTGCCTGTGTTTGCTGCCTGTGCTTGCTGTGCTGCCTGTGCTTGGTGTGCTGCCTGTGCTTGCTGCCTGTGTTTGCTGTGCTGCCTGTGCTTGCTGCCTGTGCTTGCTGTGCTGCCTGAACTGCCTGTGCTTGCTGCCTGTGCTTGCTGTGCTGCCTGTGCTTGCTGCCTGTGCTTGCTGTGCTGTCTGTGCTTGCTGTGCTGCCTGTGCTTGCTGCGCTGCCTGTGCTTGCTGCCTGTGCTTGCTGTGCTGCCTGTGCTTGCTGTGCTGCCTGTGCTTGCTGTCTGTGCTTGCTGTGCTGCCTGTGGTTGCTGTGCTGCCTGTGCTTGCTGCCTGTGCTTGCTGTGCTGCCTGTGCTGTGCTGCCTGTGCTTGCTGCCTGTGCTTGCTGTACTGCCAGTGCTTGCTGTGCTGCCTGTGCTTGCTGCCTGTGCTTGCTGTGCTGCCTGTGCTTGCTGCCTGTGCTTGCTGTGCTGCCTGTGCTTGCTGCCTGTGCTTGCTGTGCTGCCTGTGCTTGGTGTGCTGCCTGTGCTTGCTGCCTGTGCTTGCTCTGCTGCCTGTGCTTGCTCTGCTGCCTGTGCTTGCTGCCTGTGCTTGCTGTGCTGCCTGTGCTTGCTGCCTGTGCTTGCTGTGCTGCCTGAGCTGCCTGTGCTTGCTGCCTGTGCTTGCTGTGCTGCCTGTGCTTGCTGCCTGTGCTTGCTGTGCAGCCTGTGCTTGCTGCCTGTGCTTATTGTACTGAATGTGCTTGCTGCCTGTGCTTGCTGCCTGTGCTTGCTGTGCTGCCTGTGCTTGCTGCCTGTGCTTGCTGTGCTGCCTGTGCTTGCTGCCTGTGCTTGCTGTGCCGCCTGTGCTTGCTGCCTGTTTTTGCTGTGCTGCCTGTGTTTGCTGCCTGTGCTGCCTGTGCTTCCTGCCTGTGCTTGCTGTGCTGCCTGTGTTTGCTGAATGTGCTTGGTGTGCTGCCTGTGCTTGCTGTGCTTGCTTTGCTGCCTGTGCTTGCTGACTGTGCTTGGTGTGCTGCCTGTGCTTGCTACCTGTGCTTGCTGTGCCGCCTGTGCTTAGTGTGCTGCCTGTGCTTGCTGTGCTTGCTGTGCTGCCTGTGCTGGGTGTGCTGCCTGTGATTGCTGCCTCTGCTTGCTCTGCTGCCTGTGCTTGCTGCCTGTGCTTGCTGTGCTGCCTGTGCTTGCTGCCTGTGCTTGCTGTGCTGCCTGAGCTGCCTGTGCTTGCTGCCTGTGCTTGCTGTGCTGCCTGTGCTTGCTGAGCTGCCTGTGCTTGGTGCCTGTGCTTGGTGCCTGTGCTTGCTGCCTGTGCTTGCTGTGCTGCCTGTGCTTGCTGCCTGTGCTTGCTGTGCTGCCTGTGCTTGCTGCCTGTGCTTGCTGCCTGCGCTTGCTGTGCTGCCTGTGCTTGCTGTGCTGCCTGTGCTTGCTGCCTGTGCTTGCTGTGCTGCCTGAGCTGCCTGTGCTTGCTGCCTGTGCTTGCTGTGCTGCCTGTAATTGCTGCCTGTGCTTGCTGTGCTGCCTGTCCTTGCTGCGCTGCCTGTGCTTGCTGCCTGTGCTTGCTGTGCTGCCTGTGCTTGCTGCCTGTGCTTGCTGTGCTGCCTGTGCTTGCTGCCTGTGCTTGCTGTGCTGCCTGTGCTTGCTGCCTGTGCTAGGTGTGCTGCCTGTGCTGCCTGTGCTTGCTGTGCTGCCTGTGCTGCCTGTGCTTGCTGCCTGTGCTTGCTGTGCTGCCTGTGCTGTGCTGCCTGTGCTTGCTGCCTGTGCTTGCTGTACTGCCTGTGCTTGCTGCCTGTGCTTGCTGTGCTTGCTGGCTGTGCTGCCTGTGCTGCCTGTGCTTGCTGTGCTGCCTGTGTTTGCTGCCTGTGCTGCCTGTGCTTGCTGTGCTGCCTGTGCTGTGCTGCCTGTGCTTGCTGTGCTGCCTGTGCTTGCTGTGCTGCCTGTGCTTGCTGCCTGTGCTTGCTGTGCTGCCTGTCCTTGCTGCCTGTGCTTGCTGTGCTGCCTGTGCTTGCTGCCTGTGCTGCCTGTGCTGCCTGTCCTTGCTGCCTGTGCTTGCTGTGCTGCCTGTGTTTGCTGCCTGTGCTTGCTGTGCTGCCTGTAATTGCTGCCTGTGCTTGCTGTGCTGCCTGTGCTGCCTGTGCTTGCTGCCTGTGCTTGCTGTGCTGCCTGTGCTTGCTGTGCTGCCCGTTAGCGATGCATTTGATTTCGCCCATAACACGCGGTAATTCGACAGTGGCACACGACAGTGCGTTGCTGTGTCACCTGTTTTTGGAGGCGCCGAAAGTCGCGGATCATATGTTTACCTCGGCGGCCGGTGCATTGACCTGCGTCTCAGTAAGAGTAAGCATTGTAAACAAATGCGAGAGTGAATCTCGCCGAAGATCGGAGCAGGCTTTGCCTGTTGGAAAGAGGATGGAGCTTGACCCCTCTGCACTTCCCCAGAATCGCTAAAACGAACTCATCTCGTCGAGCTATTTTGCGGGTTTCTAACATGCCTGTGCTTGCTGCCTGTGCTGCCTGTGCTTGCTGTGCTGCCTGTGCTTGCTGCCTGTGCTTGCTGTGCTGCCTGCGCTTGGTGTGCTGCCTGTGCTTGCTGCCTGTGCTTGCTCTGCTGCCTGTGCTTGCTGTGCTGCCTGTGCTTGCCGCCTGTGCTTGCTGTGCTGCCTGTGCTTGCTGCCTGTGCTTGCTGTGCTGCCTGTGTTTGCTGCCTGTGCTTGCTGTGCTGCCTGTGCTTGGTGTGCTGCCTGTGCTTGCTGCCTGTGCTTACTGCCTGTGCGTGCTGCCTGTGCTTGCTGCCTGTGCTTGCTGTGCTGCCTGTGCTTGCTGTGCTGCCTGTAATTGCTGCCTGTGCTTGCTGTGCTGCCTGTGCTTGCTGCGCTGCCTGTGCTTGCTGCCTGTGCTTGCTGTGCTGCCTGTGCTTGCTGCCTGTGCTTGCTGTGCTGCCTGTGCTTGCTGCCTGTGCTTGCTGTACTGCCTGTGCTTGCTGCCTGTGCTTACTGCCTGTGCGTGCTGCCTGTGCTTGCTGCCTGTGCTTGCTGTGCTGCCTGTGCTTGCTGTGCTGCCTGTAATTGCTGCCTGTGCTTGCTGTGCTGCCTGTGCTTGCTGCGCTGCCTGTGCTTGCTGCCTGTGCTTGCTGTGCTGCCTGTGCTTGCTGCCTGTGCTTGCTGTGCTGCCTGTGCTTGCTCCCCGCAGGGGGGTCCCTGTGGTGGGGACCTTTGGGGCTTAGCGTACCCACGTACCCGACAGACGCTCTGACTGCTCAATCGGTTTGCTCGGGCCGTGCAGTCACTCCACCGGAGGATAATCGGTAGACGGGGTTGAGGTGGGCCCGCCGGCGGTGGATGGTGTAACGTGTGGGAACGTCCCACCTGCGTTGCACTTTGCCACCGTCGGTCCCCCCAACATTGGGACGGCACCCTTAGGGGTTGCAATCGTCGTGGCAGTGGTGATAGCCAAATTTACGCTGGCGCGGGTGTGAAAACCCGGTGTGGGAGTTGCACTCAATCAGCTCGCCCTACCAAGAATTGGCAGAGTCTTGGGAGAGGTTTAGAAAGGCCTCGCTTCCACCAGTAAGATTCGGTGCCGGCAACCCGATAGACTGGGAGCAGTTTTATTGCGCGCTGATTGGACGTATTCCAAATCCGTGCTTCGTCTACGTTTGCGTTGCGCACTCGTAGCAGGGGGCCGTGTGGTTAGAGGCGTCAAGCCAGTTGCTGCACGTTAAACAACACGACTTATGCCTGTGCTTGCTGCCTGTGCTTGCTGTGCTGCCTGTGCTTGCTGCCTGTGCTTGCTGTACTGCCTGTGCTTGCTGCCTGTGCTTACTGCCTGTGCTTGCTGCCTGTGCTTGCTGCCTGTGCTTGCTGCCTGTGCTTGCTGCCTGTGCTTGCTGTGCTGCCTGTGCTTGCTGTGCTGCCTGTAATTGCTGCCTGTGCTTGCTGCGCTGCCTGTGCTTGCTGCGCTGCCTGTGCTTGCTGTGCTGCCTGTGCTTGCTGCCTGTGCTTGCTGCCTGTGCTGCCTGTGCTTGCTGTGCTGCCTGTGCTTGCTGCCTGTTCTTGCTGTGCTGCCTGTGTTTGCTGCCTGTGCTTGCTGTGCTGCCTGTGCTTCCTGCCTGTGCTTGCTGTGCTGCCTGTGCTTGCTGCCTGTGCTTGGTGTGCTGCCTGTGCTTGCTGTGCTGCCTGTGCTTGGTGTGCTGCCTGTGCTTGCTGCCTGTGCTTGCTGTCCTGCCTGAGCTGCCTGTGCTTGCTGCCTGTGCTTACTGTGCTGCCTGTGCTTGCTGCGCTGCCTGTGCTTGCTGCCTGTGCTTGCTGTGCTGCCTGTGCTTGCTGCCTGTGCTTGCTGTGTTGCCTGTGCTTGCTGCCTGTGCTGCCTGTGCTTGCTGTGCTGCCTGTGCTTGCTGCCTGTTCTTGCTGTGCTGCCTGTGTTTGCTGCCTGTTCTTGCTGTGCTGCCTGTGCTTGCTGCCTGTACTTGCTGTGCTGTCTGTGCTTGCTGCCTGTGCTTGCTGTGCTGCCTGTGCTTGTTTGCTGCCTGTGCTTGCTGTGCTGCCTGTGTTTGCTGCCTATGCTTGCTGTGCTGCCTGTGCTTGGTGTGCTACCTGTGCTTGCTGCCTGTGTTTGCTGTGCTGCCTGTGCTTGCTGCCTGTGCTTGCTGTGCTGCCTGAACTGCCTGTGCTTGCTGCCTGTGCTTGCTGTGCTGCCTGTGCTTGCTGCCTGTGCTTGCTGCCTGTGCTTGCTGTGCTGCCTGTGCTTGCTGCCTGTGCTTGCTGTGCTGCCTGTGCTTGCTGCCTGTGCTTGCTGCCTGTTCTTGCTGTGCTGCCTGTGCTTGCTGCCTGTGCTTGCTGTGCTGCCTGTGCTTGCTGCCTGTGCTTGCTGTGCTGCCTGTGCTTGCTGCCTGTGCTTGCTGTGCTGCCTGTGCTTGCTACCTGTGCTTGCTGTGCTTGCTGTGCTGCCTGTGCTTGGTGTGCTGCCCGTGCTAACTGCCTGTGCCTGCTGTGCTTGCTGTGCTGCCTGTGCTTGCTGCCTGTGCTTGCTGTGCTGCCTGTGCTTGGTGTGCTTGCTGTACTTGCTGTGCTGCCTGTGCTGCCTGTGCTTGCTGCTTGTGCTTGCTGTGCTGCCTGTGCTTGCTGTGCGGCCTGTGCTTGCTGTGCTGCATGTGCTTGCTGCCTGTGCTTGCTGTGCTGCCTGTGCTTGCTGCCTGTGCTTGCTGTGCTGCCTGTGCTTGCTGCCTGTGCTTGCTGTGCTGCCTGTGCTTGCTGTGCTGCCCGTTAGCGATGCATTTGATTTCGCCCATAACACGCGGTAATTCGACAGTGGCACACGACAGTGCGTTGCTGTGTCACCTGTTTTTGGAGGCGCCGAGAGTCGCGGATCATATGATTACCTCGGCGGCCGGTGCATTGACCTGCGTCTCAGTAAGAGTAAGCATTGTAAACAAATGCGAGAGTGAATCTCGGAGCAGGCTTTGCCTGTTGGAAAGAGGACGGAGCTTGACCCCTCTGCACTTCCCCCAGAATCGCTAAAACGAACACATCTCGTCGAGCTATTTTGCGGGTTTCTAACATGCCTGTGCTTGCTGCCTGTGCTTGCTGTGCTGCCTGTGCTTGCTGCCTGTTCTTGCTGTGCTGCCTGTTCTTGGTGTGCTGCCTGTGCTTGCTGCCTGTGCTTGCTGCCTGTGCTTGCTGCCTGTGCTTGCTGCCTGTGCTTGCTGTGCTGCCTGTGCTTGCTACCTGTGCTTGCTGTGCTGCCTGTGCTTAGTGTGATGCCTGTGCTTGCTGTGCTGCCTGTGCTTGGTGTGCTGCCTGTGCTTGGTGTGCTGCCTGTGCTTGCTGCCTGTGCTTGCTCTGCTGCCTGTGCTTGCTGCCTGTGCTTGCTGTGCTGCCTGTGCTTGCTGCCTGTGCTTGCTGTGCTGCCTGAGCTGCCTGTGCTTGCTGCCTGTGCTTGCTGTACTGCCTGTGCTTGCTGCCTGTGCTTGCTGTGCTGCCTGTGCTTGCTGCCTGTGCTTGCTGTGCTGCCTGTGCTTGCTGCCTGTGCTTGCTGTGCTGCCTGTGCTTGCTACCTGTGCTTGCTGTGCTGCCTGTGCTTAGTGTGCTGCCTGTGCTTGCTGCCTGTGCTTGCTGTGCTTGCTGTGCTGCCTGTGCTTGGTGTGCTGCCTGTGCTTGCTGTGCTGCCTGTGCTTGCTACCTGTGCTTGCTGTGCTGCCTGTGCTTAGTGTGCTGCCTGTGCTTGCTGTTCTGCCTGTGCTTGGTGTGCTGCCTGTGCTTGCTGCCTGTGCTTGCTCTGCTGCCTGTGCTTGCTGCCTGTGCTTGCTGCCTGTGCTTGCTGTGCTGCCTGTGCTTGCTGCCTGTGCTTGCTGTGCTGCCTGTGCTTGCTGCCTGTGCTTGCTGTGCTGCCTGTGCTTGCTGCCTGTGCTTGCTGTGCTGCCTGAGCTGCCTGTGCTTGCTGCCTGTGCTTGCTGTGCTGCCTGTGCTTGCTGCCTGTGCTTGCTGCCTGTGCTTGCTGTGCTGCCTGTGCTTGCTGCCTGTGCTTGCTGTGCTGCCTGTGCTTGCTGCCTGTGCTTGCTGTGCTGCCTGTGCTTGCTGCCTGTGCTTGCTGTGCTGCCTGTGCTTACTGCCTGTGCTTGCTGTGCTGCCTGTGCTTGCTGCCTGTGCTTGCTGTGCTGCCTGTGCCTGCTGCCTGTGCTTGATGTGGAGCCTGTGCTTGCTGTACTTGCTGTGCTGCCTGTGCTTGCTATGCAGCCTGTGCTTGCTGCCTGTGCTTGTTGTACTGCCTGTGCTTGCTGCCTGTGCTTGCTGTGCTGCCTGTGCTTGCTGTGCTGCCCGTTAGCGATGCATTTGATTTCGCCCATAACACGCGGTAATTCGACAGTGGCACACGACAGTGCGTTGCTGTGTCACCTGTTTTTGGAGGCGCCGAAAGTCGCGGATCATATGTTTACCTCGGCGGCCGGTGCATTGACCTGCGTCTCAGTAAGAGTAAGCATTGTAAACAAATGCGAGAGTGAATCTCGCCGAAGATCGGAGCAGGCTTTGCCTGTTGGAAAGAGGATGGAGCTTGACCCCTCTGCACTTCCCCCAGAATCGCTAAAACGAACTCATCTCGTCGAGCTATTTTGCGGGTTTCTAACATGCCTGTGCTTGCTGCCTGCGCTGCCTGTGCTTGCTGTGCTGCCTGCGCTTGCTGCCTGTGCTTGCTGTGTTGCCTGCGCTTGGTGTGCTGCCTGTGCTTGCTGCCTGTGCTTGCTCTGCTGCCTGTGCTTGCTGCCTGTGCTTGCTGTGCTGCCCGTGCTTGCTGCCTGTGCTTGCTGTACTGCCTGTGCATGCTGCCTGTGCTTGCTGCCTGTGCTTGCTGTACTTGCTGTGCTGCCTGTGCTTGCTATGCAGCCTGTGCTTGCTGCCTGTGCTTGTTGTGCTGCCTGTGCTTGCTGCCTGTGCTTGCTGCCTGTGCTTGCTGTGCTGCCCGTTAGCGATGCATTTGATTTCGCCCATAACACGCGGTAATTCGACAGTGGCACACGACAGTGCGTTGCTGTGTCACCTGTTTTTGGAGGCGTCGAGAGTCGCGGATCATATGTTTACCTCGGCGGCCGGTGCATTGACCTGCGTCTCAGTAAGAGTAAGCATTGTAAACAAATACGAGAGTGAATCTCGCCGAAGATCGGAGCAGGCTTTGCCTGTTGGAAAGAGGACGGAGCTTGACCCCTCTGCACTTCCCCCAGAATCGCTAAAACGAACTCATCTCGTCGAGCTATTTTGCGTGTTTCTAACATGCCTGTGCTTGCTGTGCTGCCTGTGCTTGCTGCCAGTGCTTGCTGTGCTGCCTGTGTTTGCTGCCTGTGCTTGCTGTGCTGCCTGTGTTTGGTGTGCTGCCTGTGCTTACTGCCTGTGCTTGCTGCCTGTGCTTGCTGCCTGTGCTTGCTGTACTGCCTGTGCTTGCTGCCTGTGCTTACTGCCTGTGCTTGCTGCCTGTGCTTGCTGCCTGTGCTTGCTGTGCTGCCTGTGCTTGCTGTGCTGCCTGTAATTGCTGCCTGTGCTTGCTGCCTGTGCTTGCTGCCTGTGCTTGCTGTGCTGCCTGTGCTTGCTGCCTGTGCTTGCTGTGTTGCCTGTGCTTGCTGCCTGTGCTGCCTGTGCTTGCTGTGCTGCCTGTGCTTGCTGCCTGTTCTTGCTGTGCTGCCTGTGTTTGCTGCCTGTGCTTGCTGTGCTGCCTGTGCTTCCTGCCTGTGCTTGCTGTGCTGCCTGTGCTTGCTGCCTGTGCTTGGTGTGCTGCCTGTGCTTGCTGTGCTTGCTGTGCTGCCTGTCCTTGGTGTGCTGCCTGAACTGCCTGTGCTTGCTGCCTGTGCTTGCTGTGCTGCCTGTGCTTGCTGCCTGTGCTTGCTGCCTGTGCTTGCTGTGCTGCCTGTGCTTGCTGCCTGTGCTTGCTGTGCTGCCTGTGCTTGCTGCCTGTGCTTGCTGCCTGTGCTTGCTGCCTGTTCTTGCTGTGCTGCCTGTGCTTGCTGCCTGTGCTTGCTGTGCTGCCTCTGCTTGCTGCCTGTGCTTGCTGTGCTGCCTGTGCTTGCTGTGCTGCCTGTGCTTGCTGCCTGTGCTTGCTGTGCTGCCTGTGCTTGCTACCTGTGCTTGCTGTGCTGCCTGTGCTTGGTGTGCTGCCCGTGCTTGCTGCCTGTGCCTGCTGTGCTTGCTGTGCTGCCTGTGCTTGGTGTGCTGCCTGTGCTTGCTGCCTGTGCTTGCTGTGCTGCCTGTGCTTGGTGTGCTTGCTCTACTTGCTGTGCTGCCTGTGCTGCCTGTGCTTGCTGCTTGTGCTTGCTGTGCTGCCTGTGCTTGCTCTGCTGCCTGTGCTTGCTCTGCTGCCTGTGCTTGCCGCCTGTGCTTGCTGTGCTGCCTGTGCTTGCTGCCTGTGCTTGCTGTGCTGCCTGAGCTGCCTGTGCTTGCTGCCTGTGCTTGCTGTGTTGCCTGTGCTTGCTGCCTGTGCTGCCTGTGCTGCCTGTGCTTGCTGCCTGTTCTTGCTGTGCTGCCTGTGTTTGCTGCCTGTGCTTGCTGTGCTGCCTGTGCTTCCTGCCTGTGCTTGCTGTGCTGCCTGTGCTTGCTGCCTGTGCTTGGTGTGCTGCCTGTGCTTGCTGTGCTGCCTGTGCTTGGTGTGCTGCCTGTGCTTGCTGCCTGTGCTTGCTGTCCTGCCTGAGCTGCCTGTGCTTGCTGCCTGTGCTTACTGTGCTGCCTGTGCTTGCTGTGCTGCCTGTGCTTGCTGTGTTGCCTGTGCTTGCTGCCTGTGCTGTCTGTGCTGCCTGTGCTTGCTGCCTGTGCTTGCTGTGCTGCCTGTGCTTACTGCCTGTGCTTGCTGTGCTGCCTGTGCTTGCTGCCTGTGCTTGCTGTGCTGCCTGTGCCTGCTGCCTGTGCTTGATGTGGAGCCTGTGCTTGCTGTACTTGCTGTGCTGCCTGTGCTTGCTATGCAGCCTGTGCTTGCTGCCTGTGCTTGTTGTACTGCCTGTGCTTGCTGCCTGTGCTTGCTGTGCTGCCTGTGCTTGCTGTGCTGCCCGTTAGCGATGCATTTGATTTCGCCCATAACACGCGGTAATTCGACAGTGGCACACGACAGTGCGTTGCTGTGTCACCTGTTTTTGGAGGCGCCGAAAGTCGCGGATCATATGTTTACCTCGGCGGCCGGTGCATTGACCTGCGTCTCAGTAAGAGTAAGCATTGTAAACAAATGCGAGAGTGAATCTCGCCGAAGATCGGAGCAGGCTTTGCCTGTTGGAAAGAGGATGGAGCTTGACCCCTCTGCACTTCCCCCAGAATCGCTAAAACGAACTCATCTCGTCGAGCTATTTTGCGGGTTTCTAACATGCCTGTGCTTGCTGCCTGTGCTGCCTGTGCTTTCTGTGCTGCCTGCGCTTGCTGCCTGTGCTTGCTGTGTTGCCTGCGCTTGGTGTGCTGCCTGTGCTTGCTGCCTGTGCTTGCTCTGCTGCCTGTGCTTGCTGCCTGTGCTTGCTGTGCTGCCCGTGCTTGCTGCCTGTGCTTGCTGTACTGCCTGTGCATGCTGCCTGTGCTTGCTGCCTGTGCTTGCTGTACTTGCTGTGCTGCCTGTGCTTGCTATGCAGCCTGTGCTTGCTGCCTGTGCTTGTTGTGCTGCCTGTGCTTGCTGCCTGTGCTTGCTGCCTGTGCTTGCTGTGCTGCCCGTTAGCGATGCATTTGATTTCGCCCATAACACGCGGTAATTCGACAGTGGCACACGACAGTGCGTTGCTGTGTCACCTGTTTTTGGAGGCGTCGAGAGTCGCGGATCATATGTTTACCTCGGCGGCCGGTGCATTGACCTGCGTCTCAGTAAGAGTAAGCATTGTAAACAAATACGAGAGTGAATCTCGCCGAAGATCGGAGCAGGCTTTGCCTGTTGGAAAGAGGACGGAGCTTGACCCCTCTGCACTTCCCCCAGAATCGCTAAAACGAACTCATCTCGTCGAGCTATTTTGCGTGTTTCTAACATGCCTGTGCTTGCTGTGCTGCCTGTGCTTGCTGCCAGTGCTTGCTGTGCTGCCTGTGTTTGCTGCCTGTGCTTGCTGTGCTGCCTGTGTTTGGTGTGCTGCCTGTGCTTACTGCCTGTGCTTGCTGCCTGTGCTTGCTGCCTGTGCTTGCTGTGCTGCCTGTGCTTGCTGTGCTGCCTGTAATTGCTGCCTGTGCTTGCTGTGCTGCCTGTGCTTGCTGCGCTGCCTGTGCTTGCTGTGCTGCCTGTGTTTGGTGTGCTGCCTGTGCTTACTGCCTGTGTTTGGTGTGCTGCCTGTGCTTGCTGCCTGTGCTTGCTGCCTGTGCTTGCTGTACTGCCTGTGCTTGCTGCCTGTGCTTACTGCCTGTGCTTGCTGCCTGTGCTTGCTGCCTGTGCTTGCTGTGCTGCCTGTGCTTGCTGTGCTGCCTGTAATTGCTGCCTGTGCTTGCTGCCTGTGCTTGCTGCCTGTGCTTGCTGTGCTGCCTGTGCTTGCTGCCTGTGCTTGCTGTGTTGCCTGTGCTTGCTGCCTGTGCTGCCTGTGCTTGCTGTGCTGCCTGTGCTTGCTGCCTGTTCTTGCTGTGCTGCCTGTGTTTGCTGCCTGTGCTTGCTGTGCTGCCTGTGCTTCCTGCCTGTGCTTGCTGTGCTGCCTGTGCTTGCTGCCTGTGCTTGGTGTGCTGCCTGTGCTTGCTGCCTGTGCTTGCTGTGCTTGCTGTGCTGCCTGTGCTTGGTGTGCTGCCTGTGCTTGCTGCCTGTGCTTGCTGTCCTGCCTGAGCTGCCTGTGCTTGCTGCCTGTGCTTACTGTGCTGCCTGTGCTTGCTGTGCTGCCTGTGCTTGCTGCCTGTGCTTGCTGTGTTGCCCGTGCTTGCTGCCTGTGCTGCCTGTGCTGCCTGTGCTGCCTGTGCTTGCTGCCTGTGCTTGCTGTGCTGCCTGTGCTTGCTGTGCTGCCTGTGCTTGCTGCCTGTGCTTGCTGTGCTGCCTGTGCTTGCTACCTGTGCTTGCTGTGCTGCCTGTGCTTGGTGTGCTGCCCGTGCTTGCTGCCTGTGCTTGCTGTGCTGCCTGTGCTTGGTGTGCTGCCTGTGCTTGCTGCCTGTGCTTGGTGTGCTTGCTGTACTTGCTGTGCTGCCTGTGCTGCCTGTGCTTGCTGCTTGTGCTTGCTGTGCTGCCTGTGCTTGCTGTGCGGCCTGTGCTTGCTGTGCTGCATGTGCTTGCTGCCTGTGCTTGCTGTGCTGCCTGTGCTTGCTGCCTGTGCTTGCCGTGCTGCCTGTGCTTGCTGCCTGTGCTTGCTGCCTGTTCTTGCTTTGCTGCCTGTGCTTGCTGCCTGTGCTTGCTGTGCTGCCTGTGCTTGCTGCCTGTGCTTGCTGTGCTGCCTGTGCTTGGTGTGCTGCCTGTGCTTGCTGCCTGTGCTTGGTGTGCTTGCTGTACTTGCTGTGCTGCCTGTGCTTGCTGCCTGTGCTTGCTGCCTGTTCTTGCTGTGCTGCCTGTGCTTGCTGTGCTGCCTGTGCTTGCTGCCTGTGCTTGCTGTGCTGCCTGTGCTTGCTGCCTGTGCTTGCTGTGCTGCCTGTGGTTGCTACCTGTGCTTGGTGTGCTGCCTGTGCTTGCTGTGCTGCCTGTGCTTGGTGTGCTGCCTGTGCTTGCTGCCTGTGCTTGCTGTCCTGCCTGAGCTGCCTGTGCTTGCTGCCTGTGCTTACTGTGCTGCCTGTGCTTGCTGTGCTGCCTGTGCTTGCTGCCTGTGCTTGCTGTGTTGCCTGTGCTTGCTGCCTGTGCTGTCTGTGCTGCCTGTGCTTGCTGCCTGTGCTTGCTGTGCTGCCTGTGCTTGGTGTGCTGCCTGTGCTTGCTGCCTGTGCTTGCTGCCTGTGCTTGCTGTGCTGCCTGTGCTTGCTGCCTGTGCTTGCTGTGCTGCCTGTGCTTGCTGCCTGTGCTTGCTGTGCTGCCTGTGCTTGCTGTGCTGCCCGTTAGCGATGCATTTGATTTCGCCCATAACACGCGGTAATTCGACAGTGGCACACGACAGTGCGTTGCTGTGTCACCTGTTTTTGGAGGCGCCGAGAGTCGCGGATCATATGATTACCTCGGCGGCCGGTGCATTGACCTGCGTCTCAGTAAGAGTAAGCATTGTAAACAAATGCGAGAGTGAATCTCGGAGCAGGCTTTGCCTGTTGGAAAGAGGACGGAGCTTGACCCCTCTGCACTTCCCCCAGAATCGCTAAAACGAACACATCTCGTCGAGCTATTTTGCGGGTTTCTAACATGCCTGTGCTTGCTGCCTGTGCTTGCTGTGCTGCCTGTGCTTGCTGCCTGTTCTTGCTGTGCTGCCTGTGCTTGGTGTGCTGCCTGTGCTTGCTGCCTGTGCTTGCTGCCTGTGCTTGCTGCCTGTGCTTGCTGTGCTGCCTGTGCTTGCTACCTGTGCTTGCTGTGCTGCCTGTGCTTAGTGTGATGCCTGTGCTTGCTGTGCTGCCTGTGCTTGGTGTGCTGCCTGTGCTTGGTGTGCTGCCTGTGCTTGCTGCCTGTGCTTGCTCTGCTGCCTGTGCTTGCTGCCTGTGCTTGCTGTGCTGCCTGTGCTTGCTGCCTGTGCTTGCTGTGCTGCCTGAGCTGCCTGTGCTTGCTGCCTGTGCTTGCTGTACTGCCTGTGCTTGCTGCCTGTGCTTGCTGTGCTGCCTGTGCTTGCTGCCTGTGCTTGCTGCCTGTGCTTGCTGTGCTGCCTGTGCTTGCTGCCTGTGCTTGCTGTGCTGCCTGTGCTTGCTACCTGTGCTTGCTGTGCTGCCTGTGCTTAGTGTGCTGCCTGTGCTTGCTGCCTGTGCTTGCTGTGCTTGCTGTGCTGCCTGTGCTTGCTGCCTGTGCTTGCTGTGCTGCCTGTGCCTGCTGCCTGTGCTTGATGTGGAGCCTGTGCTTGCTGTACTTGCTGTGCTGCCTGTGCTTGCTATGCAGCCTGTGCTTGCTGCCTGTGCTTGTTGTACTGCCTGTGCTTGCTGCCTGTGCTTGCTGTGCTGCCTGTGCTTGCTGTGCTGCCCGTTAGCGATGCATTTGATTTCGCCCATAACACGCGGTAATTCGACAGTGGCACACGACAGTGCGTTGCTGTGTCACCTGTTTTTGGAGGCGCCGAAAGTCGCGGATCATATGTTTACCTCGGCGGCCGGTGCATTGACCTGCGTCTCAGTAAGAGTAAGCATTGTAAACAAATGCGAGAGTGAATCTCGCCGAAGATCGGAGCAGGCTTTGCCTGTTGGAAAGAGGATGGAGCTTGACCCCTCTGCACTTCCCCCAGAATCGCTAAAACGAACTCATCTCGTCGAGCTATTTTGCGGGTTTCTAACATGCCTGTGCTTGCTGCCTGTGCTGCCTGTGCTTGCTGTGCTGCCTGCGCTTGCTGCCTGTGCTTGCTGTGTTGCCTGCGCTTGGTGTGCCGCCTGTGCTTGCTGCCTGTGCTTGCTCTGCTGCCTGTGCTTGCTGCCTGTGCTTGCTGTGCTGCCCGTGCTTGCTGCCTGTGCTTGCTGTACTGCCTGTGCATGCTGCCTGTGCTTGCTGCCTGTGCTTGCTGTACTTGCTGTGCTGCCTGTGCTTGCTATGCAGCCTGTGCTTGCTGCCTGTGCTTGTTGTGCTGCCTGTGCTTGCTGCCTGTGCTTGCTGCCTGTGCTTGCTGTGCTGCCCGTTAGCGATGCATTTGATTTCGCCCATAACACGCGGTAATTCGACAGTGGCACACGACAGTGCGTTGCTGTGTCACCTGTTTTTGGAGGCGTCGAGAGTCGCGGATCATATGTTTACCTCGGCGGCCGGTGCATTGACCTGCGTCTCAGTAAGAGTAAGCATTGTAAACAAATACGAGAGTGAATCTCGCCGAAGATCGGAGCAGGCTTTGCCTGTTGGAAAGAGGACGGAGCTTGACCCCTCTGCACTTCCCCCAGAATCGCTAAAACGAACTCATCTCGTCGAGCTATTTTGCGTGTTTCTAACATGCCTGTGCTTGCTGTGCTGCCTGTGCTTGCTGCCAGTGCTTGCTGTGCTGCCTGTGTTTGCTGCCTGTGCTTGCTGTGCTGCCTGTGTTTGGTGTGCTGCCTGTGCTTACTGCCTGTGCTTGCTGCCTGTGCTTGCTGCCTGTGCTTGCTGTGCTGCCTGTGCTTGCTGTGCTGCCTGTAATTGCTGCCTGTGCTTGCTGTGCTGCCTGTGCTTGCTGCGCTGCCTGTGCTTGCTGTGCTGCCTGTGTTTGGTGTGCTGCCTGTGCTTACTGCCTGTGTTTGGTGTGCTGCCTGTGCTTGCTGCCTGTGCTTGCTGTACTGCCTGTGCTTGCTGCCTGTGCTTACTGCCTGTGCTTGCTGCCTGTGCTTGCTGCCTGTGCTTGCTGT
Organism: Priocnemis perturbator; assembly: GCA_963942575.1. Lineage (NCBI taxonomy): Eukaryota > Metazoa > Arthropoda > Insecta > Hymenoptera > Pompilidae > Priocnemis > Priocnemis perturbator. Next base: position 5,997,287 of record CAWWDK010000042.1, read on the forward strand.
GCTGCCTGTGCTTGCTGTGCTGCCTGTAATTGCTGCCTGTGCTTGCTGCGCTGCCTGTGCTTGCTGCCTGTGCTTGCTGTGCTGCCTGTGCTTGCTGCCTGTGCTTGCTGTGTTGCCTGTGCTTGCTGCCTGTGCTGCCTGTGCTTGCTGTGCTGCCTGTGCTTGCTGCCTGTTCTTGCTGTGCTGCCTGTGTTTGCTGCCTGTGCTTGCTGTGCTGCCTGTGCTTCCTGCCTGTGCTTGCTGTGCTGCCTGTGCTTGCTGCCTGTGCTTGGTGTGCTGCCTGTGCTTGCTGTGCTTGCTGTGCTGCCTGTGCTTGGTGTGCTGCCTGTGCTTGCTGCCTGTGCTTGCTGTCCTGCCTGAGCTGCCTGTGCTTGCTGCCTGTGCTTACTGTGCTGCCTTTGCTTGCTGTGCTGCCTGTGCTTGCTGCCTGTGCTTGCTGTGTTGCCTGTGCTTGCTGCCTGTGCTGCCTGTGCTGCCTGTGCTTGCTGCCTGTGCTTGCTGTGCTGCCTCTGCTTGCTGCCTGTACTTGCTGTGCAGTCTGTGCTTGCTGCCTGTGCTTGCTGTGCTGCCTGTGCTTGCTGTGCTGCCTGTGTTTGCTGCCTGTGCTTGCTGTGCTGCCTGTGCTTGGTGTGCTGCCTGTGCTTGCTGCCTGTGTTTGCTGTGCTGCCTGTGCTTGCTGCCTGTGCTTGCTGTGCTGCCTGAACTGCCTGTGCTTGCTGCCTGTGCTTGCTGTGCTGCCTGTGCTTGCTGCCTGTGCTTGCTGCCTGTGCTTGCTGTGCTGCCTGTGCTTGCTGCCTGTGCTTGCTGTGCTGCCTGTGCTTGCTGCCTGTGCTTGCTGCCTGTGCTTGCTGCCTGTTCTTGCTGTGCTGCCTGTGCTTGCTGCCTGTGCTTGCTGTGCTGCCTGTGCTTGCTGCCTGTGCTTGCTGTGCTGCCTGTGCTTGCTGTGCTGCCTGTGCTTGCTGCCTGTGCTTGCTGTGCTGCCTGTGCTTGCTACCTGTGCTTGCTGTGCTGCCTGTGCTTGGTGTGCTGCCCGTGCTTGCTGCCTGTGCCTGCTGTGCTTGCTGTGCTGCCTGTGCTTGGTGTGCTGCCTGTGCTTGCTGCCTGTGCTTGCTGTGCTGCCTGTGCTTGGTGTGCTTGCTCTACTTGCTGTGCTGCCTGTGCTGCCTGTGCTTGCTGCTTGTGCTTGCTGTGCTGCCTGTGCTTGCTCTGCTGCCTGTGCTTGCTCTGCTGCCTGTGCTTGCTGCCTGTGCTTGCTGCCTGTGCTTGCTGTGCTGCCTGAGCTGCCTGTGCTTGCTGCCTGTGCTTGCTGTGCTGCCTGTGCTTGCTGCCTGTGCTTGCTGTGTTGCCTGTGCTTGCTGCCTGTGCTGCCTGTGCTGCCTGTGCTTGCTGCCTGTTCTTGCTGTGCTGCCTGTGTTTGCTGCCAGTGCTTGCTGTGCTGCCTGTGCTTCCTGCCTGTGCTTGATGTGCTGCCTGTGCTTGCTGCCTGTGCTTGGTGTGCTGCCTGTGCTTGCTGTGCTGCCTGTGCTTGGTGTGCTGCCTGTGCTTGCTGCCTGTGCTTGCTGTCCTGCCTGAGCTGCCTGTGCTTGCTGCCTGTGCTTACTGTGCTGCCTGTGCTTGCTGTGCTGCCTGTGCTTGCTGTGTTGCCTGTGCTTGCTGCCTGTGCTGTCTGTGCTGCCTGTGCTTGCTGCCTGTGCTTGCTGTGCTGCCTCTGCTTGCTGCCTGTACTTGCTGTGCTGTCTGTGCTTGCTGCCTGTGCTTGCTGTGCTGCCTGTGCTTGTTTGCTGCCTGTGCTTGCTGTGCTGCCTGTGTTTGCTGCCTGTGCTTGCTGTGCTGCCTGTGCTTGGTGTGCTGCCTGTGCTTGCTGCCTGTGTTTGCTGTGCTGCCTGTGCTTGCTGCCTGTGCTTGCTGTGCTGCCTGAACTGCCTGTGCTTGCTGCCTGTGCTTGCTGTGCTGCCTGTGCTTGCTGCCTGTGCTTGCTGTGCTGCCTGTGCTTGCTGCCTGTGCTTGCTGTGCTGCCTGTGCTTGCTGCCTATGCTTGCTGCCTGTTCTTGCTGTGCTGCCTGTGCTTGCTGTGCTGCCTGTGCTTGCTGCCTGTGCTTGCTGTGCTGCCTGTGCTTGCTGTGCTGCCTGTGCTTGCTGCCTGTGCTTGCTGTGCTGCCTGTGCTTGCTACCTGTGCTTGCTGTGCTGCCTGTGCTTGGTGTGCTGCCCGTGCTTGCTGCCTGTGCTTGCTGTGCTGCCTGTGCTTGGTGTGCTGCCTGTGCTTGCTGCCTGTGCTTGGTGTGCTTGCTGTACTTGCTGTGCTGCCTGTGCTGCCTGTGCTTGCTGCTTGTGCTTGCTGTGCTGCCTGTGCTTGCTGTGCGGCCTGTGCTTGCTGTGCTGCATGTGCTTGCTGCCTGTGCTTGCTGTGCTGCCTGTGCTTGCTGCCTGTGCTTGCCGTGCTGCCTGTGCTTGCTGCCTGTGCTTGCTGCCTGTTCTTGCTTTGCTGCCTGTGCTTGCTGCCTGTGCTTGCTGTGCTGCCTGTGCTTGCTGCCTGTGCTTGCTGTGCTGCCTGTGCTTGGTGTGCTGCCTGTGCTTGCTGCCTGTGCTTGGTGTGCTTGCTGTACTTGCTGTGCTGCCTGTGCTTGCTGCCTGTGCTTGCTGCCTGTTCTTGCTGTGCTGCCTGTGCTTGCTGTGCTGCCTGTGCTTGCTGCCTGTGCTTGCTGTGCTGCCTGTGCTTGCTGTGCTGCCTGTGCTTGCTGCCTGTGCTTGCTGTGCTGCCTGTGCTTGCTACCTGTGCTTGGTGTGCTGCCTGTGCTTGCTGTGCTGCCTGTGCTTGGTGTGCTGCCTGTGCTTGCTGCCTGTGCTTGCTGTCCTGCCTGAGCTGCCTGTGCTTGCTGCCTGTGCTTACTGTGCTGCCTGTGCTTGCTGTGCTGCCTGTGCTTGCTGCCTGTGCTTGCTGTGTTGCCTGTGCTTGCTGCCTGTGCTGTCTGTGCTGCCTGTGCTTGCTGCCTGTGCTTGCTGTGCTGCCTCTGCTTGCTGCCTGTACTTGCTGTGCTGTCTGTGCTTGCTGCCTGTGCTTGCTGTGCTGCCTGTGCTTGTTTGCTGCCTGTGCTTGCTGTGCTGCCTTGTTTGCTGCCTGTGCTTGCTGTGCTGCCTGTGCTTGGTGTGCTGCCTGTGCTTGCTGCCTGTGTTTGCTGTGCTGCCTGTGCTTGCTGCCTGTGCTTGCTGTGCTGCCTGAACTGCCTGTGCTTGCTGCCTGTGCTTGCTGTGCTGCCTGTGCTTGCTGCCTGTGCTTGCTGTGCTGCCTGTGCTTGCTACCTGTGCTTGGTGTGCTGCCTGTGCTTGCTGCCTGTGCTTGCTCTGCTGCCTGTGCTTGCTGCCTGTGCTTGCTGTGCTGCCTGTGCTTGCTGCCTGTGCTTGCTGTGCTGCCTGAGCTGCCTGTGCTTGCTGCCTGTGCTTGCTGTGCTGCCTGTGCTTGCTGCCTGTGCTTGCTGTGCTGCCTGTGCTTGGTGTGCTGCCTGTGCTTGCTGCCTGTGCTTGGTGTGCTTGCTGTACTTGCTGTGCTGCCTGTGCTGCCTGTGCTTGCTGCTTGTGCTTGCTGTGCTGCCTGTGCTTGCTGTGCTGCCTGTGCTTGCTGCCTGTGCTTGCTGTGCTGCCTGTGCTTGCTGCCTGTGCTTGCTGTGCTGCCTGTGCTTGCTGCCTGTGCTTGCTGTGCTGCCTGTGCTTGCTGCCTGTGCTTGCTGCCTGTGCTTGCTGTGCTGCCTGTGCTTGCTGCCTGTGCTGCCTGTGCTGCCTTTGCTTGCTGCCTGTGCTTGCTGTGCTGCCTGTGCTTGCTGCCTGTGCTGCCTGTGCTGCCTGTGCTTGCTGCCTGTGCTTGCTGCCTGTTCTTGCTGTGCTGCCTGTGCTTGCTGTGCTGCCTCTGCTTGCTGCCTGTGCTTGCTGTGCTGCCTGTGCTTGGTGTGCTGCCTGTGCTTGCTGCCTGTGCTTGCTGTGCTGCCTGAGCTGCCTGTGCTTGCTGCCTGTGCTTGCTCTGCTGCCTGTGCTTGCTCTGCTGCCTGTGCTTGCTGCCTGTGCTTGCTGTGCTGCCTGTGCTTGCTGCCTGTGCTTGCTGTGCTGCCTGAGCTGCCTGTGCTTGCTGCCTGTGCTTGCTGTGCTGCCTGTGCTTGCTGCCTGTGCTTGCTGTGCTGCCTGTGCTTGGTGTGCTGCCTGTGCTTGCTGCCTGTGCTTGGTGTGCTTGCTGTACTTGCTGTGCTGCCTGTGCTGCCTGTGCTTGCTGCTTGTGCTTGCTGTGCTGCCTGTGCTTGCTGTGCTGCCTGTGCTTGCTGCCTGTGCTTGCTGTGCTGCCTGTGCTTGCTGCCTGTGCTTGCTGTGCTGCCTGTGCTTGCTGCCTGTGCTTGCTGCCTGTGCTTGCTGTGCTGCCTGTGCTTGCTGCCTGTGCTGCCTGTGCTGCCTTTGCTTGCTGCCTGTGCTTGCTGTGCTGCCTGTGCTTGCTGCCTGTGCTGCCTGTGCTGCCTGTGCTTGCTGCCTGTGCTTGCTGCCTGTTCTTGCTGTGCTGCCTGTGCTTGCTGTGCTGCCTGTGCTTGCTGCCTGTGCTTGCTGTGCTGCCTGTGCTTGGTGTGCTGCCTGTGCTTGCTGCCTGTGCTTGCTGTACTTGCTGTGCTGCCTGTGCTGCCTGTGCTTGCTGCTTGTGCTTGCTGTGCTGCCTGTGCTTGCTGTGCGGCCTGTGCTTGCTGTGCTGCATGTACTTGCTGCCTGTGCTTGCTGCCTGTGCTTGCTGTGCTGCCTGTGCTTGCTGTGCTGCCCGTTAGCGATGCATTTGATTTCGCCCATAACACGCGGTAATTCGACAGCGGCACACGACAGTGCGTTGCTGTGTCACCTGTTTTTGGAGGCGCCGAGAGTCGCGGATCATATGATTACCTCGGCGGCCGGTTCATTGACCTGCGTCTCAGTAAGAGTAAGCATCGTAAACAAATGCGAGAGTGAATCTCGGAGCAGGCTTTGCCCGTTGGAAAGAGGACGGAGCTTGACCCCTCTGCACTTCCCCCAGAATCGCTAAAACGAACACATCTCGTCGACCTATTTTGCGGGTTTCTAACACGCCTGTGCTTGCTGCCTGTGCTTGCTGCCTGTGCTTGCTGTGCTGCCTGTGCTTGCTGTGCTGCCTGTGCTTGCTGTACTTGCTGTGCTGCCTGTGCTTGCTGTGCTGCCTGTGCTTGCTGCCTGTGCTTGCTGTGCTGCCTGTGCTGCCTTTGCTTGCTGCCTGTGCTTGCTGCCTGTGCTTGCTGTGCTGCCTGTAATTGCTGCCTGTGCTTGCTGTGCTGCCTGTGCTTGCTGCGCTGCCTGTGCTTGCTGCCTATGCTTGCTGTGCTGCCTGTGCTTGCTGCGCTGCCTGTGCTTGGTGTGCTGCCTGTGCTTGCTGCCTGTGCTTGCTGTGCTGCCTGTGCTTGCTGCCTGTGCTTGCTGTGCTGCCTGTGCTTGGTGCCTGTGCTTGCTGACTGTGCTGGCTGTGCTGCCTGTGCTTGCTGTGCTGCCTGAGCTGCCTGTGCTTGCTGCCTGTGCTTGCTGTGCTGCCTGTGCTTGCTGCCTGTGCTTGCTGCCTGTGCTTGCTGTGCTGCCTGTGCTTGCTGCCTGTGCTTGCTGTGCTGCCTGTGCTTGCTGCCTGTGCTTGCTGTGCTGCCTGTGCTTGCTGCCTGTGCTTGCTGTGCTGCCTGTGCTTGCTGCCTGTGCTTGCTGTGCTGCCTGTGCTTGCTGCCTGTGCTTGCTGCCTGTGCTTGCTGTGCTGCCTGTGCTTGCTGCCTGTGCTGCCTGTGCTGCCTTTGCTTGCTGCCTGTGCTTGCTGTGCTGCCTGTGCTTGCTGCCTGTGCTGCCTGTGCTGCCTGTGCTTGCTGCCTGTGCTTGCTGCCTGTTCTTGCTGTGCTGCCTGTGCTTGCTGTGCTGCCTCTGCTTGCTGCCTGTGCTTGCTGTGCTGCCTGTGCTTGGTGTGCTGCCTGTGCTTGCTGCCTGTGCTTGCTGTGCTGCCTGAGCTGCCTGTGCTTGCTGCCTGTGCTTGCTCTGCTGCCTGTGCTTGCTCTGCTGCCTGTGCTTGCTGCCTGTGCTTGCTGTGCTGCCTGTGCTTGCTGCCTGTGCTTGCTGTGCTGCCTGAGCTGCCTGTGCTTGCTGCCTGTGCTTGCTGTGCTGCCTGTGCTTGCTGCCTGTGCTTGCTGTGCTGCCTGTGCTTGGTGTGCTGCCTGTGCTTGCTGCCTGTGCTTGGTGTGCTTGCTGTACTTGCTGTGCTGCCTGTGCTGCCTGTGCTTGCTGCTTGTGCTTGCTGTGCTGCCTGTGCTTGCTGTGCTGCCTGTGCTTGCTGCCTGTGCTTGCTGTGCTGCCTGTGCTTGCTGCCTGTGCTTGCTGTGCTGCCTGTGCTTGCTGCCTGTGCTTGCTGCCTGTGCTTGCTGTGCTGCCTGTGCTTGCTGCCTGTGCTGCCTGTGCTGCCTTTGCTTGCTGCCTGTGCTTGCTGTGCTGCCTGTGCTTGCTGCCTGTGCTGCCTGTGCTGCCTGTGCTTGCTGCCTGTGCTTGCTGCCTGTTCTTGCTGTGCTGCCTGTGCTTGCTGTGCTGCCTGTGCTTGCTGCCTGTGCTTGCTGTGCTGCCTGTGCTTGGTGTGCTGCCTGTGCTTGCTGCCTGTGCTTGCTGTACTTGCTGTGCTGCCTGTGCTGCCTGTGCTTGCTGCTTGTGCTTGCTGTGCTGCCTGTGCTTGCTGTGCGGCCTGTGCTTGCTGTGCTGCATGTACTTGCTGCCTGTGCTTGCTGCCTGTGCTTGCTGTGCTGCCTGTGCTTGCTGTGCTGCCCGTTAGCGATGCATTTGATTTCGCCCATAACACGCGGTAATTCGACAGCGGCACACGACAGTGCGTTGCTGTGTCACCTGTTTTTGGAGGCGCCGAGAGTCGCGGATCATATGATTACCTCGGCGGCCGGTTCATTGACCTGCGTCTCAGTAAGAGTAAGCATCGTAAACAAATGCGAGAGTGAATCTCGGAGCAGGCTTTGCCCGTTGGAAAGAGGACGGAGCTTGACCCCTCTGCACTTCCCCCAGAATCGCTAAAACGAACACATCTCGTCGACCTATTTTGCGGGTTTCTAACACGCCTGTGCTTGCTGCCTGTGCTTGCTGCCTGTGCTTGCTGTGCTGCCTGTGCTTGCTGTGCTGCCTGTGCTTGCTGTACTTGCTGTGCTGCCTGTGCTTGCTGTGCTGCCTGTGCTTGCTGCCTGTGCTTGCTGTGCTGCCTGTGCTGCCTTTGCTTGCTGCCTGTGCTTGCTGCCTGTGCTTGCTGTGCTGCCTGTAATTGCTGCCTGTGCTTGCTGTGCTGCCTGTGCTTGCTGCGCTGCCTGTGCTTGCTGCCTATGCTTGCTGTGCTGCCTGTGCTTGCTGCGCTGCCTGTGCTTGGTGTGCTGCCTGTGCTTGCTGCCTGTGCTTGCTGTGCTGCCTGTGCTTGCTGCCTGTGCTTGCTGTGCTGCCTGTGCTTGGTGCCTGTGCTTGCTGACTGTGCTGGCTGTGCTGCCTGTGCTTGCTGTGCTGCCTGAGCTGCCTGTGCTTGCTGCCTGTGCTTGCTGTGCTGCCTGTGCTTGCTGCCTGTGCTTGCTGCCTGTGCTTGCTGTGCTGCCTGTGCTTGCTGCCTGTGCTTGCTGTGCTGCCTGAGCTGCCTGTGCTTGCTGCCTGTGCTTGCTGTGCTGCCTGTGCTTGCTGCCTGTGCTTGCTGTGTTGCCTGTGCTTGCTGCCTGTGCTGCCTGTGCTGCCTGTGCTTGCTGCCTGTTCTTGCTGTGCTGCCTGTGTTTGCTGCCTGTGCTGCCTGTGCTTCCTGCCTGTGCTTGCTGTGCTGCCTGTGCTTGCTGCCTGTGCTTGGTGTGCTGCCTGTGCTTGCTGTGCTGCCTGTGCTTGGTGTGCTGCCTGTGCTTGCTGTCCTGCCTGAGCTGCCTGTGCTTGCTGCCTGTGCTTACTGTGCTGCCTGTGCTTGCTGTGCTGCCTGTGCTTGCTGTGTTGCCTGTGCTTGCTGCCTGTGCTGTCTGTGCTGCCTGTGCTTGCTGCCTGTGCTTGCTGTGCTGCCTCTGCTTGCTGCCTGTACTTGCTGTGCTGTCTGTGCTTGCTGCCTGTGCTTGCTGTGCTGCCTGTGCTTGTTTGCTGCCTGTGCTTGCTGTGCTGCCTGTGTTTGCTGCCTGTGCTTGCTGTGCTGCCTGTGCTTGGTGTGCTGCCTGTGCTTGCTGCCTGTGTTTGCTGTGCTGCCTGTGCTTGCTGCCTGTGCTTGCTGTGCTGCCTGAACTGCCTGTGCTTGCTGCCTGTGCTTGCTGTGCTGCCTGTGCTTGCTGCCTGTGCTTGCTGCCTGTGCTTGCTGTGCTGCCTGTGCTTGCTGCCTGTGCTTGCTGTGCTGCCTGTGCTTGCTGCCTATGCTTGCTGCCTGTTCTTGCTGTGCTGCCTGTGCTTGCTGTGCTGTCTGTGCTTGCTGCCTGTGCTTGCTGTGCTGCCTGTGCTTGCTGTGCTGCCTGTGCTTGCTGCCTGTGCTTGCTGTGCTGCCTGTGCTTGCTACCTGTGCTTGCTGTGCTGCCTGTGCTTGGTGTGCTGCCCGTGCTTGCTGCCTGTGCTTGCTGTGCTGCCTGTGCTTGGTGTGCTGCCTGTGCTTGCTGCCTGTGCTTGGTGTGCTTGCTGTACTTGCTGTGCTGCCTGTGCTGCCTGTGCTTGCTGCTTGTGCTTGCTGTGCTGCCTGTGCTTGCTGTGCGGCCTGTGCTTGCTGTGCTGCATGTGCTTGCTGCCTGTGCTTGCTGTGCTGCCTGTGCTTGCTGCCTGTGCTTGCCGTGCTGCCTGTGCTTGCTGCCTGTGCTTGCTGCCTGTTCTTGCTTTGCTGCCTGTGCTTGCTGCCTGTGCTTGCTGTGCTGCCTGTGCTTGCTGCCTGTGCTTGCTGTGCTGCCTGTGCTTGGTGTGCTGCCTGTGCTTGCTGCCTGTGCTTGGTGTGCTTGCTGTACTTGCTGTGCTGCCTGTGCTTGCTGCCTGTGCTTGCTGCCTGTTCTTGCTGTGCTGCCTGTGCTTGCTGCCTGTGCTTGCTGTGCTGCCTGTGTTTGCTGTGCTGCCTGTGCTTGCTGCCTGTGCTTGCTGTGCTGCCTGTGCTTGCTACCTGTGCTTGGTGTGCTGCCTGTGCTTGCTTGCTGCCTGTGCTTGCTGTGCTGCCTCTGCTTGCTGCCTGTACTTGCTGTGCTGTCTGTGCTTGCTGCCTGTGCTTGCTGTGCTGCCTGTGCTTGTTTGCTGCCTGTGCTTGCTGTGCTGCCTTGTTTGCTGCCTGTGCTTGCTGTGCTGCCTGTGCTTGGTGTGCTGCCTGTGCTTGCTGCCTGTGTTTGCTGTGCTGCCTGTGCTTGCTGCCTGTGCTTGCTGTGCTGCCTGAACTGCCTGTGCTTGCTGCCTGTGCTTGCTGTGCTGCCTGTGCTTGCTGCCTGTGCTTGCTGTGCTGCCTGTGCTTGCTACCTGTGCTTGGTGTGCTGCCTGTGCTTGCTGCCTGTGCTTGCTCTGCTGCCTGTGCTTGCTCTGCTGCCTGTGCTTGCTGCCTGTGCTTGCTGTGCTGCCTGTGCTTGCTGCCTGTGCTTGCTGTGCTGCCTGAGCTGCCTGTGCTTGCTGCCTGTGCTTGCTGTGCTGCCTGTGCTTGCTGCCTGTGCTTGCTGTGCTGCCTGTGCTTGGTGTGCTGCCTGTGCTTGCTGCCTGTGCTTGGTGTGCTTGCTGTACTTGCTGTGCTGCCTGTGCTGCCTGTGCTTGCTGCTTGTGCTTGCTGTGCTGCCTGTGCTTGCTGTGCTGCCTGTGCTTGCTGCCTGTGCTTGCTGTGCTGCCTGTGCTTGCTGCCTGTGCTTGCTGTGCTGCCTGTGCTTGCTGCCTGTGCTTGCTGCCTGTGCTTGCTGCCTGTGCTTGCTGTGCTGCCTGTGCTTGCTGCCTGTGCTGCCTGTGCTGCCTTTGCTTGCTGCCTGTGCTTGCTGTGCTGCCTGTGCTTGCTGCCTGTGCTGCCTGTGCTGCCTGTGCTTGCTGCCTGTTCTTGCTGTGCTGCCTGTGCTTGCTGTGCTGCCTGTGCTTGCTGCCTGTGCTTGCTGTGCTGCCTGTGCTTGGTGTGCTGCCTGTGCTTGCTGCCTGTGCTTGCTGTACTTGCTGTGCTGCCTGTGCTGCCTGTGCTTGCTGCTTGTGCTTGCTGTGCTGCCTGTGCTTGCTGTGCGGCCTGTGCTTGCTGTGCTGCATGTGCTTGCTGCCTGTGCTTGCTGCCTGTGCTTGCTGTGCTGCCTGTGCTTGCTGTGCTGCCCGTTAGCGATGCATTTGATTTCGCCCATAACACGCGGTAATTCGACAGCGGCACACGACAGTGCGTTGCTGTGTCACCTGTTTTTGGAGGCGCCGAGAGTCGCGGATCATATGATTACCTCGGCGGCCGGTTCATTGACCTGCGTCTCAGTAAGAGTAAGCATCGTAAACAAATGCGAGAGTGAATCTCGGAGCAGGCTTTGCCCGTTGGAAAGAGGACGGAGCTTGACCCCTCTGCACTTCCCCCAGAATCGCTAAAACGAACACATCTCGTCGACCTATTTTGCGGGTTTCTAACACGCCTGTGCTTGCTGCCTGTGCTTGCTGCCTGTGCTTGCTGTGCTGCCTGTGCTTGCTGTACTTGCTGTGCTGCCTGTGCTTGCTGTGCTGCCTGTGCTTGCTGCCTGTGCTTGCTGTGCTGCCTGTGCTGCCTTTGCTTGCTGCCTGTGCTGCCTTTGCTTGCTGCCTGTGCTTGCTGCCTGTGCTTGCTGTGCTGCCTGTAATTGCTGCCTGTTTTTGCTGTGCTGCCTGTGCTTGCTGCGCTGCCTGTGCTTGCTGCCTATGCTTGCTGTGCTGCCTGTGCTTGCTGCGCTGCCTGTGCTTGCTGCCTGTGCTTGCTGTACTTGCTGTGCTGCCTGTGCTTGCTGCCTGTGCTTGCTATACTTGCTGTGCTGCCTGTGCTGCCTGTGCTTGCTGCCTGTGCTTGCTGTGCTGCCTGTGCTTGCTGTGCGGCCTGTGCTTGCTGTGCTGCATGTGCTTGCTGCCTGTGCTTGCTGCCTGTGCTTGGTGTGCTGCCTGTGCTTGCTGCCTGTGCTTGCTGTGCTGCCTGTGCTTGCTGCCTGTGCTTGCTGTGCTGCCTGTGCTTGGTGCCTGTGCTTGCTGACTGTGCTGGCTGTGCTGCCTGTGCTTGCTGCCTGTGCTTGCTGTGCTGCCTGAGCTGCCTGTGCTTGCTGCCTGTGCTTGCTGTGCTGCCTGTGCTTGCTGCCTGTGCTTGCTGCCTGTGCTTGCTGTGCTGCCTGTGCTTGCTGCCTGTGCTTGCTGTGCTGCCTGAGCTGCCTGTGCTTGCTGCCTGTGCTTGCTGTGCTGCCTGTGCTTGCTGCCTGTGCTTGCTGTGCTGCCTGTGCTTGCTGCCTGTGCTTGCTGTGCTGCCTGTGCTTGCTGCCTGTGCTTGCTGTGCTGTCTGTGCTTGCAGTGCTGCCTGTGCTTGCTGCCTGTGCTTGCTGTGCTTGCTATGCTGCCTGTGCAAGCTGCCTGTGCAAGCTGCCTGTTCTTGCTGTGCTGCCTGTGCTTGCTGTGCTGCCAGTGCTTGCTGCCTGTGCTTGCTGTGCTGCCTGTGCTTGCTGCCTGTGCTTGCTGTGTTGCCTGTGCTTGCTGCCTGTGCTTGCTGCCTGTGCTTGCTGCCTGTGCTTGCTGTGCTGCCTGTGCTTGCTGCCTGTGCTTGCTGCCTGTGCTTGCTGTGCTGCCTGTGCTTGCTGCCTGTGCTTGCTGTGCTGCCTGAGCTGCCTGTGCTTGCTGCCTGTGCTTGCTGTGCTGCCTGTGCTTGCTGCCTGTGCTTGCTGTGCTGCCTGTGCTTGCTGCCTGTGCTTGCTGTGCTGCCTGTGCTTGCTGCCTGTGGTTGCTGTGCTGCCTGTGCTGCCTGTGCTTGCTGCCTGTGCTTGCTGTGCTTGTTATGCTGCCTGTGCAAGCTGCCTGTGCTTGCTGTGCTGCCTGTGCTTGCTGCCTGTGCTTGTTTGCTGCCTGTGCTTGCTGTGCTGCCTGTGTTTGCTGCCTGTGCTTGGTGTGCTGCCTGTGCTTGCTGCCTGTGTTTGCTGTGCTGCCTGTGCTTGCTGCCTGTGCTTGCTGTGCTGCCTGAACTGCCTGTGCTTGCTGCCTGTGCTTGCTGTGCTGCCTGTGCTTGCTGCCTGTGCTTGCTGCCTGTGCTTGCTGTGCTGCCTGTGCTTGCTGCCTGTGCTTGCTGTGCTGCCTGTGCTTGCTGCCTGTGCTTGCTGTGCTGCCTGTGCTTGCTGCCTGTGCTTGCTGCCTGTTCTTGCTGTGCTGCCTGTGCTTGCTGCCTGTGCTTGCTGTGCTGCCTGTGCTTGCTGTGCTGCCTGTGCTTGCTGCCTGTGCTTGCTGTGCTGCCTGTGCTTGCTACCTGTGCTTGCTGTGCTGCCTGTGCTTGGTGTGCTGCCCGTGCTTGCTGCCTGTGCCTGCTGTGCTTGCTGTGCTGCCTCTGCTTGCTGCCTGTACTTGCTGTGCTGTCTGTGCTTGCTGCCTGTGCTTGCTGTGCTGCCTGTGCTTGTTTGCTGCCTGTGCTTGCTGTGCTGCCTTGTTTGCTGCCTGTGCTTGCTGTGCTGCCTGTGCTTGGTGTGCTGCCTGTGTTTGCTGTGCTGCCTGTGCTTGCTGCCTGTGCTTGCTGTGCTGCCTGAACTGCCTGTGCTTGCTGCCTGTGCTTGCTGTGCTGCCTGTGCTTGCTGCCTGTGCTTGCTGTGCTGCCTGTGCTTGCTGTGCTGCCTGTGCTTGCTACCTGTGCTTGGTGTGCTGCCTGTGCTTGCTGCCTGTGCTTGCTCTGCTGCCTGTGCTTGCTCTGCTGCCTGTGCTTGCTGCCTGTGCTTGCTGTGCTGCCTGTGCTTGCTGCCTGTGCTTGCTGTGCTGCCTGAGCTGCCTGTGCTTGCTGCCTGTGCTTGCTGTGCTGCCTGTGCTTGCTGCCTGTGCTTGCTGTGCTGCCTGTGCTTGGTGTGCTGCCTGTGCTTGCTGCCTGTGCTTGGTGTGCTTGCTGTACTTGCTGTGCTGCCTGTGCTGCCTGTGCTTGCTGCTTGTGCTTGCTGTGCTGCCTGTGCTTGCTGTGCTGCCTGTGCTTGCTGCCTGTGCTTGCTGTGCTGCCTGTGCTTGCTGCCTGTGCTTGCTGTGCTGCCTGTGCTTGCTGCCTGTGCTTGCTGCCTGTGCTTGCTGCCTGTGCTTGCTGTGCTGCCTGTGCTTGCTGCCTGTGCTGCCTGTGCTGCCTTTGCTTGCTGCCTGTGCTTGCTGTGCTGCCTGTGCTTGCTGCCTGTGCTGCCTGTGCTGCCTGTGCTTGCTGCCTGTGCTTGCTGCCTGTTCTTGCTGTGCTGCCTGTGCTTGCTGTGCTGCCTGTGCTTGCTGCCTGTGCTTGCTGTGCTGCCTGTGCTTGGTGTGCTGCCTGTGCTTGCTGCCTGTGCTTGCTGTACTTGCTGTGCTGCCTGTGCTGCCTGTGCTTGCTGCTTGTGCTTGCTGTGCTGCCTGTGCTTGCTGTGCGGCCTGTGCTTGCTGTGCTGCATGTGCTTGCTGCCTGTGCTTGCTGCCTGTGCTTGCTGTGCTGCCTGTGCTTGCTGTGCTGCCCGTTAGCGATGCATTTGATTTCGCCCATAACACGCGGTAATTCGACAGCGGCACACGACAGTGCGTTGCTGTGTCACCTGTTTTTGGAGGCGCCGAGAGTCGCGGATCATATGATTACCTCGGCGGCCGGTTCATTGACCTGCGTCTCAGTAAGAGTAAGCATCGTAAACAAATGCGAGAGTGAATCTCGGAGCAGGCTTTGCCCGTTGGAAAGAGGACGGAGCTTGACCCCTCTGCACTTCCCCCAGAATCGCTAAAACGAACACATCTCGTCGACCTATTTTGCGGGTTTCTAACACGCCTGTGCTTGCTGCCTGTGCTTGCTGCCTGTGCTTGCTGTGCTGCCTGTGCTTGCTGTGCTGCCTGTGCTTGCTGTACTTGCTGTGCTGCCTGTGCTTGCTGTGCTGCCTGTGCTTGCTGCCTGTGCTTGCTGTGCTGCCTGTGCTGCCTTTGCTTGCTGCCTGTGCTGCCTTTGCTTGCTGCCTGTGCTTGCTGCCTGTGCTTGCTGTGCTGCCTGTAATTGCTGCCTGTGCTTGCTGTGCTGCCTGTGCTTGCTGCGCTGCCTGTGCTTGCTGCCTATGCTTGCTGTGCTGCCTGTGCTTGCTGCGCTGCCTGTGCTTGCTGCCTGTGCTTGCTGTACTTGCTGTGCTGCCTGTGCTTGCTGCCTGTGCTTGCTATACTTGCTGTGCTGCCTGTGCTGCCTGTGCTTGCTGCCTGTGCTTGCTGTGCTGCCTGTGCTTGCTGTGCGGCCTGTGCTTGCTGTGCTGCATGTGCTTGCTGCCTGTGCTTGCTGCCTGTGCTTGGTGTGCTGCCTGTGCTTGCTGCCTGTGCTTGCTGTGCTGCCTGTGCTTGCTGCCTGTGCTTGCTGTGCTGCCTGTGCTTGGTGCCTGTGCTTGCTGACTGTGCTGGCTGTGCTGCCTGTGCTTGCTGCCTGTGCTTGCTGTGCTGCCTGAGCTGCCTGTGCTTGCTGCCTGTGCTTGCTGTGCTGCCTGAGCTGCCTGTGCTTGCTGCCTGTGCTTGCTGTGCTGCCTGTGCTTGCTGCCTGTGCTTGCTGTGCTGCCTGTGCTTGCTGCCTGTGCTTGCTGTGCTGCCTGTGCTTGCTGCCTGTGCTTGCTGTGCTGTCTGTGCTTGCAGTGCTGCCTGTGCTTGCTGCCTGTGCTTGCTGTGCTTGCTATGCTGCCTGTGCAAGCTGCCTGTGCAAGCTGCCTGTTCTTGCTGTGCTGCCTGTGCTTGCTGTGCTGCCAGTGCTTGCTGCCTGTGCTTGCTGTGCTGCCTGTGCTTGCTGCCTGTGCTTGCTGTGTTGCCTGTGCTTGCTGCCTGTGCTTGCTGCCTGTGCTTGCTGCCTGTGCTTGCTGTGCTGCCTGTGCTTGCTGCCTGTGCTTGCTGCCTGTGCTTGCTGTGCTGCCTGTGCTTGCTGCCTGTGCTTGCTGTGCTGCCTGAGCTGCCTGTGCTTGCTGCCTGTGCTTGCTGTGCTGCCTGTGCTTGCTGCCTGTGCTTGCTGTGCTGCCTGTGCTTGCTGCCTGTGCTTGCTGTGCTGCCTGTGCTTGCTGCCTGTGGTTGCTGTGCTGCCTGTGCTGCCTGTGCTTGCTGCCTGTGCTTGCTGTGCTTGTTATGCTGCCTGTGCAAGCTGCCTGTGCTTGCTGTGCTGCCTGTGCTTGCTGCCTGTGCTTGTTTGCTGCCTGTGCTTGCTGTGCTGCCTGTGTTTGCTGCCTGTGCTTGGTGTGCTGCCTGTGCTTGCTGCCTGTGTTTGCTGTGCTGCCTGTGCTTGCTGCCTGTGCTTGCTGTGCTGCCTGAACTGCCTGTGCTTGCTGCCTGTGCTTGCTGTGCTGCCTGTGCTTGCTGCCTGTGCTTGCTGCCTGTGCTTGCTGTGCTGCCTGTGCTTGCTGCCTGTGCTTGCTGTGCTGCCTGTGCTTGCTGCCTGTGCTTGCTGTGCTGCCTGTGCTTGCTGCCTGTGCTTGCTGCCTGTTCTTGCTGTGCTGCCTGTGCTTGCTGCCTGTGCTTGCTGTGCTGCCTGTGCTTGCTGTGCTGCCTGTGCTTGCTGCCTGTGCTTGCTGTGCTGCCTGTGCTTGCTACCTGTGCTTGCTGTGCTGCCTGTGCTTGGTGTGCTGCCCGTGCTTGCTGCCTGTGCCTGCTGTGCTTGCTGTGCTGCCTGTGCTTGGTGTGCTGCCTGTGCTTGCTGCCTGTGCTTGCTGTGCTGCCTGTGCTTGGTGTGCTTGCTGTACTTGCTGTGCTGCCTGTGCTGCCTGTGCTTGCTGCTTGTGCTTGCTGTGCTGCCTGTGCTTGCTGTGCGGCCTGTGCTTGCTGTGCTGCATGTGCTTGCTGCCTGTGCTTGCTGTGCTGCCTGTGCTTGCTGCCTGTGCTTGCTGTGCTGCCTGTGCTTGCTGCCTGTGCTTGCTGCCTGTGCTTGCTGTGCTGCCTGTGCTTGCTGCCTGTGCTTGCTGTGCTGCCTGAGCTGCCTGTGCTTGCTGCCTGTGCTTGCTGTGCTGCCTGTGCTTGCTGCCTGTGCTTGCTGTGCTGCCTGTGCTTGCTGCCTGTGCTTGCTGTGCTGCCTGTGCTTGCTGCCTGTGCTTGCTGTGCTGTCTGTGCTTGCAGTGCTGCCTGTGCTTGCTGCCTGTGCTTGCTGTGCTTGCTATGCTGCCTGTGCAAGCTGCCTGTGCAAGCTGCCTGTTCTTGCTGTGCTGCCTGTGCTTGCTGTGCTGCCAGTGCTTGCTGCCTGTGCTTGCTGTGCTGCCTGTGCTTGCTGCCTGTGCTTGCTGTGTTGCCTGTGCTTGCTGCCTGTGCTTGCTGCCTGTGCTTGCTGCCTGTGCTTGCTGTGCTGCCTGTGCTTGCTGCCTGTGCTTGCTGCCTGTGCTTGCTGTGCTGCCTGTGCTTGCTGCCTGTGCTTGCTGTGCTGCCTGAGCTGCCTGTGCTTGCTGCCTGTGCTTGCTGTGCTGCCTGTGCTTGCTGCCTGTGCTTGCTGTGCTGCCTGTGCTTGCTGCCTGTGCTTGCTGTGCTGCCTGTGCTTGCTGCCTGTGGTTGCTGTGCTGCCTGTGCTGCCTGTGCTTGCTGCCTGTGCTTGCTGTGCTTGTTATGCTGCCTGTGCAAGCTGCCTGTGCTTGCTGTGCTGCCTGTGCTTGCTGCCTGTGCTTGTTTGCTGCCTGTGCTTGCTGTGCTGCCTGTGTTTGCTGCCTGTGCTTGGTGTGCTGCCTGTGCTTGCTGCCTGTGTTTGCTGTGCTGCCTGTGCTTGCTGCCTGTGCTTGCTGTGCTGCCTGAACTGCCTGTGCTTGCTGCCTGTGCTTGCTGTGCTGCCTGTGCTTGCTGCCTGTGCTTGCTGCCTGTGCTTGCTGTGCTGCCTGTGCTTGCTGCCTGTGCTTGCTGTGCTGCCTGTGCTTGCTGCCTGTGCTTGCTGTGCTGCCTGTGCTTGCTGCCTGTGCTTGCTGCCTGTTCTTGCTGTGCTGCCTGTGCTTGCTGCCTGTGCTTGCTGTGCTGCCTGTGCTTGCTGTGCTGCCTGTGCTTGCTGCCTGTGCTTGCTGTGCTGCCTGTGCTTGCTACCTGTGCTTGCTGTGCTGCCTGTGCTTGGTGTGCTGCCCGTGCTTGCTGCCTGTGCCTGCTGTGCTTGCTGTGCTGCCTGTGCTTGGTGTGCTGCCTGTGCTTGCTGCCTGTGCTTGCTGTGCTGCCTGTGCTTGCTGTGCTGCCCGTTAGCGATGCTTTTGATTTCGCCCAAAACACGCGGTAATTCGACAGTGGCACACGACAGTGCGTTGCTGTGTCACCTGTTTTTGGAGGCGCCGAGAGTCGCGGATCATATGATTACCTCGGCGGCCGGTGCATTGACCTGCGTCTCAGTAAGAGTAAGCATTGTAAACAAATGCGAGAGTGAATCTCGGAGCAGGCTTTGCCTGTTGGAAAGAGGACGGAGCTTGACCCCTCTGCACTTCCCCCAGAATCGCTAAAACGAACACATCTCGTCGAGCTATTTTGCGGGTTTCTAACAAGCCTGTGCTTGCTGCCTGTGCTTGCTGCCTGTGCTTGCTGTGCTGCCTGTACTTGCTGTGCTGCCTGTGCTTGCTGTACTTGCTGTGCTGCCTGTGCTTGCTGTGCTGCCTGTGCTTGCTGCCTGTGCTTGCTGTGCTGCCTGTGCTTGCTGCCTGTGCTTGCTGCCTGTGCTTGCTGTCCTGCCTGTGCTTGCTGCCTGTGCTTGCTGTGCTGCCTGTGCTTGCTACCTGTGCTTGCTGTGCTGCCTGTGCTTATTGTGCTGCCTGTGCTTGCTGCCTGTGCTTGCTGTGCTGCCTGTGCTTGCTGCCTGTGCTTGCTGTGCTGCCTGTGCTTGCTGCCTGTGCTTGCTGTGCTGCCTGTGCTTGCTACCTGTGCTTGGTGTGCTGCCTGTGCTTGCTGCCTGTGCTTGCTCTGCTGCCTGTGCTTGCTCTGCTGCCTGTGCTTGCTGCCTGTGCTTGCTGTGCTGCCTGTGCTTGCTGCCTGTGCTTGCTGCCTGTGCTTGCTGTACTGCCTGTGCTTGCTGCCTGTGCTTGCTGTGCTGCCTGTGCTTGCTGCCTGTGCTTGCTGCCTGTGCTTGCTGTGCTGCCTGTGCTTGCTGCCTGTGCTTGCTGTGCTGCCTGAGCTGCCTGTGCTTGCTGCCTGTGCTTGCTGTGCTGCCTGTGCTTGCTGCCTGTGCTTGCTGTGCTGCCTGTGCTTGCTGCCTGTAGTTGCTGTGCTGCCTGTGCTGCCTGTGCTTGCTGCCTGTGCTTGCTGTGCTGCCTGTGCTTGCTGTGCTGCCAGTGCTTGCTGCCTGTGCTTGCTGTGCTGCCTGTGCTTGCTGCCTGTGCTTGCTGTGTTGCCTGTGCTTGCTGCCTGTGCTTGCTGCCTGTGCTTGCTGTGCTGCCTGTGCTTGCTGCCTGTGCTTGCTGCCTGTGCTTGCTGTGCTGCCTGTGCTTGCTGCCTGTTCTTGCTGTGCTGCCTGTGCTTGCTGCCTGTGCTTGCTGTACTGCCTGTTAGCGATGCATTTGATTTCGCCCATAACACGCGGTAATTCGACAGTGGCACACGACAGTGCGTTGCTGTGTCACCTGTTTTTGGAGGCGCCGAGAGTCGCGGATCATATGTTTACCTCGGCGGCCGGTGCATTGACCTGCGTCTCAGTAAGAATAAGCATTGTAAACAAATGCGAAAGTGAATCTCGCCGAAGATCGGAGCAGGCTTTGCCTGTTGGAAAGAGGACGGAGCTTGACCCCTCTGCACTTCCCCCAGAATCGCTAAAACGAACTCATCTCGTCGAGCTATTTTGCGGGTTTCTAACATGCCTGTGCTTGCTGTGCTGCCTGAGCTTGCTGCCTGTGCTTGCTGACTGTGCTTGCTGTGCTGCCTGAGCTGCCTGTGTTTGCTGCCTGTGCTTGCTGTGCTGCCTGTGCAAGCTGCCTGTGCTTGCTGTGCTGCCAGTGCTTGCTGCCTGTGCTTGCTGTGCTGCCTGTGCTGCCTGTGCTTGCTGTGCTGCCAGTGCTTGCTGCCTGTGCTTGCTGTGCTGCCTGTGCTTGCTGCCTGTGCTTGCTGCCTGTGCTTGCTGTGCTGCCTGTGCTTGCTGCCTGTGCTTGCTGCCTGTGCTTGCTGTGCTGCCTGTGCTTGCTGCCTGTGCTTGCTGTGCTGCCTGAGCTGCCTGTGCTTGCTGCCTGTGCTTGCTGTGCTGCCTGTGCTTGCTGCCTGTGCTTGCTGTGCTGCCTGTGCTTGCTGCCTGTGCTTGCTGTGCTGCCTGTGCTTGCTGCCTGTGGTTGCTGTGCTGCCTGTGCTGCCTGTGCTTGCTGCCTGTGCTTGCTGTGCTTGTTATGCTGCCTGTGCAAGCTGCCTGTGCTTGCTGTGCTGCCTGTGCTTGCTGCCTGTGCTTGTTTGCTGCCTGTGCTTGCTGTGCTGCCTGTGTTTGCTGCCTGTGCTTGCTGTGCTGCCTGTGCTTGGTGTGCTGCCTGTGCTTGCTGCCTGTGCTTGGTGTGCTGCCTGTGCTTGCTGCCTGTGCTTGCTGTGCTGCCTGAACTGCCTGTGCTTGCTGCCTGTGCTTGCTGTGCTGCCTGTGCTTGCTGCCTGTGCTTGCTGCCTGTGCTTGCTGTGCCGCCTGTGCTTGCTGCCTGTGCTTGCTGTGCTGCCTGTGCTTGCTGCCTGTGCTTGCTGTGCTGCCTGTGCTTGCTGCCTGTGCTTGCTGCCTGTTCTTGCTGTGCTGCCTGTGCTTGCTGCCTGTGCTTGCTGTGCTGCCTGTGCTTGCTGCCTGTGCTTGCTGTGCTGCCTGTGCTTGCTGTGCTGCCTGTGCTTGCTGCCTGTGCTTGCTGTGCTGCCTGTGCTTGCTACCTGTGCTTGCTGTGCTGCCTGTGCTTGGTGTGCTGCCCGTGCTTGCTGCCTGTGCCTGCTGTGCTTGCTGTGCTGCCTGTGCTTGGTGTGCTGCCTGTGCTTGCTGTGCTGCCCGTGCTTGGTGTGCTTGCTGTACTTGCTGTGCTGCCTGTGCTGCCTGTGCTTGCTGCTTGTGCTTGCTGTGCTGCCTGTGCTTGCTGTGCGGCCTGTGCTTGCCGTGCTGCATGTGCTTGCTGCCTGTGCTTGCTGTGCTGCCTGTGCTTGCTGCCTGTGCTTGCTGTGCTGCCTGTGCTTGCTGCCTGTGCTTGCTGTACTTGCTGTGCTGCCTGTGCTGCCTGTGCTTGCTGCCTGTGCTTGCTGTGCTGCCTGTGCTTGCTGTGCGGCCTGTGCTTGCTGTGCTGCATGTGCTTGCTGCCTGTGCTTGCTGCCTGTGCTTGCTGCCTGTGCTTGCTCTGCTGCCTGTGCTTGCTGTGCTGCCTGTGCTTGGTGCCTCTGCTTGCTGCCTGTGCTGGCTGTGCTGCCTGTGCTTGCTGCCTGTGCTTGCTGTGCTGCCTGAGCTGCCTGTGCTTGCTGCCTGTGCTTGCTGTGCTGCCTGTGCTTGCTGCCTGTGCTTGCTGTGCTGCCTGTGCTTGCTGCCTGTGGTTGCTGCCTGTGCTTGCTGTGCTGCCTGTGCTTGCTGCCTGTGCTTGCTGTGCTGCCTGTGCTTGCTGCCTGTGCTTGCTGTGCTGCCTGTGCTTGCTGCCTGTGGTTGCTGTGCTGTCTGTGCTTGCAGTGCTGCCTGTGCTTGCTGCCTGTGCTTGCTATGCTGCCTGTGCAAGCTGCCTGTGCAAGCTGCCTGTTCTTGCTGTGCTGCCTGTGCTTGCTGTGCTGCCAGTGCTTGCTGCCTGTGCTTGCTGTGCTGCCTGTGCTTGCTGCCTGTGCTTGCTGTGCTGCCTGTGCTTGCTGACTGTGCTTGCTGTGCTGCCTGAGCTGCCTGTGTTTGCTGCCTGTGCTTGCTGTGCTGCCTGTGCTTGCTGTGCTGCCTGTGCTTGCTACCTGTGCTTGCTGTGCTGCCTGTGCTTAGTGTGCTGCCTGTGCTTGCTGCCTGTGCTTGCTGTGCTGCCTGTGCTTGGTGTGCTGCCTGTGCTTGCTGCCTGTGCTTGCTCTGCTGCCTGTGCTTGCTGCCTGTGCTTGCTGCCTGTGCTTGCTGTGCTGCCTGAGCTGCCTGTGCTTGCTGCCTGTGCTTGCTCTGCTGCCTGTGCTTGCTGCCTGTGCTTGCTGTGCTGCCTGTGCTTGCTGCCTGTGCTTGATGTGGAGCCTGTGCTTGCTGTACTTGCTGTGCTGCCTGTGCTTGCTGTGCTGCCTGTGCTTGCTGCCTGTGCTTGTTGTACTGCCTGTGCTTGCTACCTGTGCTTGCTGTGCTGCCTGTGCTTGCTGTGCTGCCCGTTAGCGATGCATTTGATTTCGCCCATAACACGCGGTAATTCGACAGTGGCACACGACAGTGCGTTGCTGTGTCACCTGTTTTTGGAGGCGCCGAAAGTCGCGGATCATATGTTTACCTCGGCGGCCGGTGCATTGACATGCGTCTCAGTAAGAGTAAGCATTGTAAACAAATGCGAGAGTGAATCTCGCCGAAGATCGGAGCAGGCTTTGCCTGTTGGAAAGAGGATGGAGCTTGACCCCTCTGCACTTCCCCCAGAATCGCTAAAACGAACTCATCTCGTCGAGCTATTTTGCGGGTTTCTAACATGCCTGTGCTTGCTGCCTGTGCTGCCTGTGCTTGCTGTGCTGCCTGTGCTTGCTGTACTTGCTGTGCTGCCTGTGCTTGCTGTGCTGCCTGTGCTTGCTGCCTGTGCTTGCTGTGCTGCCTGCGCTTGGTGTGCTGCCTGTGCTTGCTGCCTGTGCTTGCTCTGCTGCCTGTGCTTGCTGCCTGTGCTTGCTGTGCTGCCCGTGCTTGCTGCCTGTGCTTGCTGTACTGCCTGTGCTTGCTGCCTGTGCTTGCTGCCTGTGCTTGCTGTGCTGCCTGTGCTTGCTGTACTTGCTGTGCTGCCTGTGCTTGCTATGCAGCCTGTGCTTGCTGCCTGTGCTTGGTGTGCTGCCTGTGCTTGCTGCCTGTGCTTGCTGTGCTGCCTGTGCTTGCTGCCTATGCTTGCTGTGCTGCCTGTGCTTGGTGCCTGTGCTTGCTGACTGTGCTGGCTGTGCTGCCTGTGCTTGCTGCCTGTGCTTGCTGTGCTGCCTGAGCTGCCTGTGCTTGCTGCCTGTGCTTGCTGTGCTGCCTGTGCTTGCTGCCTGTGCTTGCTGCCTGTGCTTGCTGTGCTGCCTGTGCTTGCTGCCTGTGCTTGCTGTGCTGCCTGAGCTGCCTGTGCTTGCTGCCTGTGCTTGCTGTGCTGCCTGTGCTTGCTGCCTGTGCTTGCTGTGCAGCCTGTGCTTGCTGCCTGTGCTTGCTGTGCAGCCTGTGCTTGCTGCCTGTGCTTGCTGCCTGTGCTTGCTGTGCTGTCTGTGCTTGCAGTGCTGCCTGTGCTTGCTGCCTGTGCTTGCTGTGCTTGCTATGCTGCCTGTGCAAGCTGCCTGTGCAAGCTGCCTGTTCTTACTGTGCTGCCTGTGCTTGCTGTGCTGCCAGTGCTTGCTGCCTGTGCTTGCTGTGCTGCCTGTGCTTGCTGCCTGTGCTTGCTGTGTTGCCTGTGCTTGCTGCCTGTGCTTGCTGCCTGTGCTTGCTGCCTGTGCTTGCTGCCTGTGCTTGCTGCCTGTGCTTGCTGTGCTGCCTGTGCTTGCTGCCTGTGCTTGCTGTGCTGCCTGTGCTTGCTGTGCTGCCAGTGCTTGCTGCCTGTGCTTGCTGTGCTGCCTGTGCTTGCTGCCTGTGCTTGCTGCCTGTGCTTGCTGTGCTGCCTGTGCTTGCTGCCTGTGCTTGCTGTGCTGCCTGTGCTTGCTGCCTGTGCTTGCTGCCTGTGCTTGCTGCCTGTGCTTGCTGTGCTGCCTGTGCTTGCTGCCTGTGCTTGCTGCCTGTGCTTGCTGTGCTGCCTGTGCTTGCTGCCTGTGCTTGCTGCCTGTGGTTGCTGTGCTGCCTGTGCTGCCTGTGCTTGCTGCCTGTGCTTGCTGTGCTTGTTATGCTGCCTGTGCAAGCTGCCTGTGCAAGCTGCCTGTGCTTGCTGTGCTGCCTGTGCTTGCTGCCTGTGCTTGCTGTGCTGCCTGTGCTTGCTGCCTGTGCTTGCTGCCTGTGCTTGCTGCCTGTGCTTGCTGTGCTGCCTGTGCTTGCTGCCTGTGCTTGCTGTGCTTGCTGTGCTGCCTGTGCTTGCTGTGCTGCCTGTGCTTGCTGCCTGTGCTTGCTGTGCTGCCTGTGCTTGCTGCCTGTGCTTGCTGTGCTGCCTGTGCTTGCTGCCTGTGCTTGCTGTGCTGCCTGTGCAAGCTGCCTGTGCTTGCTGTGCTGCCAGTGCTTGCTGCCTGTGCTTGCTGCCTGTGCTTGCTGTGCTGCCAGTGCTTGCTGCCTGTGCTTGCTGTGCTGCCTGTGCTTGCTGCCTGTGCTTGCTGCCTGTGCTTGCTGAGCTGCCTGTGCTTGCTGCCTGTGCTTGCTGTGCTGCCTGTGCTTGCTGCCTGTGCTTGCTGCCTGTGCTTGCTGTGCTGCCTGTGCTTGCTGCCTGTGCTTGCTGTGCTGCCTGTGCTTGCTGCCTGTGCTTGCTGTGCTGCCTGTGCTTGCTGCCTGT
Organism: Priocnemis perturbator; assembly: GCA_963942575.1. Classification (NCBI taxonomy): domain Eukaryota; kingdom Metazoa; phylum Arthropoda; class Insecta; order Hymenoptera; family Pompilidae; genus Priocnemis; species Priocnemis perturbator. The sequence goes on from CAWWDK010000042.1 coordinate 6,020,879, forward strand.
GCTTGCTGTGCTGCCTGTGCTGCCTGTGCTTGCTGCCTGTGCTTGTTATGCTGCCTGTGCAAGCTGCCTGTGCAAGCTGCCTGTGCTTGCTGTGCTGCCTGTGCTTGCTGCCTGTGCTTGCTGTGCTGCCTGTGCTTGCTGCCTGTGCTTGCTGCCTGTGCTTGCTGTGCTGCCTGTGCTTGCTGCCTGTGCTTGCTGTGCTGCCTGTGCTTGCTGCCTGTGCTTGCTGTGCTTGCTGTGCTGCCTGTGCTTGCTGTGCTGCCTGTGCTTGCTGCCTGTGCTTGCTGTGCTGCCTGTGCTTGCTGCCTGTGCTTGCTGTGCTGCCTGTGCTTGCTACCTGTGCTTGCTGTGCTTGCAGTGCTGCCTGTGCTTGGTGTGCTGCCTGTGCTTGCTGTGCTGCCTGTGCTTGCTGCCTGTGCTTGCTGTGCTGCCTGTGCTTGCTACCTGTGCTTGCTGTGCTGCCTGTGCTTGCTGCCTGTGCTTGCTGTGCTGCCTGTGCTTGCTATGCAGCCTGTGCTTGCTGCCTGTGCTTGTTGTACTGCCTGTGCTTGCTGCCTGTGCTTGCTGTGCTGCCTGTGCTTGCTGTGCTGCCCGTTAGCGATGCATTTGATTTCGCCCATAACACGCGGTAATTCGACAGTGGCACACGACAGTGCGTTGCTGTGTCACCTGTTTTTGGAGGCGCCGAAAGTCGCGGATCATATGTTTACCTCGGCGGCCGGTGCATTGACCTGCGTCTCAGTAAGAGTAAGCATTGTAAACAAATGCGAGAGTGAATCTCGCCGAAGATCGGAGCAGGCTTTGCCTGTTGGAAAGAGGATGGAGCTTGACCCCTCTGCACTTCCCCCAGAATCGCTAAAACCAACTCATCTCGTCGAGCTATTTTGCGGGTTTCTAACATGCCTGTGCTTGCTGCCTGTGCTGCCTGTGCTTGCTGTGCTGCCTGTGCTTGCTGTACTTGCTGTGCTGCCTGTGCTTGCTGTGCTGCCTGTGCTTGCTGCCTGTGCTTGCTGTGCTGCCTGCGCTTGTTGTGCTGCCTGTGCTTGCTGCCTGTGCTTGCTGCCTGTGCTTGCTGTGCTGCCTGTGCTTGCTGTGCTGCCCGTTAGCGATGCATTTGATTTCGCCCATAACACGCGGTAATTCGATAGTGGCACACGACAGTGCGTTGCTGTGTCACTTGTTTTTGGAGGCGTCGAGAGTCGCGGATCATATGTTTACCTCGGCGGCCGGTGCATTGACCTGCGTCTCAGTAAGAGTAAGCATTGTAAACAAATGCGAGAGTGAATCTCGCCGAAGATCGGAGCAGGCTTTGCCTGTTGGAAAGAGGACGGAGCTTGACCCCTCTGCACTTCCCCCAGAATCGCTAAAACGAACTCATCTCGTCGAGCTATTTTGCGTGTTTCTAACATGCCTGTGCTTGCTGTGCTGCCTGTGCTTGCTGCCAGTGCTTGCTGTGCTGCCTGTGTTTGCTGCCTGTGCTTGCTGTGCTTGGTGTGCTGCCTGTGCTTGCTGCCTGTGCTTGCTGTGCTGCCTGTGCTTGCTGTGCTGCCTATGCTTGCTGCGCTGCCTGTGCTTGCTGCCTGTGCTTGCTGTGGTGCCTGTGCTTGCTGCCTGTGCTTGCTGTGTTGCCTGTGCTTGCTGCCTGTGCTGCCTGTGCTTGCTGTGCTGCCTGTGCTTGCTGCCTGTTCTTGCTGTGCTGCCTGTGTTTGCTGCCTGTGCTTGCTGTGCTGCCTGTGCTTCCTGCCTGTGCTTGCTGCCTGTGCTTGGTGTGCTGCCTGTGCTTGCTGTGCTACCTGTGCTTGGTGTGCTGCCTGTGCTTGCTGCCTGTGCTTGCTGTCCTGCCTGAGCTGCCTGTGCTTGCTGCCTGTGCTTACTGTGCTGCCTGTGCTTGCTGTGCCGCCTGTGCTTGCTGCCTGTGCTTGCTGCCTGTGCTTGCTGTGTTGCCTGTGCTTGCTGCCTGTGCTGCCTGTGCTGCCTGTGCTTGCTGCCTGTGCTTGCTGTGCTGCCTCTGCTTGCTGCCTGTACTTGCTGTGCTGTCTGTGCTTGCTGCCTGTGCTTGCTGTGCTGCCTGTGCTTGTTTGCTGCCTGTGCTTGCTGTGCTGCCTGTTTGCTGCCTGTGCTTGCTGTGCTGCCTGTGCTTGGTGTGCTGCCTGTGCTTGCTGCCTGTGTTTGCTGTGCTGCCTGTGCTTGCTGCCTGTGCTTGCTGTGCTGCCTGAACTGCCTGTGCTTGCTGCCTGTGCTTGCTGTGCTGCCTGTGCTTGCTGCCTGTGCTTGCTGCCTGTGCTTGCTGTGCTGCCTGTGCTTGCTGCCTGTGCTTGCTGCCTGTTCTTGCTGTACTGCCTGTGCTTGCTGCCTGTGCTTGCTGTGCTGCCTGTGCTTGCTGTGCTGCCTGTGCTTGGTGTGCTGCCCGTGCTTGCTGCCTGTGCCTGCTGTGCTTGCTGTGCTGCCTGTGCTTGGTGTGCTGCCTGTGCTTGCTGTACTTGCTGTGCTGCCTGTGCTGCCTGTGCTTGCTGCTTTTGCTTGTTGTGCTGCCTGTGCTTGCTGTGCGGCCTGTGCTTGCTGTGCTGCCTGTGCTTGCTGCCTGTGCTTGCTGTGCTGCCTGTGCTTGCTGCCTGTGCTTGCTGTGCTGCCTGTGCTTGCTGCCTGTGCTTGCTGTGCTGCATGTGCTTGCTGCCTGTGCTTGCTGTGCTGCCTGTGCTTGCTGCCTGTGCTTGCTGCCTGTGCTTGCTGCGCTGCCTGTGCTTGCTGGCTGTGCTTGCTGTGCTGCCTGTGCTTGCTGCCTGTGCTTGCTGCGCTTCCTGTGCTTGCTGTGCTGCCTGTGCTTGGTGTGCTGCCTGTGCTTGCTGCCTGTGCTTGCTGTGCTGCCTGTAATTGCTGCCTGTGCTTGCTGTGCTGCCTGTGCTTGCTGCGCTGCCTGTGCTTGCTGCCTGTGCTTGCTGCGCTGCCTGTGCTTGCTGCCTGTGCTTGCTGTGCTGCCTGTGCTTGGTGCCTGTGCTTGCTGCCTGTGCTTGCTGTGCTGCCTGTGCTTGGTGCCTGTGCTTGCTGCCTGTGCTTGCTGTGCTGCCTGTGCTTGCTGTGCTGCCTGAGCTGCCTGTGCTTGCTGCCTGTGCTTGCTGTGCTGCCTGTGCTTGCTGCCTGTGCTTGCTGTGTTGCCTGTGCTTGCTGCCTGTGCTGCCTGTGCTTGCTGTGCTGCCTGTCCTTGCTGCCTGTGCGTGCTGCCTGTGCTTGCTGTGCTGCCTGTGCTTGGTGTGCTGCCTGTGCTTGCTGCCTGTGCCTGCTGTGCTTGCTGTGCTGCCTGTGCTTGCTGTGCTGCCAGTGCTTGCTGCCTGTGCTTGCTGTGCTGCCTGTGTTTGCTGCCTGTGCTTGCTGCCTGTGCTTGCTGTGCTGCCTGTGCTTGCTGCCTGTGCTTGCTGCCTGTGCTTGCTGTGCTGCCTGTGCTTGCTGCCTGTGCTTGCTGGCTGTGCTGGCTGTGCTGCCTGTGCTTGCTGCCTGTGCTTGCTGCCTGTGCTGCCTGGGCTTGCTGCCTGTGCTTGCTGCCTGTGCTTGCTGTGCTGGCAGTGCTTGCTGCCTGTGCTTGCTGCGCTGCCTGTGCTTGCTGTGCTGCCTGTGCTTGGTGTGCTGCCTGTGCTTGCTGCCTGTGCTTGCTGTGCTGCCTGTAATTGCTGCCTGTGCTTGCTGTGCTGCCTGTGCTTGCTGCCTGTGCTTGCTGTGCTGCCTGTGCTTGGTGCCTGTGCTTGCTGCCTGTGCTTGCTGTGCTTCCTGTGCTTGCTGCCTGTGCTTGCTGTGCTGCCTGTGCTTGCTGCCTATGCTTGCTGGCTGTGCTGGCTGTGCTGCCTGTGCTTGCTGCCTGTGCTTGCTGCCTGTGCTGCCTGGGCTTGCTGCCTGTGCTTGCTGCCTGTGCTTGCTGCCTGTGCTTGCTGCCTGTGCTTGCTGCCTGTGCTGCCTGTGCTGCCTGTGCTTGCTGCTTGTGCTGCCTGTGCTGCCTGTACTTGCTGTCTGTGTTTGCTGCCTGTGCTTGCTGCCTGTGCTGCCTGTGTTTGCTGCCCGTGCTTGCTGCCTGTGCTGCCTGTGCTGCCTGTGCTTGCTGCCTGTGCTTGCTGCCTGTGCTTGTGCTGCCTGTGCTGCCTGTACTTGCTGTCTGTGTTTGCTGCCTGTGCTTGCTGCCTGTGCTTGCTGCCTGTGCTGCCTGTGCTGCCTGTGCTTGCTGCCTGTGCTTGCTGCCTGTGCTTGCTGCCAGTGCTGCCTGTGCTTCTATCCGGAGCAAAGGAGCCACACACCATCCGTACCCATAGCTGAATTAACGTGAGTCGTTCGATCCCAATACCGAAAACCCGAATCGCTCGATCATTGCCAAGAGAAGCAAGCTTCTGGTGCAAAGGCGCAACGCCTTAAAATCTCAAATTATGGCGAAGTAGTAAGAGTAAGCCGCTTCTGGACCCGTGCTGAGAGTAAGCCGATTCTGGACCAGTATTTCTGGACCAGTAGCCCATTCTGGAACACAGTAGCGCAGTCATTCGGTCTTGCGTGTATTTGTTTTTTTTTATTTTTTTATCGAAGTTTTTTTTTTTTTTTATCGAAGTTTGCAGTCTGGTCTTAATCAGGCAGGGGGGGGGGGAAGTTTGCGATTTGTCCTTATCGGAGAGGTGAAGTTTGCGGTTTGTCTTTTAATGAGAGAGGGGAAGTAGTTTTGCGGTTTGTCTTAATCAGGTGGAAGTTCGCGCGCGGTCGGTTTTAAAAATTTGCGGAAGAAGAGGCGAGCCGTTCGATTCTGCAGAGCGGTCAAGGTTAAAAGTGTCGGCGGTTGGACGATACGATATGCGGCTGCTGATAGCCGGGGAGGCCTTGCCCGGTATTTTTTCTGTTGTTAGGTCGAAAGTTTGCGGTGGTTTACACACGGAAGTTAGAGGAGAGTAGGAGGAGGAGAAGAAGGTTGGACAGGAACAATACGAACGATAACGATATCGAGAGCGGAGGACGATAAGCGTCTAATCGACACGCGTCGTCGTACTACGAAATGTAGGACAGAGGTAGTAGTAGGCGTTGTACTACGAAATGCCGTGTGCGGGGGGTTGTAAGTAGTAGACCGGGTAGGAGAATGTTGCAGAGGAACGATACGACGATAAGCGATTACGCGGTACTCGAGCGTGTGTGGGCAACACGGCAACGATATCGAGAGCGCGGAGGACGATTGTACTACGGAGGAGGAGGAGGTTGGGTGGGAGCAAGAAGGTGTACTACGGGCAGTGAGGAGGAGGGGGTCCGGCGTCGTCATCTTGGAGCAGAGCGGACGCGTTGCTGGTCGGGGGTGCGAGGGGGAGGGGGATGGGGGGAGGGTCCCGGGGAAAGGGCGCTAGGCGCTAGCTAATATTCGCACGTTAAACGTAACACATCATCGGTTAATACTCTTCTCGTAGCATCAGAGCAGACTAGGAAGCAGTTAGGAAGTGTTCGTGACTTTTTCTGAAAGCGAATTACAAAAGAAAGTGTGTTGTAACGATGGCGGCTGACGGACATATTCGACAATTGTACAGATTTTTTTATGACAAACTGGTTGCTCAAATTGATCCTGAAAGTGGAATATTAGACGAATTAGGGGAGGAAGGGTTATTGAACGAGTCTGATATTTTCGATATTTTAACTTTGAAGGAACGAACAGCACAGGTGCGTTGTTTGATTACGAATCTAGAAAGGTAAGTAATACAAACAAATTTATAAATCAATGCAGAATGATAGTACAATTGAAAGTATTAAAATTTGAATTTTAACTTTTGCAGATTGTCGCTATTGTATTTCATTCTATTCACAGAAATACTAAAATCTTATAACCCCAGGCTTGCCGTATGCATGATACAATGGATAGAAAATCAAAGTGAGCTGCGCGCACATGTGAAACAATTTTACGAAGTATTTCGCGAACAATTACGCGATGTTGATGTACGTAATGCCGTTATACAAAAGTTAAGACGAGACAAGGTGTTGCGCGCCGGTGCAATACAGTACATTTTGGATACGGAAAATAAAGAGGTGCGGGTATCTCGTCTGATCCATAAGATGTCACGGTAACTTGTAGAAAACTCTGGTAAAACGAGTGTAATCGTAAATGTTATACATTTTTTAAATTTTTAGACTAGGACTGTCGGACTTGCTGTGTTTTAAAGAATCGTTAAAGCATCATTACCCTTGGATAGCTTGGCGGATGGCAGACTATTTGAATACAGCATTTTTCAGCTAAAACTGAATCACAATTTTAACCCATGCTCGCTTATTTTCAATGCTAAGCTATTTTTGTTAAGAACAGTAGTGTGATGTAATGAATTTCTCAGATACGCACTGTATATACTAAAATTGTAAACGGGTGCAGATTATTGATAAATAATACATGTATTCAAATATTGTAAGCATTTTTTATTTTTTAATCGAACAGTGTCCCCAAGCAAGTGTTTGTATACAATCATCGGTGATATATCCTTTATCATCGTACGGATGCAATGCAACTTTTCCTTCGGAAATCGTGTGAATTTGATGCAGCTTCGACGCAATACGGTTTTGTCTAGCCATTTTAATTTCATCGTTAAATAGACAATTTATATAATCATCAAATTTAATTTCTCGCCTAATAAAATCTTTTTTGATCCCTTTAGCCTTCTTCGTGTCGCGCTCGTCAATAACTTTTATAGCATACATTTTCGATCTTAATCCTACAAATTCACACATCATTTTTCCTCCATTTTCATCTTTCATTGGGCCTAGAATATTTATTTGCTAAAGGTATATTGTATACGTTGTCAATTGGATAATTACTAGTATCGAAATAAGCTATATCTCGCCCCATAATGCTATATATGTTATCACATTGTAATTTATAAATTAAACTGTCCGTATCAGTATATAATACCTTACACATATCTTGAAATTGAACCTTCATATAGTCGTAATGAAATTTATAGAGATATATTTTTGAAATATTTAGAATGAACATGCCGATATAAATGGGTTTATCTATTTTAACTTTCATCTTTTTCATTTCCACACCGACAAAATTTTCATTGAATATTACTCTTCTATGAAAATTAGGTCTTCCTATCAATGGCTTAATACCGGCACGTCCTTCCCACGATGTTAATAATCTTACATCAACTCGATTACGCACATTTTCCATTGTTTTTCCAAATACTGCGTTATTCATTAACTTAAATAAATCTTTTTCAAAGTCCGATTCAGATTGAGCTCGAAGTTTTGCATTTAACTGTATATATTTACACATCCATGGAGATTGATTGAACTGTAAGATACGATGAATGTTCTTTAATTTATGTCCATGTTGCAGGCATTGCTGTAGGGTTCGATAATGAATAACATAGTTGGTTTTACAATTTAAAGTTGCTAACAATTTTTCATATTTAGCGTTTGGCGGTACTTCGCGAGTGGGACAGAACGGCAAATCTGAATGCGAATCATGTATTTCATCGGGATAGTCTAAATCTACCTCTAATATGTATCCAATCTCAGAATCGGCTTTAGCCGAATTAATGTTAAATTGACTTATCATATCATTATCCATCCATTCAAATTTACCGTACGGCAACGAATCGCACATGGCACAACCGTATAAATTGTTAACATCGTAATACATTAAATACGAAGATTCTTTATTAGAATCATACGTCGCGCCCATGTAAGGATTATTAGCTTTTGCATACCGATGCGAACATTGACTGAATCCTCCGCGTATACCGCTTTCAATAAATAAAACCATATCGATATCTGTTTATAATTCTAATGTTATGTTTGTAATTTTTAGCATAACGTCCCACGCATATGATGGTAGGTTACAGTAATAGGCAGGGTCGAGACCATAATATTCGATACATTTGCTTCGAAAATTTTCAAAAATATCTGCTAATAGTAGAACATCTGTTTTCAAATATAAATCGCTATATTCGCCTAGTGATGAGATATTAAATTTATTCCATACGTTTTGTGCATGTTTATACTCGCTCCTTTCAATATTGTGCCCGTACAATGTGCTGTGAAATTCGTCGTAATTAGGTAGACAATTATCATTTAGTCTTTCATAGCTGTCAACATATTCATAAGGAAAAACACCTTTGCGCGTCAGTAAATTAAACAAATTTTCATCGATCGACGGAATGTTTTTGCGTAAAATTCTCATATCATTTAAATCTAGTGTTGATACTAATTGTTCTAAACTGCTATTAAGAAATTTAAATGAATGGATAAATCTTACTTCAAGAGAAAATATATTATTTTTCATCCGACATGCGAATGAAACATATTTTTCCATTGTAGAGGCTGTTACATGAAATTGAGAGCTAAAACATTTCATTGAAACAATTTCTTCTATGAGAAAATGTGCATCGTAATTACTTAAGTTATGAAATATTATGGGTAGCGTATACGTAGCTTTATAATTTAGGTTACATGCTCCGTGTGCTGCCCCTCTGTAGTAACCTGACCAGTGACAATGATCTTGTACTTTATTACCGCCACTAATATCAGCTCCTTTAAATTCACTGTTACAGATAAAACAATGTGTGGCAGTATTAAATTCTAGTAATTGTTCAGAAGTTAAAGGAGCCATTATGGTATGATTATTTTTTATAAAAGCAAAAATTGATGAAATGATACCTTCCAAATCTGATATAAAATAAGATACCACTTTATCCTTCGCACGGTGTGAAACGTATTTGCACATCGATTCATCAAAATTACAGTGTATGTAATAGCCAATACTGTGTGGAACATGAGTTTGATATGCATAAGTATTATGATTTTCTAAATTATGTGTTTCGTTACTAATTAGAGCGCATTCAAAATCAGCATATATTATAAATGGAGGCGGGATTCCTCTTCTATAATTTTTAAACTTAATCCATTTCTGATGTTCATTGACCAATTAAATTTTGCACGCATTTTGATCCACACATCTTTCATAATGATCTAGAAGTTTCCTTGTTGTATGGAAAAAATTTAGACATCTGTAAATTATAAGAATCATATTATTAAACTATTAAATTATTACAACTGTAAATAGAAAAGTGATGAATTACCTGTCGCAAATGTGTGATTTATGTTGGTGTTGATGAATTTGCGACGATATCAGCCTTGATAAATTTTTGATCCATACATAATGGCAAATATTATCTTTTTCTTGCTCATTTTGATATATTAGTAAGTTTATATGTTTATGTTCAGATATTTTATCACTTAATCGTAATGGTAATACTTCATATTTTTCATGTTCAGATTTATCTTTATTCGTTAATTGGTATAAATTTATGGACAAATTATTATTTTTTTCAAATGTAGGTATATGTTTAGTTGTAACGGGAAATGTAATTCCCGATAAATTTAGTACATTTTCATAATGCGGATATGACTGTTTACGGTTACTATGATGCGATGCTGGGTATAATGCTGAAGTTACTGCCCAAGCAAAGCAATCATTTTCATTATCGGCCAAATCAATAGAAACAGTTGCTTTTCTATTTCGTATAGCTATTGGAAGTCTACAGTTTCCTTTACCGGCGCTCAATAAATCACATTTATTGATATTTATAATCAAACTGATAATTTTGCTCAATGCCCTGTCACGTTCTTGAAATTCCTCTAGCGATGTAAGAATCTGCCCACACACATTGTTTGTATACCAATTATCAAGCTTTATGGTGGAATCATTGTCATTTAGTAGTACCTCATTTTTTGTTGCAAAGGTTTTAATTTCCTTCTTACTTTCGTCGGTCAAACTGTCTTTTAACGTAAATTCACCATTGAAGATTGTGTTTACTTTAACACATTTGTACTGTTTAACATACGATAGTACTTTTTCTATCACTATATCTTTAGCATCGTTTAAAAATATAGAAGGATCAATATGATGTAAATTTATAATAATTCCAGTGATTATACGACTTTGGAAGGCATGTCCGCTTTCAATTTCTTTCCATTTCAGTGTAACATTCTTATCCTTCTGTTTTTCTTCATTTAATCCAGATCCAGAATGTAGATTGAAATTAAAACTTAATTGTTCACATGTACAAGTTAGTTTAGCTATTTGCGCAAGTAAATGTTGTTTCCTACCGACACTTATTTTCTCTTTTTTATTAATTAAATATGAATGCAAATATTTTAAATGCTGTTCACAATCTTTTATCCATTGGGTTTTATCTGCTTCTGATTCAATTAAATACGCTCGGTTTAATAAATTTTCTTCTTTTTGCATTAGTTGTTTTTTATTCACTGCATTTTCTTTTTTTCATCGTAATCGTTCGTTTACGAAATACTTTAAATTCCTCAGCCGCTCTAATTGTTCCATCAGTTTCACTTTATATTCTTTTTTCATATTTTCATTATTTAGGAGTATTTTCGTTTTTTTTACATATGTAGTATATTGCTTTTTCCACTCTTTAAAATCCTCTTCTTTCTTCAAAAACGGCATTTGATTTAATAAATTTTTTTCTATTTTCGCCGATAATCTATTAATAGATTTCATTTTACACCTCTTTAATCACACTACCGTTTTGTAATTAATCACACTACCGTTTTGTAACTTTCACTGCACTTCACTTCGTTAGCCTCCTCCGCCTCCGCTTACGGTCGCGGTTTAGAATACAACGGACGCACAATTTCCTGCATATATTTGTCCTGCTACGACTATCCCCTCTCTCTGATTTACCACCGCACCGCTTTTATCATTGATATGAAATCATATGATTTCTTGTCTCTGCTTGTGTGTTAAATTCGTTTATATCACGTTTATTTGCGTTATAAGATAATCTTGAATTTACATTTTTATTGTATTCACCATAAAATTGAACTAATTTTTCTACCATATCTCTCAAATTGCCTATAATGTTACTATCAGTAATACATTGAATACTGAAAATGGAGAGATCGAACGGCCCTGATCTTACAACATTGAAATTAAATTCGTCATATTCATAAAAATTACCGTTTTGTAATATATAAAGTTTACCATTTATATATTTAAATACTGAAAATGGATTTTGTGGAGATATGGATAGGCCAATTCCCTTAAATAAATCGTTAATTAAAATATACTTTCTAGGCTGATATCTACACTCGTCAATTTCAATTACATATACTCCTTTATAAAAAATATATGTTCTACCGGTATTTGTTAAAACAGCAGATTGCACTGCATTATACTGAAAGTCTTTGCCAAATAGTTTTTGATATGTCATGGGATAACCAGTTTTTAATTTGAAAGTATCAGGATTGAATATATAAATATTATTATCAGAAAATAATGCAACTTCTCCATTTACTCTTTCATATATTGCATTAATTCCTGAAAAATTAAATGGCAAAAATTTTAACCACGATCTTATTAACTGTGGCTCCTCATACTTTCGATATTTAACGTTTAAATTAAATGGCCATACCCAAATTTTATAGAATGTATACAATCGTGCTTTAAAAATGAAAAATTTTAAATCATCTACCGGAGCTGAACATAAATCGGCTAATTTTGGTGGAGCTAATGTTGGTGCATCCAGTGACGTATCAGGAGAAGCATCACCATATGCATCTTCGCCGAATTCGTCATCAGACTCATTCTCAGCATTAACATTATATCAATTTCGTATAGCTAATATATCATCTTCCTCAAGTTTAATATGATCTGTATGATTTTCATAATGATAAAACGGCGACATTATTGAATTCATATTTGACGAATGTAGTATACCTAGACTGTGACCAATTTCGTGTATTAATGTTTCGTATAAACTGAATGACTCATCGTTTATCGGCCCCTCGCCTATCATCCATTTCCACGATTTAGATATATGAATTTCTCTGACATTATTACTTTCATTCGGCATATCTGCATGTGCTAATGTTTGATTAGAGAATGGCGGTGAACAAACTTGTTGCGGTGAATTAACACTGTAATGCATTGTATTTTCAAACGATATAATTATATCCGCTTCAGTTTTACTATGTACTTGAATAAAGGTTAACCGAGATGGCTTTTGCCTGACAGAAAATTCTTTTTTTGCAATGTTAATTTGATCTGTTGTTCCGACATGGAAATACCAACGCAATGTTTTTTTGTTCCATTTATAAGAATGAAGTGTGTAATCGCTGACATGATCACTTACTCCGCAACGTTTTGCCTCCATCAACTTTATCGTTTCAGCATTTAGAGTCCCATCGACTTTAAGATTCCAATATTGTTGAAAAATTCGTATTGCATCTACCAATTTATCATTATCAATTGTTTGCGATTTTGAATCGTTAGTGTTCATATAGCCGTAATATTGAAGATAATTAATTGTTGAACGTTTATTCATCGGATACGTGGAAGGCACTCGCAAATTGGTCTTCATAGATAAGAGAGAAGGAAAAAGTTGAAGAAGTATCGCAGTGTGAATTATAAATATAATTAATTTCGTCATGATTAGAATTGAGGTGCTCACGTGTCACGGTAGGACGAAAGACTGATGTGAAAGAAAAATATGTACTAGTTTATAATGAACTCATTTTTTATTAATTTTATATAGATGGCTAAATACATTAGAAATTTTAAACATTATTTTCATTATTTATATATTGTGTAAATTTCAAATTCATAATATCTCGAAGCAAATCATCCATTTTTTTAACCCGTGCTTTAAAATATGCGGAGTCGCTGTGCCAGAATCCTTTACGCGCACATCGATATTCTCCAGGATACGTATCGTCGATTATATATAAGTAGTAGAAGTTGTTGAATGAAACAGTTTGTTTTATCTGTAATGAAATTATTATTTTATATGGTTTTATTACTGAAATCATTTATAATTATATACATACTTGATGTATGTCTACAAACCTGTTTTTGATTATGATGCTGCTTTTTTTTTATTCTTTTCATCTTTTTTCATCTCGTTTCCATTTTTGCGCTTACGTTTTGACAAATCTTTGTCGCTCTCATTTTTCATATTTTCCTTCTCACTCTCTACATGTTCTTCTTCTTTTACATCATCATCATCATCATCATCATGATTATCATCAGTAGAGAATTTCATTTCATTATATTTTCCACCAAGGTATATTAGATGAACCGGTTTACCGCTTGTAAGACAATTCTCTATAACTTGGTAATGCTTGCTTTTTTCTAATAAAATATTACTTATACGTAATGGCAGAAAAATAGAGAATGTATCATTTAAATCAAGCATAACTCTATCTCCAAAGCGGGTCTTCATTTTTCTCATTCCGCTTATTAAATATGATTTATTAATTTCCAAACCTGCTACCGGGTTCACTGGCAACTTGCTTATAATACCGACGCTATTCAGCAAACTGAACTTATTTTCGCACATGTTCACTGCAAATATCTACTGAACTGTTAACGCACTTGCGCTATTCGACGACTAAACTGCGCGTATCGCGAAGTAGCGCTATTTATGCAACCCATACTCTTCCACCCAAACTTCCAGCATACGTCACTTTTCTACATTCCCCTACTCCCTTTATGCACCCCATACTCTTCCACCCAAACTTCCAGCATACGTCACTTTTCTTCATTCCCCTACTCCCTTCAACGATTATGCCCACGCTCAATTTCTGATTTTCCACACATTTAATACCTACAGCAGCGCAAATAGGAGCTTCAGTACGAGACGAATCTTTTTGAAAGAAACTTCTACTAAAGTTTGTGCAACATTTGCATTAAAATTGAAAAGTTACAGTTTTGTAAGTGAAGTGAAAATTTAAAAATATAATTATGGTATGTAGTTCGAATATAAGTAAAACAAATTTTTATTTTCAATACTCTAATTTGCTTAAATTAATATTATTTTCAGGCTACAGCCGATTATGAAAAAATAACGCATTTCATCGATATGGATGGATTTACAATTAATCGACATACGTTTTTATGCAAAGAAATTGCGATAATATCTATAAATGAAAATATATTACGTGAATACCTATTTTTGAATAAAAACTTTAGCGATTTAAGTGTTGAAGATCAGCGAAGTGCGCGTTATGTATACAACAACGTTCACGGAATTTTATTCAAAGATTACGGATATGAAAATTTTGAACAAGAGGACTTGCCCTATATAGTCCAAGATTTTATCTCAAAATATGTCAGTCCAATTGTTGCATATAAAGGTGGAACTTATGAAAAGAAATTATTGAACGAACTTAGAATCCGAAATATAAATTTAGAGGAACTGGCATGTCCTAAATTTGATGTTCTAGTTTCTAATAAACTGTATAATAAAGTGAACATCAACACTATAATGTGTAAAATGCATGTAAAAGAGAGAAATTGGAATAATAAAATTCCGCATTGTCCTTTACTTGAAGTACAAGTTCTTAGAAATTGGTACTGTCATAACGTAACTAATAAATCTTCTTAAATAATAATGTACATTGATATGCACTGATTGTGAATATAAGGAATTTTTATATTTTATTATCAATTTGTAATTAAGTACACAATTAAAAATAAATTTATTTTAAATTTATATCAATCCATGAATTATGTGATTTATCTAATCCCAACCATTTAACATATACTTTATTTTGCTTTCTACGAATAACTTTTTCAACTAAATAAATATCGCTATGCTTAGCTTTTAATAATTCATATTCATAGAAACCGCCTTTAATGTCATTTCCTCGTAAATCTTGAATTAAATATGTGACAGGATAAGTATGTTGCACAGAAGTAACTTTAAAAATTTCAGTCGTCCAATTAGGCGTATATCCTTTCTCAAACAAATGCTTGTATTTACTAATACGTACAAAATCTCCAACTAGATATTTGCCCGGTTTAACGATCTTTATATTACTATAAACTGATGAAAGAAGCGTGCTAGCATTTTTATTTGTCACATCTGCAGGTCTCATTTTGATTGTTCTATGTTTACGCATATTGTAATCGTATACAAGTTTATTTAACATATGCGTCCATTTATAGCTTCCGTTTAACGAGAATAATTTCAACATATTATTTTTTAACGTTCTATTCCAACGCTCTCCTATCGATGCCTTCATAACACTATATGTAGAATAATGATTTATTTCATGTTTATCCATTAAATTCTTAAAATCTTTATTAAAAAATTCTTTCCCATCATCCGTTTGCAAATTTTTAGGTTTACGCTCCTCGAAGATATTTGAGAAAGCCTTTACCACATCTTTACCTTGTTTCGTTTTCAACGGACGAGCCCAGCCATATTTAGAAAATGTGTCGATAACTGTGAGAATATATTGAAATCCCGAATTAAATCGCGTATATGCTTTCATATCTACTAAATCAGCTTGCCATAAATCATCATATCCTTTAATTATAACACGTCTTCTTACAAAATTCTTTCTCACAGGTGTATGCAATTCTTTTACTAACTGCTCTTGTTCTTTAATTAATTTCATGATTTTAGGTTTCTACTACATTATCATGTGCTTGTGTACTATTTATAATTTCTATAATTGCAATTTGAGTGTTTCTTAAATTCTCCTTATTATCATTCACATCCTTCCGCAGCTCGTCAATTGAAGTTTTTAGCGTATTTTGTGTCACAAATTCTTTACGAATATTAGCTATGTTGTTTTCTTTATCGTGTAAATTTTTTTTTACCCCATTTATCTGCTCATCAAGAAGAGATTGTAGATTCACTATATCTTTTTCCAATGCCGTGGTCAAATTCTCTACTGCATCCTTTGTCGTAGCCGATTCCGTAAGATTGCTTATAAAATATTCATGATGACTGTTACGTCCTCGTTTTCGGCACCCTGCGTTCACCGGGTATATCAGGGATCGAGGACAGACGGAAGTTGTTTGATCCGTCAGTGGAGCGGCTCAATGACGTATCGAGGAATGAAAGGACGGAGGTGTCCGAATGGCTACGGCTTTGGATGTGTGGGAGTGTGGGTGGTTGTGGATTGCCGATCCCGAAGGTTTTCCCACAACCGTGAGTTCACCACGGTGGATGCCGGGGAGGGCGTCCACGCTTGTAGATGGCTCGACGATTACCGGGAGTCGACCACGGTGGATGCCTGGGAGGGCGTCCACGGCTGTAGGTGACGATCACCGGGAGTTCTACCACGGTGGATGCCTGGGAGGGCATCCACGGCTGCAGGTAGTTCTCTGGGGCCCTGGGTAGAGGTAAAGGTGGTGGTGTTTGGTGTTGACGTGCAGGAAGGAGACGGTCGTGTGAATTAAATAATGTTCAGATGGTGGAAGTGGACTGGATATTTTATCTTGAAGTACACTTAGCTGGTTTACAGTTGCCGAATTTACATGGGTCGTAGCCGAACTTGGTTGGTTGAAGAGCTTGATAACTTGGATTAACGAGTTGCCGAAAGTAAACTGAAGTGACTTGGTGCCCGACTTGAGCGTGACGTTAACTATGGAGCGGAGAATTGTGACTGACTTACTGACTGACGGACTGTGGCCCATTTAAGTAGTGGGTTTTGCTGATGGTCGCCAGGTCCTTCGTGGAACTGGTACCCTAGCTTCCGTTTGGAAGTTGGCGTTCTCGGAACTATGTGTTGCCGCGGATCGCTAGTCGATCGTTGGGGTTAGCCTGTGAGCTGATTCGGCGTCAGCATTCTTATGTCTCTACTTACATCGCTATTGTCGTCATTATGTCATTCCTTCGCGTGGCGCGGATTACGTCCCGGATGGGCGTCAGCGTTACGTGAAGGAATTTCGGTGGCGCGGTGCGCCGGCTCTTGTTTCGTTTATGTACGACTTACATCTAATTAAATAGATACGCGGTGCGATGAGCTCGTTGCGAGAATATAGTCGTTAAAAAAAGCGGGTGGAGGACGTAGGACGTAACATGACTAATACTATTTTTTGCTGAAGTAATATTATAATCAATTTCTTCAATATTTTTAGAAATTGTATTCAATTTTTCATTAAGGTTTTTTTCATCAGACTCTATTTTTTGCTGTTGCGCGAGGAAATCTTCTATAACATTTTGCAGCAATTTATTATTTTCTTTTCCATTTACTTCTAACTTTATAATTTTTTCTGTTAACGTAGAAGTCACTTCATCAAGTTTATTAAAATTTGCGCCATAAAGATTTAATACGGCATTTATTCTCTTTAATTTATCGTAATTAGCTTCGCTTTGCGATGCACACTTTTCAATTTTTTCATTGAGACTGCCTCGAAGCGCCCTATCGTTACTTAATATACGTTTATCTACATAGTATTTGTTCGCAGCGTCTGTAGAGTTTCCAGGATTTGCTAATCGTATAATTTTTCTATTTTTTGCATCATAGCCGCCCTGATTAACGTTGAAATGAAGAAAAATACCTTTCCTTTTCATATTAGAATTTTGTAACCGATCATTAGCATCTTCTATGCCCTTACCACCAAACTTGTTAATGAACATTATAAGACTAAATATAATTTAGGCATACACAAATATTATATAATAATATTGGCTTCGCGAAGTTCCTCCACTATTGACATAATTTCATTATCATGTCCTGTATTCCAACTTTTTTTGATGATATTAAAAGCCGTAAACGGTCAATAAGCTCATTAGGATTGTCCCAGTGAACATAATTCACTGGTTCATTCGTAACTAACATATTATTCGGTATATATTTTTTCATTGCAAATTTATTTCCTGCTCCAACTTTAAATTTATTAGATTTTGTTTTAGCTCTTTCCGCGGCTGTAGCTATAGCTAAATGTGGTGCTAGTAATGGAGCAATTATTTTTTATATTTAAATCCTTTACTGCCCATAATCTGTTGTGATGATTGGTAATCTCTACGGAAGGCATTTGTTTTTAATAAAATAGTTTTATACTTAATTAAATCTGTATTATTATATAATTTTGAATTGGGAATTTTCTTGAAAATTAATTCGAAAATTCCAGGGGTTCCGCCGTATCTAGTTTTCTTAATAATAATATTATCATTTTCATCCACCTCAAATATGCTGTGTTCGAAGAGTGTCCGGACTCCTCGCTGCGAGCAACTCGAAATGTTCTTGCGGATCGCGGGAAAGGAGGGGTGGATAGAACACAGTTCTCCTTTAACTCACCGACACTTTAATAACACGCACCTGAGAATTTCGTCATCGACTCGAACGGAACACTAAACCCTTAGAACAATGTTGCACCGATTCGAACGGGCTAAAACACTTTAATACAACGCACCGACTTTAACGGGCTCGCACACCTCGCTAAACCGAACCTGCTAAAAGTGTTCTCTGACTCGAACGGGAATTGCCACACCGAATAAAGTTTGTCACCGAATTTAACGGGAATCGCACCGAAACTCTTTTCTTTCTCTCCTTTTGTCTCTCTCTCTCTTTTCTCGCCTAATCGCACGTCTTTCCTGCTCGGAGGTCCTTACACGAAGGAGGAAGCAACGGTCGCCTCCTCCTTCGGTCGCATACCCGCCGACCTCCAGGAGCCGCCCGGTCGAGCTATTCGAAAACTCAACGGCTCAAAAGCCAAAACATTGGCGGCTCCGGGAAGCCGGTGGGCCCCCGAGCTAGCGGGGTGTTGGCGGGTGAGACGGCCGCAAGCGCGTATTTCGCGCGCGCATCGCCATTAGGCGCGTGCTTGGCAGCACGTAGCCGGCTGGTCGATCGGCGCTGTGCGCAGCCGCGGCGTGTGCTCCTCTCTACCTTGAACCGGCGCGAAAGCGGGGTTTTCGAACATCCCGCCCGCCTTGTCGTAAGGTACGACAAAAGTGACGTCACGAATGACCACCCGAAGCACACGTCGCGGCGACACAGCCATCTAGAAATGTTTCGCGTGAATGGAAATTAACAATGTTTGCAAGGAACGCACATGCAAATTACAGTTTTTGCTCAGAAGGAGACTTCGTATCGCGGAGAGAGAGCGGACAATACAAAAGGCAATATTAAAAGGCATACGCAACGCAGTGAATCGAACAGAATAGAACGCGACAAGAAACGTAAACGCAAATAGGACGAGAACATAGATCGGTGCAGGACGAAACGAAAAGAAGGTACATAAACGCTTCACTCGGCCCTTTAATCTGCCGCTTGCGGCAACGGAACGATCTTAACGACGGGGCGAGTGAGCTCTCCTTTGGCCGTCTTGACGTCGATGACCCGAATAACGCCGTCTTTCCCCGGATGCAGTCGCAGTACCCGGGCGAGGGGCCATCGAGTTGGTGGCAGGTTTTCGGCCTTTATGAGGCAGAGCTGTCCCTCCTTCAGTCCTCCGGTCGTGCGCCACCACTTCGGTCTTGGAGTGAGGGACTGGAGGTACTCCTGGGACCATCGACGCCAGAGGTGGTCCCGCATGCTCTGCAGCAGCTGCCACCGCGAGAGGCGGCTCGAGGAGATGTCCAACAGCGTTGGATCCGGGATGGCGTTCAGCGGTGCGCTGAAACAGATAAAAATTGCGGGCAAGACCTTGTAGGACTTCCGTCCTCGGCCTTGGAACGGGCGAATGGAGCAGGGCCTCTGCGAAATCCCTGCCAGCGTGCACGAACGGGCGGCATGGCGCAACTCGGTGCGCCGGTGGATCGTCCGTGAGTGGTTTAGGAGAGTCCGCCCGCCATCGAACGCACGTGAGGCAGCGCCGAATGACTCCCTTAATCAGCTGACGGGCACGAGGTAACCAATATTTCTGTCGTACGGCTGCCATCGTGGCTGGAACGCCTCCGTGCAACGTCCGTCGATGAGCACCCCGTGCCCTACGAGGTTCGTCGCCTCGCAAGACGGCAGGCATCCGCTCGGTGCCGCGCCGAGTTGATGTGAGTTCCGTTGGCCCCGGGCGGAGGAGGAGGCATACCTGGAAGGATCCGTCAGCCAGGTTCTCACACGTGAGCGCGAAAGGTCGCTCGTACTCCGTTTCGTCCCGTGTGAGCAGCAGCGGAATTGGCCGAGGTTCTTCCCTCTCCCGAAGTCTGCGCAGCGCGCCTGGCAGATCTTCGGCGCACGAACATCTCAGAGCCGTAGCTACCGGCGATGGCTCAGCGGCACCCACAGCCCCCAAGAGGATCCACCCCAGCTTCGTCTGCTGAGCTACGGGTTCCTGGCGCTCCCCGTGGCGCAGACCTGGCATGACCAAAGAGGCCCACACCTCGGCGCCCAGGAGAAGCTCGACGGCACCCTTGGCCGCGAACTCGGGATCGGCAAGGTGGAGGCCATGTACATGGGGCCACGACACAGTGGGCCTCCTGACGGAGCCGCCGTACGCGGCTAAACGCGGAAACACCAGGGGCGACACGGTGGCTGTGAACTGTTCATCTCGCGCGACAAGAGTGATCGAAATTCGGCCCCGCGCGTGCCCGGCATCTTGACCTCCGACACCGAAGATCGAGACGGAAGTCGGGGTGCGCGGAAGACGTAACCGCTGTGCGAGGGATTCGGAAACCAACGACGTTTTCGAACCCGGATCCAGAAGGGCCCGAACTGGATGTCTTCCCCCCGCAGAGTCCATCACGAAGATGCGAGCAGTCGCAAGGAGAACAGACGCACTCTCCGACGGCGCCCGCCTCGCGACGCAAACCGAAGGCGCGAGAAACGGGGCTGCATCCGGGCGCTGCACAGGTGAGTAGGCTTCGTGTAGCGAGGTATGGTGTTGACCGTGGCACTTGAAACACGTTTTTTCCGAATTGCAGGAGCTTACCTCGTGCCTACCCAAGCAATTGCAGCAGCGCCCGTGGTCCTCGACTGCCTTGCGCCGGTCCTGAGGAGTCTTACGAATGTAAACGTCACACGCTGCGAGGTAGTGCGCCCCCCTGCAGAGCGGGCATGCGTGATTAGGAGCGGGCCTGGGCGCTTGCAAGATGGCGGCTCTGGCGGTGCGGGAAGAAGATCGCGCTTCTAGCGGGGTCGCTGTCGCCTCCGATGCCGCCTCCTCACTTCCCTGTATCGCCACCTGGGTTTCCAACTGCTCCTTGAGGAAAATCCGCAGCGTCTCGAAGGATGGAGGCACAGAGGTCCCTCTGAGGGAGTTCTCCCACTCGCGCCGCGTTTGTTGGTCGAATCGTTCGACCACGAGGAACACGAAAAGATCCTCGCTACTCGTAATAGGGCGCCCGACACTTTCCAGCGAACCCGCTGTGGCAAGCATGCCATGAAAGAGAGAGAGGAGATCGGCCGCACATCCGGTCTTCATTTTCGGTAAAGCGGTAAAGGCGGTAAGATATGTCCGAACGAGATGTCGAGTGTTCTCATAGTGCTCCTTAAGGGTCGACCAAGCCCGAGCGTAACTTGTGTCGACCTGAGGTAAATTGCGAATAATCATGGCGGCGTCTCCTTTCAGGCAGGATTGTAAATAGTGGAAACGTTCCACCGCTGGCAGGGACTTCTCCTTGTCGACCAAGGATGAGAACAAGTCCCGGAATCCAGGCCAATCTTCGAATTGACCGCTGAACGTAGGCAATTGGATCCGGGGCAAGGCAGCTCGCTGCATAACTGGCTCCTCCTTCGGGCTGGAGGTGGACGACGCGCTCGCCATTTTACCCTCCATCTGAAGAAGCCACGACCTTTGCTCCGTGTAGGTCATCTCCACAACGCCGAGAAAGTCCTTCGTTACGTACTCGTGCTTCTCCAGCTGCGCGCGGTATTCCCTCATAAGTTCGTCGTGTTTGAATTCGAACTTCGTCCACTTGGCCTCGAGCAGAAGCAAGGTCGTTCGGAGGGTTTCGACCGTTATCTTGGAGCTGCCGAGTTTCCTCACGTTGTCGACCGTGCGGGCAATGCGCCCGTGCAATTCCCTTTTCTCGGAGACTAAATCTTCCATTGTTCCTTTTCAGGTGCACTTACTGCCGCGGCTGCAGTCACTAAGAAGGCGTCGATTCGCGGATCCGGCTCGAAGGACCAAAAATGTTCGAAGAGTGTCCGGACTCCTCGCTGCGAGCAACTCGAAATGTTCTTGCGGATCGCGGGAAAGGAGGGGTGGATAGAACACAGTTCTCCTTTAACTCACCGACATTTTCATAACACGCACCTTAGAATTTCGTCACCGACTCGAACGGGCTAAAACACTTTAATACAACGCACCGACTTTAACGGGCTCGCACACCTCGCTAAACCGAACCTGTAAAAGTGTTCTCCGACTCGAACGGGAATTGCCACACCGAATAAAGTTTGTCACCGAATTTAACGGGAATCGCACCGAAACTCTTTTCTTTCTCTCCTTTTGTCTCTCTCTCTCTTTTCTCGCCTAATCGCACGTCTTTCCTGCTCGGAGGTCCTTACACGAAGAAGGAAGCAACGGTCGCCTCCTCCTTCGGTCGCATACCCGCCGACCTCCAGGAGCCGCCCGGTCGAGCTATTCGAAAACTCAACGGCTCAAAAGCCAAAACATTGGCGGCTCCGGGAAGCCGGTGGGCCCCCGAGCTAGCGGGGTGTTGGCGGGTGTGACGGCCGCAAGCGCGTATTTCGCGCGCGCATCGCCATTAGGCGCGTGCTTGGCAGCACGTAGCCGGCTGGTCGATCGGCGCTGTGCGCAGCCACGGCGTGTGCTCCTCTCTACCACGAACCGGCGCGAAAGCGGGGTTTTCGAACATGCTGTCACATAACATTAAATTGTCATTTTTAAAATATATGCCGTAAACATGATCAATTTCTTTGTCAAAATCTGTACTAAAAAATAAGCTAATATATTTTCGTGATAATGGGCCTAAGTTCTCCTGCATTAAATTTCTAACATCTTCAGGCGGATTTTGTAATATTTCACTAATAGAGGATTCCGCTTGTGATCTTTCTAACCGTGAAGATTCTTCAACATTTGGTCTTTCTATCGATCATGGTATAGGAGATATAGGAGTTGACTCTTCAGCAAATGTCCTTCTCTTACCTATTTGTGGCGTTGTCTTAAATTTTATATTATCATTTATAGTTTTAGTACTCCTAATAACGGCACTAGACGGCGAATAACTATAATGTGTTTCACTCAATGACGGATTAACCATTTCCTTTGTTTTTTTCTTACTCAAGTCTTCAACTCCTCCACTATCTTCATCTTCAAAAACATCATCTTCATTATCTTCAATATCTTCAATAGCACTTTCAATATCTTTTTCAATTTCAAATTTTTTCTTTTCATTATTGTTATTCGTAATTATATTTTTCTCTAGTAATTTTTGTAGAGGTTTAGTTACCGGTTTATATGTTTCTTTTAAATATTCCTCAGACTCTATTTTATCAAGTTTCAAATCTTTATATTTTTTTCGAATTACATCACTTGTTTTCGCGATATGTTTTAAAATTTGCTGGCGTTTCTTATTTTCTCGCGTACCACCCATCTCACTTCTCACTCCTTCCGTGGATGTATAATGACTGAATATTAGCAGTATACTGATTTATATAATAGCAAACTGGTCAAATTCTTTTCGATACCTTCCATTTTGAATATTACTATCCTTATCAATTACTAAAAATCCATACTTTTTCTCCCAGCAATTTGTACATAATGCTAGAAAATCTTCATAGCTCATATCCGTATTAATATGTTCATTATAAATATGGCGTAAATTTGTATTATCTTGCTGAAAAATTACTAATAAATTCGTATTATCTCTTATAAGATGCTTAGGTATTTTTGCATAAGTTTGACATAAATAAAAACTATCGATAAGAGAATGTCTGCCCATTGAAAAATACTCCCTTATAGTTTGCTGTTTATCACAGGCTACATCGTCGAATATAAAGATAGAATTAGGCAAAGCTTCAGAAATCGGAATAATCTCGCTATTATTTGAAAATGTATAATAGCCGATGTCTGGTACTGCTGATATAATTCTTTCGAGATAACGATATTTTACTTGTTGCAGTGATTTCGAATACACATAAATATTTTCAAAGCGCACTCCATTAGGGCTTTCAATTAAATTAACTATTATATTGGTTTTTCCACAATTAGATGCTCCGCATATTATACAGCGAATAGTATTGGGGAGTATCTTACTATGACGTCGATAATTATCATTACGATTTTCTCCAAGTAACATTTTTTCACACACAAAATTATTACAAATTGACAACGGCTGCTTAACGAAACGCATGATAATATTACCCGTAGAGACTAAAAGAATAACTACAAATATTCGCTTACAGCAAAAGCATATAAATAGGCGAGTAATCATTTATTAGCTTTATTATCTCAGAAGATGGTGAAGTGTAAGTGTAATAATAGCGTATGCAAATAGAAAAGAAAGAGTGAATAGCAGTCATACTAAGGGGAGTGGTATATTAAACTCTGCAATCAATGCACTTCCTTTCGAATTACATATTCCGGGGTTTCAGTTTTGCGGACCTGGTACGCATTTAAAGAAAAGATTATCATTAGGACAAAAAGGTATAAACCAATTAGATTCAGCTTGTCGTGAACACGACATCGCCTATTCTAATTGTAAAGATATTGAGGAGCGACATAAGGCAGATAAATCTTTAGCAGCAGCTGCTAAACAAATTGCTACAGCGAAAGATACTAAACTTGGTCATCGTATTGCCGCTACTGTTACTTGGGGCCTTATGAATGCAAAAAGAAAAATGGGTATGGGCATGAATAAAAAGAAAAATAGAAAAAGAAAGATACGTATTGCTAAACGAGGCGGATTTATACCGCTATTGCCACTTCTCGGTGTCTTGGGTTCGCTAGCGGGAGGTGCTGCTAATATTGCATCCGCAATAAATAGGTCTAAAGCTCAGCAAAAGCAGTTAAAAGAATTGAAAAGACACAATGCAACTTTAGAGGGTCGCGGACTCTATTTATCTCCATATAAACGTATAAGCGGTCGTGGTATTAGAAAACGAAGAAAGGCCGGGAAAAAAAAAATAATAATTCGAATGCATTAGTCGCAACTGGAGTAACCACTAACATACAATTAGAAAAAGCGTGCAAAAATATTCCATATTTTAGAGGGGTTTTTATGCGAAATAAACCACCTATAACGATAAGAAGAAATGAATGTGGAATAGTAAATTTGGATAATAATGAAGGAAAAGGAACACACTGGGTGGCATATATTAAAAAAGGAAACAATGTTAAATATTTTGATTCGTTCGGTAATTTAAGGCCACCATTAGAACTAATAAATTATTTTAATAAAAAAAAACTAGCAGCAGTTTCTTATAATTACAGCAGTTATCAATCATACGACATGACTAATTGTGGTCAGTTATGCTTTGAATTTCTTAAACGTAACATCTAAAAATGTCGTTTACTGTAACTTTAAGTGGCACGTCTTCAGACTTGATAGCTGATTTTTTCCCGCCGTTAGATTTGAGTAATGGAAAATATGAATTAGGTTTAGTAGAGTTTCAAACATTTCACGCTATTCCAAATATCGATGAATCAAATAATAAATTTTATTACGACGGTAATAAGGAAATCGTTATCCCAAAAGGTTCCTACGAGCTATCAAGTATTAATACCTATATTCAAGACAATATTCGTAAAGAGGTAAGCGAGGATCCAGATAATATCTTCATATTACGTGCAAATAATAGTACGTTAAAAAGTGAAATCAAATGTAAGTATTCTATTGACTTCAGTAAACCAAACAGTATTGGAAGTATATTAGGATTTTCAAACAAGAGAATACTTGAACCTGAAAAATGGTATGAATCGGATATTACAGTAAAAATTATTAAAGTGAATATAATTCGAATTGACTGTAGTATTACTGCCGGTGCATATTGTAACGGGAAAATTGTGCACACAATTCATGAATTTTTCCCAAACGTTGAGCCAGGATATAAAATATCGGAAACGCCGTCAAACGTCATTTATCTTCCAATCATCGTAAGAGTTATAGACCGCATAAATTTACGAGTAGTAGATCAAAGCGGAGATTTAGTTGATTTCGGAGACGAAGAAGTGACAATAAGATTACATATTAGAAAAAATGATAATTTATAACAATGATAGGAGGGCTAATAGCGTGGAAAAAGTATGTAAATTAAGAACACCGATTAAGAAA
The DNA here is from genome assembly GCA_963942575.1 of Priocnemis perturbator. Classification (NCBI taxonomy): domain Eukaryota; kingdom Metazoa; phylum Arthropoda; class Insecta; order Hymenoptera; family Pompilidae; genus Priocnemis; species Priocnemis perturbator. The sequence continues at coordinate 6,046,807 of CAWWDK010000042.1, forward strand.
CGTGTCAGTAGAGCGATACACTTTCACCAAAACCCATATCATTCGCGAAAGAGTCTTACATGAGCGTCAACGTCGAAAATAAAGAGGTTAAGTTCGGTAAATAAGAAATTTTTAGAATCGCTAGGCTTTACGGTAATATCTAAATAATATGAGCGACTCGCTTAATATTCATGATTCTCCTGTTATTGATAATCGAATTAGTGGCTACGAGTTTCATGCTGATAATCCCTACGTTAATTCTTCTCTAAGTTATAACGATGAAATAAGAATTCCGATACAGCAGCAAGATTTAATTGTATTACCATGTGAAAGTTACTTATTAATTGAGGGACGGTGCAGCATTAAATATAATAACGATACAAATAAAACTAGCCGCTTAGAAAACAATGCAATTGCTTTCCTATTTACTGAAATACGATATGAGCTTAATGGAATTGAGATAGACCGTTGTAAAAATGTGGGCATTACTACTACATTGAAGAAGTATATTTCACTCGGAGATTCTAACAGTAGGGAACTAGCTAAAGCCAGTTGGAACTATGGAAAATGGAAACCGCTAAACGAATCTCTCAATTCATTTAGTTTTTGTGTACCGTTGAATATAATTTTAGGATTCTTTGAAGATTATAAACGCGTAATTACATATGGAAGGCATGAATTAATTTTAATTAGAGCAAAAGATGATAAAAATGCAATAGTATCCGAACATGAATTTGTCGTGGAACCAAAAATTGAATTAACAAAAATACAATGGATGATGAAACACATTACGTTAGACGAAAGTACTAAATTACAATTTTTACGCCTTCTACAACATGATAGACCAATTTCAATGAGCTTTCGTTCTTGGGAGTTACATGAATATCCCTTATTACCCGAAACACAAAATCATACATGGGCTGTTAAAGCCTCAACTCAGCTAGAAAAGCCTCGCTACATCATATTTGCGTTTCAAACTAATAGAAAAAATGATTTCAAAAAAGCCTGTACGAAATTCGATCATTGCTTTCTACGGGATATTAAGCTTCACTTAAACTCCGACTTTTATCCCTATGATAGGCTCAATTTAAATTTTGGTAATAATCAAGCTACAATCTTATATGATATGTACGCTAGATTTAAAAAATCATATTATAACTTATCAGATTTATCTGAATGTGCGCCATTACTGAGCATGGACTCTTTCATGGATACAATAGGTCCTATAGTAGTAATTGATTGTTCGCACCCAAGCGAAACGGTCAAAACAGGTACCGTAGATGTAAAAATTGAATTTGAATGTGCTAATAATATCCCCCCAAATACATGTGCTTATTGTCTTATTTTACATGATCGCATAGTAGAATATAACCCATTATCTAGTATTGTGCGTAAGCTAATATAAATATGACTCCTCTACTATGACAGAATTACCCCCTCTTATTGTACATTTATATTTAACACCCAATGCATATAAACTACACCTGCTACCATAAACAGTACCTTATAGCACGCTCAGACGTGAACAAAGGACGATCAGTCTCAACGTCATAGTGAAATTAAACATGGAGAATTGTAATTTCAAATATCTCCTATCAATTAGTGAAAACTGTGAGATTGAGTGTCCAAATCATTGGAAATTTATAAATAATGATACAATCGATAAGATTAAAGATATTTTAAAATTTATTATTGAAAGAGATTTACATAAGTTTCTAATGATAAAAGTAAATACAACTTTTTATATATTCAATAAATTATTTAAAATAATGATACCGGTGATGGAGGAGACCGATACGATAGCGTCAAAATGGTAAGTAAATAATAAATACTCTTATTCTTCTTTTCATATTTACAACTTTCCACGTATACTCAGTTTTATTCTTTTTCAGTGTTTCAAAATTCGAGTTCATGATGGAGATAAACGACAAATTTATAAAATCACCGTCTACATGGCTTTATATGGAAATATTAGAGATTATTGAAGATATTCTATCGTTTATAGACGACTACGGATTTGAGGAAATGTTAGCTATTAAGTTAAATAATGATATTTATATGTGTGACAAAGAACACAGGGAAATCTTGCAATTACATTTGAAGTAAGTACACAGCTTCACAGACTTTATTTGCTTTAGCAAAAATATTTAATTTGAGTCTTTGCAGCGCACCGATGTTGCATCAGGACTCTGAGGATTGTTCGGCAATATCATATTGCGCGAGGTTTAGTTCTGACGGTAACGAGGAAAGCGATACAGGGAACAACAGTGAAAAAGGAGCTACTTATGCCTCTTCCTCGCCATCGCCCGTAGAATCCATACCGGATTTGCTATCGGAACAAGACTGGCAGGAATCCATATCAGATTTGCAATCGGAACAAGAAACGCAGGATTATATTTTACATTTCTCATATTAATTCTTTGTATCGTAAGAACATATTTAAATTGTATTTTTAACTTTATTTTAAAAACAATAGATATAAATAAATAATACTGGCATTGATATTTACATTATTACGATCATTTACTACCGTATTCCATCGCGCGCGCACCCGACTTTATCGTTTCGCAGCTCAAATGTTCGTGGACAGTATCGACATTGTATAATGTAAATTCACCTAAAGATAATAACAACGAACTGCACTTCTCTGCTTCCTAGTCTGCTGATGCTACGAAGAGTATTAACCGATGTGCTACGTTTAACGTGCGAATATTAGCTAGCGCCTAGCGCCCTTTCCCCGGGACCCCCTCGCCACCCTCCCACCACCGACCTGCAACGCGTCCGCTGCTCCAAGATGACGCCGGACCCCCTCCTCACTGCCCGTACACCTTGCTCCCACCCAACCTCCTCCTCCGTAGTACAATCGTCCTCCGCTCTCGATATCGTTGTTGCCCACACACGCTCGAGTACCGCGTAATCGCTTATCGTATCATTCCTCTGCAACCTTCTCCTACCGGTCTACTTCCAACCCCCCGCACGGCATTTCGTAGTACAACGCCTACTACTACCTCTGTCTACATTTCGTAGTACAACGCCGCGTGTCGATGGCGCTTATCGTCCTCCGCTCTCGATATCGGTGCCCACACGCTCGCTCGAGTATCATGTAATCGCTCATCGTTCGTTTCGTATTGTTCCTCTCCAACCCCTTCTCGTCCAGAATTACTGGTCCAGAATCGGCTTACTCTCGCCTCGGGTCCAGAAGCGGCGTACTCTTACTACTCGCGGCTACTCGTAGAATTGCGTATGATTTCGGTAGAAGACATGAAACTTGCAAGGCCAAAGATAGGAAACATACTGGTAACACAATACGGACAGCACCGAATTTTTAGTATTGTGCTGACCGACCGATTTTTTAATACACCTAGTACTACGGACAGTGTGACTGGACTGCAGAGCCTTCGTAAAACATTATCAAACTACGGGGCAAGCGCTTGCGGTATATCGCTGGAGGGAAATATGACAGACAGTTTGACTCGCGAAACGTTCATACAGGAAATTAGTGAGGTATTTGAACATACTGGTATCACCATAAACCTTTTCACGGAAAAGGTATCAATTCCCCCGGAATCGATGCGGGCGGAGATTATTAAAGAACTGCATGCAGGTGTTGTGGGAGGGCATAAAGGCGTTACGAAAACCTATCAAAGAATAAGAGAGAGATTTTATTGGCCGGGAATGAAAAACGAGATCCAGAACTTCATTAGAACTTGTGCGGAATGCCAGGAAAAGAAATTAATACGAGCAAGAACGCGTGAACCAATGGTAATTACCGACACACCGATAGAGCCTTTTGCGAAAGTATCTCTTGACACAGTAGGACCGCTCCCCACGACTCCCGACGGGAATAGACACATATTCACGATGCAGGACAATCTAACAAAATTCTGCCTCGCGGTGCCCGTACCCGATATTAAGGCCGAGACTATTGCTCACGTCCTCGTGACTAGCCTTATATTGCAGTACGGAGCTCCGCGAGTAATATTAACAGATAAAGGTACCAGTTTTATAAATAAAGTTATCCGCGAAATTGGGCGATTATTCGATATCGACAACGTAACGACTTCCGGTTACCACCCGCAGACTAATGGAGCCTTGGAGCGTAGTCATATAGTACTAACCGAATACATAAAACATTATTTAGGCGAATACGATGATTGGGATCGGTTGGTACCGTTCGCAATGTTCTCGTATAATACGTCGGTGCACGAAGCGACTAACATTACGCCCTACGAACTAGTATTCGGTAGACTAGCAAGATACCCGAACTCTTTTTGCACCGACGACAGGACAGATACGTACGGATCGTATCTACGGGAATTAATACCTCGCCTGTCTGAGATGCAAGTGGTAGCGGGAATAAACTTAATTGCTGCAAAACAAAAATCTAAGGAGCGATACGATAGACACGCGCGACCACTAAATGCGAGGGAGGGCGACATGGTGCGGGTGCTTAACGAACCGAAGAAGGGAAAGTTTAGTAGTAGATATCGAGGGCCCTACAGAGTTGTCAAAATCCTAGAGGGAAATACCGTGCTGCTGGAGAACGAGAATGGCGAGCGTATTCTTAAACACGCCGACAAAGTGCAACCCCTGTACCAGTAATATACGTGCGTAGATGGTAAGACCAAAGGCACGTAGCACTCTAGACACGTCGCGCACACTTACAGCTAGCTGCGCAGCCATCCTCCTGTTGCGGCAATAAGAAAAACGGCATACATCGGGCCAGGCACTGAATTGATAATAATTGTATTTCTAATAACACCATAGTTTAGTTGAAATGGCGAGCAGACCAAGGAACCTTGAGTGTAGGCGTCTGTTCGTGACGCGGCTGGCGCGAGGGACAAAGAAGAAGGACCTGATGCGGATCTTCGCACCATCCGGGGCAGAACACGCAGTCGTGCGCCAATCCCCACATGGGAATTGCGATTACGTGACCTTCGCCACCGTAAACCAGGTGAAGGCGGTGGTGGAAGACACGGCGCAACATCCGATCGTCCTGCACAAGCGGCGGATTGCCTTACAAATGGCGGACGCATGGCACCATAGAGCTCAACCTCCGGTTTCGTCAACATCGGCGATGCACACGTTCGACGGTCTGGGATGGTGGCCAACACCGCTGCTTCCGGCGGACGTGGTGGCGGAAATCGCCAAATACGTCAGTTACATCGACCTGGCAAGGATGGAGCAGGTCAACAAAGCGTGGAGGGCTGGGGTGCTCCTACATTTCCAAACCACCACTACCCTGACGCTAACGAGCTGGCGCTGGCCGGAATACCGAGACTTGAAGGTGGTTACCCATGATGCATATTATTGGTTGCTGCGGAGGTGCGCCCCCGCACTTCGTGCCGTCAACCTTAGCGACTCGGAAGTGGCAGCGAACTTGCGTCCGTCTCTCCTAACACTGACCGCGACGTATGCCCCGCTTTTGGAAGAGTTAGATCTCTCCGGGTTTAGTGTCCTGCCGTCTGGACTGCGTGCGATCGCGAACGGAGCCCCTAGTTTAAGGTATTTAAGCGTAGGGGAGTGTGGGCGTCCGGTGGACCCCGAACTAAAATGGGTATTTGCCGCCCACAAATTAACGAGGTTGTCCGCGTCCGATACACCCATGACGGGCGCTGCATTCGCCACACTGAGTTGTCCAAAGCGACTCTCTTTGGACTCAGGTCGAATGATATGCTGAGCATCCACAATTGCCAAAGTCGTCCAATGATATAGATGCAAATATCTTCACTCCTATCAATTTGACAGGATTCTGGCTCATCGTGTCTTGTCCAGGGGGTCCATATGTACAAGATTTGTGCGGTAGCACGTGTCCAAAGCGACTCTCCTTGGACTCAGGTCGAATCATAAGCCTGAGCATCCAGAATTGCCAATGCCGTCTAATGATAAGATGCAAATATCTTCACTCCTATCAATTTGACAGGATTCTGGCTCATCGTGTCTTGTCCATGGGGTCCATATGTACAAGATTTGTGCGGTAGCACGTGTCCAAAGCGACTCTCCTTGGACTCAGGTCGAATCATAAGCCTGAGCATCCAGAATTGCCAATGCCGTCTAATGATAAGATGCAAATATCTTCACTCCTATCAATTTGACAGGATTCTGGCTCATCGTGTCTTGTCCAGGGGGTCCATATGTACAAGATTTGTGCGGTAGCACGTGTCCAAAGCGACTCTCCTTGGACTCAGGTCGAATCATAAGCCTGAGCATCCAGAATTGCCAATGCCGTCTAATGATATAGATGCGAATATCTTTACTCCTATCAATGTGATAGGATTCTGCCACATCATACCTTGTACAGGAGGTCCAAATGTACCAGATTTGTGCGGTAGCACTTGTCCAAAGCGAAACTCTTTGGACTCAGGTCGATCCATAAGCCGAAGCATCAAGAATTGCCAATGTCGTGCAATGGTATAGATGCAAATATCATTACTTCTATCAATTTGACAGGATTCTGCCTCATCGTATCTTGTCCAGGGGGTCCAAATGTACAAGATTTGTGTGGTAGCACGTGTCCAAAGCGACTCTCTTTGGATTCAGGTCGAATCATTAGCCGGAGCATCCAGAATTGCCAATGTCGTCAAGTGATATAGATGCAAATATCTTTACTCCTATCAATGTGATAGGATACTGCCACATGATACCTTGTTCCGCAGGTTCAAATGTACAAGATTTGTGCAGTAGCCCTTGTCCAAACCGACTCCCTTTGGACTCAGGTCGAATCATATACCGGAGCATACAGCATTGCCAATGTCGTCCAATGTTGTAGATGCAAATACCTTCACTCCTATCAATTCGACAGGATTCTGGCTGATCGTATCTTGTCCAGGAGGATCAAGTGTACAAGATTTGTGCGGTAGCACTAGACAAAAGCGAAGCTCTTTGGACTCAGGTCGATCCATAAGCCGAACCATCCAGAATTGCCAATTTCGTGCAATGATATAGATGCAAATATCATTACTGCTATCAATTTGACAGGATTCTGCCTCATCGTATCTTGTCCAGTGGGTCAAAATGTACAAGAATTGTGCGGTAGCCCTTGTCCAAAGCGACTCCCTTTGGACTCAGGTCGAATCATAAGCCGGAGCATCCAGAATTGCCAATGTCGTCCAATGATATAGATGCAAATATCTTCACTCCTATCAATGTGACAGGATTCTGCCTCACCGTATCTTGTCCAGGGGGTCCAAATGTACAAGATTTGTGCGGTAGCACTTGTCCGAAGCGACATTCTTTGGACTTAGGTTGAACCATAAACCGGACTATCCAGAACTGCCGATGTTGACGCATGATATAGATGCAAATATCTATACTCCTATTAATTTCACAGGATTCTGCCTCACCGTATCTTGTACACGAAGTCCAAATGTACAATATTTGTGCTGTAGCACTTGTCCAAAGC